>LR738541.1:6105000-6760000 GCA_902685375.1 Neostethus bicornis
CCTCATGTGAGGTCTAAACTTTAAATCCAACCTGTTGGAGCAACTAGAGGAAAAAACAGACTGATGACAACATCCTGTACCCAGGAAAGACAACACAATAAGAAAACAAGAAAGTGAGAAAGCCCTGAAAGTAGAGGCGCCTCAAAAGAGTTTTCAAAAAGTTTCTTTGAGATGGGTGGATCCAAGAATTCACAGCGTTATCAGCCTGTGTTCTCAGCTCGATACAAGTCTGGTATGTCTGAAAATAAACATTTAGAAGCAGTTAAATCCTCAGTTCAGCGTGCAGAAAAGCAGAAAGCAACGACTGGCGTTTTACACAGCTCATCATTTAGGAAGGGAAATAACAAATGAGAGTGAGACCTCCCTGCTGAGGTCATCCTCTCCTTCCAATTTCCACACAGCGCCAAACGAGACTGGCTTCAAATGAAGCCAAAGTGGTAAAAATACAAAAAAAACTTCAAATTTCTCTTGAAATGAGACGAAAACACAAAAAAGGAGAGCTAGTAAAGTATTAAAAAGACTGAAACAGTGTTTTTATTATCAGTCAAACACATGGCCATGAAAGTGACATGCTTATTGGTGTGAGTGGTTTAGAAACTGCTGGGATTTTCACTCACAACCCTCTTCAGAGTTTCCTGAGAAGCTTTGAAGAAAAGATTCAACAGGATGTTTAACTAGCATTTCAGCATGTCGTAGCACGGAGGTGGAGAAATTATGACAGGGGAGAGAAACAGGCCTGCAAAGCTTCTGTGTTGTCCAAAAACTATCTGAATAATAAACTGCTCTATAAGACCTTTTGATTATTAATATTTTATACATTTCCAAACTGTGTTCATTGTTTTTTTTATGAATTTTCTGAAAGCTGCATTCCTTCTAAACATGTTTTCACATTTCAGCCGACGTGTGTTAACAGGTAACTAAAACTCTAATACAGTATTCAGAACATACTGTAGCTGTTTATATACAAAGTGAACAATAAAAAAACTTTGCCTCAAGTTTAGAGCTGGTCTTCCTGGACCAGATAGGCCTAGTACCCCATCCTGTTTTACGTCACCTGCTGATTGGACAGTCCCAATCAACAGCTAGTTTATCAGCCAAATTAGTAACTAGTGTATGTCGAGGGTGGCATAAATGGAAATGTCATTGCTTTGCTTTAAAACTTCTTTTTTCAATAGCAAACAACAACTGAATGAGGAAAAACTAGATGATTTGTTGGTGGACTTAACTTTCAAGGGCATTTTCAAGATGAATTTTTCAAAAAATGTTGAACAAAGTAAAGAGCTCTGAGCAGGATGGAACAGGACAGCTGTCCATATGTGTAGAAAACTTCATCAGAAATCTGAAGGACGGGCTGGGCTTTTAGCATTGCTGAGGAGAGAGAAAGATGGAGTTTATCTACAAATAATACAAAGATTAAGTCATGAGTAAGAATAAGGCGTTTTAGTATTTTATGTTTAGAAAGTCGTTTTGCATTATCACAACACAACTGTCTCAACAGGCTTGAAGAGAAACGTAAAAGAACAAAAAGATAAATATCTTTATATACACTTTAAAAATAACTTGGCAAACTTCCCTGCCATTTGACAGTGACTTGATTCTAAACTCAATCAGGGGCCAGTGGAGACACTAGCACGAGAGTAATATGTTCTCTTCCATGAGTTCCTGCTAATAGTCTAGCCGCTGCATTTTGAACAAGCTGAAGACTTTTTAGGGAAGATTTCGGGCGTGCTGCGAGCAAAGTGTTACAATAATCTAACCTTGATGTAACAAAAGCATCGACGAGTTTTTCAGTATCTCTTTCACATAAAATATTTCAGATTCTAGCAAAATGTTGCTAAGGTGAAAAAAATGCAGTTTTACAAGCCTGTGCTTTGTGAGCTTTAAATGATAAATCTTGGTAAGACTTGGAAGACTGCCTGGTCAGTAAAATTCCGTTCCGTCATCTTCCGCTTGTTCCGGGGTCGGGTCGCGGGGGCAACAGCCTCATACGGGCAGCCCAGGCCTCTCTCTCCCCGGCTGCATCCTCAAGCTCACCTGGAAGGATCCCAAGTCGTTCGCCGGCCAGCTGTGAGACATAGTCTTTCCAGCAGGTCCGGGGTCTGCCCCTTGGTCTCCTCCCGGTGGGACGTGCCCGAAACACCTCGCCCGCGACCAGATGCGACCATCCTGACCAGATGCCCGACCAGATGCCCGAACCACCCCATCTGGCTCCTCTCGACCTGGAGAAGGAGTGGCTCGACACCGAGCTCCTCCCGGATGGCAGAGCTCCTCACCTGATCTCTGAGTGAGAGCCCAGCCACCCTGCGGAGGAAGCTCATTTCGTCCGCTTGTACCCGCAATCTCATTCTTTCGGTCACCACCCACAGCTGGTGACCATAGGTGAGGGTTGGAACGTAGATCGACTTGTAAATTAAGAGCTTTGCTTTTCGGCTCAGCTCTCTCTTTACCATGACGGACCGATGCAGCGTCCTAGTTATGGCTGATGCCGCACCGATCCGCCTGACGATCTCCCGCTCCATCCTTCCCCCACTCGTGAACAAGACCCCGAGATACTGAAACTCCTCCACTTGGGGCAGGACCCTGTCCCTGACCCGCAGGGGGCATTCCACCCTTTTCCGGGCGAGGTGCTAATTCCCATCCCGGCCGCTACACACTCGGCAGCAAATCGATCCAGCGATTTGCTGGATAAATCGCTAAAGAGTAAAATTATCTCTCAGAATTTTGGGACCAACTATAATGATCTCAGACTTTTCTGGGTTTAAGAGGAGATAATTGATTGTCATCCAGATCTTTACGTCCCTCATGCAAGCACTCTAAAGGTCAAAATTCAGTCCAGATTTTTCTGTTCAGTACTGTTGTGAGACCTTCAAACCAAAACTGCAAAAGCAAATGAGAGGAAAAGTTCCTTCAGCACTATGTAAAACAGGAAGTTTTGGGCGGATTTCCTGTCCTGGTTGTCCCACTGTGTCGCTGAGATTTGGAGGGATTTCCTGGTCAGCTGACAGCCGGCATGGTCTGCTTCTCAGAAAGAGAAAGAACAAATGTGACAGGCGACTTTCTTTCCTGTTTCAGATGGTTTGAGGAGGCAACACGAGGAGATGAATCTCAGGGTTAAAGATCAAGCTGCAAACATGGAGAACAATAGGAGGAAGCAGGCAGAGGGCTGCTGCAGATTAACGTCCCCTTTTTTTATGTTTTAACCTCAGCAGTAACAATACTTACTATTGACTTTTAAAAGCAGTCACAAATGTATTTATTTCAAAGAGTTTAACTGACTGGATTCTTGACTTTTTTTTTTTTGTATTTTTACTTTCATTTTCATGGAGGAGTTCAACATCTGAACGTGAAATAAAAACAAAAACTATTGGTGGTATTGAGTTAGAATTGAAATGTGACATTAATTACAGTGTGTTAGCATCACTGCTTACTATAGTAGAAAAAGATTCAAAAAAGTTTTCTGGACAGATTAATTCTTGAACGAGACGTTTCGACTTCCATCTGGAAATCATTTTCAATCTGAATGAAATGGACTGAAAACTGGATCTATTTATACTAACCTGAGTAAAAGGTAAAAAATAGTAAGAAGGGCTCGACCAATGAGCCTGTGTTACCTAAGATGGCCGTGAATGGCTCCTATTGTAGCCACAGACCAGTAAACGAACCTATTAAAATGCTAAAAGCCTAGTGAATAGAAATTCCTGCTAACGAGAGGCGTGAAACTGGGTCACGAGGTGTCATCTTTAGTCCATGGTTTCAAAAGGCTGCTGTAAATACCGGGCAAAATGTATCTAACGCCTCCACTCCGATTCAGTGATTCGTTCTGATTCGTTATCACTGCTTACTAACTAATGCTAACTAGTTCGCATTAATTAGCAGTGAGTTAGCATCAGTTAGCAGTGAGTTATCATCAGTTAGCAGTGTGTTAGCATCAGTTAGCAGTGAGTTAGCATCAGTTAGCAGTGAGTTATCATCAGTTAGCAGTGAGTTAGCATTAGTTAGCAGTGAGTCAGCATTAGTTAGCTGTGTGTTAGCATAAGTTAGCTGTGTGTTAGCATCAGTTAGCAGTGAGTTAGCATCAGTTAGCAGTGAGTTAGCATCAGTTAGCAGTGAGTTAGCATCAGTTAGCAGTGAGTTAGCATCAGTTAGCTGTGTGTTAGCATCAGTTAGCAGATGTACTCATTTCCAATCCTGTCCATCCTGGTCACTCCCAGAGAGATCCTCAGCATCTTCATCTCTACTACCTCCATCTCTGCTTCCTGTCTTTTCTTCAGTGCTACTGTTTCTAGACCAATCAGCATGGCCGCTCTCACCATGGTTTTGTACAGTTTCCCTTTCATTCTTGCTGAAACTCTTCTGTCACACATCACACCTGATACTTTCCTCCACACGCTTCTTCACCTCTTTTCCACACTCTCTGTTGATCCTAGATACTTGTTGATAAGATAAGTATCTTGTTGATCTAGATCCTAGATACTTTTTTGGTTCTATTCAGAGGTGCAAATAATTTTCCACGTCATTAGCGTGATATGGCAGAAAATCGGCTAGTCTCGAAGCGGAAGAAAAGAGACAATATTTAGAAAAATTACAGTTGATTGGTGGAGAAGATCCTCATACAAATCCAAATGATTTATATCCAAACAATCCCGATTTGATGCCTGTAATTACGTGTGGAGTCATTGTGAATTACCGTATTTTCACTCCAAGTTTCTACACAGCTGCAGATCTGAAGACCTATAAACGACTGGATGCTTCCTTTCGGGTTGATGGCGTCACATGAAAACCAATCAACTGTAACTCTTTTCTTCCGCTCCAAGACATGCTGAATTACGCCAATGACGTGGAAAACAGATTTCCCCTCTGAAAAGCACCAAAAGATGAGGGGGAAGAAAAAAATACTGTGTTGTCCATAATTCCATTCTGATGGATGCAACCAAAATCAGGGTGGGTACTTGAGGCAGTACTTGAGGCAGTGGTAGAGAGGAGGCCACTGAACTTTAATCCATCATGGACAATCATGACCATCCTCTCTACCCACTCCTGGACGAAAAACGGAGCTCCTTCTCCAAGAGGCTCAGACAGCTCCGCTCGAGAACATCTCGATACTGGAGGTCTTTCTTTCCGTACGTGATCGGGCTCTACAACGACTCACTTAGCAGATAGGAAGTTGTTGCTGTGACACACAAATTTCCCATGTGTGGGATCAATAAAGTATATTCTGATTCTGAAAATGGACGCCTTTCGGGTTTTAGTCCAAACGGGGCCGCAGGGAAGTCTATCCCGGCTGATTTCAGGTGATGGGGCAGAGTACGCCTTGAACAGGTCACTAGTTTGTTGCGAGCCACACAGACAACTATCCTAACATGTTTTTGGAGAGTGGGAGGAAACCAGAGTAACCCCACACATACACAGGGAGAACATGCAAACTCCACAGACAGGATAGTGATTCAAGACTCGCCTGACTCCAGTATTTGAACCCTGACCTTCTTGCTGTGAGGCCACTGTGCTAATCCTTGCACCATCATGCAGTTGACTGGAAACCTGTTTAGGTAGGTAATCGGCACCCAGTGAAAAATTTAGATTTTCCCTATCCCCTAGAACTCTAAGCTCCCCAAATTCTACACAATCTAGGAAATTAAAATCTTTTAATCTATTTATTTTATTTTTATTTGACCTTTATTTAACCAGGTTTAGGCTCATTGAGATTAAAAATCTCTTTTACAAGAGTAACCTGGCCAAGAGGCACCGGTCTCCAGGACCAGACAAACATTTCAAATTAAAATACATTTACATTAAAAATATCACAATAAAACATTCAATCAAAACATTTACAACCACATCGACTATTCTCCAAGTCTATCAGTTGAGATTTAAAAGAGTTTAGAGAGACCAGCTCTCGCAGACACAGCTCTTTTTGCAGGTGGCTCCAGTCATTTGGGGCACAAAACTGAAAGGCTTTCTTCCCCATCTCAGTTTGAACTCTGGGCACTGACAAAAGATAGTGGTCCTGAGATTGTAGCCTGTAGCTGGCATTCTGTTTAAGTGTAATATGGGTCTGTAAATAAGAAGGAAGGAGTCCAAGTAATGATTTATAAATGAACATGTGCCAATGAAAGAAACGCCGTGAAGAAACAGACGGCCATCCAACACGAGAATAAAGCAGACAGTGATGAGTAAGTGATCGGAGGCTTGTAATAAACCTGAGAGCACCGTGATAAACTGTGTCAAGTGACTGTAGAGACTGCAGATGCATGTCTATCCCAAATAAACTGTGATAATTACCCGTTGAAGCAGGTGGACAGATAGACAGTTTTCAGTCCTAAAAAACAAGAAATGAAGAAGAATTCCTTTATTAATTACTGTGCTGCATTGCTCCGCAGCAGGCAGCCACAGAATGGCACCAATAGTGGGAGCAATTAGAGGGTTCGATTTCTGCTCCAGGGACACCTTGGTGGCTCAGTGGGATTCAAACCGGCTTCTCACGGTCCAAAGACAAACCCTCTACCACTGAGCGAAGAAAGATTAGCTTAATAAACATCCATCAGTGCTGCATCATTGATTCATCAACACACTCTAAGTATGACATAAAAACCTTCACTGAGTGATGTTTTTCACACAGTATCTTTGATGAACTTTTAAACCTGAATAAAAAACTTCCATCAGCAAAATGAAAGAGAAAATCCAGATAGGAAAGAAGGACAAGGAATTTACTGCACACATGACACCTTTCTGCTGACTGTCATGTTTGCAATCAGGTTAGAGGAAAGGCCTTCTTCAATCAGCACAGCAAGCAGGAAACTAGACAACAGGCAATAAAAGCAAAGAGAGATAAAAGAAAGTGAGAAAGGATTTATTATCAGCTGGAAACCAAACATAATATCCTAAAGATAACCAGCGAGCGATCTGGAGATGTGGAAAGAAACTAACCAGAGTTAAACCGTACGAATGGCTGCAAGAAGATTATTTGATTGAATAGAAGATACTTTATTTATCAATGAAGGAAAATTTGTGATAAAAGTTTGAGATAATTTGATAAAAAAACTAGAAAAGCAGTCAGCGAGCGGTGACCTTATTTTTTGTTTTCTTTTATCTATGCAGAAGGAAAGCAGAAAAAAATAAGCGTCAACTAAAAATTTTTTTGTTTGAAAAACCTAAAGAAAAAATACTAAAAAAAAGCATTAAAAAACAAGCTTTAAAAAAAAGTAATGAGATAAAAGCTAAATTTAGCTGAAAAGCCAAAGTTGGCTGAAAAGCTAGACATAAGCTTTAAAACACTCCTGGACCCAAACGATGACATAGATGACTTCTTCTTCTCCTTTCGGCATTTCCCTTCAGGGGTCGCCACAGCAAGTCAGTTTCTTCCATCTAACCCTATCTGCTGCATCCTCTTCAGTCACACCAACTATCGTCATGTCTTCCTCCACTATCTTCATGAACCTCCTCTTTGGTCTTCCTTTAGCCCTCTTTCCTGGTGGTTCCAAACCCAGCATCCTTCTGCCGATGTACTCGGTCTCTCTTCTCTGGACATGTCCAAACCATCTCAGTCTGGCCTCTCGGACTTTATCTCCAAAACCTCTAACATGTGCTGTTCCTCTGATCCTGTCCATCCTGGTCACTCCCAGAGAGATCCTCAGCATCTTCATCTCTGCTACCTCCATCTCTGCTTCTTGTCAGACATAGCTGACTGATTAAATTTAATCACGTCTTCATCTATCTATTGGGAATATATCCTGAAAATTTGATGAAAATACACCCTCAAATTTTTTAGATATCTTGTTCACATACACACACTCTCATCACACAACCTTCTCGGTGGAAGAAATGTAATACACAATATTAACCAAAACTGATGAAAGGATATTAATAAAACTGCCTACAGTTACTCAGTACCAAGTAGAGATGACTTGATTAGATTTTTAGTGTCATATGACTAATAGTGAACGTCTAAAAAGCCGCAATTGTAAATTCTTGTGAGTGTGATATTTCAGAATTTTACTGAAGCGGCCGACAGTTCCTCAGTACCAACTGTAGATGAATTAATCAAGTTTTTAGCATCATGCCGCTAATGGTCAATGTCACAAATTTAAAAACCAGCTTCAACACAGTTATCACAATGACCTCAACCATTAATAAAGGAAGGCAAAGGTATTTAATTTGATGACTTTGTGTCTTTGGGTTTGAAACATAAATGATTTGCTAAATGTTCTCTGGTCTCTGGTAGAGAACCATCAGTTCAGAACCATCAGTTCTCTACCAGAGCATCTCCTGCTTGCATCTCTAGGTTTTGCTGAAATATTTGTCTGGTCATCATTTCCAGTTTGGCTTCATCATGAAGGTTTTTATACTTCTTATTAAAGCCCACGGTCAGCATTTCAGAATCACGCGGAGAGTTTTGCTGAGTCAACAGATGGTCCGGTATCTCTGTCCGTCCCCATGTTGGGAACATGGGGATGGAAAACAGGAAAGAGAAGTTGAACAAGTTCAGCAGCTGAGAAGCCAAAAGAACCTCACTGTATGGACAGATAAATGGATGGAGGAGTTTTCTCCAGCCCTGCCTGCAGACTTCATTACTCCCCATAAGTACTTCACCTCTTCCATTTGGATTCAACTTTATCGATAGCAGCTGCTCTATACCAGTCATCCTCTTCATCACTAGAAAGGTCCCTGATGTAGTCCTACTTCCTCTGTCACACCTCACCATTGTCCTACAGTCTCTATACAAGCTCTAACATACTTCTGTGTCCCTCTCTGGTCACCATGTGGTAATGCAGCTCCCTTTGACCTTCCCTGTACTTCAGGATCCTCAGAATAAACACTGTATCTGAAGGACTCTTTAGACACACTGCAGCTTTCACTACACCTCTCCCAGATCATCCAATCATCACGCATCTCTAAGGTTTTATTTCCTTTTTATTGGATGACAAGACGTAAACATTTATATTCATTTACAAAAACTTAAATGAATAAAAATTATTTTGAAAAAAAGACAATTATATTTCATAATCAGCTGAGAAATATCAAGATATAAAAACATCTGTCGTGAAAAACTTGACAAAACTCATTTTAATAAAAACTTGTTCATTAATACTGCTGAATCAGCTTTAACGAGCACGTGAGGGTGTTTAGGGACAACATTGTGCGTGTGTGTAATGCCTCCACTTCCATAGTCTCAAGCTGCATAAATAAATTAAATAAAACACAGTAAAGAAACTTTTGGTTTGAAACTGAGGTTAAAAAGCTTTGGGGGTGGAGCTAGCTGGCAGCCAAAGAAAGACTGTGAAAGTGATTCTTTTGGAGCGCCCCCTGCTGGAGCCTCCATGTTTTTCTTTCAGGCTATAGGAGCAGACCTGTCCTCTGATTCCCAGATGTGTGTGTGTAAAAGTGGAGCTTATTATCTGAACACTGAACACTCTCCATTTTCTTCCTGATGTGCAAACTGATCTGAGCATGCTCAGTACAGACGTGTAAACACTCGGACCTTCCATCCGATCAGCCGGTGAGCTCCACGGGAAGCTCTCGGCTGCACAGTGCCTCCCACTGGCGAGCGAGAAGCGAGATCAGCCGCTCTCTGCTGTCGGCTCCCGGAACGAAGATGCACCACTGAACCTCGCCCTCCGCACCCCCTCTGGGTGGGGCCTCCCCACCACCACTGATGGTGAAGTGGTCCATGGTGAGGTGGCAGAGCAGGTCAGGGCCTGGGAGGTCATCAAAGACCAGAGTGAGAGCCTGTGGATAGGTCTGGTAGCCCATTAGAACCCGGTCCAGGTCACGGATCCTCCGAGCTTCACGCAGCTGATAATGCTCCCTAAAAAAAAAAAAAGGAGAAATATAATGAAATAATTCAAGATCAACAAGTCATAAGAAACAAATAAATTTAATCATACGACAGCTGAACAGTTTTATGCTTAAAAAAATTTGGAGCTTTACATTTTTAAAAATGTTTTTATGGAAGTTTACATTTTGTGTTTGAATATTATTTATTTTTTTAATATTTCTATCAGACAAGCAAAATGTGGTTCATGGATTTTAAATAAATAAAGACATTCTAAAGTATGTAATATGTTATTTTTTATATTCAAATTTCTTCAGGTTTTAGACTCAGTTACTTTAGTTTGAAACAAGTCACTTTTAAAATGTAGTAACTTAAACAATTTCACAACTGATTGAGTGTTTAAAAAAATTCCTCGAAGTAACGATAGTTTAATGAACAGAGCAGAAATTTTTAAATTTCTGCTCTGTTTTGTGAGAAGATTAAAAATAGAATTTCATTTGTTTGGCAGCCAGACAAAAGTCTTCGACGGGGCTTAAAAACAAAAAAAATTCCTCAAGTTATTTGTTTTAAAAAAAAAAATCACTTTGTTTTGTGGCTTGAAGATCTGTTTCTTTTTTCATTCAACTTTGTTGTTACGATGGCAGAAAACACGTTTCCAAACGACCGCACTTCTGCAGTTAGAATTAGACGCGACAGTAACAGAAGTTGAGACAAAAAAACACAAACAGTAAAAATGAAACAAAGTACCGTACTTTCCGCCCTATAAGGCGCACCGCATTATAAGGCGCTACAGTAAAGGCTGTTAAACTTTGTCCTCTAACTGTGGCCATCTCGCTTTGTTCCGCGGAAACTCTGTTTAGTCGTTTCCTTGGCGCAGCGCATCCTCTTGCTTCCTCCACTTCCTCACCATTGATTCATTGATGTTAAACTCTGTCGCTGCGGCCAGAGGTAAGATCTTAAGCTCGACCCAAAATTCGGGTCGGACCTTAAAATGTCAATATTACTTTGGGTCGGGACGGGTTCCAGCTTTTCTCTCACTGACTTTTTTTTTTTATGAATATATGTTCATAAAATGTAAACTAAAGTGAGGTGTGGGTACTAAACTGAGGAATACTTGTTATAAAATTAATAATTTGGATAAACCAGAGAAGTCATGTTTTACTACTAAACACGGTCCGCAGAGCCAGCTCATCCTCTGCGCACGTGAACATCTCCTCTTAATTTGGTAATCCTCTCCTGCGCACTTCTTTATTTTATTTATTTTGAACTGGTATCCCCGATATGAAGGAGTAAGAAGTTAAGGATAAACTAAAGGCAGGAGAACTGAAAAGACAAACACGCAGCGGTAAGAGTGAGGTGTAGAAAAGATTAAAATTTATTGTTCAAAATGCTACAGAAACTTGCGTTGGCTTCGCTGAGTGTAGTGAATGTGGCGCATTGCTTTCATACGACACCAAAAAGTCTGGCACCTCAACGCAGAGCAGGCATTTAAACAGCTGGACTGGTAAAAGTGATGATCGCTATTTTATCATTTGTTTCAAAGACCGTCCCTCCTTTTCGCGCTAAGCAGGCCATCACAGACAAGTGTGTTAGGGGTCCTATAGTGGGATTTTTTTTTTTTAATTAAAAAACCGTGTTCTTGAAAATGTTCCAATTTATAAATTTACATAAATATATATATTTTTTTACCGCGGGGTCGGGCTGGATTTTTTAGGCCCAATCTCACCACTGGCTGTGGCTCTATTCCAGTGTTCTACTGCGTGACCGATCACCTTGAGTTTAAACTCTGCGGTGTAACAGTGTCTCTTGGTAGTGGCCATTTCAAGGTCTTTACACAAACACACAAATGGAAATGAGACGCCCTTTCATGTATCCCAGCATGCACAGCGCACTACTTCTTCTACGGGGGAAATGATGTCGGCGGCTGCTTACCGCAGTTGCGACACCTGTTGTTGCTCAATATTAATCCATATATAAGGCGCACCGTGGACTTTAGAGAAAATTTAAGGTTTTTAGGTGCGCCTTATAGTGCGGAAAATACGGTAAGTGAGAGACTCCGTCTAAAGTATGGAACTATTTAAAATTTCAAAAAGACAAACAACACTGTACGATATGGAAATGTAGCCGTTAGCAGGTTTGGACAGAAAGTAAAGCAAACACAGTTATCAAACTAAACCAAAAAAAAAAAAAAATCTAGATTAGCAGATTGAATTCATTTAACTTCAGAAAAGTGTCTACTTTAAATAAAAATGATTTATTAAGACTATTTCCAAATTCATTTGCAAGTTTTAATTTCCTTTTTAGAATAAAAAGTGTTCTTAAAAAAAAACAATTCTCCTGTTTATAATATCTTTATTTGATTTAAAAATTTTACTTTGATAGATTTTAAATTTTAAAATTCACAAAGTGAATTTTATAATTAATAAAAATTTTTGGTGAAAAAAATTTAACTGATGTTGGTGCAAAATTCATTTTCTTTTTTTTAGTTTGCCCTTCCAGTTTTATCCCACGTAGTCCCAGGGAAAGTTTTGGCCTAGTGGGATTCAAAGCTGGTTCTCCTGGTCTAAAGACAGGAATTCTACTAATAGGCCAACGCCACCTCTGACCCAAAACTCATTTTCTTCTTTGGAAATGTGACTGTTTTTAAATGTGCAATCCTCAATAAATGTGATTAGATTCGTTTATCCATAAATATCTCATCAAATTAAAACCATATATCGTACGCCATGTCCAATTAATCTTATAAAAGAATTAGCAGCAGCCCTGTAAACTGACTGATTAGTTTATATGAGAGGTAGTAATTTGTAACTGTAACTAGTTACATTTCTTGGGTCAGAACAGTGCGTGTAAGGAAGAAGTGATAAAAGGACAGAAGTCTTTCCTGCGTCTCTTCTTCTTCCTCTTTTGACAGATTGTGTAAGAAGAGCGTCTGGCCACTGATGGACTTCCTCCTCACTGTGGGGCTCACCTGGAAGGGGGTTCCTTCGCAAAGTCTGGCAGTGGGTAGCTGACGTAGTCCTCATCCAGCAGGAAGACGTCGGTGCTGGTGAGGATAAGAGTTCTGGGATGGAGGACGGGAGAAGGAGAAGAACCTGAGGAGGTACTTCCTTGGTTTGGAATCTCCACCTGCAGTCCAGAGACTGAAGGTTAGTAAAAAGCAGAGAAAAGTTTTCTCATTAAGCAGGAGACAAAAACCTGAAAAACCAGCAGGTAGAGCAGGATGTTGAAACATGATGAAGGAATAGAACCAGCGCAGGTTTTTCTCTCCGCCACGATGAAGGTCAGGTCGCCCATCTCTTCCTCACTCGGATAGATAAACTTGACTTTGCTGCTGTGGATCAGCTCATAGTTCTGCATCTTTCCTGCAGGCGAAGACAAACAGCTAGAAATTCTCATGTCTGTGATTCAGTTACATCACAGGTGGAGGTGTCAGGGTAGAAACAAGTTTCTATCATACACCCTAAAAATTCTTTATTTCCCCATCAAACAATTCGTTTTGGGTATGAGTGAGCGGGTATCGTGTGTTTACCGGTGAACTGGGAGTAGAAGTCCTGGTCAGAAGGTTCCGGAGCAGGAAGTTGCTGCTGCAGACTGAGAACAGACATCAGCTCCTGCAGGAAGACCCCGGTCCCGTAGCTGTCCCTGCTCAAACAGCATACAATCTGCTCCGCTGAGCGGCCTGCAGGGCGACACGTCACTTAGCAACCATGCTGACACTGTCACGGGATGTCACTGACTCACCTACAACTCTGAAATACTGGTCGAACAATCCCACGTTAACGGCTAGAAGCTCAGAGAGTTTGATGGTGAGACAGCAGCAGAGGCACGAGTCCGAATCTCCAGAGACCCCTGCCATAGAAACAAGAATGTGACTGGCTCTACTGGTCACACTACGATCGGTCTCCATTACCAGTGAATCATGATCTGTTCAGATTAACATTTTTGGTTTGGGATGCACATAATCTGCAGGCTGATTTTAAGAAAAAGAAAACTTCAGCTCCATTTAAACATGTTTTTGCTGCAGATGCAACCAGCTGTTGGTGTGTTTATACAGTAGATGTAGAAATGAGTCCGTATTCAGTAACAGGTCATTGTTCAAGCCCCCACTCGGAAATTTGTTGTGGCAGTCTAGCTTTTTTTTCCCAATTTTGCTGATCAGAAAAATGAACCAATCCAAGAGTTATTGGTTTCTTTTACCGTAATTTCACGACCATTAGGCGCACCGTACGAAAAGGCGCAGTCTCAGTCACACACCGCCTTACAACAACACACACGCAAGCATGCAAAAAATAGATCGGTCTGTACTGTGCGGCTCCTCAGAAAGGATACCAGATTTTGCGAAAGCTCGGATAACAGTACCAGCAGACACGTTAGTCCAAGCATCTACAATCCATTAATAATAATAAAGATTATATTTGTAAACGCACTTTCTATCTCCAGTAGAGATCTCAAAGTGCTACAATGACCAAAAGCAACAACAAACAGCTAAATTAAATAAAACCACAACACAAAAAACAACACTAAAAACTTTGCTGAAAAGCCTTTAGAAATAAAAATGTCTTAAGTCTTTTCTTAAAAGCCTCAACGCTCTGTGGAGCCCTCAAGCTCTCGGGAAGATCGTTCCAGAGCCGTGGAGCAGTTGCCTGGAAGGCCCTGTCCCCCATAGTGGAGAGTTTGGTCCTTGGTTGATGCAGGCAGTAGGAGGAGGAGCGCAGGTCTCGGACAGTGGTGTGGAGGGTTAGGAGTTATATCCATTGTTCAGTTGTATCAGTTCTATCCAGTTCAATCCATTGACTCGTTAATGCTGAAATTTCTCGCAGCGGCTCGATTCCCATGTTCCTCCGCGTAGCTGATTGCCTTCAGCTTAAACTGAGCATCATAAGTGTGTCTCTTTGCCATTTTCAGGGTTAAAACAGCAATGTTGTGCATACAGCACATACCTTTTTTATACACAATCCACGCCCACACTTCACTCTTTAACGTTCTCATGCCTTTTCTTTCAGGTCCGCCTCACGGGCACCGCTTTTTCTTTTAGGTCCACCTTTTCTCACACACAAGGCGCACCGCACGAAAGGGCGCACTGCTCATTTTGAAGAAAATCTAAGACATTTAAATGCGCCTTATAGCCGTGAAATTACGGTAATCTGTTGCACCCCTAATTACCAGCATGGGACTGTTTTACTGGTCCTACCAGAGACGGGATCTTCCAGCAGAAAGTAAATAGAACAGGTGGAAAGCAGCAGGCAGCAGGTCAGTTCAGTTTCAGGAGATTTGTAGAGAACCGCAGACAGCCACAAGACCTGTTGCACCTCCTCTGTCTCGCACTGGTTTAGAGAAGACAGACTGGGATTACACACACATACCAGTCAGAAGCACAGACACAGTTTTTGTGATGTGAACTCGGGCTGCACAAAACATCAATATTGAATCAATATTTAAATAGTAACACCTGAAATAAGCTCATCTCAAAAAGCTCTGACTCTCCCTTCACCTTATGCCCCCTTTCCTAGTTTACAGCATTTCTCATACGTCTGTCCCAGTGTGACTCTGAGCAGCCTACTGATTAGTCAGGCTGTTCACGGCTGGTCAACCAGCCTGTGTGTAGCAGAGAGAAGGTACAACTAGGAGGCCCTGCTGGAAGAATCTCACGCTCTTATGTTAAAGTGCACACATTAACTGCACCTTTTTATTTGAAAGAAAGAATGTAAAAGATGATAAAACAGGTTTTTGTGTGTTGATTTGATTCCCATTAAATGGTGAGATGAGCATATCTGTAATTTAAGTGTATATAATATTTTTAACATTTTTTGTTGATGGTGTGCTTAAAGATTTTGTTTTTTTTTGGTGAAAACGAACATCGGTTTAAAAATAGGCTGAAAAACACTGGGCTTAACGAGCAATCAAAGAATCTGAATTTTAAACTGAATTTTACAACTGTTTTCTTGTTTTATTCCAGATCAAAATGTTATCTTTGTGTACCTGCGATCATGTGTTTTTTAAAAAAGATATTATCAATAAATAGATCAAATGTTCACTTTTGAATTTTTTTAAACAAATAATAAATAAATAAATATGAAAAAATAAAATATAAAAAAATAAATATGTAATAATTTATGTCTTTAATTGGCGGTTTTAATAGAATTTATTACTTTAAAATTCCAACAGAGCACTAATTACACCCAAAAACAAATATATTTAAAATGTGAAGATAATTATCTAAAAACAAGACAAACAAATGCATTCATTTTATCCATAGCTTTACAGTTTGTAAAAGAGGTTGTCTAAACATAAAAAATACACACTAAATATGAATATCAAATTATTTTGCAGCATCAAACAAAAAAAAATTACAATTTTATATTTTATATCTATTATGCAGCTCTAAGATGAACGTGCTCTAACCTTAGGGAACCAGTTTGAAGTGAAGTGTGTGGTTTGTATGTGATGCAGTGCGGTACCTGAACGATGTATGTGTTGATAAAAGCCAGCAGTTGCTGTCCTCGCAGCCCAGCCAGCATCTTCAGTCCTGGGGAGAGAGCAGGAAGGAGGTGGGGGGACGGTTCGTCCATGTGAAGATGAGAGGAATCCACACTGGATGGATTAGAGAGATTACATGTTTAAAAAAAGTGATACACATCAACATGGCAAACCAAATGAGTAAAAAATGATCCTGGTGATATGTTAGCAAAGAACAGCAAGAAATATATCGATTTAACACAAGGATAAGTTGATGGTGATGCTTAAACAAATGCCTCTTTGTTCCCTAGATCACAAACTGTATTAATAATGAATGGTTGAAGCTTGAAAAGCTAACAGGACCTGCCTGATTCTAAGTGTACTAAGTGATAAGCACGGTGGAGGGAGTGTTGTGATGTCTGAAACCTACCTGTCATGGGACTTCTTGTTGCTTGAGCAGCAGCTCGGGTCTCTTTGGCCATCTGAAAGTGAAACATTTAAACTCATGAAGAAAAACAAGAATAAATAAATATCAAGGCATCACACAATATGCATGCCACCGCCCAATGAATTTTTAACCTTCACCTGAAAACAAAATCATTACATCTATAGTTGGTAATGAGTAACTGTGGGTAGTTTAATTAAAATCCCTTCAGTGGTTTGGGAATGACTTTCAAAAGTGTTACATAAGCATGAACAGCCAGAGGAGCCAGTAAGGCGGAGCTTAAAAATTACTCCAGCCAGCAATGACGTAATTGAAATAAAGTTATGAGAGAATTGTGTTCCTCACCTAATGGAGGAGAGGATCCGGAGGAACTGGGCAACGCCACCATCTGCAGACCTTCAAGAGAGGCTCGTCTCTGGCTCAGCTCGGCCAGGAAGGACAACCTGCTCTGAGCCAGAGGGAACGCCAGAAGCAGCCTCTGACCGCTGAGGAGCATCTCCACACAATGATGAAACCTGAAGAGAGAAAAAGTTCAAGCTGTTGTTAGAAAAACACCAAAAAATGTGAAAAAGAACAGATTAAAAACAGGTTTTTAAGCATTCTGATGAAATAATAAATTGTTTATTTTAAAAAATGATGACATAATCTGAGGTTCCATTCCGTCGTCTTCCGTTTATCCAGGGCCGGGGTGCGAGGGCAACAACCTCAGACTGGAAGCCCAGGCCTCTCTCACCCCAGCTGCATCCTCCAGCTCACCCAGAAGGATCCAGAGTCGTTCCTCAGCCAGCTGTCAGACAGTCTCTCCAGCGGGTCCGGGATCTGCCTCTTGGTTTCCTCCTGGTGGGACGTGCACAAACACCTCACCGGCGAGGCGCTTGGGGGCATCCTGACCAGATGCCCGAACCACCCCATCTGTCTCCTCTCGACCCGGAGGAGGAGTGGAGTTCAATATCGAGCTCCACACAGAGCTCCACCCTGATGGAAGAGCTCCTCACCCGTTCTCTGAGTGAGAGCCCAGCCACCCAGCGGAGGAATCTGGGGTCTTATTCATAAAGACAATGTTTTTGTTTAAGTTATTCAGGTGACTTTTTAAACAATTTAAGCTTCATAAATCACACCTGCAACAAATCTTAAATGTAAGCCAACTTGAACGCTGTCTAACCCCGCCTCTAAATGGCTAAAAAAGGATCATTCAAATGACCTGATGCATATGTAATAGTATTCTTTGTAGATTGTTTAATTTACGTAGAAACCAGCTTAAATTTTGGCATAAACACGTTTTATCAATGGGGTCCCTGAAGCTTTTGAGATGAAAGGTTGGTGTTCACCTTGTGTGGTGCAGTGGGTTGGTGCAGGAGGGGTTTCCCACTCGAACATCTCTCTCACTGGGGTGAAGCACCGAGGAGCCGAGTGGGACGCGAACTAACTTACACCATGTAGAGTTCGAAGAAGTAGAGGATGCGAGAAGGTCTTTAGACAGCAGCTCTTTATGGTCCATCTTCAACACCCAGAGGTTTTTATGTGTGAGGAAAAGAAGGGAAGGGAAGCCGGGTTCTTCAGATGGGATCTCTGAGAGTGGAGGGTTAGAGGAGCAAAAGAGGAAAGCAGCATATCCTCCCTGTGCTCCTTGGCTCTCCTCCTGCTCCCAGGAGTTGATGAGTGATGGAGGGAGCAGCTGAGGAGCATCGAAGGACCTCGGACTGTTCTGAGAGTCACAAACCTGAAAGGAATGAAGAAGGCGTGGTGATTTATGGAGAATTAAACTGAAGTCATTTAACAAGTAAAATCAAACATTAAGAATTGTGGTTTTGTGGGGTGATTATTCTTTTCTCTTAAAATAATGACACATGCTTCCACCTGCCCTTTAAGCTTTGGTCGCATGCCTTTGAAAACTTATTCAGTTCACCTGAGTAATGGTGGGCAGTTTCATTAAAATCTCTCCAGTGTTTGGGAGATAGTGTGTTCACTAGAATTACCTGGACCTTTTGTTCAATGACTTTGAAAACCTAATCACTTCATCTATAGTTGATACTGAGTAATTGAGGGCAGCTTAATTAAATTTTCTCAACTCTTTAACACTTTTGCTCAGTTGTATTTGTAGGAACCATTTCATTTGTTTCTCAGTCCGTCCACAGAGTGGCAGTGTTTCTGTTTGTTTGTCCTCTGTTAAAGATAAAAACACACCTCTATGTAGTTGATGCTAGAACAATGTAAATGTTTTTGGGCGCACGGACAGACAATCTGCAGTGAAAGAGGTTTAATCATTGTCTAAGTTCTGAAGTTATTACACGTAAATAAACAGGACTCTGAAAAAACACAACAGGTGAAAGCGGAAAGTCAACTAACAGTAATTAAACAAGCATCCAGGGGTCGAAAGAGTCGACTGAGCGTCTGCATTATTTTAACGTATAACAATAATCTTATTTTTATCCTTGTTTTTAATTTATGACTTTGAATCTAAATGTCTGAATAAGCCAAATTATTTCCGCTCCTCTCTGACCTGCAGCAGGTCAGCTCGGGTCTGTCGCAGCTCCTCGGCCTCGGCGAAAATGAACCAGCGAGTGGAAGCAGTTCGATGGCTGAAGGAGAAGCAGGAGTCCGGGAGTTCGTTCTGGCAGAGGAGCAGGAGCTGAGAGACCGGGAGTATGAGGTCTACCTGAAGGCTGGAAAGCAACACCTGCTGGTCTGGAGGAAAAACAAAAAATAAGATTGAAGTAATTCCTCGGTATAACGTGGTTCTACTTTCACAGACAATTTTATTGCAATTTTGCAGCTTTATTTTCTACAGTTGTGTCCTAATTGATGAATTGTATAGTCATAAAATATGTTGTGGTTAGTCTATTGTAACAATAACTGTTCATATCCTAATTTACATTCTTATCATTTCAGGACTCATTTGATTTTGTTAATATTGACACAATATTTACACAACCTCTCGATTTGGTGCAGTGATTTGTGCACAAGCTTTATACCCAAATTTTACCAGTAAGAACTTTGATAAATAAGAGTCATTGTGTTTGAATAGTATTTAATTATAAAAACTTTTTTAATTCTAAAAATGAACAAAGCTTCATCATTTGATTGGACGTACAGACCTGCTTCCTGATTGGTCCAGGGAGGATCATCCGACAGGTGGAGAAGGGCTAACAGCTTATTGGTCAGCACCAGACAGTTGGAGCTCTGCTTCACGTCTTCGTCTACCTGGACGCAACAGCACCATAGAATTCTCCTGATCTGGACTTCATCATCTGTACAGCTGTTCGAATCATCAGGAACAGGAAGTGATGTCATCTCCTCTAGGGAATCATCCAAACCCATCTCAAAGTAACCGTCTCTGGAAGTCGGACTGCATACAGAATTTTTTTTTTTTTATTATTCCAAAGAGCTTATAGAAACTTTTAGAATCCTATAAAGACTAAAAGAGAAAAATGACCTGACACCGCCCACATCTGTGGCCTGAAATGGAGCTTCGTTGGATTCAGACCTCCTCTGCTCCTCTTTCGCTCCTTTTCCCTCCTCCTCCTCTTTTTTCTTCATCTCCCTCAAAGCAGATGTGAGACGCTGGGAGAGCTGGGTAATGAAGTGTTTGTCGGAGGACAGAGAGAAAAGAGGAGCAGGAAGTAAAGGAAAGCGAGTAGCAGAAAGAAGTTTGGACGAAGAGCAGACACAACTGGAAAAGAGAGAGAAATTCTTTCTTAGTATTCTATTTATTATTCATTAGTTTTCTTTTCCCTCAAGTTTCTTTAATTGAACATATTTCAGTGTGGGACGTCCAACATCAGCAACAGACATCAGATTAACTAAAATCAATTTAGGCAAGTTTTGCATTATTATAATTAACCTTTTAGAAAATTTTACACTGAATCAATCTATGACAAAAAGATGACAAGAAGACAAGAGACAGCGGATTCTAGTGTTGATCTGTTGATGGAAAATGAAGACTTTCCTCCCGGGCGGTCTTAATACTATTATTTGTTATTGAAGTGGAAAGCAAAATGAGTCGGCATAAACTGAGAGACATACTTAAGCAAAGGGGCAAACACAGAGAAGAGAACCTGACAGTGTTTCTGGGAGACAGTTTGGAAAAAGAAAAACACCTTTTTAACAAAGTAACAAACTGGAAAGAAACAAAAAAAAGGCAATTAGGAGTGCATGAACGAAGTTAGAAAGACCAACAGAAGAAGTAAAATTTTAGTATGGAACAAATTTTCTTCCGTTAACCATTAATAAAAACAGTTTTGTCATAATCAGAAAGTAAGACCGTAATACCAACAAATTCAACCAGAATTATTGATGCATAAATTGTTGACCAAAACAAAGACTTCTTAAAACTGACCATGCAGAAGTGGAAGTAGAAGCAGTGACACTAGACGTTTGACAATGTGCTGATTCAGAAGTTTGTGCCTGCAGATAAACAAGAAAACATTTGATATTTTTTATTTTAAAAGACAAACACACACTATATAAAAATATACTGATTCAGAAGTTTAGATGTTAATTTATTGTTGGTTTTTGGTATATATATATTCATCACTGACATGAGATGCTGTAAATACTTGTTTAAGACTAGGACTACCAGAATTCTGGAAATACTAGAACTCCCACGGCCGTCAATTTGACAATTAGAAAATAAACTCAGAAATCTAGATCAGAAGAACATTATTACATGAAGCATTATTTATTTATTTACAATTTATACAGATCACGCTGACTCCTCCTACACACTGCCCTCAAACAACTTTCTGGCAGCATGCATATTTGGAGAAGACATCCTTTTTCTTTCTAAACCTTCTCCCTGTACAAAACTGGAGCTGGGCCCGTGTGGTTGGCTCTCAGCGCACTAGTGAGCTCAGTGATGAAATCGTGTCTGAATATTTTTGCACGAACACATTTCCAGTGCATGAACCAGGAATTGACCGCTGCCATGTCCAGCACATTATAAAATACATCGACTGGCCACCTACGCGTTGATGCTTTGACTGAATACATTTTCAGCATTTGATCCACATCATCCTCTCCAACATTTGTGTATAATAAAACACAGACTCTGGCTTTAGTTAGAAAATTGGAAAAAGTTGTAATGTATTTAATCGAGGCGTCAAATTGACGGGTGTGGGAGTTAGAGGAAGAATTACTCAAACCTTGTTTTTAGTGTTTTATTTCAGTTCAATTAAAACAATATAGAGTAGAAAAAGACAAAAGCCCAGGAACGTCAAAGATCAACGTAACTACAGTAATTCAACCTTAAACTTTAATTCTGAGAATCGTCAAATTGACGGCGTTGTTAATTCTAGTGTTAATAAGATGTCTGCACACTATTATTTTCTTTTTTAGATATTTTGAGATATTTTTATCGGTGTATGTATTCAACAAAATTGTGTCCTAAAATAGAGGGCACTTATGGTTGTAAAAATAAGGGAATTATATTACTCCGTTTCTGAGGAAGTAACACTGTTTGTAATTCTGTAATACTTAAACAGCATTATTCCCAACACTGGTCTACACGATGTGTGTCTCACCTGAGAAGGATTAGTTGAAAAGAAGGGTGTATTAGTGGGGTCAGGGAGAATACTGGGGGGCGATGCTGCTGCTTCTCTACTCGTCAGCTCTACAAAAAAAAAAAAGAGGAATCACAGACACATAAATACAGAAAATATTCATTACAAAGTGAATTATGAACTTTGTTATTATTGGACAGTGAAACTCATTTAAAGTCAATTATTTCAGTACACCCCACCCTCACCCGCCATCTGCCCACAGCCTGATACATACATGATTACCTTGGCTGGTGGCCTGCTGGGGGAGGGGGTCGGGTGCAGCAGAAGACGGCCTCCTGGTCTCCTCACTGATCTGAGAAAAACACAGAAGACCTTCTTTAGGGCGACAAAGTTCAGACAAAATATCAAGCTGAAACTTTTCTGTTTGCGAATAAAACATCAATTTATATTTAATATGTTCTGTTTTAACAAGTTTTTGTACAACAATTCGTAATATGTTAACTTTTAAAAAATAATCTGACTTCTGGTTGTAACGGTCAAACTATAAGCTTTGGATAAAAGTAAAACTCAATCGTTAATTAGTCTCAATTAAAGTAAATGATCTGTTTTAAGATGTAACTAGTTCCTCTTTTGAAATTCCAGAGTTATAAGTAATATTAAACCACTATTCCAACAAGTTAATCATTTTGTGCTAAATACTCTCATAAGCCTATTTTTTTTAGGATTTGATCAAATAAAGGAAATTATTATTAAAACATAAATTTTCCATTTATTTATTAATGATATAAAATTAAATCAGGCACATAAATTAAAAGAAAAAATTGAACTAAAAATGTAACGTGGCTGGGCTCTCACTCAGAGATAGGGTGAGGAGCTTTGCCATGCGGCAGGAGCTCGGTGAAGAGCCACTCCTTCTGCAGGTCGAAAGAAGCCAGAGCATCGCGCTGGTGAGGTGTTTCGGGCACGTCCCACCGGAAGGAGACCAAAAGGCAGACCCCGGACCTGCTGGAGAGACTATGTCTCACAGCTAGACGGGGAACGACTTGGGATCGTTCTGGGTAAGCTGGAGGATGCAGCTGGGGTGAGAGAAGCCTGGGCTTCCCGTCTGAGACTGTTTCCCCCGTGACCCAGCCCCAGAGAAGTGGAAGACGACAGAATGGGGGGAAAAAAAAATGTACCGTATCCAATAGTGGTGGAAAACTATTAATTTATCTTCTTCAGGGAGCATAATGGTGATGTTTATCTTGTCATTATTAAATATTAAATATCTACATTTTACTTATAATTATCACACTATGTCACATATTTTCACATTGTTAAACTTTGTTTAAAAAGTACTTTAGAAATAAAGTTTGATTTGTATATTTTTTTAGACTTTGTAGTGTGGACTAAGAAGCACTGACACGCCGAGTTTGAATATTTCCAAAAAGAAGCAGGTCTTTGCTTTAGTTTGATAAGAAGCACAAACAAGATAATTAAAAGCATCTATTTTAATAAGCAATAGCATGTGTCAAAATGTAAAGCATGAGTCTAAACAGGCTGTTAATCTGCTGGATGGGATTTACCTTCTTGTCACTCTCGTTCTTACGATCTTTGACTTCTTTGGCTTTCTGAATGGCTTTTAGCACCTCCACCGTGTCCAGCTCTTTCTCTGTTGTCACTTTACAATCCAAACAAACCTGTAAGAAAAAGCAGATGACTTTTCAAATAAAGAGGCAGCTTTTACATTCCATAGCAGCCATTGTGATGTATATCAAGAAATAAAAGAAGAACAGGAATAAGTCGACCCCAAGATGTACCCACTACCGTATCATAGAAATGAGTGTCTTTGACATTTATGACTTTGACTCTTATTTGTATTAAAAAAAAAACTCTAACCAGGTCATCTAGATTTGGAACTGGGTATATGTGGGCAGTCTAATCTTTTCAATGGTTTGGGAAAAAGGTGTTCATAAAAGTGTTACAGATCGACAGAATGTTTAATGCTGCTGTGAGCAAAGGCATAAAAACTCAGGTAAAAATCAGCTTTGAGTTTCCCAGAGAGAATAACAAGGGTATTCGGGGTGGGGTTACCTCTGCAGCACGGTCACCAAACTGAGCCAAGACTTTGGTTCTGTAATCTGGGATGATGCACATGGGATTACTGGAAAGATTCAGTTTTTCTAGACAAGGAAGGGCTCCGATGTTCCTGATTTCATCCAACTGGAAACAAGAATCACAAATAATCACATGAGCCTTAAATAGTGTGAGAAATCTACAAAAAAAAAAAAAAAATTTGTTTTAAGCGCCAAAATTGACAGTTTTGTATTTTTATAGAACTTATAGTAAAAATAAATAAAGTTAGATAAACTTTAAATTAGTAGTTAAATTGTATGTCATAAGAATGCAAATTGTAAAAAATAAAAGGACTTTTTTCATTTAAAAAAATTTCCCTCTGTCCCTCCTGTGGTGACCTGGGCCAGACGGTTGTGGCTAAGGTCCAGGTTGACCAGGGAATAGAGCTTAGTGAGGCCACTCAGTCGCTCCAGCTGGTTTCCACACAGATTCAGAGTTTTGATGTTTCCCAAACGAGTGTGCGCAGCTTCCAGGACTTTCAGGCTGTTATAGGACAGGTCGACGTGGACCAGGTTGTACAGATGCTGAAAACACACACATAACAGTAACATCAGAACCACACACCCAAAGCAGCTTAAAATAATTACAGCCCATTTATGTCTCTGTACCGTCTCATTGTATTTTTAAACACATATTAAAATGAATATATATTTTTTTTTAATTCCGGCTGGCATTGCACTCTGGCGAGACAGGACCAATCTGCTACCCCAATGTGACATCAGTGCACTGTTTTCTCTGAGGAAAAATCTCAGTTTTTTATTATTACTGTCACAGTAATTTCATCCCAACTGTTCCAGATGTCACCACATACCTGTAGGTTTTCCACAGAAGACAGCTGGTTGTAACTCAGATCCAAAAACTCAACTTTAGGGATCATTCTCTGAAAAATACAATCGATATAAAATAAGAAACAAAACCTAATGTTGCTGCTTTTTATGATAGTATTAAAAAAAATCTAGTTTTACAGAAAAGAAAAGAGCCTTTTAAATGATTCAAACTGCTTGGCGTTTTTGTTTTAAGAATTTGTAAAATAAAGAAATTATATAAAGACAAATTATTTCAAACAAATTCACAAGATTTTACAAGATAAGTAAAAATGTCAATTTATCTTTTTAAATAATTTTTTTATAAGACTCTCAACTTCAATAAAAATGTTTTTTTTAACTCTGTATTGAACTTAAAACACCTCATTAATTTAATATTAATTTCTATAAAACCATTGCAGTCAAATGTGAAGACTTTTGAAAAGTTTTTGCAAACGTGTCATCAAAATTTAAGAAGCAAACTGATAGCATACATTTTCAAACCCAGGTCAGTAGGTGGCGTTGATTTTATTGGTAGATTTGAAAGATGGACTGTGTCCACCCCTTACTGTTTGTAGTAGAAATATGTAACAACTTAAAGGGGATTCTTTGTCTTCATGTATAGTTGGTACTGAGTAACAATAGACAGTTTCATTAAAACGACTTCAGTCGTTTGGGAGATAGAGAGCTTCACCAAACACAGTAAGTTAAATAAAAAAATATAACCCAACAGTTAATTAAATGCCCAATAATTTAGATTTGTTTTTGCATTTATACAGTGAACATATAAACATATAATTATATATTTTCTTTTTACAATTTAAGCTTGATCTCCCAGACTTAACAGGTAAAGATGTTCAGATGTAATCCTAATGTTTTCTCACCACAGAGCTGTCGATGCTGCTGATACAGTTGTGGCTCATGTCCAGAGTGGTCAGGTTTCTCCACACGGGAATAACGGCCGTAACAGGACAGCCGGACTCCGCCCCCTCAGGTTCCCACTGCGAGAACTCACTGGCCTCTGGGACCAGGATCAACTGCAGGAAAAAACAATATAAAACTGGTAAAGCAACATGTTTACTGATATGCAAGTTTACTTTGGATTTTATCCTCCAAGTCCATCTGCTCTTCATTATTCTCTGCCAGCCTGAGGAGGCCTCGGTGCTTGATATATTGACATCACCCATGTGTAATTCCTGGCTTTCCTGTCTTGTGGGCCTCATTATCAAGTATATAGCTGTCGAGTTGTTCAGCTAATATTTAATGATCGGTCCTAGGTGCATTGCCTGTCTGGGTTGGTGGGAAACTGAAAACCAATAAATCTATAAAATAAAAAAGTTATTTCCTTTTGTCTAAAATTTAAAGTGTTTACATTCTTTTTTAACAAAAATTTTTAAAAACCATCTCATATATAAATAAATTGTATTTATTTCAGTTAAACTTTCATAAAAAACCCCCTCTTTTTCAATCATTTTTACTGAGATATTCTTCCCACTTGTGTAAATAAAACTTAGGGCAGTTTAATGAGATTTTTCTTTAAAGTTAAATTTTGAACAACCTTGTTTTCATTTAAGAAATTATTAATAATAGGCATGTTTACAGATAATATTTTTCAATGCTCAGTAAAATTATGCGTTGTGTTATTTTAAATTAGCCGCTAATCTTTGCCCCGTACCATCATGGATTCCGTAGAACGATGGACGCTCATGGTTGCCAGACTGGATCTCAGACACGACAAACCTTTGATCTGCTGCGAGCTGCAGTCACAGATCTGCAAGAAAAGACAAAAACCAGAATAAATCAACGGAAACATTTCGAACATAGCGCCTCAACCTACCGTAGAACAAAAAATGTATCAGTTCATTCATAGTTCTAATGGTGTAACAGTACATGTACTGGATGTTCGGTTCTGTGCAGGACTGAAACAGGCTGTCCCGCGTGTAGACAAGTGCTAAAAAATAAAATCTTTTATCTATACTTACTATACTTTTATCTATTACATTCTTGCAAATAACACTTTTAATAGTCTACTACCAGTCAGAGTCATTTGGCATAAGCACTTAGTGATCTGACATGATGCCCGAACAGGAGAGGCTCTAACACTCAGCCCTGCGGTGCCTCATTTTAACATAGAGACTTACCTCTATCTGCAGCAGTGATTTGAAAACAGAAAGGTCAAAGAGGAGACTGCTCTCCTGGATGTTGCTGCTTCCGACTGGACCAACGGTTCCTGAAATCTGAGCAAAAAAAGATCAGTAAACAGTACTGCAACAATGACTGAGAAAGCCGCTGCTCACTCGTAGGTAGCGCAGTCTGCAGGTGAAGTCCAGAATGTGTCCAAGGTCACTTTTAGCATCACCGTTAAAGCAGGTCGGTTTGGCCAGTCGGAGTTGCTGAGAGACTGAGTAAAGCTGCAAAGGACGAAGAGAGAAGACCTCCCCTGCCTGCAGGAGATCCTCACCTAAAACAAAAACACCATCTTTTATTGATTATTAAAATAGAAGAAAACTTTCTGCAAAAGTACCAGCATGATGTTTAAAATTTAGAAAATTATAAGCGATCATTTTCCAAATAAAAAAAAACCTAGAACAAGTCTTTACAAGAAGAAGATTTTAAAAATTACTTGGTCCGTTACTCATGAACATGTTTCTGGAAACTTTCCATTTGAAGCTCATTTGATTTTTTTATAAGCAATAATACTTTTTGTTTTTGTGCCCCTGTAAGGAGTAGGGATGATAAAAAAATTTCTATCACTGAGATCCTCATAAACACTACATCTTTTTCTGTTAACACAGCAGAAAAAGTTTCAAAAAAGTCTTCTGGACAGTTTAGTTCTTGATCGAGACGTTTCGACTTCCATCCGGAAATCATTTTCAATCTGATAGAAATGGACTGAAAACTGGATCTATTTATACTAACCTGAGTAAAGGGTAAAAAAAATAGTAAGGAGAGCTCGACCAATGAGCCTGTGTTACCTATGATGGCCGTGAATGGCTCCTATTGTAGCCACAGACCAGTAAACGAACCCTATTATAAAAATGCTAAAAAGCTTAGTGAATAGAAATTCCTGCTAACGAGAGGCGTGAAACTGAGTCACAAGGTGTCACCTTTAATCCATGGCTTCGTAAGGCTGCTGTAAATCCCGGGCAGAATGTATCCAACGCCTCCACTCCGATTCAGTGAGGGATTCTCTTTCTTCACAAAAATGGCTTCCTTCACCCCTCTTTCAAACCATCCTTTCTCTCTACTTAGAATCTTCACCTCACTGTCCTCAAAAGTGTGTTTGGTGGATTTAGATGCAGATGTACGGCAGACTGTGGACCACTTGAGGCTTCTCTTCAGTGTTGGTAAAGTCTTTTGTGGAGTGGCTGCTTCGTTTCCCCAATGTAGTGTTCTTTGCAGCTACCTTCACTGCACCGGATCGAATAAACTACATTGCTCTGTTTTTCTGTAGGCATCTTGTCTTTAGGATGTACTAGTTTCTGCCGTAATGTGTTGACCGGTTTAAAGAAAATCGGGATGTCATGTTGTCTGAAGATTCTCTGTACCTTCTCGGACAGTACTGACACGTAGGGAATAGAGACTCCATTTTCCCTCTTCTCACGTTTCTTGGACTGTTAACACAGCGTATACTTTCTCAATGTGGCCATGGGAGTGAGTAAAACAAGCCATTTTCACTTCCTGCTCTGTGATAAAGTTTTATAAATCAGTACATGACTTTTGTGAATTAGAGGTTTCAAATCTCAAATTGTGGTTGTTTATGAGCATAACATACTATGTTTTTTTTTGGTGGAACATTTAACCACTCAGCTATGTAAACTTCATCACCACCATTTTTCTCAAAGCCTCTTTTTTTTTTTATCTCATGTTTTTACTGTTTTTCTAACCTTTGTGAAAAAGCTCTTCAGCCAGAGCCGCCGTGATGCCGTTGATCTCCTGTTATGAAAAAAAAAAAAGCAAAATTATTTGAAGAACTTATTTAATCATATTTGTAAACTAGGGAACCAACTTTTAGCTGTATTTTTCTATACTACACACCTAAAGGCTAGTTGAAGACCAAAGAATCAATTCAGAGATGAAGAACCTTAGAGAACGTCCCTAGAGGCGGGTTGTGATTGATCTTTGAATCAGACTAAAAAATAATATTTTTATGGTCACAAGCTGAACAGATGGTTTCATGTGAGAAGTTTTTTTTTTTGCCTAGAAAAGAAACTGGGACATTCTAACCACAACAAGTCAGACCTCCACCATGACGCTCTATTGATGAAAGAAAACTTTAAATAATTTTATTCCAACTTATCAAAGTAGATTAAACTTTGTTGATTTGTTTTTTTTTATCTCAGATTTTTTTTTATGTGTGAAAGGAAAACAAAAACATTGGCTTTAATTTTCATGCATTGTTTTAGACAATTGTATGCAGTTAATTAACAGATTATCATGGGGGACTTTCACAATTTATACAGAGGTACAGAGCAAGTGAGAGATATAGAGGGGAGCTGGTCCATGTGTCTTGCTGCTATTCAATTTTTGTTTTAAGATCAGAATTCCAAACTTGAAAAATAAATCAAATCCCAATTATCATTTGCAAACAAAAATTTGGATTAAAGCGTCTTCTTTTTCTTCCATTTACTCAGTTCAAAACTAAAGACCACAAACACCACAGGGCACTCCAGACATTTTGGAGAAAATTTGGGACTTTTAAGTGAAAGTACAAGTATAAGTGGTTTCCTCCCCCGTCCAGAAGCATCCATGTTAGGTTGACTGGCTGCTGAGAAATTGCACCTATGAGTGTGAGTGAATGGTTGTCTGTCTCTGTGTGGCCCTGCAACATATTAGCGACCTGTTTGGGATGTACCCTGCCTTTCACCTGTCAGCTGGGACAAACTCAGTCATTGCAGTGACCACGACAGGAGTAAGTGATTCAGAAAATTCACGTTAATTCATCTTTCATTGAATGTACTACATGCTATAATTTGAGCATGTCACACATGTCACGTGTTTAGTCATCCTGTGCATGTTCAGTGAGGTAACAAGTAACATCTCCAGGTGCTTATCAAAAACGTTATGTGCACCGCTGCATGTGTGTATGTATGTTTATGTGCACACATATGTACAGAAATATACAAGAGCCTGTTCCTCTTTCCACTTTGTCTTTGGTTTCAACATGAAGAACTCAGGGACTCGGTTCCTATATTCAGACTCTGCTCGTACTCACATAGAGGTGAAAGTGCAGGAAGCAGGCGAGCGGAGTGGGCGTGGCCTCTGGAAATTGCTGCAGCAGCGTTTGTAGGTAGAGCTCCAGCTCTTTCTGACGCTTCTCCACCAAACTCTTAGAGTTCTTTCCCAAGATCTTTTTCGGAGGAAGTAGCCGTCGGTCAACTTTTCTCTCTGCGGTCAGCTGGAGGAAAACACACCTTCACGTAAAGCAGGAGCAGCTTTTCCAATTAAACCTTTATTAGATTAAAAGCGTCGTCATCCTCTGGTTGATGTGGATTTACAACCGGATTCCAAAAAAGTTGGGACACTTTAGAAATTGTGAATAAAAACTGAATGCAATGATGTGGAGGTGCCAACTTCTAATATTTTATTCAGAATACAACATAAATCACAGGTCAATAGTTTAAACTGAGAAATTGTATGATATTAAGGAAAAATATGCTCATTCAAAATTTCATGGTGTCAACAAATCCCAAAAAAGTTGGGACAAGAACCTATTAGAGGCTGGAAAAAGTCATTTGAGCATACAACAAACACCTGGAAGACCAATCAGCACTAATCAGGTCAATTGGCAATATGATGGGTATAAAAAGTGCTTCTCAGATTGGCAGTGTCTCTCAGAAGCCAAGATGGGTAGAGGATCACCAACTCCCACAATGTTGCGTAAAAAGATAGTGGAACAGTATCAGAGAGGTGTTACCCAGCGAAAAATTGCAAAGAGTTTGCAGTTGTCATCATCAACTGTGAATAATATCATCAGAAGATTCAGAGAATCTGGAAAAATCTCTGTGCGTAAAGGTCAAGGCCGGAGAACCATACTGAATGCCCGTGATCTCCGGGCCCTTAAACGACACTGCATCAAAAACAGGAGTGCTACTGTGAAGGAAATCACAGCATGGGCTCAGGAGTACTTCCAGAAACCATTGTCAGTGAACACAATCCACCGTGCCATCCGCCGTTGCCAGCTGAAACTCTATTCTGCAAAGAAGAAGCCATTTCTAACAAAGATCCACAAGCGAAGACGTTTTCACTGGGCCAGGAGTCATTTAAAATGGAGTGTGGCAAAATGGAAGACTGTTCTGTGGTCAGACGAATCACGTTTTGAGGTTCTTTTTGGAAATCTGGGGCGCCATGTCATCAGGACCAAAGAGGACAGTGACAACCCAAGTTGCTATCAACGCTCTGTTCAGAAGCCTGCATCTCTGATGGTATGGGGTTGCATGAATGCGTGTGGCATGGGCAGCTTGCACATCTGGAAAGGCACCATCAATGCAGAAAAATATATTCAGGTTCTAGAGCAACATATGCTCCCATCCAAACGTCGTCTCTTTCATGGAAGACCCTGCATTTTTCAACAAGATAATGCCAGACCACATTCTGCATCAATCACAACATCATGGCTGCGTGGGAGAAGGATTCGGGTACTGACCTGGCCAGCCAACAGTCCAGATCTTTCACCTATAGAAAACATTTGGCGCATCATTAAGAGGAAGGTCAGACAAAGAAGACCCAAGACGATTGAACACTTAGAGGCCTGTATTAGACAAGAATGGGAGAACATTCCTATGTCTACACTTGAGAAGCTGGTCTCCTCAATGCCCAGACGTCTGTTGAGTGTTCTAAGAAGAAGGGGGGGTGTCACACAGTGGTGAAAATGGCCTTGTCCCAACTTTTTTGGGATTTGTTGACACCATGAAATTTTGAATGAGTATATTTTTCCTTAATATCATACAATTTCTCAGTTTAAACTATTGACCTGTGATTTATGTTGTATTCTGAATAAAATATTAGAAGTTGGCACCTCCACATCATTGCATTCAGTTTTTATTCACAATTTCTAAAGTGTCCCAACTTTTTCGGAATCCGGTTTGTATATCTTTTTAAAGAACTAGTAAAGTAGGATTTATTTAGGTTTAAGAATGTTTCTCATACAGATGACATTTTCTGTCCTTTAAATACATTTGATATTTATAACCCCCATTTGAGCTGGGGGTGCAAGAAATTAAGAGATGTCTGACTTCTCTCAACCCGGTAAAAAATTAAAGGCCTCAATGTGTAGAAAATATTAGGATAGAAAAAAAATGAAGAAACAAATAAGACTAAAAATAAACTAAAATGCTAAAAATAAAGCTAATTATACAATACATTGGGTATTTAAAAAGTAGTGAAGATAAAACAGCAGAAATAAAAAAAAGAAACAAACACTGTTCAATAGTATTTTGTTGTTTGTTTTTAAGATTAGTAGAAAAACATCGAGACTTACCTTTTCGTGGAGGTCGTGGAAGTCGCTGTAGCGATGCTTCACAGTCCACTTGTGCACCCCATCGGTCACATCAATGATGTAGACCTGAAACAGAACAGGATTTATAATTACAACTACTATTATCATCACTTTAAATTGTAAAAGATAAAGAGTTGACAATAAATCATTTTAGGTGGATTTCAGCTGATTGATGTCTGTCACTTTTTGGGTAGATTCCAAACGATTTTGGAAGATTTTGGTCTTAAGGATGATGACTGAGATCTCGACTGTCAATCGCTGAAGAAAGGTTTATTTGTTTGAACCTTAAAGTGGCAACGACTGAAAATGGCAATGGAAAAACTGAAAATCATTGTCTTTGACCCACGGATGTACAGAGAAAGTGTCAGCAGTAACCTTCAATCTCTCTCTCTAGAACTGACAAACCGAGTTAGAAATCTGGGAGCAATACTGAACTCAAACTTTAACCTCAGTAGTCACATCAAAACAGTTTAATCGGCAGCCTTTTACTACCTTAAAAACTGTCAAAATCAGAGGTTTGGTAGGTCTAAAACAGACGTGGAGGTTCTCATCCATGCATTTGTTTCCAACAGGTTAGATTATTGTAACCGTCTACTCACTGGTCTGAACTTAAGACTTAAAACAGCTGCAGTTTATTCAAAATGCTGCAGAACCAGAAAATATGATGACCTAAGTCCTGTACTCAGGACTCTGCACTGACTTCCTGTGGCTCAGAGAATAGACTTCAAAGCCAATCTGCTTGTGTTCAAGTGTAAAATGGTTCCGTTCTGTCATCTTCCGCTTGTTCCGGGGTCGGGTCGTGGGGTCAACAGCCTTAAGCGGGCAGCCCAGGCCTCTATCTCCCTGGCTGCATCCTCCAGCTCACCCGGAAGGGTCCCAAGTCGTTCCCCGGCCAGCTGTGAGACAATCTCTCCAGCGGGTCCGGGGTCTGCCCCTTGGTCTCCTCCCGGTGGGACGTGCCCGAAACACCTCGCCCGCGAGGCACTCGGTGGGCATCCTGACCAGATGCCCGAACCACCCCATCTGGCTCCTCTCGACCTGGAGGAGGAGCGGCTCGACACCGAGCTCCTCCCGGATGGCAGAGCTCCTCACCCGATCTCTGAGTGAGAGCCCAGCCACCCATTTCGGCCGCTTGTACCCGCGATCTCATTCTTTCGGTCACCACTCACAGCTGGTGACCATAGGTGAGGGTTGGAACGTAGATCGACTTGTAAATCGAGAGTTTTGCTTTTCGGCTCAGCTCTCTCTTTACCACGACGGACCGATGCAGCATCCTAGTTATTGCTGATGCCGCACTGATCCGCCTGTCGATCTCCCGCTCCATCCTTCCCCCACTCGTGAACAAGACCCCGGCAAGACCCCTGCCGAGTGTGAAGCGGCCGGGATGGGAATTAGCGCCTCCAAATCCGAGACCATGGTCCTCGCCCGGAAAAGGGTGGAATGCCCCCTGCGGGTCAGGGTCCTGCCCCAAGTGGAGGAGTTTAAGTATCTCGGGGTCTTGTGTGAAATGGTAGCATCTCAAAAACCATGTAGAACTCTGAGGACCTCAAGGACCGGTCTACTGTCTAGAGTTCAGACTAAACATGGAGAATAAACTTCCTGAGGCTGTGAGACAGACCTATTCTGTGACAATGTTAAAATCCTCACTCACTCTTTTCTAGACTTACTATTCTTTCTTACTATTCTTACTATTCTTTTAAATCTATATTTTTATCCTATGTTTTATGATTTTAATGCCATTTTCCTGTCTTTGAATTGCTTTGTGTATGAATTGTGCTACAGATGAACTTGACTTGTGGAATTCTGTGACTAAATATACTCAAAAATGGTTTTATTTATAATCACAACATTAGAACATTTATTATGGGTTTTGAGAATTCGAATTAATTATCTAGTTATTTTACTCATTTAAATAAAAGTAAATATTAAATAGTTTGTAAAACTATTTAAAATGGTTTAGTTTCATTTGAATTGTTCAATTTTCGATATTGAAATAAAATAAAGCAGTGACTAGTTAGCTCCCAATTTGTCGTGTTTTTTGTCATTTATAACAAACGTAACCACAATAAAAACCATTTAATTTAACAACAGTAATTTATTCATATATTTTTAATAGAATGTGGATCATTTGATCTTTTTGTCTAAATGACAAAGCAAATTAACGAGTATCAAATGATGCTAATAAAACGTAGCTTACCGTGTAGTTTTCAACCAGTTCTGAGCCAACAACACAGACTTTTCTTTCTGAAACCTCTTCTAAGAATGGCGCAGGCTCCATTTAGAGAGTAAAGAAACTAATATTTTAAAACGGTAAAGAAAAAAGACAGGTATTCAAGAAAAGATGTCTCAGGATGAGGAAAATTCTCTGACTTCTTCAGCCGCCATGTTTGTTTTGAAGCAGCAGCTGACTGATCCGCAATAAACTTTATTCTTTTTAGAAAAAAAAACTTAAAAAAAAAATATTAATTCATTTAAAAACATACTAGATTTTAATAACTGATAGTGTTCATGCAGTGTTTTTTTTTTTTTAAATATCTATTTTTAAAAATTCAAGAAAAGGTTTTCTCGTCTGGTATCTATCGCGAGACTTTCAGACTGACGTAATTTTAGAATTTTTATTTAAAAAATGTTTTTTAACATTTTATTTGTTACATAATTAATCAAATCCAATCAAATGTAATTGGTCAAAATCTGACAGTTACAGTGAATAGAAAATTATTTTTCTGTGGTTTGAATGCCCGAAAAAAGCAGCATATGTGCTAAACAGTGTTAAATGACTTCCATGTGTGTTTTCTGGATCAGGTTCAGATGAATGGAACATCCCAGAATGGACACAACAAACATTTAAACAGAACAAATGGGAGGAATTTTTTTTTTTTTAAATAATAGATTAAATCCTGCAAAACAAAAACTGAACTACTCCCAATATGTTTAAAATTCTTTGCCATTTAGAATCAAACTTATTAAATAAAAGTAAATGTAAAATGCATGAAGTGATCTTTATAATAGAATAACAACAATGCTCTTTAACTGTATTAAAGTAAACTTCACCATGAAGCAGTGTTTTTTTAATGATAAATTCCAACCTGATGGTGGCGCTAGATGACCTCTAACTCTCTCACTCAGTGAGCAACATTTATTAAAAATTGTTTTACTTAAATCATCTATAAAGTTTTTATTCATTAGCGTCGCATCACAAACAGAAACATTTGATGACAAAAATGTCTTTTTTTTTTTTGAATGACTCAAAAGTTATTTGATTGTTTTTTTTTTTTTTTACAAAGCTTTTCTTGAAAGTTGAGTTTAAAGGTTAAGTGTTATTTTGTGTGTGTGAGATGAAAAGTGTTTAAAGTGTTTTGGGAAAAGTTTAGTGTTTGTTTTTGTGAGTTGGGGCAGTAAAACAAGGGGTCACGTTTCAGCTTGAGGAACAAACCATTAAACTGACAGAGGGGTCAACCACTGGCTCAAAGTGATAATAAGGAAATATTCAGTGTAGTTAATCTGATTTAAGAAATGTAACAAGTTACACTACAAATGACTTCTCTCAGAAAGTAACTCTTTTGAGTTACCGCTAAGAATGAAATTCACTGAAATCATAGTAGAAAAAGTTTCAAAAAAGTCTTCTGGACAGTTTAATTCTTGATCGAGACGTTTCGACTTCCATCCGGAAATCATTTTCAATCTGAATGAAATGGACAGAAAACTGGATCTATTTATACTAACCTGAGTAAAAGGTAAAAAAATAGTAAGGAGGCCTCGACCCAGATTCACGCCTCTCGTTAGCGGGTATTTCTATTCACTAGGCTTTCAGCATTTTTATAATAGGGTTCGTTTACTGGTCTGTGGCTACAATAGGAGCCATTCATGGCCATCATAGGTAACACAGGCTCATTGGTCGAGCCCTCCTTACTATTTTTTTACCTTTTACTCAGGTTAGTATAAATAGATCCAGTTTTCAGTCCATTTCATTCAGATTGAAAATGATTTCCGGATGGAAGTTGAAATGTCTTGATCAAGAATTAAACTGTCCAGAAGACTTTTTTGAAACTTTTTCTACTATAGATCACTCCTGGATGAATGAGGGACTACACAGACTTATTCACTGAAATCCACTTAAAAATAATTTATTTTTAACTCTTTATGTTTTGAAAGAGTTTGTATGTTCTCCCCATGTATGAGTGGGTTTATTCTGGGTACTCTGGTTTCCTCCCGCTCTCTAAAAGGATGCATGTTAGGTTAATTTGCTGCTATAAAATAGCCCAAAGAAACGAGTATGTGTGTAGCCCCATGACTGGCGACCTATTCGGGGCGACCTAGCCTATCCAACCACCTCCGTGACCCAATCAGAGACAAGTGGTTCCGAAGATGAATGAATGAACAAAAATAATGGGAATTAAAACCACTGACATACTAAATGGATACAAAATTTAAAAAACAAACAAAAATCCTCCACTGGTTCGCTCTAGGTTCTAACTCTAAACGCAGGGACATCAGGCTAGAATTAAACTTTAAACCGAAGACAACAATCTGACCCAGTAACCAATCAATCCCATCTCAGTCCAAACCTGTTTCCTCATTTAAGAATTAAGGAATTGAATGGAATGGAAAGGAAGAAAGAAAATCTAAATGCCAGCATTCTCTGACTGTGATTGGCTCAGAGAGACTAATGAGGGACTGAGCTTGAGCAGAGCTCTTTTTATAAATGTATTTAGCTGTTTTGACTCAAAACCACTTCTGTCTCACCTCTCGTCATGTGCTAAAAATGAAAGGAACCAAAATGATGATCCAATCCTGATGATACAATCAGTAATGATGATGATCATCATAACGACAATCCAAGAGTCCAAAACAAGTGCGGTGAACTCTTCATGTTTTATCATGTTTGAACAGTATTTCTATCAAAATCATTCCAAATGAATTGCAATCTTGAAATAAAATTGTTTTAAAAAACCCTCCCCCCTGTTTTTAAGAAGCAGAATGGATCCTTCCATCTCTTTAAATAAGCTTGGAGAAGGAGGCTCTTCTTCAGTCTGTCAGTGTGATGGTCCAAACAGAAAACACCAGCACTACTGACATTAAAACTGAGGAAAAACATCTGAAAAAAACAACAGCTAGAGTTTAGAACCCCCTCTGCAGCTCAACCACGACCAACATTCAGAATTCTAAGGAGCTGATCTGATTTTTACAGAGCAGAAGAAGCTATTTTAGTGGAAAAAAAGAGAGAGAGCAGGGCGTGACAGTGAAGTGGGATCAGCAGGCAGGCTGCTGCTGCAGGGGGAGGAAAAGCAGGCTATGCACAGCCCAAAGCCAGAGGTCAAGAAGAAAAGACAGAGGATAGTAAAAAGGTAGACAAGAAGAAACAAAAGGCTCATCTGAGCCAGAAAATCAGTAATCAGGCCCTCTTTGTGAGGAGGATGTGAAGGAGACATCTGCAAGAAAGAGAAGAAATGCTGTCAGAGATGATGTGCAGGAGGAAGCATGGCTGGACCAAGAGGACAGGTGGCTGGTTGAAGGGTCGCAACCACCGCAGGAACCCCAACAGAATCACCCTGAGGCCTCTCTACGACAAGGGGAGCTGCGCCAGGGGGATGCGGGCCCCCAAGAACACCAACCAGTTTCTGATGGGTGAGAAGTACCAAATGCAGCACATGCGCAGTGACTCTGTGGGATCAGACAGTGACATGGAGCTCACTGACATGGACTCCTATCTGGGGATCCTGGAGAATGCAAGAGGAGCCCTGCTGGACAGTCCCACCCCCCACACCACCCCACCCAGACACCAGGAAAGCGTCTGCACGCAGGACGACGTTGTGCACGAGCAGGAGGCATTGGTGCTCTTGCAGGAGGACAGTATGCAGTATTTTCCTTCTGAAGATGATCTGCTGCAGAGTCAGAATTTCATGCAAAAAGACTTTGTGGAATTTTGTGATTTCTTAAAACTCTAAAAAAAAAAAAAAAAAAAAAAAAAAAAGACATTTGTAGGATTCCAGCAGGTTTGTGTTGCTTCATGTTTGACAAAAAAACTCAACAGTTTGAAATATTTGTTTACAACAGAATGCAAAACTTTTTTTATTTTTTTAATGTCTTTTTTTTTTTTTAAAAGGTATTTTTTTTCAACTTTGGAAAAAATACAAATGTGGATGTTTGAGTTTTGCTAAAGAAAAAAAAAAATTAAAAATGCATGTTGTTTTTTGTAAACAAAGAAATGGTGGGAGTGTGTCCACACAGCCAATAAACAGCGAGCTGTCCAAAATGACTGCAGATGATTGGCTGAGACAAACTGTCATTTTTACTGAGCAGAAATATCGTTTAAAAAAGAAAGAAAAAATTAATAAATATTTGATTTGCTGAAAGCTTACTGAGTGAATGTGTTCTGTTACGTCTTACAATTAAATACTAGAGTTTATATCCCATTTTATTTTTTAAAGCCTGTCAGTGTGTCATTGTTTAAAAGTAGGTCAGAGTAAACGGAGGGAAATGGAGACAACGAGATAATAAAAGTCACAAAAAAAAACCCATCATGTACACTCAATATGTTGGACATTTTTCAAAAGAACATTTAGAAATAATTATTTTTACACCTATATTCTAAGAATAAAAAATGCATATGTGTAATTACATATTCACAGTATTTATAAGCACATGAAAATCATCTCTGTTTTTGGTTATTGTTCCTGTCAAATAATCTAAGAACTAAAATCAAATCTATTCACCAGTTTTTCTTCTGCGGATCATCTGAGATATGTTTTTAAATCCTAGTATGTAGCTGCTTGTATGATGAGTTTTAGTTCTTATTTATTTATCTGGTCCCTTCCTTGGAGCTTTGAGTGGATTATGTAAGGTGGAGTGGGTTGGTCTCCCACTCAGGACATAAACAAGCTAATAATGGTAACACTGTAAAGTACAAAATAATCAAAGCTTTAAAAGGAATATCGACAATTAGAACAAAATTGTTAAACTACTTCATGTTCAATGCAGATAAAACTTTGGGATGTGAGGGACATTGTGCTTTCCTGGGATAAGAATTGGTATTAAATCTTTTCATTTACTCAGAAATGCAATTTTTGCCCCCCGAAAAGTTAATGAATGCATGCCACGGCATGCATTTGTGGCAGGGAACCAAATCCTCGACCAAGAACAATATGGCATTCAAATAGTATCTGAAGACTTGACAGTAAAGGTTGCAAATTTTTCAAAATTTTTTCCACTTTCATTTTAGAGAACTTAAACCCCCCTTCTATCTCTCTTCGACTCGTCCCGGCCTCAAAATCTTTGCACAAAATAGCTTAAATTTTGTTTGCAGGTAAAAAAAATGTAAAGCGCATCACAAAAGTAAAGCAACCGCATCCCGTTTCGTTGCCTTCGACTTTTTCTGGGGTCAGGTAACCAGGGCATCCGCCTCAGACGGGAAGCCCAGGCTTCTCTCACCCCAGCTGCATCCTCAAGCTCGCGTGTTAGAATCCCAAGGTGTTCCCTCTCCAGCTGTAAGAAATAGTCTGTCCCCCAGGTCCTAGTACTGTCCCTGGGTCTTCTTCTGGTCAGACGTACGTGCCCAGAACACCTTGCCAACGATGCGAAAAAAAAGGCATTCTTAGCAGATGCTCGAACCACCTTGTCTGGCTTCTCTCGACTCGAAGGAGCAACAGTTCGACTCCAAGCTCCTCCCAGATGGCAGAGATTATCACTCTATCTCTTAAAAAGAACCTAGCCACCAAGGAAGACAGAAGAAGCTTGTTTCGGCCACTTGTATCCGTGATCTTGTTTTTTCAGTCACCATCTACTGTACAGCTGGTGACCATGGTGAGGGTATGAACGTAGATCTACTGGTAAGAGAGCTCCATCCTTCCCACACACGACCTAGACCTTAAGATACTTAAACCTCTCCACCTGAGTGGGACCCTACCCCGCAGGGGGCATTCCAGTCTTACCAAACAAAGACCATTGTCTCAAATTTGTAGAAGCTGATTCCATCCCGGCTGCATCACACTCAGCAGCAAATTGGTTGAGAAAGTGGGAGAACACGGCCTGATGAAGCCAACAGGACCACTTCATCTGTAAAAGCCAAAGACCCCAATCCAGAGGTTACCAAACTGGATCATCCCACTGCCTTAAATAAGGTAAAAAATTCTGTCATTGCTATCCCCAATTTTTAGAATCCTATTTTTGTGAATTTATATAAAAATATCACTCCTGTTTCACATACAGTGAAACACATTATGATGTGGGCGTGACTGAGAAAGGGATCCATGGCCAAGAACAAGCTGTCATTCCAATTACACATAAAACACTCTTTAGGAATGTTTCTGATGAGGGAGTAACAAAAATGGTTAAAACTTTCAAAAATTGGAATTTGCAAAAACCTTTCTTTAAACACACATAGATGGACAGAAATGTGATGATCTGTGAATATTGTTGCTTTTTTCTTGTTTACACTTGCTCTCATGAGCATCAGCAGTTTCTGCTTTAACAAGAAAAACTTGTGAAACTCTTCCTTCTACTCAGCAAACACTCTGTCAGGTAAATGAAGGAGGGCGTGTGGGTGTTTGCAGAAGGATTGTTTCCACTGCTCATCCACAAATAATTCTGATATCCTAAAAGCTTCAGCATCTGACAGAAACAACATTTCTAAAGAATATTGTGCATGTGGGATATACACAGTGTAGTTAGACTGAAAAATGGATGGATTTGTAGCAAGTTTTTGTTTGGCGTAAGTTATTTTATAAGCTCACAATAACAGAAGGAGAAGAAAAAACAGATTTGGTTGCAGAAATACGACAAAACAAATTTGATTTTTATCAATGGTGAGGACAATATGAGGTGATGAAACAGATAAATAATGTACCTATATGAAAAGTTTAGGAATTCTTTTATGTTGGACTACTAAGTTGTCGAAGCACGAAGAGATGCATTTAAAGTCTAAAACTTGTTGGAACTTATTTTGAAGCTATAAGTGTACTTACACGCTGAGAAGGTGAACTATGCAAGGACACCGGTCCAAGAACAAGTTCAGACAGACACTGCTAAAACAGTTTGGAAGATCACTGACACACCCACCCCCACACACACACACACACACACACACACACACACACACACACACACACACACAGACAAACACACATTTAGCAGATAAAATTAGCATTGCAAATGTCCTTAATTTTATTCTTTTATCCTGGATCAGGTCCCCATTTTGGTTCAGGGATGGGGAAACAGCACCATGTTGATGGTTGATTTTGTTCTTAGGCCACTGGATCCCTCAGTACAACCCAATTTGTTTTAGTGTTTTGACCAGATGGTCCAAATAATAGGCGGGGTGAGGCTTTGTTAATATGTGGTTGTTTGTAAGCGACACAAACTGCCAGACACGCAAAGAAGAGGGTTGAAAATTAGAAGCATTAATAACCAGAGCTGATTGTTGTCTGATTATTTCTTCATGTCATCATCTGTTTATTATTCATCTGCAATCATCAGACGGGAAAGAACAACATGAGGAGACTGAATTAAAAAAAAAAAAGTCAATGTTGAGGCATTGAACAGTCGGCCTTCTTCTGCTCTGGAACACACAACGTATTAATTAGCAAAGGTTGGGATTTAAAAATCTTGCACTTATGACTGCTTCATCCTAGTTATCAGATCAAACATTCATTAATAATAAAGTTTGTGGTTTAAGGTAGATGGAGGGATATTGTGAAGAATTTTTAACTTGTAGTTCTGCAAACTCGAGCAAACTCTGGTAAATTTCACAGCAAAGTCAGCTAATGTACGTGATCCCAGTTTAACAAACCAATAAAGAGTGTAACTGTGTGAGTTTGTACGTGTGTGTGTGACCAAGAAGTGAGAGAGTGAGATGGTCGCTGTGGAAAAGTACAGAGCTCCTTTCTTTGGGCGAAGCCTCTGCACATCATTGACCAATCACAGGGCTGTAAAACAAATCCACATCATCAGACAAACAGAGAAACTTTATTAGATTTAATAGCTAAATCAATGGACTACATATTCCAGCAGGAAGGACTACATCTCCCAACAAGAAGGACTACATCTCCCAACAGGATGGACTACATCTCCCAACAGGAAGAACTACCTCTCCCAACAAGAAGGACTACATCTCCCAACAGGAAGAACTACATCTCCCACCAGGATGGACTACATCTCCCAACAAGAACTACATCTCCCAACAGGAAGAACTACATCTTCCGCACAATAAAAGAGAAAATGTTAAAGATTATTCTATCAATCTGTTTCATCTCCTTGCTGATCGGTCACGCTGAGCAGATTTAGAACATGCTTTTTTATTTCAACATTTATCTGTAATACTAAAAAAGTCTTCCTATTTATATTATTATTCAAATCAAAGTGAATGAGTTGAAATCTTTTTTTCAAAATGTATATTAATGAGGTTTGCAAATAAAAACAACTTATTTGGGTGTAAAATATTTGTCTTTAGTTTTGTTGTCTGCAAGAATCTGAGCTTTTTTTTATTATAATTTTAGTTCGAATAAAGTTTGTTGTCGGGCAGCACGGTGACGCAGTGGGTAGCACAGTGGCCTCACAGCAAGAAGGTTGTGGGTTCGAGTCCCGGGTGGGGACGAGGCTTGGAACACTGGCTTTTCTGTGTTTGCATGTTCTCCCTGTGTCTGCATGGGTTTCCTCCCACCCTCCAAAGACATGGGTTGCTAGGTTGATTGCCCCTAGGAATGAGTGTGTGTGTGGATGGTTGTATGTGTGTGGCCCCGCGACAGACTGCCGACCTGTTTGGGGTATACTCTGCCCTCTGCCTTGATTTGGCCGGGATGGGCTCCGGCACCCCCCGCAACCCAGAAGGGATAGACGGATAAGAAGATGACTGACTGACTAAAGTTTGTTGTCAAGGTTCACTTTTATATTAATTTTTCTGCATTTTAACTCCCAAACACACACACCCTCCTCGGACGCCCTGGCTCACCTTTCTGCAAAATATCTCCCAACAGTCAAAATCTCTGAAGTAACTCATTTCTTTCCTAAATCTGTCACTAGATGTGTGTTTACACATTCCTCTGGTGGAAACTGGTGGAACGTGTCCAAGCTAAACTGAATGCAGGCATGTTCCAGCACAAGCTTTGCATTCAGAAAATATCACATGTCCAAAGTTTGAGGATGGCAATTCAACCTGCAACGTTTACCAAAAGAGACAAAATCACAATCTATTGATTATTGATCAATAGTCCAATCTACTGAGTTTGTGTCTTCAACCAATAGAAATACTGGTCACCAAAACAAGGATGTTGGAGTGATCGACTGTACTTCTGCCCTCGTGCAAGGCCTTCACTATATCCAAACTTTTCATTTAGTATTCCACAGTACTAGTTGATAGTCAAAAAAGATTTTAGTAACATTGCAAAGAATTCATTTGTAAATATCTTTATTAACCCATTTGTCCTCAAGGATTACAATCATTGAAAATGAAGAGAATATAAAAAATAAACAGTAGGAGGATTTGAGTCAGGGTTGCATTTTCTCCCACCGAGACGGTGTCGTAAACTGTCAGAAAGCTAGTAGAAACTGTCTTATCAGTCTGTTGAGGTGTCAGAAACCAAAGACTTATATTTAAGTTCTAGTCTACCTGTGTTCCATAAAAACATGAGACATATAAATATTGTACCCCTGCATACAGATCAAATTTAGAATGATATTTCTGGTAAAATTAAGGATTTTGAAATTGGGCTTTTGTGTTATAACTATATTAATTGTTGATCAATTCTTTGAACAATCTGTACATGCAGACCAGCTACAGCCTATAGATAATTATATGGTATACTGTTGAGTGTGAAATGAATGTGTTTGAAATTCACTGAGCCTAGAATAAGATATTTTCAGCTTCTTAAGACATCAGAAATCTAATTCCAATAAGACAGTGTGTATTGCTGTATTCAACTATTTGAAGATCTCATTTCCCAAAATAGCCAGAAAAAGATAATTGCATTATGAGTCAGTATTAGGTTCAGCTAAGATTGACTCCTTCTAGATTAGAAACCTTATTTATACATTTGTGGTGAAATTAAAGAATCTTAGGGTTCCTGACAGTTCCACCCGCATTAGGCGTCAGAAACCTGCTTCTGCCAAGATGGTAATACCAGTATTTACCGCCTTACGGCAGAAACCATGCAACCCTGATTTGAGTGAAAACAAAACTTTTGTCTCATCTATCGGTAAATTTTGTTTATATATAAATATATTTTAACATACTTTATTAATCACTTACCGGGAAATTTATGTGCTGCATTACACCGCAGCAGGCTGCCACCTATGACGGTGCCAGTGGTGGGAGAAACAAGGGGTTAAGTGTCTTCTCCAAGGACCCTAGACGTGCACTCAGTGGGATGCGAACCCGCAAACTTCCGGTTGACTTCGAGTTCGCGGGCGAACGTTCTAACCCCTCAACCACGACTTCCCCTCATTTTATGAGGAACTATTAAATGATTTCAAATAAATAGACCATAAAATGTCTACAGGTTTGGCTTGTAAAAGTTTTTTGGGAGCACAATGAATCAGATAATTAGATGTTTTCCAAGTCAACATGAATAAAAGCTATATAAACTCACTGTTGTATGAGAGCAGAATGACCAAAGTGGAGTGAATAAGTTGTTCAGAAAGAGTTTTAATGTAACTCAGTGTCATGGTTTTGTTAATGTGATATTCAGAGAAGGAGAGAGAAGAATGTCGGGGAGGAGGAGTTGTTCTACAAATGAGAGCAACTGACCAATCAGCACTATGACGTCACAGAAAAGTACTTTTTTTGTTGTCATTTTGAACCGCCGATCATCCTAACATGTATGTTTTTGGAGGGTTGGAGAAAACCAGTGAAAACCCACACATACACAGGGAGAACATGCAAACTACACACAGAAAGACCAGTGTTCCAATCCGCAACCCCACTCTCAAACTCGTACCACCGACCTTGTTGCTGTGAGGCCATCGTATAAACCACATTACCACCAGCCAAAAATTAATCAAGTAACTATGACTTTAGCAGAAAATTTGCCCATATAATAAAATTAAGTTGTTCATGCAGGTCTTAGAGAGTAAGGACAGGCTACGTTACTCCCCTAGCCACAGAATCTTTTACGAAATGAAAAATTTGACTTCTTTGTATGAAAAAATCCACTGGAAGGAACATATTTTTAAAGGTTTTTGTGACCCAGAGGTGCCTGATCCATTTCTGACGGTGATTTACTTTTTGGTAGGTTAAAATCAATCCTAAGGAAGCGGCTGCATTTCTTCAGTCTCATGTCTGTAACTTGTTTTTAACTGTGTGAGTCTTCATCTTGAGTTTGGTGTACTGGAACTGTTGTTGTTGTTCAATTTTGGACCAATAATAAGTCCGAAGCAAATCCACACCCGCACCACATCAAGCCAACAAACCCCAATGCTGTGAGGTCAGACTGTTTCCACCTAATGCCCCTTTGTTTATAACCAGGAGATTTTATCGAGTGGAGGATTGATTTAGATGAAGCTACTAAAAGCAGTGGAAAATAAAAAGTCCACCGCTGGCGTAATCCCATCTTTGCTCCTTTTTCTTTTCTATCAACCGGATTAAAGATTAACTTTGTCCTTTGTGTCGTTTAGATCTTTTAAATTGGTTGTTTTGATTTGTTTATCAATGACTTTAAACTGGGATCAAAGTTCACATTGATCTGCTTCTCATTAGCCTCTGTCTGCATTGTGACTCAAAAAGAAGTTTCCATACATCTCCATGAGATAAACTGGAGCTTCATTGTGTTTTTCTCTCCTAAAACTTCTGGTTTTCCTTGACAATGTAAAAGACAACATAAAGAAGGAACAAGTTGTTACTTCGATAAAACGACAAATCCAAACACACACACTAACCGCCTTCCTAACCTGAATCTTCTGCTCAGATCTAATTCTGATTGTTTGAACCTCAGCCAATGAAATGTCCTCGCTTCTACGGTTTTTATTCTCTGTCCAGGCCCTCAGAAAGATGGACAAACATCTACAAACACACACATGGAGGAGCTTGGTTCAAGAAGCAAAGGGGGGAGGAGGCAGGCAGTTGTTATTCTGGTTTCATGAGCTCAAACTCTCTTCAGGAGAGTGCTGAATGTTTCACAGGGCCGACAATCCCCTGCAGGCGCACACACTGACACACTGACACACACTCATAAGGCTGACAAAAAACTTATTTATAAAAGACTCGTGCTGATCCAGACTTTAACTCGTAGACATTTTATCTTCTCTCTACTTGCTTTTTGGCCTCTAAAGGATCCTCAGACTGACCAAGCAGCTGGATAACACATCTACTGAAAAAGAAAAGATCTATTGTTGTGGAGGTTTTTTTTTTAATCTTCCACCTGGTTCTGATTGGCTGATGGCTGCCTATTTCATCCATTTGTTAAATAAAAACAGGAATGTGAGGCTAGCTGAATACAGCGCTACCTGGTGGTGAAACACTGGGAAGTACACCTACCTAAATAATCTGAGATGGTTTGAACAAAAATCATTTCAAACATTTATTGTACTTTATGACAATAAAGTCCTTTAAAACAGTCTCTGTTGGACATATTTAGATACGTAGTATTATGAATCTCTTCGAAAAAACGTCCTTTTTTTCCTCTGACTGAAATAGAATAAAAATCTCAAGTTAAATCTTATTTTTCTTTGTGAAACTTTGCTTCATGTTTTATTGTGTTTTGTTTTGTCTTCTGAACCGCTTTACTGGCAGGGAATCACGGGGGGTTTTGGAATCTATCCTGGCTGATTTCACGTAAAGGGCAGGTTACACCCCAAATAGGTTGACTGTCTGCTGCGGGGCAACACACACAACCATCCACACACACACTCATTCCTAGGAGCAATTTCATAATGGTCAATCAACCTAACATGCGTGTTTTTGAAGGGTGGGAGGAAACCAGATTGAACACTGGTCTTTCCTCCCACTCTCCAAAAACATGCATGCCTGGTTGATTGGGTGCTATGGAATTGCCTTAAGAATGAGTGTGTGTGGCCCGTCCTGAAATCAGTCGGGATAGGCTCTGACACCCCACACGACTCCATAAGGGATTGACGGTTAAGAAAGTGACTGACTAATGACTGGGTGGATGGTTGTGTGTGTGTGGCCCCGTGACAGACTGGCAACCTGTTCAGGATGTATCCTGCCTCTTGCCTAAAATCAGCCGGGATAGGCTCCAGAACCCCAAGCGACCTTGTTTGGGATGGATGGTTCAGTAGCTGAATGAACAAAAAAAAAGAATTTCTGAAAAAATAACTTTGTTTGGCTCATGAATGAACCAACATAACTCCATAGAAAATTACAACAATTTAAGAATTGTGGTTTCCCTATTTAGATGTCTACAATCTTGACCTTAACCTGAAATGACCTTTAAAGGTTACTAGAGGTTAAATCTGATTCTCTGAACATGAATTTTCTAAATATTTTTTCCTCCACTTTGTTAACATCATTTCCATCATGCTTTTTCTTCCTGATTAGCACGTATTGAACTTCATTAGCCTATGTCTTCATTAATAATTGAAACGTCAAAAAGTTTGAACAGAAATTCCATGGCCTCCGGGTAGACCTACATGCCTGTCAAAAAGAATTCAAATCAGTTCAAAATTGAGGAAATTTTTGTGAAATTGGACGCTGAGGCCAGACGCCTGGTCAGACGCCTGGCCATAACAATAGCTCATCAGCCTGAAGGCCCGATGAGCAAACAACAAAAACAATCATTCCTGCACGTACTCCATGTTTGCTCTCTGACACCAGTCATATCAGCATCGATATGTCGGACTCATTTTAGAAATCTTGCTCTTTTTGCAAATACGTATTCCTGTTTTGCGTAAGCAATTTGCAAATTGTGTGTGTACGCTTTTAAAATGTGGTGAGGATTCAACGAGAGGCGAGGATGGTGGAACGAGAAACGGAGAAATTTTAAAAAGTAGCACAGTGATATTAGAGGGTCGTCGCTAATAGTAGAAAAAGTTTTAAAAAACTTTAAAAAAAGGCTTCTGGACAGATTCAATTCTTGAACGAGACCTTTCGACTTCCATCCGGAAATCATTTTCAATCTGAATGAAATGGACTGAAAACTGGATCTATTTATACTAACCTGAGTAAAAGGTAAAAAAAAATAGTAAGTACGGGCTCGACCAATGAGCCTGTGTTGCCTATGATGGCCGTGAATGGTTCCTATTGTAGCCACAGACCAGTAAACGACCCTAGTATAAAAAAAAAAGAGGGGTGAAGAGGGGTGAAGGAAGCCATCTTTGTGATGAAAGAAAATCCCTCACTGAATGGGAGTGGAGGCGTTAGATTCATTCTGCCCGGGATTTACAGCAGCCTTTTGAAGCCATGGACTAAAGATGACACCTCGTGACCCAGTTTCACGCCTCTCGTTAGCAGGAATTTCGATTCACTAGGCTTTTAGCATTTTTATAATAGGGTTCGTTTACTGGTCTGTGGCTACAATAGAAGCCATTCACGGCCATCATAGGCAACACAGGCTCATTGGTCGAGCCCTTCTTACTATTTTTTTACCTTTTACTCAGGTTAGTATAAATAGATCCAGTTTCCAGTCCATTTCATTCAGATTGAAAATGATTTCCGGATGGAAGTCGAAACGTCTCGTTCAAGAATTGAATCTGTCCAGAAGACTTTTTTTAAACTTTTTCTACTATGGATCACTCCTGGATGAATGAGGGACTACACGGACTTGTCGTCGCCAATAGTCTTTGGAAGGGCTGCAGGGGCCAAAAATTGGGGCTCAAGGACCATTCCTCGAATCAGCAAAAGAAAAAAACATCACCTCAGTGTTTCACTGACAGAATGAAGTTCATATCTATTTAATGTCAGGTTACAATCTGAGACATATTTTTATAAGATACGTATTAAGTTGTAACGTCATATGCTTTAAAAAAACTGGTCCTTGTTACTAATCAATCAAGACTACTAATTAAAGTTCACTATTTCAAGTTCAATCAAGGTAATATCTCACAGTTTTTGTCAATCCCACAATTAAAGGGTACAAATGAAACGTTCTTAAGCTACAAATGATGTTGTAATATGATCCACTTCAGAATTTTCTATTTTTAGGGATGACGGCTTCGTGTTTTTGTATCGAGCTAAATCTGTTCATTGACGTGGATGTCGTAACATGGCTTAAAACACTTTTAATATGTATTCTGCATCTATAAAAATCCAGTTTTGCTGGTTGACCCTGCTCCACTCATTTTTACACTTCATGTTTTCCTTTAAATATTTCTTAGTAAGTGGTTTCAGTCCACGTCCCCCCTCCAGCAGGTCACATCTGACCTGTACTTTTATCACAAACTGTTTTATTATAAACATATGAAGCTGTGTTTTCTCCCTCTGATGTCACAGCTTTTTTTTTTCCTGATTGGAAAGGTGAGAATCTGTTTACACCACTGATCCCCTCCCCCGGTCGACACCGCCTCTCTTTTTCCTTTCATGTAGGAGTGTTTATTCACAGCAAGAGTGTCAAACACTGTCTTCTTCTAATAAACTCTTTTCAGATTTAAATCTTTCCTCTGAGCACCTAACAGAACCCACTTCCATTTAAATTGTTTGCTCAGTGATTATCAGCATGTCAGTGTGAAACGGGGCCGTTCTGACCAAACTTATCTGACCTTCTGTGAAGGTGGAAAAACTAACAGAGAGACTGATAGAGCTCAAACATTTCTGTCAGAGTCTCACATTACTGACACCGGACACCATCAATATGCTGTTTCCTGAACGAGCTGGTTTAAAAAGAGTTAAAAGAATCTCTTATATGGAGCGGGACCTTTTTTTAAAAAAAAATTGACAGGTCATCATTGAGTTACGTAAGAAAAAGGTTTAAAATAACCTTTAGGAGAAAGGGCGTGTCAGAGGACTGGGGTGAACACGTAGATCTGGAGGTCACCACAGTGGGAAGTTGACACAATTTTTCTCTCTATCCGTGTATCCATTTTCTGTTGCTCACAATGACTGTTTATAAGAAACTGGACATTCGCCTGCGCGCCAAATAGGAAGGCCCTACTGGCTCCAAAATTTCTCAGTGCCCAAAGACTTTAATTAGAAAAAAATCTCAGTTATTGTGTTCTGCACCACGATCCATTGTGTGAGTCTTTAATTTTGTAGCGTTGATCTTGTTGGTTTCGGTTATGTCACTTCCTATGTGACAATACCGACAGACGAAGCAACGAGGCAGCCACAAAATCTGCAGCTTAATCCATTCATTTTTAGTTAGAATCGAGGAATCAATGTCTTTTTACTCCTGTTCTTAATGAAAGAATTATTATTAAACGGACAAGTTACAAGACAATTTGTCAGTTTGTTTTGAAAGGAGTTTAGTGTGGTGTTTATTCAACAGTCGTTACATCTTGATGAGAGCACTATAAATTGTTTGAGCATCATTACCATTGTTTACCAATCAGGATCTGATATCTTAGTTATGACGAAATCTTCATTTAGTTCACAAAAGCAGCAAGAAGCCAGTCCATGAGTCAGACGGATTGGCATCAGGTAGGGTACAAGTTAAGAGTACTACATTAACTTTCAAAAACCTTGCTCCTAGTTGGCAAGGTGGTTGCTATGGAAACGTAGACTCAAACTGCATATTTCAGGATTTATAGATTCAGTATGACGATGACCATATGGCCAGAAAATGGCGGCTGAATTTGCATTACGCAACAAAGAACAAGTCGACACCGAGGCTTTGAAACAAAAAGGCTCCGCCTGCCTTTTTTAAACAAACAGCTTTCATAATGAATGTTTGAGGTCTAAGTGTTAAAGTAAAGTTCATATTGTGCAAGGTTTTAATATTTTATGACCTCATCTTTTGGTTGCATGACAGTGAAAACTTAATCAGTTCGTATACTATAGTTGGTACCAAGTAACTGTGTGTACTGTAGTTTACCCTCCCATAGGGGATGAGTTTAAAAATGGGGTCGTGGAGGGGGGGAAGGATGGCTCGGTGGGTAGGGCGACCGCTCCGTAACCGGAAGGTCGCAGGTTCGATCCCCCGCCCAGAGTCCATGCCGAGGTGCCCTTGAGCAAGACACCGAACCCCCAGTTGCTTCTGATGATAGTGGTCTGCCATCATCAGGAATGAATGTTGTGTGTGTGAATGATTGTATGGAGTGAATGAATAATGCATATATATGTAAAGCGTCTTTGAGTGTCTAGAAAAGCGCTATATAAGTTCAATGCATTATTATTAAAACCTCAATTGATTTTTTGTACGGTGTGCAAAAAACTATTATCCCACAGCCTGTTAATAACTCTAACTTCCCAGTTGTGGAGAAGTATTTCTATTGGTTGGAGATCTAAACCCAGAAAAGACTAAAAGTCGGTCTTTACACTTTGCTGTGAATTCATAAGAAAAGGCTGAGCTGTTTGATCATTCAAACTGACCTTCAGTTTTCAAAGATTTACTTCAAGTTAATATTCAAAAGAAAATCATCATTATCGCTGACAAAATGCTAAACAGGTGTTGGTAGTGTTACTTTATGGAACTAGAAGAGCCGAGTCAAAAAGATCCAATCCATAAAAACAGAACTTTTTATCTGTAGAGTACAGACATGTTCTAAATCTGAACAGTGTCTGTCCTCCAGGTCTTCATATTACTTTATAATCTCCTGATGAAATCTTAGTTCCTTTAAAATTATTTATTGAAGTTCTTTTCTATGAAAACCTGCTTCATTTGGGAGATTTTCAGTGATCTATTCCTCATAAAAACAGAACCACAGTGAACACACACACACACCGACACACACACCGAGTCCATCGTTTAGAGAGGTGGTTTGAAATTCTTTAAATATGTCAGTAAACCAGTATGACATGTTTTTTTTGTCAAAGCTCGGATCGTCCTACAGTCTGACATTTCCTCTCCTGGTCGCGCAGCGGGAATACAACGACTTTTTTTTATGATAATAATAAGAATAGCTGCTACCTGCTGGTCAGTTGGTGTAATTAAACTTTTTATTAGTGAAATAGTTTTAATTCAACTTCTGAACACAAATTTCCAACTTTCAACTTTCTGAAAACAAATTTCCCCTGTGTGGGATCAATAAAGTATATTCTGATTCTGAACCACTCAAATACCAGATGGGGCCGTGGAGGTGCAAGAGCCTACACGGAAAACTATAGGTAGGAGAGGGGGTACACCTCAAACAGGTCGCCAGTCTGTTGATATATTAATATAGAGCTGAAAATAAACGGTAAGAAGAATTTTCTGCTGCTTTCTGGCGGTCAGCTGGTGTGTTTACACTAAGATTTTGAAAATTAAAAAAAGTTTAATGGTAAAATATATAAAGTTGAAAAGAATTAAAGTATGAGGGACTTAAAAATTTTTGTTTTTACCTCCAAGTTAGTTTTTAGGGAGTGCATCAATATCCCGTGATCAGGCGGAGCAAAATCAGGGTTCTATTTTTACTTAAAGCTTTGTTTGGTCCTTCCATCAGAGACCAGTTTACCACGAAGAACCCCGCTATGTGCACAAAGCCCCCGTCAGCGTATACAAACATCTCACTCTGTCTTACTACCGAGTATCATTTCATTGAGAGGCAGGGTACACCATGAAGAGGTCGCCAGTCTGTTGCAAGGCCACACACACCACACTCATTCCTAGGGGCAGTTTCATAGCGGCTAATCAACCCTGACATCTATGTTTTTGAAGAAACCAGAGTATCTGGAGAAAACATATGCATACACAGAGAGAACATGCAAACTCCGCACAGAGAGGTCAGTGTCTAAAGCCTCGTCCACACTCCAGGACTCTTTCCTGCAACCTCTTTCTGTGAGGCCACTGTGCAGCCCTACCGAATAGCCCTGCATATTGTGAACTTAGTTTTCTAGTTAACTTTTCAAAATAAAAGCAGACTTTGGTAGCGTGTTAAACACTCCAAAAGTTATTTGGAGTTGGAGAGTCGACTTCTCTGCAGCAAAAAGTCTGTTTGACCCAGAGAATCATTCTCAGATTCTGTCATTTCTGTTTGAGATTCGACAAAAACAAACTGATTTAAAAACGTATTTATTCTTCATAAACATTGATTCTGACTTTGATGCAGAAACAGAGGATTTGATGCTTCATCTTCTCTAATGAGAAGTAAAAACAAAGTCCAGAATTCCTTTTTAATTTGATTGATGAAGACGGTCAGAAAGATTCTACCCTCCTCGGCTCCTCGTCTTTAATTTGTTGTAGGTTTTTTTAGGTTTAGGATTTTACATCAAAATCTCCTGAGAATAACTTTAAATCAGACTGATTAAAGTAAAACATCAGGGGTCTCGTTTACTAAGAATTGCGTAGATTTTTTGCCTCATTAAACGTTTTTGTAACTGTGACAAATCACTGGCATTGAGTAGCTTGATCTCCGACCTGCTCCAATGTTAAGATGCAGTCCTTCTGCAGCGCGGGTGGCACCTTGCTAAAGAAAGAGAGCGTAGTGGAAGGTAGTCACCATAGCAACGCTGTGAGTGCTGAACACTGATCTGTCAGTGAAATAAAAAAGAAATGATGCCAGACATGCACCAGGAATCCATGTCGGTCTCTGGAGGGGGGTCAATCATTCCCAACTGGATGTTTCTAATTGATGTCATTGATCATCTTTATGAGTAGGATGTAAAATATTGGTGATGATGCTTCATTTCTAGGTCCTCACTTCAGATTCATTCGCCCGTGTTTCACTGGTCGCATCGTTCACCGATTTAACACGTTAATTATTTAGTGTAAAAGTTGGCGTACGTTTGGTTTTGGGTGCTTCCTAAATAAGGCCTCGGGTGTACCTCCAGTAGAGTTTGGTGGCTAAGCAGGATGTGTCCTGTCTCCTTTCTGTCCTTCATCTCTTTTCTTCTCTTCTTCCTCTTGTCTTTTCTCTTCTTTCTCCAGCTCTTCTTGTTCCTTTGCATCTGCCATTTTTAACTTCTCCTCTAAGTCCGGAGGAATCTCCACCTCCATTAAATTCTCCATCCCTTCCTCCGGCTCGTCACCGATCAGCACCTGAATGGAAGGTAAGGGTAACACTGTGAAACATTCACGAAAAACCCGACCGTTGGCTGGTTTTATACTTTCATTAGACACTGGTTATCTGGTGGATTTCTATCAAACAACCTGTTGGCCAAACACTCAGATTTACAGGGTTCCTGTGAAAGCACCACCTCTTCCAACGTGGAGGAAGAAAGCAGAAACAGACCTTTTTTCACATATTTGTTGGAATAATTAAACTTAGATTAACAGGTACTGTCTATATCTTTAAACAATAACAAAATGAATGTGTTCATTCATTAATTTAATTCTGTTCATTAAATTTAAAGCATCAATTAATTTCATCACAAAAAAACTATCCAAACATTAAACCTAATTAGTTCATCTTTAGCTGGTATCGAGCTCGGTAACCTCCTCATACCTGCACCAGCTTTTCACAGGCAGCAGTGACGTGGACGTCCTTCTCCCAGCGGTGGAACTCCCTCATGATGGGGTAAACCTTCTTCAGAGTCGTGCGGCCTGCTTTCGTGGCTGTGAGCTGGAAGACACGCAGACGCTGCAAAGCAACACGCCAAAACAAACCTGTAGCTGTTTTCTCTTCCTACCAGCAGCAGAGTTTCTAGAAGCATCTTGCGGATGTCCGGGTCGTCCTCTCGTTTTTTATCCTCTGGTAGGTACTGCAGGTCCACGGGTAGACCTGCACATCAAACACACCGTTAATACTCAGAAAATAAAACAGATTCTTCTATGAATTAAGGAGATGTTTTTCCAGATCACTGACCGTCTGGATTTGACTAACTTTATTCTAAATTTGATACATTTTTTTTGCAGATTTGATTGAATCTAGTTTTAAATATACGAACTTCATTCTAGATGATTGATCCCTGACTGGCAGGTCGGGATTGGGGTTTGAACTCTGAAACTTGTTTCCTCCAGACGTCCAAGTATTTTTAATTAAAAATCTGTGTGAGTTCAGAGTGCTTATGATAACGTGTCATAAAGTCACACACACACACTTTTTAAACGTGACGTCAACGTCTAAAGTATAAAAAAAAAACAAAAAAAACGTGGACTGAAAATTTCTTCTCCGGAAACAAATTTGATATAAAAAATCCTACCTTCATTTTCCTCCTCGGTGAGCTCCTCTGGACCGGCCAATGGCAACAGGAGGAAAGGCAGGATATCCACGCTGTCGCTAAGCAACCACTCATGATGAGCTGGATGGAGTTAAATAATTTTAGGATGTGTGTGTGGATCCAGATGGAGTCACATCTCAGATTAAACTCATTAGATCTTATGTATAAGTAGGATCGCCACCTCTGCAGGGTGGCTGGGTTCTCACTCAGAGATCGGGTGAGGAGCTCTGCCATCCGGGAGGAGCTCGGTGTTGAGCCACTCCTCCTCCAGGTCGAGAGGAGCCATATGGGGTGGTTCGGGCATCTGGTCAGGATGCCCCCGAGCGCCTCGCGGGCGAGGTGTTTTGGACACGTTCTACCGGGAGGATCCCAGAGGGAGACCCCGGTCCCGCTGGAGAGACTATGTCTCACAGCTGGCTGGGGAACGACTTGGTATCTTTCCTGGTGAGCTGGAGGATGCAGCCGGCGTGAGAGAAGCCTGGGCTTCTCGTTTGAGGCTGTTGCCCCCGCGACCCGACCCCGGAACAAGCGGAAGATGACGGAACAGAACGAAAGGATCGTCTCCTGAACTCTTTCCTCCATCAGTGTGTGGTGGGCTTACTGTGATCAAAACAACAGTTTCTCAGGGTTCCGATGACTCCTCCTCTTCTCACAACTGACGCCTCGTATTGGGTGTAAGGCAGCAACCTCTGGATTACACAGCTGGAGGTCAGAAAGACATAATGTGTAGACAACGCACAGTACAAAAACTCACAGCTTTAACAAGAATAATATAAACAAAGAGCCGATCAATGAGGTTTTATTGAGATTGAAGCTGAACTAAGCGATCAAAGAAAGATGTTCAAATTAATTACTATAATAAATCTGTTCAATATGCAGACAGCAATATAAAATTTTTTTTTCAAATGATATATTTTGAGCAACATTTTAATTAGAATTCAAATTCTAACTAAAATAATGTGGTAAACTCGTTTTGTGACTGTGATGACATCATCACACAATAACTGATTTCTCTCATTTGTTTGTTCTGTTGTATCGTTTTGTCCGATCTGTTCAAACTTTACAGATTAGTTTAGACAGAAATCGGACCAAATTTCTTCATTCTGTTTTTGTTACCGGTTCGTATCCATGACGAAGCTCCTTGCTTCAGGCAGCTGAGTCAGGTTGGACAGCAGAGGACCCAGGTAGTGAAGTTTGGCTTTTTTATTGAAGCCTTCTGTACAGAAAATCTCCACCAGTTTCGCCAAGCCAACGTCCTGCTGGAGGACCTGAAAGAGAAGATTCAATATTTAATAATGAATCAATAATAAAAATATCTCATCATGTAGAAACTAATGATTGGACGAGTCACAGATTTCAATTTCTATTTAAGAGTCAATTTTTGTTTTTTTTATTTATATAAAAATAACTCAAAACAAAGACGGTATTTTTTGTGTTTGAAACTTTTTTACTTCCCGCTCAGCATCTCTTCTCCTCCTCAGACATTTTCTATCAGAAACACTCAATGATAAACAAGCAGTGAACAAATAGCACGTGTATTTGTGCACATATGTGCTGTGGATTAAATCCAAACAGCAGAATCAAATGATTTTAAACCTTTTAAAAACCATCCCATCCGCAGAAGAAAGAACATTGATTCTAGAATGACTCGGTTTCACCTCAAACACAGTCTTGCAGGTTTTCTCATGGCGGGTCAGGTTGGAGAGGACGGTGGAAATCTGATCAGAGAATAAATAGTTTGGATCCAGAATGTTTTTCAGCAGCACGGGGAGGATTTTCACCTGATTCACCAGAACCTACAGATTAAATACAAAGTGGAAAAAAAAAAAGAAAGAAATACATCACTCCCTGCTTAATATGTCAAACAATCTGCCTCAATGTAATCTTTAAATTAGTAAAGGTAATTAATTAATAATTCATCTTTGTCCCAATCGGTTCATCTAAAGTTGGTACATAGTAACTGTGGGCGTTTTTTTTAAATACCTCCAGCTGCTTTGGGATTTACAAAAGTCTGACGAACATTCACACATTCTGCGTATTGAGGGGTTAAAAAAAATCTTTGAGGCCCAAAAAAGAGAAGCAGGGATATTGTGAGAGACTGTTTGTGTTTTTATTCCCACAAACATAAAAACTACACCAAATGTAGAAGCAGCATGTAACCGGTCAACAGCCGTGGGTTGGTGACTCATTAGATAAATGATTTGAATAAACAGATTGATGTAAAAATGGATGGATATAAAAATCACAAAAATAAATAAATAAATGACGTAATGACGTGTGGATGAATGTACAGATGAGCGTTTAGAGCAGACCTGGGCAAATTAAGGCCTGCAGGCCACATCCGGCCCTTTGTACGCCCCGTCCAGCCCGCGTGAGGCCAATCATAAACACCATAAATTAAACTTTTTTTAAAGTTTTATTTTATTTTGAAAAGCGTTACGTCGCTACGTATGCATGCATGCGGAGTTTTCAAGGCGATTCAAACTCTTGAGAGTAAAATGCACATAGTTTGTTCTCCCTTCAACTGCAGTGTGGATGATGCACCAAGTGAAGTGATCTGCAGTCTGACACACATCTGGCAGATCACTTCAAGTCAGTCTCACTGCTGGACTTTTACTCCGCCCTCAAAGAGGAGAACTTTCCACACCTGAGGAGGCATGCTCAGAGGATCCTGGTCCTCTTTGGATCTACCTATCAATGTGAACAGACATTCTCAGTTATGAAGTTCAACAAATCCAAACACAGATTCTCTATGACTGATGACCACCTCTCAGCTGTCCCTTGTTCAAGCCCAGAACAGACTGGATTATTCTCACTGAAGAGGTAACATGAGGTGGAAAGCATTACAAGTTATTGTTTGTGGAGATTAACAAGTTAAAAAATAAATTGCACTGGTTCAATAATTGTTTTTCTTAATTAACCAATAGACCACAGTTTTACATAACCTACCCCTGGTTTAGAGGGTTGATGAATAATTTTATCAGTTAATCCTCTCTCACCTGGTGCAGCGTCTCGTCCGCAGACAGGTTGATGAGGATGTGGTAACAGTCTTTAACTATGGCAACAGAAGGATCAGAGGTGAGGGTGAACAGGGCAGAGATGAGATCTGGTTTGGAGCGAAGGAAGCGACAACCGTCCCTAAAAGCAACAAACAGACAAAAAGATGGTTATCATGTCAGAATAAATAATGAGAACATCTAAACATCTGGTGGTACCTGTCTGCGGACAGACCCAGGATGTACTCTGTAGCTTGGTTTTTAACATCTGGACGTGTGTTTGGAGTAAAAAAAGAGAGAAACTCTGCAGCTTCAGCATCACTCAGCATCTTCACACCTAAAAAAAAAAACACATCAGACCACAGTTAAACACACAGATACACAAAGAGAAAAATGGATTTAATCTAAACCTTATTTACATAAATTATGAGTTTTCTGGATTTTTTTTAAACATTTTTTTCTACTTAATTGAACATGAAGCTAAAAATAAAACTCAAAATTTGTCTTTAAAAAAAAAATCAAAAATTTTTCTAATTCCGTAACAACAATAAAACTTTAATGAAAAACAAACATTTTTTTTAATGTGAAACATTTTCTGTATTTGATGTTAAATTAATATTTTTGTTTCACATCACTGACTAAAAATAGTAAATTTAAAGATTAAATTATGTCTTTAATTTTAGTTTTAAACTGAACAAACTCACCTTTATTTCAGCAGATTTTTTACACTTTTTATCAAACATTAACAGATTGTAATAAGTTTTTTAAAATTTTCTGAAACTGAGAGAAAAAATAAACATGTGGAGAAAAAGAAAACTTCCGGGGTTTTTTTCTTCGTGTGTGTTTCCAGCTCTCTGACGTCATCACTGCCCTCTGGTGTGTGGAGTTTGTAACTACACATCTCGAATAATTAAAAAAAAAAAAAAAAAAAGACAGCAACATTTCAGTGAAAAAAAAAATGAATATAAACGTTTGTGAAACAGTTTTTTTTTAACTGAGAAAACGGTTGAATTTGTCAATTTTCTCCAAATAGTTTAAAAAGTTTGATAAGTGAACATAAGATATATCTGGGCTAAAATCTTAACAGTCTTTAAAATGTATTAATGAAATAATATTGAGGAGGATTCAATAAAAAAACAATGAAGTCGTTCATTAGAAGGGCTGCCTGGTCATGATATTCTTTTAAACCATTTATTCCAGACAAAATGACACTGAATTAAAAAGGAATGTGTCAAAGTGGGGTGAAAAATAACTTTTAGCCTGGATAAAAATTTCCCAAAAACATCCCAAAGATTGAAGAAAATAACTCAGAAAGTTTAATATTCTGACAAAAAAAAAGAATGAATCCCAATAAGTGAAAAAGTCTGATAAGAAATGATGGAATTACAGGAAAAAAAAAAAACAATAAAAAAGTTTAAGTACTTTCTCCATGTTTGGTGGCTCAGATTAAAAAGCATGACAGGACTTATTTACACTGCCACCCGGGAGGAGCTCGGTGTCGAGCTGCTCCTCTTCCAGGTCGAAAGAAGCCAGATGGGGTGGTTCGGGCATCTGGTCAGAATGCTCCCCGAGCACCTCGCTGGTGAGGGTTTTCAGGCACGTCCCACTGGGTAGAGACCAAGGGGCAGACCCCGGACCCGCTGGAGAGACTGTCTCACAGCTTCCCGGGGAAAGACTTGGGATCCTTCCGGGTGAGCTGGAGGATGCAGCCGGGGAGAGAGAAGCCTGGGCTTCCTGTCTGAGGCTGTTGGCCCCGCGACCCGGGGGTCATCTTCTGCCTGGATAAGCGGAAAATGACAAAACGGAAGGGTTAATATAACTATCAGGCCGTAGTTTGCTGACCCTTGATTAACTCCATGCTCCTGGCCCCCACAGCAGCTGAGGATTTATTCAGTTTATGAAGGGCAACATGACAGAAAGTTCAGTTCATAAACCAGTGTTGTGATTTTTGGGAGGAAAAGGAATCCTTCAGGTCTGTGTTTCCTGTTTTTTTTATCTGTCTGGAGAAGAGTTTGCTGTAGTGGCAAAGTTCAAACATCTCCACCACATCATCAGAAGTGGTAATGATGGCGTCCAGTGACAGTATTATAAATGAATAAACCAGTTGATAAGCTGGCAGGTTATTTTATGAGGAGAAAGTAGAACTAATGAGATTCAAAACTTACTGTACATCTGATCTGCTCACTTTTCCCAAGATGAAGATGTACCAGCTGGTTATTTTTGGAAAATAATATTCTCATTTTTACTGAAGTGATTTGGAACTTTGAGTTATTTTGTGCCTTCATAATTCCTAAAATAATAATATTAATACTGTATTGTACTTCTCTAGCACTTTTGAGGACTCTGAAAGACTCTTCACATAGTCATCATTCCTTCCCTCCATACCAGGTACTGGTAACCTACTGTTGTAGCCACAGCTGTCCTGGGGCAAACTGACGGAAGCAAGGCTGCCATTTTTGCACCATCGGCCCCCCTGACCATCACCAACCAATCACACACATACCATCCAGACTAGGCAACATGGGTGAAGTATCTTGCCCAGGGACACAGCGACAATTTAATCTCAACAGTCGTTCCACTGTGGCACCTGGGGTTCCAGTGGTCTCCCATCCAAGTACAGCCCAGGCCCAGCCTGCTTAGCTTTTGAGGCCTGACAGGATCAAGCATTGACAGGCTGCTATGGTATGAATTGTTTTTTAACTATTCCTGCCAGGTGTTACTCTGGTATTCGTCTGCAGGTGAATCTGTTTCCAGTTTCTCTAGATTCCTTTTGTATCGTAAACAGACCTCTTTTAGTCTGGATTAAAGATTTAACGTTCACTTACAAACACACTGCTGCTATCAAGATGGTTTTGTAAAGAAAATGAAATAAAAATATTAATATCTGTAAACAAATGAGAAACCCATCCAAAGTTAAAAGTATACTTGTACTTTTTTTTTTTTTAACAGAACCCAAAACTTGATTTTCTGAGGTTCATTCATCTTCCGAACCACCTATTTCTGATGGGGTTTTGGGGGTCGCCGGAGCGTGTCCCAGCTGTTTTAAGACAGGAGGGCAGGCTACACCCTGAACAGGTCACCAGTCTGTTGCAGGGCCACACACACTTATTTCTAGGGGAAGGTTCATAGCAGCTAAACCTAACATGCATGTTTTTGGAGGGTGGGAGTAAACAAGAGAAAACCCACGCATACATGGGGAGAACATGCAAACTACATACAGGAAGACCAGCATTACAAGCCTTGTCCCACCCGGGACTCAAACCCCCAACCTTCTTGCTGTGCAGCCCCAAGTTTAACAATCAATTTTATTTTATATCCAGAAGTCTTCAAGCTGTTTTAAGAACAAAGAAAATCTTTAGCTTTTCTTCTTTGAAACATTTCAGACTTTGGTTTTTATTCTTCAAACTACTTTATTGAAATATAGAAAGAAAAAACATCACGTCAACAACATTCAAAGTTTAGTCCCAGATGTGTTGAAATAAGAGCAGAGTGTGTAAACGGCTGCAGGAGTCCCGCCGCTACACACACACATTTCCAGGCCTGAATGTCGTCTACCAGCTCTTACAGTCTCTTGCAGCATTTTAACGTTTCACACACTAAAAATAGATTTCACAATGACACAGTTGGAGAAAAAGCAGAGTTCAGAGTGTAAAAATTGTCCTGCGCTCTCGGCTACCAACCAGAACAAAGGGGAGGAGCCTCACTTCCAAAGCAGCGAATCCTCCTCAAAAAACACATTTCATATGAACGAACTTCCAATAATACTTTCCTAACAAAAGAAACAGAAAGACTAAAAATCAGCATTTATCGTTTCACCGAGTGTCTGAACAGGAGAGAAAAGCAGAGCGGGACAGCCTCGCTCTGGATTGTAAACAGGTAAAAAAGTCCACCACGTGCTTCACACGTGGAGCCACTCATGCAAACTCCACCCCAGGAAACACAGATTGTTAGAAGCGTTTTTTTTTGGTTGCTGCAGTTACGTGGTACTACTAAATGTTGTTCTTGAACAGGAGTGGGGAAGGCACTGTGGTGTCTGGCGGGCAGAGAAAAGTCGACAGTTTCTCTCTTGTTGGCTCAGGGCGGGGCAAATCCATCCAAATTAACATCACCGTCATCTTCACTCAGCTTTGTCTTTCCTCTTGGCTGTGAACGGGACTTTGCTGGCTACCGTCGATCCCACACTGGAAACACCGCCGGCCACAGCCGACACCCCGCCCTTCACAAGCCCCACTCCCACTGAGGGCACTGTGGTTACTGCTGACTTGGTGATCTCTAAGCTCTTCCCGCCCACCCAGGCAACACCGCCCACTGCAGCGCCGACCACGCCTTTGGTGACGTTGAAGAGGCCGCCGGTCACTCGCCACACCATCCCTGGAGGAGCCGCAGCGTGGTCTTTACCAGGGTCTGAAAAACAAAACAAAATAGTTTCATTAGACGATCTGCCAACCACAAAAATAAAGAGCTCATTAGTTTTCACTTGATTATCCTGCAAATGAAAGAAAATAAGTCAATACATCAGGATTTTTAAACATTTAACTGGTCACAAAAATCTAAAACGCTGAATTTCTACCAGATTAAAGTGTACGTCCTACATGCCAACCTAAATGCCAGGAGGTAATGGTAATAACTAGCCAGAGACGGTGGACTACTATGTCTTTAACACCATGGAAACAATTCCATAAACCCCTCTGCGTTGGATGAATGGTGGGTAGCATGGCTCACTACAAAGAGCAGCTACCTTAAAACCAGAAGGGTGCACATTCAATCCCTGGAACCCCTGCTCATGTCGACGTGCCCTTGAGCCTGACATCTAAGCCCTAATTATTCCTGGTTACTGTCTTGTGTAGCAGCTTTCCTCCATCAGATATGGATGGGTGTGTGAGTACCATGTAAAGCGCTTCAGGGTACTCGCAGATACTAGACAGCGCTATTTAAACACATTCTGTTTATTTCAGATAATGCCCACCTTGTCAGGTATTTCCTCTTACGTCAGTACCTCCATAGTCTATCTTTATTATTCTCCACAATGCCCCTAAAACCTGTGACCTCTTCCAGCTGTTTAAGCAACACAGGTGTTGTAATGAAAAGTGTTTCCTTACAAACCGCTATGCAACCTAACACTAATAGAGCGACAGATCAATGCCGTATTGGGATGACAGCTTAATGTCAATGGTTTATCAGATTGAATCATCTACACAGCAGGTTCCTGGAGGAACTAAGCAGGACCTGAGGCCTCATCTAACTTCCTGTAGAACCGGCTCCTACTTTACCTCTACAAGTTGTAACATATAACTTTAGTTTTTTATGGTAAGACTTAGTGAAAACTGTCTCTAGTGGCTCTGAGTCATCTTTTAGTCACCTACACTCTTAGAAGGAGGGTATAAGTAGTTTAAAAATGTTGGACTTCTATGCTGTGAAACATGTTCGCTGATAATCAGATTGGGATCATACATAAACAAGTAATCTTATGTAAATAATCTGTCAGTGCAGGAGACCAAAAAGAAGTCGAGCTGAAGTCGAAGCTAGGCTAAGGTCAGAAGCATTGTGTCTTTATAGATCTAGAGAAAGCATATGACAGGGTACCTAGAGAAGAACTATGGTATTGTATGAGGAAGTCTGGTGTGACAAAGAAGTATGTTAGAGTGGTTCAGGACATGTATGAGGGCTGTAAGACAGTGGTGAGGTGTGCTGTAGGTGAGACAGAGGAGTTCAGTGTGGGGGTGGGACTGCATCAGGGATCTGCTCTGAGCCCTTTGCTGGTTGCTATGGTGATGGACAGGCTGACAGACGAGGTCAGACAGGAATCTCCATGGACAATGATGTTTGCAGATGACATTGTGATCTGTAGTGAGAGGAGGGAAGAGGTGGAGGAAAAGCTGGAGAGGTGGAGGTTTGGACTAAAAAGAAGAGGAATGAAGATTAGTCAGAGTAAGACAGAGTACATGTGTGTGAATGAGAGGGATCCAAATGGAAAAGTGAGGTTACAGGGAGAAGAGATAAAGAAGGTGGAGGTGTCTCTTCCACATTTTGTTGACAAAAGCATTAAAAACAGAAATAAGAAGTTCATATTGGACTAAAATCTGAAGTAAAGAAATACACGACTATTTTTTCTGTTTGAGCTCAATCTGAAGCGTGGAACTAGTCATCACTCTGCAAAGTTATGGTGGCTGTGACTGGATTGTCATGGTGACCTCAGGTCACAGAGGACCACCAAACCGGTGCAAAGTGTTTCACACACAAATAGAAGCTCAAGGTCGACGCAAACAAGTGTGTTCCCCTGACAATCCTACTTTTTCTAGAATAGAAAACAGGCAACAAGCGAGCTTAGATTACACCAGATTCTCCAGTGATGTTCCTGTGTTTAGACACATCCCAGGAGCAGGACACTCACCCTCTGGAGACTGGCTGTCGGCTGGTTCAGCTTCATCAGTAGACAGACTCGTCCCCGGCTGGGGCTCCACATTGATGCTGTTTACGTCCTAAAAAACACAGAAAATATCAACTATAACCTCACTTTGAACAAAAATACTCATTAAACAATAATGTTCTCTACTTTTTAAAACAAACCATATGTAAGAACTTAACCATGATTCCTAAACAAGTAAAGGTGCTGCCTGATGTCGTTTTAACACAGGAGTGTCTTGTTTATATATAAACGCCACGTGGACGAACTCATGACAAGACCTTCAAAAAGATGACGATGGGTAAACAGTGAGTCAGCAAAAAATGTACCCTGAAATAGTTAAAAAGAAGAACAATGAGAGGTTTTTCATGAAGGGATTTTATTGTTGTAAAATAGTAATTTACAAGTAGAGAGCATCTTCATGTGGATCTCCATGAGGTATCTCTGTTTTTTGCCCCAAACCTGTTATTTTGTTTTGGTTTTTCTAACCGAGAAGTGTGATCAAACTTCACATCCTGGTTCTTTTTGGTTTAACAATTATTTATAGACTATGCTTAGATTTTTTTTTCTGGTTTGATTAATGGTATGAAGCCTATCAACGCAGCTTAGCTGTCAAATTTGGCTGTAAAATAAAAATAAGGGACATCAATAGGAATTTTCCAAGTTAGTCCTCAGAGGAAGAAAAAGATCCAGCCAATGTTCTATGTGTGAACAGAGTATGAAAAACGTAGTTTTATGGTTCCACAGCCAGGACGTGTTACCAAAGGTTCTCTAATGACCACGACGATATAAAGATGGAAGGAAAACCTCTTTATTCTTGGGAGAAAATGTAAATATGTGACTTCTGCGATCTCTGTTTGCTAACAGAAATTAAAAATGTTTTTTAAACCTTTTCTGCTTTAGTTCAAATGACAACTCACTCTAACTGAAACTCAGCTCATTTAAAATGAGTTGCAACTCCACAGTAACATATGAATAAGTGCAGACCTTGATCAAGGAGTCGCCAAATTGCGAGGAGTTGGTCGATTACCTTCCCGAGGGGTTGGACACTACACAAGCTTCTTTTTGTAACAGATCCATTTCATAACTTTATGAGTTTTAAAGTGCAACCAAGATGTCAAAGGATCTGGGTTAGTGGGCGCTGATTGGGTTTCTACACTATGCAGATGATGTGGTATTGTTGTCTTCATTGGGCCATAATCATTGAGAAGATTCTCAGCTGGTACGAGAACCCTTGATTATGCAATGGGTGGACCTAGTGAGTGTGATGTCACCCACAGCCTGTAGCTCCATCAAAATGAAACCAATTCAGTTGCCATTTTCTGCCACACGCACAACGCCATTTGGAATCTTTGGAGCTGGAGTTATGCAACTTTGGGCGGTGTTTGCAAGGCCACCACCTTGACAATCAGTAGGAGCCTTCCAATTCTTAACTTGAATAGACAAAAAGAAAATCATAACTGTAAAGAATGTGTTGTAGCTAAGGTAAAAAAAAAAGCCAGAACTGTGACAACAGTGACTGAACAAAAGCTGCCAACTTTTAAAAAGATGTCCGTGGACACTGCAATGTTTTGGAGCCAGAACTGCTTCTTATTAGGCACGAATGTGGGAGCAACTAGCTATGTATATTTAGTACATTATACAGTCACAAGAGCCTTCATTTCTGACATCCTCTAAGAGGATAGTTTATCCTGACTTGCAAAAAAGGTCCTGCCAGAAGTGTTCCTATAGCCAGGTCAGCGCCATCTAATGTCCCCGACCACTTTAATTTCACTCCAGCTACTACGTCAGGTATTGATGCATCATGAACCATTCGGAAGAATTGAAACAACCAATATGGGAATAGAGAAGTCGTTTTGACATCCCACACAAGGTCTGTTTGTAGTTTGCTAGCTAAACATGGGGGTCGACCGAACCAGTCAGTGTCAGCAACGATTTCTGAAACTGAGTATTTAAAGCCAAAACAAAGATGATGATTAAAATTTCAACCAGGAAAAAGACGAAGTTGTTCTATTGCAAATGGGATTTAGGAAAAGTTTGATTTTGGGATCTGCTTTCCGGGCTACACTGACTGTTCGGTCACAACCAGAAAACAGTGATTGGTTACGGTAAAAAAAAAGTACCTTCTCACCGTGGAGCAAACAAACCCGAATAGTGCGAGGTCAGACTGTTTCCTTTGGGAGTGAAAGAAAACAACTTATACATCTACAGAAGGATGGCGATATCAGCAGTGATAACGATGGTTTTGGTCTGTGTGGTGAAGAAGGATGAGTTCTGGATTTACAAGTAGATATAGTTTTCTTCCCTCTCTAATGGCCCCTATTTATGAATGGAGACTCAAAGATCCAGATTATGGATCCAAGTGGCTGGACTGAGTTTCCTCAGATGGGTGGCCAGGTTCATTTTAGAGATAGAGTGAGGACCATCAAGGAGAAGACAGAGGAAGTGGCTTAGGCATTTGGTTAAGATGTCTCATAAACATCTCACTGGTGAGAGTAGGAATGGGAAACTGAAAATGGTATCATTTAGTACCATTGTCATGTCACCTATTTTTGTCGGACGGAAAAGTTTCGGTCTTAACTTTATTTGTAATGGTATCGGTGTTGTGGCGTGGCATCAACCCATACACAGTGTACACTACTTAGTTTTGACGGGACATATCTCTCGCTCTCTACTTTCCTGCTGCACTGCGAAGGGAAAAATGTGATCACGCTTTCTCACCAGAATGGTCCAAAGTGTGTCTTTATTTTCTAGATCAGTCCGTCGTGGTAAAGAGAGAGCTGAGCCGAAAAGCAAAGCTCTCGATTTACAAGACGATCTACGTTCCAACCCTCACCATGGTAACCAGCTGTGGGCGGTGACCGCAAGAATGGGATCGCGGGTACAAGCGGCCGAAATGAGCTTCCTCCGCAGGGTGGCTGGGCTCTCACTCAGAGATCGGGTGAGGAGCTCTGCCATCCGAGAGATGCTCGGTGTCGAGATGATCCTCCTCCGGGTTGAGAGGAGCCAGGTCGGGTGGTTTGGACATCTGATCAGGAAGCCCCCCGGGCGTCTCGCTGGTGAGGTGTTTCAGGCATGTCCCACCGGGAGGACACCAAGAGGCAGACCCCGGACCCGCTGAAGAGACTATGTCTCACAGCTGGCCGGGGAACGACTTGGGATCCTTCCGGGTGAGCTAGAGGATGCAGCCGGGGAGAGAGAGGCCTGGGCTGCCCGTTTGAGGCTGTTGCCTCCGCGACCCGACCCCGGAACAAGCGGAAGATGACGGAACGGAACGGAAAAGATGCAGACAATGCATGTCTCAAATTCATTCATAGCTGGTACCGAGTAAGTGTGAGTAGTTACATTACAATTCCTTCAGGGAGGGGTTTGGGAAATATTGCATTCACAAAAATTTGTGACCCCAACAATTGTAATTTTGACCTTTGGTTGCATGAACCTTCTTCTTCTTTCGGCATTTCCCTTCAGGGGGCGCCACAGCAAGTCAGTTTCTTCCATCTAAACCTATCTGCTGCATCCTCTTCGGTCACACCAACTATCTTCATGTCTTCCTTCACTGTATCCATGAACCTTCTTTGGTTGCTTGACCCTAAAAACTTCAATTCATCTGTAGTTGGTATTCAGTAACTATTAGTTGTTTGGAAGGTGTTGCATTCATGAGAGTGTTACTGAAACACGAATGGATGGATGCTTGCTCGTTATTCTGAAAGAGTTGCAGGACAAAAAGATTTTCTACACTGACTTTGATGCGTGTACTCAGTTCTACTGTAAGACTCTTTATGTGTCTGTTTGGTTAGTTTCCTGGATTTTACACGCTTAGAAAAAGTTTATATATTTTAAATAAGCCATTTTGAACCAGTGAAGGATGCTAAACGTACCCTAAAAAGACATTAGTGAGAAATGTTTCAGTATTTGCAGATGACAAATTGAATTTAAAAAGAGGCCAAGTTGAAAAAGTGAGTTTCAGGGAAAGTTTTTCTGGAAGCCACCCTGCATGCACTCTCTCGTTACGAAACTAAAATATTCTGGCATCAAGTCTCAGGAATTCAGAAATGTGGTTGTTGGTGTTTAATTGTGTGGAGTACAGATTTCCAAACAGATCAATAGTGAAGGAAAGTGGGTTTTCTGTTGGTTTATAGCTGAATTAAAGCCATCTGGCCTCAGAGTTTGGCTTCTAACATGTTATTATCTGACATTTTTAGCACGCTAAAGACATGTTACAATAGGTTTGTTGAACTTTAGCATTTAAAGATTGGACTTTATGAACATTTGTGTGACTTGACTAAGTTTTTCTATTGATTTGGAGTACAAAACTCACAAAAATCATTGCGAAGGATTAATCTATCAAATCAAACACAAAGTTACACAAATATAATTTAAAACATTCTTAAAGTCAAGATCAGTAAATAAGAAACAAATAAAGAGGTATTTAAAACCCCACTAATGAGAAAAGCACATTGACACAAAGATGTTAACAAGTTCATCTTGTGAGCCTTTAAATGAAACAAGGCCTCTTTAAAAAGAGATTCATGGGGTTCAAATCAGCAGCTGATTATAAAATCAGATAAAAACAACATCAACACTTGAAATCAAACTAAACAGATGATCTCTACTTATCATCAAGCTGATAGTTTTAAATAGGATTAGTTGTTAAATGACTTGTTCTTGTTTTCAAGAGCTGCTAGAATATCAGAGTGGATTTATTTATTTACTCTACAGATCTTTAAAAACAGATCAAATCAGTTTTTTTAAATTTGATCATCAGGTCTTACCTTCACCATTTCTACCAGATGTTTTCTGAACACTCCTGCAGATGAAGTCTTTCGATCAGCTGCAAATAAAAAAAGATCACTTTTAATGTTGGATTTTCAAGCAGTTTGCAGATTTTTCTTCTGCGTTTTTCACGCAGTTTGCAACTTTCTGCGGACTGTGCGCAGTTTTCTTTTTCTCTGCCGACGTGGCGACTCCACGCACACAATCACACACACTCACACGCACACACGAATGAAGTCAGAATTCGTGGAAGAGGAAACATAAAGTCCTCTTCCTTCCTGTGTTAGATTTCAGAATAAACCTCATCTCTCAGACAGATTAGATGGAGAATTTTTATCTGGATTATTGTTCTATTATTATTATTAATAATAATAGACTGACCACAGTTTTTAACTCATTGACCATAAAGGATCGAACCAGAGCACAAACATGATATGTAACATATGATGAACCTTGTAATACAAAGGAAATGTGTCCAAATGAGGTACAACAGTCTCAATAGTGACTAGAAAAATTCACAAAAACAGCCCAAATGTTCGGGCAAACAGTTCATTAAGTCTAATATTTTGACAATAAATCAATGAATGCATCCGAAAAAGTTTATGCATCTACTAATAATAATAAAAAATGGATTTACAAGGAAAAAACTATAGTATAGTGCTGTACATTATACCAACAGTAGCTCATCTCTAACAGTCACATGCTGGTGTTTTACAGGCCAAATATAGTGTCACTTATGGTCATAGTAGAACCGCGAGCCAGAGTTTGACACCCACATTGATGAGCTAATTATTACCCAATTCTCTGAAGGCTTTTAAAGTGAAAATAGGACGTCAGTAATATGTGGAGTGCAGTGGTGGAACGTAAAAAAGTACATGAAGTAAATGTACTTCGTTACTGTACTTAAGTAAAAAAAAATGTGTATCTGTACTTTACTTAAGTAAAATTTAAGACCTGTACTTTTACTTTTACTTCACTACATTTTTAGAGCAAATATCTGTACTTTTACTTCGCTACTTTTTAAAAGTGTGTTTTACATTTTTCGTTACATTTTAGTTCAGAAATTTGAAAAATACAGGTTTTTTAGCGCATTTTGAAGCCGCATCGCCAAAATCAAAAGAAGCAGTTGATCGGGAGAAGAAGTCATGAATCGAGAAACATTTTCCGCATTCATTCAGCGCCAAAAACCTAACATCAAATCTAGTACAAATTTTAAAAAGTCAGAAGATCGTTGTTTGTGGTGTTTACTTCTAAATAAAAAGTTGAGCCATCATTACACAGAGCAGGGGCGGATCTAGAATTTTCCAAAGGGGGGTGGGGCTTTGACAAAGCCAATATATAGTGACTGGAGGCCTCCCCCCCAGAACATTTAAAAAAATAAGTGTCATTTTCCTCCATTTTGGTGCCCATTCACTGGACCTTCTTGGGGATATCTTGACTTGTCCCCTTTCCTTTTATTTATTTATTTATTTTGTGGACCAAAAGAGGCGGGAGCGGGGGTCACACCCCTGCAGAGTATTTATCCTGGTTACCATGGTGATACCCTATAGCACAACAAATAACATTTGAATTATGATCGAATACTTTTACTTTTTACTTAAAAAGTACAATTTACACCAACTACTTTTGTACTTTTACTTAAGTAGATTTTTTTTATTGGTACTTTTACTTAAGTAAATTTTTTGCCTAATTATCTGTACTTTTACTTTAGTACAAAAAGTGAGTACTTCATTCACCACTGGTGGAGTGTGATGCTACTGGATTCCGCATCATCACACATTACAGCTGAGTGTGTTTGTGACTTTGCTTCGTTTCTCCAATATTTAATGTAATCACAAAATGTCAGAAAACGACTTGAGTACGGTATACTGTTAGCTTTTAAAAGAAGACAGTCTGCTGCATTTTCTACTTTATTTCTTAAAGAGAAATATTGTGATTTTATGAAAACAAGTTTGTGTTGTACATAATCAATCTAAGATCATGTCCTTATGTTTATGTCATCTTGTTACTTTCTGAAACCTTATTACCAAGTTATGAGTTTCAAACCTGAGCGACCATAAATATAAAGACACCAGACGTTGCAGCTTTTCCAACAATTCTCCAGTTAGATGTTGTGTTGTCTGTATTTTTAAGTTAGTGGGGTAGTTATGAGACATGGAAGATGTTTTATTCCAAAAACATTGTTTCATTCTGGTGACAGGTATAAATTAAATCGGTATAAAGTCTCAGTTTGACACCATAAGAGGTAAAAACCCTTATCTTTGACATTATCTGATTGAGAAAGTGCATCTGTAATGTGGAAAAACGTTGACTCTGTGGGAGCTGTTCTGGAGATTAGGTTGAGGGCTCTAATGCAGGGCTTCCTGAAAAATCCCTGTCAACCTCTGCATGCTGTACCCTTAAGTAGTGCATTGGAAATGCGCTCTTGCTCACTGTGTGCAGGTGATTCTTTTGTTTTGGTGAATGGCCGGATGTTGTTTTATTTCTTACTTAACTTACTTCCTGTTGGTAATCAAGAATCTAGTTTCATTGTGTTGATACTAGATTTGGCAAGTCATTGTTTGCTGATGATGGAGCAATCTGGAGGGGTGGAAAAAACATTTTGTTTTTATTCACTGAAACACAAAAGGCACTCAATAAAGTTATTCAGTGGGGAAATAAATGGGGATTTAAGTTGTCAAGTGAGAAAAGCAAAGTTATGATATTTGGATTGAAAAAGAAGATGCCCTCTGTTTCTCTTAGTATTTATAATTCACCTATTGAGAGGGTAAAGGTTTTTAAATTTTTGGGGCTTTGGTTTGATGAGAAATTGATTTGGAAAATCCATGTTGATAATATCATCACAAAGTGTGAGAAAGTGACCAATATCATGAGAAGTCTCTGTGGTAGTGACTGGGGAGCGGAGAGATATACTCTTCAACTAATATACAGAGCAATGATTAGATCCCTTTTTGACTATGGTTGTGTGGTGTTTGGAGCTGCATCTTCTTCTGTGTTGAAAAAACTAGATATTGTACAATCAAAGGGCTTGAGGATCTGCTGTGGTGCCTTTAGGACAACATCGATTCCTGCCTTACTGGTTGAAATGGGGGAGTTTCCTCTGAAACTTAGACGAGACAAACTGGGGGTCCATTTTTGGGCTAGAGTGGCGGGGTCGCATAGCCATTTGGCGTGTAAGTGTCTGCTGGACTACTGTTGGGAGTTTGCAAAAAGGCCAGAAAAAGCATGTTTTTTCACCCATATTGTGAAGGTGGTACAGAATATGGGGTTGCGGAAAGACTCAGTGGTGGGCCTGGTATGGCCCCCTATGCCCTTCTGGAGCTTACTTGAGCCAGAGGTCAGCACAGATCTGCTTGGTTTAAGCAAAAGGGCAACTTGTGAGTGTTTTGAAAACTACTTAGGCGAGCAGAGTGAAGCCATTCATATCTTCACTGATGGGTCGAAAGAGGGTAGAAAAGCAGGTTTTGGAATGTATGTTGCTAATCTGCTAATTATGAATAGTGTCCGTTTGTCAGATGATGTCTCTGTGTTTTCAGCAGAGTTTGTGGCAATTTTATGGGCTTTGAATTGGATCCGTGATCTCCCTCCATCACGTTATATAATATGTTCGGACTCTTCAGCAGCTTTATCAGCTCTCCGGTATAGGACACCTGGAGCTCAGCCAGATTTAGTTTTTGTTATTCTGTGCTGCCTTGAACAACTGGAAGATATAGGTTCAGAAGTTCTGTTTGTCTGGGTCCCTGGGCATGCTGGAGTTGTGGGAAATGAAATGGCCGACGCTCTAGCCAAGGCATCTCTTGGTAGAGAAACGATAGACGTGTTCTTGGCGTTGGAGATGCAGGAATGTTTTAGCATCTGTAAGGAGAAAATTACTGAGGAGTGGCAAACAGAATGGGAGAATGAGCGGCGGGGCAGACAGCCTTCAGTTACTGGCACTAAGTGCCCTGAAACCTATTGTCGTAGAGCTGAAGTTGTTCTAACTAGACTTAGACTTGGGCACTGCGCCCTGGCGGAGAGTTTGAAATTAGTCAGCAAACATCCTAGTGGGCTGTGTGAGTGTGGAAACGCGGAATCGGTTGCTCATGTAATGTTGTCATGCAGTTAATACAATCAAGAAAGAAGACATCTTTTTGTTCAGTTGGCAGATACAGGTTTAACCGTTTTTTCACTCAAGTCGGTGTTGTTTTCAGTAGAAAAGCAAGTTGAAGAAGACATACTTTTTTATCTTGCCCGCACTTCTCCCTGTACACCAACTCCTGCACGTCCAGCCATGACTCTGTCAAACTGATCAAGTTTGCAGATGACACCACACTCATTGGGCTCATCTCTGATGGCGATTAGTCGGCCTACAGGATGGAGGTAGACCGGCTGGTGTCCTGGTGCAGCAACAACAGCCTGGAGCTCAACGCTCAGAAGACAGTGGAGATGATCGTGGACTTTGGGTAAGTCACAGCTCCCATTACTCCCCTTGCACTGACAGACTTCTCCATTACCACTGTAGACTCTTTACGCTTCCTCGGCACTACCATCACACAGAACCCTAAAGTGGGAGCCATCCATCAGCTCCCTGATCAAAAAGGCCCAGCAGAGGATGTACTTTCTGCGGCAGTTGAAGAAAGCCAAGCTGCCCGCCCAGATGTTGGTGCAGTTTTACACAGCCATCATCGAGTCTGTCCTCACCTCCTCAATCATCGTGTGGTACGCTGGAGCCACAGCCAGGGACAAACACAGACTGCAGCGCATTGTGCGCTCCGCAGAGAAGGTGATCGGCTGCAGCCTTCCATCTCTCGAAGACCTGTACGTCTCCAGGACTCAGGGGGCATGCAGGTCGGATAGCAGCTGACCCTTCCCACCCTGGACATGGACTTTTTGAGCGACTCCCCTCGGGCAGGAGGCTCTGGTCCATTCAGACCAGAACGTCCCGCCACAAAAACAGCTTCTTCCCTTCTGCCGTTAGACTTATGAAATCTTTATAACCTGGATCCCCACATCTCTAGTCACCTCCCTCTTGTCACTTTACTATCTTTATTATTTTCTATGACATTGCACTACTTTTCTTTTTCTTCTGAGCACTCTTAGTTTTGTTAAAATTATTATTATTATTTATTTTATTTTTTATTATTTTTATATTTTTGCACACCTGTATCAAAACAAGTTCCTAGTCTCTGATATTTTTCACTGACATGGCAATAAAAGCATTCTGATTCTGGCCTTTTTTCAAGGATCTAATGTCAACCTTTGGTCTACCTGTGGAGGGCAGCATTGCGCACTCGAGCGTATAGCCTGCCGGAAATGATTTGAAGAAGAAGAAGAAGCAGCGTAATGTTTGGTCAAAATCATAAATGCTTAGTGAAAGAAGTCCTGTTCGTGTTTTTCTCTTTCACCAACGTCGGAGGAGGATTTTTTTCTGAAAGACCTTAACATGTGCTCACTGCTAGGTATGGAATAACGATACTGTTTGGCATTGTTACGCGATTAGCATTTTATACCTGGCCGAAAACTTTCAGCCTTATCGACATAGAGGGCTTTCACGACTAAACCCCGGACATTTTGGATGCATAAATTAGGACGACACTATCAACAACGCATTTTTTATTAAAAAAATATATGATTCTTTATCTTATGGGGCTATTTGGATGTGCAATAGTAACATATTAAGGAAAATACGGAAGAAAAGAGACGGTATTTAGAAAAACTACGGTTGATTGGTTTTTCACGTGACGTTATCAACGCGGATGTTTACATCAAGTTCTTTAAGGATCTTCAGATCTGCAGCTTGTGTAGAAACTTAAAGTGAAAACAACGTCATTCACAATGTCTGGGTACGTAATTACAGAAGGGCTGAAACAACTAATCGAATTAATCGATTATAATCTATTAGTAAAATAGTTGTCGACTAATTTAGTCATCGATTAATCGTTTAAGAAGTTTTTGCTGTCAACTCCACTTAATATTACACAACTTGATTGTTTTTTTTGTGTATTTTTACTCATGTTAACCTAGGCCATTTTTGTTTGGTACTATACCTCTGAACAAGGTTAAAATTGCAAATCTAAAACTGTTTCTTGCATCGATTTCTTGTTCTTAAATGTGATCCTGGATGGTCAACAGTTTACAATTTATGTTTTTTTAGCCGGTACTATAAAACACATTTTATGGGTGCTCGTGATTTACCTTTACTGTATACAGTAAGTAGATTACTTATTTTATATTTGCTGTAGAAATGGTAATATTCTCCCTCTTTATTTCACAAAAAGATTAACATTTTTACTTATTAGAATGAGCCCAACGTGTTGTTTAAAGTGGTTATGAGTTGTGTTTTGCATAAATACATTCAATAAAATGCCAAAAAAGTATTATTTATTAAAGTTGTCAATTCTACCCGATTAATCAATTAATCGAACCAATAATCGCCAGATTAATCGATCGCCGAAATAATCGTTAGTTGCAGCCTTAAATTACAGGCATCAAACCGGGATTGTTTGAAAATAAATTATTTGGAAATTGTGTAAGGATCTTTTTCACCAAACAACTGTAGTTTTTCTAATAATCGTTTCTTTTCTTCTGCTTCAAGACCAGCCGCTTTTCTATGATATCATGCTCATGATGTGCAAAATTACTTGCACCTCAGAATAGCACCTTAAAATGAAAAACAAAAAAATTACGAAAATATGGTTTTGTCGACAGTTTCATATCAATCTGTCTGATCATGCCTCCAAAAAATGTCCGACTTCCGGTTTGTTGACGTCAAGTGAAAGCCCTATTCTCAACGGTATGGGAGGAGAGGCGGGACAAGAGAAGACGGCGCGCACTACTTTTTTTCCTGTTTGTCTCTAAAAGACGGTCTTTCTCCTTTTCTACCACACTAGAAATATTGTGTGTTACAATAGAATGGCTTATGAAATCTAGCGCGCTAGATTCGAACATTTAGCGCGCGAGGTTGAATATTTAGCATCAGAATCAGAATCAGAATGCTTTTATTGCCATGTCAGTGAAAAACATCAGAGACTAGGAACTTGTTCTGGTACTGGTGTGCAAACATATAAAATAAAAATAATAAAAATAAAATAAATAAAAATAAAAATAATTTTTACAAAACTAAGAGTGCTCAGAAGAAAAAGAAAAGTAGTGCAATGTCATAGAAAATAATAGAAAATAATAAAGATAGTGAAGTGACAAGAGGGAGGTGACTAAGAGATGTGGGGATCCAGGTTATAAAGAGTTCATAAGTCCAACGGCAGAAGGGAAGAAGCTGTTTTTGTGGCGGGACGTTCTGGTCCGAATGGACCGGAGCCTCCTGCCCGAGGGGAGTCGCTCAAAAAGTCCATGTCCAGGGTGGGAAGGGTCAGCTACTATCCGACCTGCACGCCCCCGAGTCCTGGAGACGTACAGGTCTTCGAGAGATGGAAGGCTGCAGCCGATCACCTTCTCTGCTGAGCGCACAATGCGCTGCAGTCTGTGTTTGTTCCTGACTGTGGCTCCAGCGTACCACACGGTGATGGAGGAGGTGAGGACAGACTCGATGATGGCTCTGTAAAACTGCACCAACATCTGGGCGGGCAGCTTGGCTTTCTTCGACTGCCGCAGAAAGTACATCCTCTGCTGGGCCTTTTTGATCAGGGAGCTGATGGATGGCTCCCACTTTAGGTCCTGTGTGATGGTAGTGCCGAGGAAGCGGAAAGAATTAATTAAGCACGTAATTAAGCATACTTAATTACGTGCTTGTAGTGGACCTAATGGCTTTCCATACTAATGCACTTGTATGTCCTTTGTTGCTGCTGCTTCTTCTCCTTTCAGCATTTTCCTTCAGGAGGCGCCACAGCAAGTCAGTTTCTTCCATCTAACCCTATCTGCTGTATCCTCTTAGGTCACACCAACTATCTTCATGAACCTCCTCTTTGGTCTTCCTCTAGGCCTCTTTCCTGGTGGTTCCAAACCCAGCATCCTTCTTCTGATGTACTCTCTCTCTCCTCTGCACATGTCCAAACCATCTCAGCCTGGCCTCTCGGACTTTATCTCCAAAACTTCTAACATGTACTGTTCCTCTGACATACTCATTTCTGATCCTGTCCATCCTGGTCACTCCCAGAGAGATCCTCAGCATCTTCATCTCTGCTACCTCCATCTCTGTTTCCTGTCTTTTCCTCAGTGACACTGTCTCTAGACCAATCAGCATGGCCGGTCTCACCATACTGTCTCTAGACCAATCAGCATGGCCGCTCTCACCATACTGTCTCTAGACCAATCAGCATGGCCGGTCTCACCACACTGTTTCTAGACCAATCAGCATGGCCGGTCTCACCACGGTTTTGTACACTTTTCCTTTCATTTTAGCTGAAACTCTTCTATCACACATCACACCTGATACTTTTCTTCACCCGTTCCAGCCTGCTTGAACACGCTTCTTCATCTCTTTTCCACACTCTCCATTGCTCTGGACTGTTGATCCTAGATACTTAAAATCTTCCACCTTCTTTCTCTCTTCTCCCTGTAACCTCTCTTTTCCATTTGGATCCCTCTCATTCACACACATGTACTCTGTCTTACTCTGACTAATCTTCATTCCTCTTCTTTCTAGTGCAAACCTCCACCTCTCCAGCTTTTTTATTTAGCATACTTAATTACGTGATTGTAGTGGACCTAATGGCTTTCCATACTAATGCACTTGTATGTCCTTTGTTGCTGCTGGACACCAAAATTTCTCCTGAAACAGATCAATTAAATGTTAATAATTGTAGATAAAAACAGAAAAATATGCAATGTTAAGGAAATTTTCAAGAAGTGATTTATTTTATTTGAAATTTTCTGTCATTTTGTTCAGGCAAGTAATCATGCTATGTTTGGAGAGTTTCCTCAAGCTGAATTAAAACTGTTTTAAGTTCTATAAATACATGTTGAAATATGAACCTAACTGAGTTTACAAGGTATTTTAGAACAGCCGTTTTAAACGTTAAACAGCTACAAATAAACGTTTTTAAAAAAGTCTTGTTCCAGAGTGTTTTAGAAGAGTCGCCATGTTTTGGGTCCTTTCTGAAGCTTCGGCGCCAGGCTTCTCAGCTGCCGAGGCTAATGTGGAAAAAAAAACATAAACTGACTGAAATATTAGGGATTATTAAGTTATTTTCGGAATTTTTGCATATTATTTAACTCGAAATGAATTTAGAGCTGCTCGGTGAGTAAAATCAGATGTTTTTAACCGTCCTGAATGTTTTATTGTTGAGTTATTGCTGTGTTTTGGTTAACTTTACATTAGCTTAGCATCCATAATCACCAGAAAACACTAAGTTTTTATGTTTTAAACACGATAAATATGAACTCTGGCTTGTATGTTTTTTTAATTTAATGTTATTTTATCAAAGAAGTTAAAAATAATACATGGAGATGTATTTAAAGTAGCTCTAAGCGATGATAAAGTGAACATGCTAACGTTAGCCTCCATACAATAGACATGTTTTCATATAAAGCTTCGTTTTCCGTTCAGTCATCTTCCGTTTAACCGGGGCTGGTTACCGGGGGGGAACAGCCTCTGACGGGAAACCCAGGCTTCTCTCTCCCCAGCTGCTGGTCGCTGAGCACGCATGTCAACATGCATGTCAACAGCAGAATGACTCCGTTCCGTCATCTTCCTCTTGTTCTGGGGTCGGGTCGCGGGGGAAACAGCCTCAAACGGGCTGCCCAGGCCCCTCTCTCCCCGGCTGCATCCTCTAGCTCACCTGGAAGGATCCCAAGTCGTTCCCCGGCCAGCCGTGAGACATAGTCTCTCCAGCGGGTCCTGGGTCTGCCCTTTGGTCTCCTACCGGTGGGACGTGCCCGAAACACCTCGCCCGCGAGGCGCTCGGGGGGCATCCTGACCAGATGCCCGGACCACCCCATCTGGCTCCTCTCGACCTGGAGGGGAAGCGGCTCGACACCGAGCTCCTCCCAGATGGCAGAGCTCCTCACCCGATCTCTGAGTGAGAGCCCAGCCACCCTGCGGAGGAAGCTCATTTCGGCCGCTTGTACCCGCGATCTCATTCTTTCGGTCACCACCCACAGCTGGTGACCATAGGTGAGGGTAGGAACGTAGATCCTGGTTACCATGGTGAGGGTAGGAACGTAGATCGACTTGTAAATCAAGAGCTTTGCTTTTCGGCTCAGCTCTCTCTTTGCCACGACGGACCGATGCAGCGTCCTAGTTATTGCTGATGCCGCACCGATCCGCCTGTCGATCTCCCGCTCTATCCTTCCCCCACTCGTGAACAAGACCCCGAGATACTTAAAATCCTCCACTTGGGGCAGGACCCTGTCCCTGACCCACAAGGGGCATTCCACCCTTTTCCGGGCGAGGACCATGGTCTCGGATTTGGAGGCGCCAATTCCCATCCCGGCCGCCCCACACGCGGCAGCAAACCGATCCAGCGAGAGCTGGAGACCACGGCCCGACGAAGCCAACAGAACCACATCATCCGCAAAAAGCAGAGATCCGATCCTGAGGCCAGAATGACTCCATAACCAATAAACAAGCCAGACGGTTTCTTTAACAGCTGTTCGACACAAAACATTAAAGTCCAAAATGACGCCCAAAGTGCGCAAAATGAAATATCCAGAACGAGACAAGATACAGCCAGAAGAATCGACAGAAACTCAGAGAAAGTTGGCTCAGATTGACCTCAATCTGAATTCCAGTTTAAATTTGTTTATTGTATACAAAAAAACAATGGCCACAATTTGCAAATCATATCCAAATTATATACAGTCAAATTCTGGACCACGTATTTGAAAAGTGTCTGGTGTATGAGAGATACTTATAAAAAATGAAGTCTAGTAATGACTTGAATTACGTGCAAAATTAATACTTGTGTCTTAGTAAAACTGTTTGGTTGGGAGGTGTAGTTAAGTTTAGATTGAGGGTTTGATGGTTATGGTCAAAGTAATCACAGGGTTAAGAATAAATAAATACTGTGTGTCAGTGAAATGGAGAAGATCACTTTCAATTTACAAATTGCATGCAGAATAAAAATGATTTTATTTGATCTTTCTTTAAGATTTAAGAAAAAGCAGCTTCTAAATCCAGTCGATCATTTTTTGGCCTGAGAGTGAATGTTTAATTTACATATTAAGCAGTATTATCAAACATGCGTCTGGATAAATTTTGTTTCTTCTAAATCTTAAACATATTTATAAGACATTCTGAATCATGGTGTTATTTTTGTTTGTAGAGTCCTTTGGGCAGAACTATCCAGAGGTAAGTGGTTTATATTTTAAGTTATTATTGTGAATGTGGTTGCTGTCCAGCCCTGAATGTCTATTTCTTGCTAGGAGGCAGATGGCACTCTGGACTGTATCAGCATGGCTCTTACCTGCACCTTCAACCGTTGGGGAACCCTGCTGGCGGTGGGCTGCAACGATGGGCGTATTGTCATCTGGGACTTTCTCACACGAGGGATTGCCAAAATTATAAGCGCACACATCCACCCGGTCTGTTCTTTATGGTGAGCAGCAGCCATCAGACTTTCACACAGCCACGTGGACCACATAAAGTTTGCTTAAGATAAAACCCCTGCGTTCGCCAACTTCTGATCAATCTAAAATGGAGCAAAGCCATAAGCTATTGTATGCAAATTGTTGGGAAAAGATGAGACTTGTTAAGTGAAGTGAAGCTGAAGTGAACTAAGACCAGTGAAATGAAGCATTTGAAGCAGAAACCCAACAATGAGAAAACACTTATAAATGTCTTTCATAAGAAAAATGAAGGATATAAAAAAGATGAATATGTAATTAAGATACGCACAATACCAATCCCCACATTTGAACTCATTTTGACATTGCATTATTCCACGCAACAATGAGCATTACTTTACAATTGTTCTTTGGAGACCAGCATCTCCTCCTACATTTTAATGAAGTGACACTTCCTCACCATTTTTCATGACTTTTTTTTTAAGGCGTCAACAGCACATTTCAGGACCGTTGTGTATGCGTCACGCCATTTGTGATCCGTGATCGAGGCGGGATGGAGACCAAGTTGATTAACGCTAAAAATTAGTCACAGGTGTTGATTTAGATTGCATAAAAGGAATTATGAATGTTTTTGCAAATTTTGAATTCCCGTGCTGTAGGCAAGATGTGTGAACCAAGCTAATAACCAGAGCTTTCAAGCTTCTCTCTTTACAAAACAAAATGTTTCTGGTTTGTGTTTCTTCAACAACCCTGTTCTACCTAAAGGTTTAATGTTTGCCTCTATCTCTGCAGTTGGAGTCGAGACGGTCACAAGCTAGTGAGTGCATCCACAGACAACATCGTCTCACAGTGGGATGTCCTGACTGGAGACTGTGACCAGCGCTTCCGCTTTCCCTCTCCTATTCTAAAGCTCCAGTGCCATCCCAGAAATATGTGAGTGTTTTTCTGGTTAAACATTCAGATCCACCTGACTCAGAGGTTAGACATACTGAGGTTAGTTTATTTAAACCCAGTTCTCTTCTGTCAGATTGAAAAGGATTCCTGGATGGAAGTCGAAATGTCTCGATCATAAAACACACTGTCTAGAAGACAACTTTGAAACTTTTTCCACAATGTACCACTCCTGGACGAATGAGAGATTATATGGACGATTGTCTTTGGTCCAGTAGTTTGTAAAATAAATTACCCGCATAAAATTATCCTCATTGTTCAGAGTGACGTATAGACTGGAAAATATTGAACTCAATGTCAGAATGGAAGAAAAAATTTATATAAAGTAATGTAATGAAGTTAAATGTCTTTTGCTTTGAGTTTGTAGAGTAAGAATTACGGTTCTTGGTACTCGTCATCGGCAGGTACTCATTGATTTTGAAAAAGGTGCAACCTTAGTTTTTATCTTTGTGGTAGAAATTGTAAGATTAAGTAACATTAATATTCACTTTGAAAACATCTTAGTGACAATGGGTATCTTTAATTAACCTGACGAGATTATACAATACGTCTATCTCACATTCATGGTGTGAAAATAGTTTTCCAGCCTGTTCACACCAACTCCACGCTGCTCAAGGACAAGCAAAGATACATTTTACAAACTCTATCCAAACAATGCAGCCTCTGTCCAGCAAGATAACAACATATTAAGTAAGTTCAGCTCATTAATAAATTATTAGTCTATCAAACATATTGTTCGGCCCAACCAAATTTGCACAGCCTATGAGAATGAGCTATCCAGCCTAGCAACAGAGAAACCCACCCTAACAAGCCCACCATAACATTTTCTTAAAACATGTGTTTGGAAAAATCATTGAACTTCTGCCGATCAAACTTTGGTTTGCATGAACTTCCAAAGCTGCAGAATTTAATCTTTTGTACTTCAATAAATTCTATTTTTCTCTTCTCATTTGTGTGACAACTTTATAAGAAAATTCCACACTAACTATGTTTGTGTTACAGGGACAAAGTTCTGGTGTGTCCGATGAAATCTGCCCCGGTTCTCCTGACCCTCTCAGACTCCAAACACGTGGTTCTGCCTGTAGACGACGACTCAGATCTGAATGTGGTGGCAGCTTTCGACAGACGAGGAGAATACATCTACACCGGAAACGCTAAAGGAAAGGTCTGACTTTCTGTTCCCATTGATTTTTAATCAGAAAAAACACTTTTTTACACCATCTGTCTGAACCAGTGATGTTGTGAAATCTCTTATGATGGTTGTTTTTTTGCAGATTTTGGTTTTAAACACAGATAGTCAGGAGCTGGTGGCGTCGTTTCGAGTCACCACCGGTACCAGTAACACCACCGCCATCAAGTCCATTGAGTTCGCACGCAAGGGCAGGTGAGACATGTGGAGAGGACTTCTTTTTTACAGCCATCCAGCTGTCCTATTGTTCATCCATCCTGCCATCCATCCATCCATCCATCCAGATCTCAGGGTCTAGCTGCTCAATTAAAAAGTCCATTAAAAGTTTACTACTATTCATTTACACTATTGGTTTAATATTTTTCACCGTTTAGTTTATTAATTCAAAAGGAAATGTCTGTGATTCAACATAGAGTGGGGCTGGATGGTTAAGAGTCAGTTTACTTGCTTTGATCAGGAGTTAGTTATTTCTCTCAGTTTGTAAAATTAGATGGTGTTGTTAATCTTTTTTTTTTTCATTCTCTTTTTATGCGCTAAAAGGCATTAAGCACTCACTCTGTCAATTTGTCTGTACTTCTGTAACACTCACAAATCACTGAATGGACTTTAAACGGCTCACAGTTTATCAGTACCAATTGTAGATGAACTGATTGGGTTTTCAGGGTCATGCGATCAAGGGTGAAGGTCACAAATGTTGGGATCATAGAGGATTTTGCCAGCTGAAGGCATTTAGTTTGACATGTTGGCATCAGCTTCCTCTTGTTTGCCTGCAGCTGTTTCTTGATAAATACGGCAGATAGGATCATCAGAGTTTACGATGGCAGAGAGATTCTGACCTGCGGCCGAGACGGTGAACCAGAGCCGATGCAAAAACTGCAGGATCTGGTGAACCGGTAGGAAAAAATCTTCCCCTGATGATTAAAATGGATCAGTCTGTGAATGTGTTTTAATCCCATCATGCCTCCTCTCTCTCTGTGCACAGGACTCCGTGGAAGCGTTGCTGCTTCTCTGGTGATGGTGAGTACATTGTGGCCGGCTCAGCCCGCCAGCACGCTCTCTACATTTGGGAAAAGAGCATTGGCAATTTGGTGAAGATCCTTCATGGGACCAGAGGAGAGCTGCTGCTGGATGTCGCTGTGAGAACCAAAAATCTCACCGTTTTTCCTCCTGTTTCCTGACTTTATGACTCATTTTCCTCTCAAACGTTTTCGCAGTGGCATCCTGTCCGACCCATCATCGCCTCCATCTCCAGCGGAGTGGTCTCCATCTGGGCTCAGAACCAAGTGGTGCGTTCAAATTAATTTAATAAGGAAAGGATTTTCATGTAGCTTCACCTGGTTTTATACTTTTTTATTTATAGAACTCATAATTTATTTAAGCAGGATCTGAAGTCGAAGTACAATTAATCTTAGTTTTTTGTTTCCTATACACGACCCATGATGTTATCACCTGTTAAAGTGTGTGTGATAATTATACGTAACACTGGTGGAGATGTTTGATATTTAATAATACCAAGATAAATACCACCGTTAGGCTCCCTTAAGAGAAATAGATAGTTTTCTACCACTATTGGACACGTTCATAATTCCTGCTCCAAAATTGAACTCTACACTCTTTATTTACTCTATTCTCAGGTAAAAACTCTCCCAAAAGTGACCAAAATGCCACTAAAAGAAATTAAGTAGAATGTTGCAGATGTTTTTGTAAAAAAAGATTTGGTTTAAAAAGAGCAAGTTTTTTATTTACTGGAATCTGAATAAATGTAAAAATTTTATTTGATCTTAAACACAAGTTTTTCTTTTACATATGTGAACGTAGATGTGACAAAACACAGTTTTTTCCTGCTGTCACTGAATGCAACGTGTTACATGTTTTACATCTTAAGAAAACGCTGTTTAAACATGATTCTGTTTGCCACGTTGGTGCACGAGAGTACTTTGATGCATCTCTGTTAAGTTTAGATCTTAAAGACAAATTTCTTTTTCATTGGCCTAAAATAATTAGTAGGCTCTAGATGAATAAAAAACTGATTTTTTTTTTTTTTCTTTACAGGAAAACTGGAGCGCATTTGCTCCAGACTTTAAAGAACTGGATGAAAACGTGGAGTACGAGGAGCGGGAGTCTGAGTTTGACATCGAAGATGAAGATAAAAGTGAACCTGAGCAGACAGGTAGGTTCTGTTAGAGGTTTAACTTTTGCTGGTGGGGTTGGCACTAAACTTTGATTTTTTATAGGGGCGGACGCGGCGGAGGATGAAGAGGTAGACGTGACCACCGTGGACCCCATCATTGCTTTCTGCAGCAGGTCAGAAACTAACTTAAACTAAACTTGTACATTCTGATGAGAAAAAGCATCTCCAGTCCAGTAAAAAAAGGTGCTGTGTTCCAGTGACGAAGAACTGGAGGACTACAAAGCTCTACTGTACCTCCCCATCGCTCCTGAGGTGGAAGACCCGGAGGAAAACCCTTTTGGTCCTCCACCAGACTCCTCTGGTCAGGGAGGAGGTGCAGAGGACAATCAGAGCAGTGGAGACAAAAAGCAGAGGCAGCCTTCGGCTGACGGTGGACCAGGCAAAAAGAAGGCTCGCACTACCACCATCGAACTGCAGGGGGTGCCAAGTGACGGTAAGAACAGAAAACTCTGCAGATTTAGGTTTTTGTTCCCGATCAACAGATCGCTGTAGATGAGGGGGATCTAGTGATAGTGATGTCGCTCAGAACGTTTAATTCCAAACAAACAAAGCCAGTTTAGTTGCCGTTTTCTGACTTACACATGGCGTCATGTTGTTCTGGAGCTGGAACTACCCAGTCTGTGTTGGCATGGCAACCCCTGCATGACAAACATGAATGACATAAAAGTCTACAGCTGACATTGCAAATGCGTGTGAACTCAGAACATTGTCTCGAGCAAGTGTTCATTGAATGCATGAGCCTGGGCCTTCGTCAGGAGCTGTTCAGTAGACAGTTATTTTAGCTAAACTGGGGTAGTAACCCACTAGGCTACTCACCCCATAAACCTGCTGTAGGGTATTTATGTCCTGTAAAGCAACGTTACCAAACCAAGCCAACATTGAAAAAGAAAACCTGGCTCAATATTGACTTAAATAACTTGTGCTTCAGTACAAATTTTTTTTTTTTTTTATTTATTTATTTCGGTCACAGTGCAACCTCATATCAATGAAATAAAGAAAACAACCATATTCCAAATAATGGCAAAAAAGAGAACCATCGAGAATAACAGAGCTATAATGGTTACTGAGACAACAATAGTGACTGAGCAACAGCTGCCAGTTTTTTAATTATGTTAATTATGTCTTATTCCTGTACATTGATTGGTTGTTACTAATCTTCTCTGCCCCTCAGAACTGCACCCTCTGCTGGGTGTGAAGGGGGACAGCAAGTCAAAGAAGAAGACCGCCGGCCGGCCGAAAGGCTCCAAAGGTAAAGACAAAGACTTCCCCTTCAGGCCCAAGCCTTACAGGGGCGAACGGCCCTTCTACCCTATGCTGCCCGAGTCGCTGGGCAGCTCTGCTCCAGGAGCAGTTGGAGGAGGTGGAGGAGGGATGAAGGTCAGGGCAGAGGGGTGCCTGGCCCCAGGTAAGCGTGCCTCTGGCCTGCTGCTGCTGCTGCTAGCTGTGCTACCTGCTAGTCTGACCCTTCCCAACCCGTCACCAGCTGCCAGAGAGCCGCAGTCTGGAGATTCTTTTTACCATCAGTTCAGACTCTGCAGCTTCAAAGCTTTTTCTCCAATTAGAGCCCGATGATACAGCCGAGAAATAAAATAGCTGACATAAAATATCAATCCACTTTTTCTAGCTTTATCAAAAACGAATAACAGATGACAAATTAAAGGCTCAGAACAGGTTTGAACTTGACTCTTTTTTTTTTTTTTTTAGCTTTGCAGCATGCTTGTATGTAGCCGCAGTGCTCTAGCTTGACATTAACAATCTACTGATTAAAAACCACATCAGTAACTTTAAACTAACATAATGTTTACTTATCATCAAAATGATGGTTGTTAATTTACTTAAAGTTTATTAACAAACATTAGCAGAAAATAAAAATGCTGAACTCTGAGTCGGACCTGTTTGCTGTCCAACTAAAGCTGTGCTCATGCTGCATGCGCGTTATTACATGTAAAGTATATGAAGCCATGCATCAGCCGTTATTGGTATACGTCCTGTCCAGCGCTGCGGCAGATTAAATCCTACATCGCGCCTAAGGCAAGCACAACCCTGCTGTGGTGCTTCCATCATGAACGTAGTTGCCATGCATAGGCCAGTTAATAGAACACGGCAGAGAGAATGCCAGCCAAACATTAAGTGTCTATAGTCAAATCCAAACAGCAGGATTTAATAAATAAAGAAAAAAACTATGAAATTATTCACATCTTTGTTTTGATACAATCATCAGCTTTCTTTCCCTCAGTCTCATGAATCTACAATGTTTGGTTAACGCAGCGGTTTAGAAGCATGGCAGAACCTTAGTTAGGCTGGCATGTAAAATATTATTTAAAAAATCAATTTGTTTTATAAAAACACATCATTTTAATCGATACATTGCACCCCATAGACGTCGAGGCATTCCTTCTGCCTCTATTATTGTAAAGGCTTTCACACCTTCCTGAGTACTTAAAACCGTATTCTGTGGCCATTTTGAAAATCAAAAAAGATCGCAGAGTCAATTTATAATAATCCAGAGTGACGTTAGTGAGGTAGCCGGTCTAGCTCTGACTGTGCTGTAACAATGGCTGGCTGGAATGTACCATAATTAGTACCACAGCAGCTTCAGACTGCGGTTCTCTCTCAGCTGAACCTCTGCTAATCACAACCAGGCTCTGTAAAGCTGTGAGGATGATTGGGCGTGGGCTAGGCTGTGGTTTGCAGATGTTTGAGGTGGATTCGGCTTGTGTTCCTCGGTCTACATCTACTTCCTGCTTGGCCTTTGACCCTCCTGGCCTCTCCTGCCTCGCTCCGTGGGCTTCATCAATGTTGTGTCTCGTCTTTCAGTTTCATTTAATTTATCACCGTTTTGTCTTTGTTGTTTATTAAGAACTCTGTTGCAGGAAGCTGGATTACATGATTCTCCAACCTGCTGTTTAAAAACTGTTTAAGCAAATTTATCCAACGATTGTGATTGTTTTTGTACAGAAAGAAAATTATTACAAGTAAATTATTACAATGAAAGCTTATATTTTAAAATGATCAATTTTAAAGCATCCCTAGAGATAGCTTATGCAGCCGCGGATCTGACCGCCAGGGTCCCCGTCGTTGACTGCCACCCATCTCCCCCTTCACCTGACCCCTATGGCTCTCCTGCAAGTGGTGAGTCCACTGGAAGGGCGGCCCATCGCCCCTGTTGGGGCTGAGCCCGGCGGGCCTCATGGGTAAAAGCCTGACACCAGGCTATTGCTCTCGTTCCCCACCCATGGGCCTGGCTCCAAGGGGGGGTCCGGTGACCCGCGCCCGGGCGAGTGCAACTTGGCTATGCTTGATCTCTTCATGTGGTGTTTGAGTCACGCATTGTCTGGCCCCTACCTGTTTGCCTTGGGTGACCCTACCAGGGGCATTAATCCCTGGACAACATAGGTCCTAGGATCATTGGGGCATGCAAACCCCTACACCAGATAAGGTGGTGGCTCAAAGAGGAGGGGACCCAGATGAGGTGGTTCGGTCATCTAGTCAGGATGCCCCCCATAGCGCCTCGCTGGTGAGGTGTTTCAAGCACGTCCCACTGGGGGGAGACCAAGAGGCAGACCCTGGACCCGCTGGAGAGACTGTGTCTCACTGCTGGCCGGGGAACGACTTGGGATCCTTCCGGGTGAGCTGGAGGATGCAGCCAGGGTGAGAGAGGCCTGGGCTGCCCGCTTGAGGCTGTTGCCCCTGCGACCCGGCCCCAGATGAGCGGAAGACGATGGAATGAAACGGAAATTTTAAAGCGAATGTTGGATTTTGATCAATTTTCCAAAACAAATTCTGTTTAGAGTTGATTAAAGGCAACAGAATTTATGGTCTGTAAAACTAAAAATACAAGTAAACTGACATTTAAAAGACCTAAATTTTTTATTTTTCAGCTGATATTTGATGAAACTTAACAATTTAAACTCTTAAACATAATTTTTCTTAAAGATGTTAAATTTGCCCAGAAATCTAAATTCAAATATTTAATCAAATTCAATTAATTCCAAGTAAATATTTATAATATAACGAATTAAACTCCACCAGCTCTAGAACGGATTGGGCTCTCTGGGTTGTAAAACTAAGCTGCATGACTGAGTGATTCCACATCAATGATTTTAATTCATGCTCATTTTTTTATTTCTATGTGTTTGGACGGTGAGTAACAAGGTCTAATTTTCTTGTCTGTCTGCTTGTTTTTTTCTGACGTCCTTTTTTTATCCCTCTGCAGGAAACCTGGTGTCGCAGCCCTACAAGCACGATACCGGAGGGATGGATTGACGCGGTGTGCAAACACACCTATAAAAACAAAGGAAGAGAAATACCTGCATAGAGACAGTGACTGATCACGAAGACAGTTTTTATTATCCTCACACATTCACATTCAACCCGCTGTGTATAGACCATCTGTTCGTCCGTCCCTACGTCTGTCTGTCCATCTGTCTGTCTGTGTGAAAATGATGTGTTGTTTTTTTACATATTAAAGCTTTGTGATTTTCGTTAAAATGCATTGTGTGTGTTTTTTTTAAAAAGATATTTTATACATTGAAGCAGTGATGAAAAAAATACAGGATCTAAACCAAGATCTACAATCCTACCCTCACCATGGTAACCAGGATCTACGTTCCTATCCTCACCATGGTAACCAGGATCTACGTTCCTACCCTCACCATGGTAACCAGGATCTACGTTCATAACCTCAGGATCAACCTACAGGATCAACATACCCTCACCATGGTAACCAGGATCTACGTTCCTACCCTCACCATAGTTACCAGGATCTACGTTCCTATCCTCACCATGGTAACCAGGATCTACGTTCCTACCCTCACCATGGTAACCAGGATCTACATTCCTACCCTCATCATGGTAACCAGGATCTATGTTCCTATCCTCACCATGGTAACCAGGATCTACATTACTACCCTCACCATGGTAACCAGGATCTACATTCCTACTCACCATGGTAACCAGGATCTACGTTCCTACCCTCACCGTGGGCACCAGGATCTACGTTCATAACCTCACCATGGTAACCAGGATCTATGTTCCTAGCCTCACCATGGTAACCAGGATCTACGTTCCTACCCTCACCATGGTAACCAGGATCTACATTCCTATCCTCACCATGGTAACCAGGATCTACTTCATACCCTCACCATGGTAACCAGGACCTCTCTCAAGAGAACTCTGCCATTCAGCAGGAGCTCAAGAGTAGAATCGTTGCTCTGCCAGGTCAAGAGAAGCCAGATTGGGTAGTTCGGGCATCTGATACCTTGCTGGTGAGGTGTTCTAGACACAACCCACCAGGATGATATGCAGATCCCAAACCACTAGAGAGACTGTCCCACAGCTGGACAGGGAACACCTCAGGATCCTCCCGGGTGAGATGGATGCAGCCGGGGTGAGAGAAGCCTGGGTTTCACGTCTGAGGCTGTTGCCCCCGTGACCCAGGCCAGGATGAGTGGTAGGCAACGGAACAAAACTTTCTGACTCCCCAAACATGTGCATGATAAGGAGCGTATTTAATCCCAGCCCTGTTTAAATAAATAAATAAAAAAAAAAACACAAACTCAATCACATAATTAACCAAGCAACATAGTTAACATAATTAACAAAAACAAATACCTTCCTTATCACATGCTGATGATACCACTTAAAACCCCCACAGCAGTAACACACACACACACACCCATGTATCCACATATCAGTGACCTGTTAATTAACCTACAACTTATTCAGTTGATCATTAACTCATTATGAAACACAAGAATTGAAAACAAACATTCTAACATTCAGTTTGAAGATAAGGAGGATTGATTAAATCATTCTTAAGGAGAAATTGGACAAACTTTCCTAATAATCATTTCAATGAGTTTATTTTTTTAAAATAAACAAAGATAAACATCATTTTGTTGAAATATTTTTTTTTAATTCTAACTGGTAAAACGCACATCAGCACCCTCTTGTGGTGAATCATCAGAACGTGTTTTTTGTTTACAGATTAAAATCTGTAAACATAAAAAAATATGTAAAATTTATTTTTGAAATATTTTGTCTGGATTTTTAAAAAACATGATCAAGGTTAAGAAGAAAAAAAAATAGAAAGTGTTGTAAATTAAAAAATTTAATTTTGAAGGTTTATTTAGTAACTTCCGGTTGCCTGTGTGACGTCAAAGTTCTTTTCGGTGTGTGTGTGTGTGTGTGTTTGGTGATAAAATGGAGAGTTAGCGGCTAGCGAGTTCAGTCAGTAAGTGTGTGTCAGTGTGTTTTTCTCCTGCTCTCTTGTGTTTGTCTGTCTGTTTGTGATGGAACTGGATAAAATGGAGGAAAACGACTGGAAATATCACGGAGAAGGAAACAAGAGTCTGGTTGTTTCTCACGTTCAGGTGAGCGAGCATGCTAACTAAAAAAAAAAAAAAAATTAAAAAAAACAAAAACACTAGTTTATCATCTAAACAGTACATCTACCAACACACACTCAGACTGGATCATAACTAGATTAATAATCTGATCTTAAATACTTCTCCATTAATTATAAATCTTAACATGTTGTGATGTTTTTTTTGTTAAAAAATATTATAAGCTGTGTGTTTTCTGTTCGCATCCCTGTCAGTGTTTTTTTTTTACATCTTTTTTTTCTAGAAAAAAGATGTAAAAACTCTTTATTTGAGTTGATTTCATCTCGGTTTAGTTTAGCCTCATCCCAGTCGATCTGATCTGTGTGTGAATTAGAACTAGGACTGCAACTAACGATTATTTTGATGATCGATTAATCTGGCGATTATTTACTCGATTAATCGATTAATCGGGTAGATTTGTCAACTTAATAAATAACAGTTTTTTTTGGCATTTTATTGAATGTAACTATGCAAAACACGACTCATAACCACTTAAAACACGCTGGGCTCATTCTAATAAGTAAAAATGTTAATCTTTCTGTGAAATAAAGAGGGAGAATATTACCATTTCTACAGCAAATATAAAATAATAAATCTTACTGTATACAGTAAAGGAAAATCACGAGCACCCGTAAAATGTGTTTTATAGTACTGGCTAAAAAAACCTAAAATGGAAACTGTTGACCATCCAGGATCAGATTTAAAAACAAGAAATCGTTAACAGTTTTAGATTTGTAAATTTAACCTTGTTCAGAGGTATAGTACCAAACAAAAATGGCTTAGGTTAACATGAGTAAAAATACTCTTAAAGTCAAAGACTTTCTTTTAAATTTCTATCTGCTGATAGTAATGTGTGTTATTTGGATTGGATTTGGAATGATTCAGTGATTGCTACATTGATGACGCACCAGCTACATGGATGACTCATTTCACGTCACCCACATAAACACCAAAATTAAAGTAACACCGCATCATTAAAATTAGTATTCAGTCAGTCGTTTATTTTCTCCACCGCTTCTCGTCTCAGGGTGCTGGATCCTTCCCTTCCGTTCTGTCATCTTCCACTTGTTCTGGGGTCGGGTCGCGGGGGCAACAGCCTCAAACGGGCAGCCCATCTTATCCCGGCAAAAGCCAGGGTACACCCCGAACAGGTCACTGATCTGTTACAGGCTCACATAGAAACAGACGACCATTTACACCTAGGGCGCATTTAATATAAACCAATTAACCTAACATGCATGTTTGTGGAGAGAGGGAGGAAACTGGAGAAAACCTGCTCATACACAGAGAGAACATGCAAACTCCACACAGAAAGGACAGAGATTCAAGATGGTGTTCTGTCAAGTTGAGAGGCCCGTCAAGATGAGAGGCTTGGCGCTTTTGTGCATGTCCATGATGCAACCAAACTCATTTGAATCATCCAAACTCCGCCTCATGACACGATCCCTGTCGAACTGAGTCGACAGGGATCGTACTTAATTCATTCCTCACCGGGGAATTCGTGAGGTGCATCACACCGCAGCAGGCTGCCACCTATGACGGCGCCAATGGTAGGTGTTTGCTCCATAGACCCTAGACATAAACTCAGTGGGATGCTGTTAACTTCCGGTCCGCGGGCGAACCACCGTCTCCCCATAGGACCACACCAAATAAACAGATTGATCTGATCTGAATTACGTGCAAAATTAAGACTTATACTTATGGTAAAAGTAGGGTGGGGTTTAGAGGTGTGGTTAAGTTTAGGATGGAGGTTGGGTTAAGGTTAGAGTAATCACAAAGTTTGGTATAAATAAATATGTTAAGGAAATAGAGAGGATCGCATCCAATAAGGGCGTACAACGGAGTGGGGTGAAGTTTGGTTGCGTCATGGGCATGCGCAGAAGCACTGACCCTCTCATCTCAACGAGCCCTTCACAAACTCGAAAGAACACTGGTTCTCAAACTCACGACCTTCTTGCTGTAAAGCCACTGTGCTAAAACAGACTGCTGTGCCATCGTGCAGCCGTAATTAATATTATTAATTACTCTGAAGTGTGGCAGCAGATTGTTCCAACGTTCTATTTCTGTATTTCTATTCCTGAGGAAACAGTAGACGAACAAGGACTCACTGGAAGCCCACTCATACCTTGTCTGTACGTAGCTAACATTTCACCAGGACTGTTTCCTTCCTACTCCAACCATCTCAGTCATGGAGTAAATAAAAATAGAAGTCCAATGCAAAAAAAACTTGACCACGATGATCCAATGCAGCGTCTTAATTATTGCGGATGCCACATCGATTCATGCGATCATCGTAACGTTACTAACTTTTTATCATCTTTTGGTGTAATCTGTTTAAATGTTCATTTAGGTTAGTATCTAACAACCCAGATACCAGGACAGATACGGTTATTGAAATCCCATCATCGCCAATACACAACATTTTTACCAAATTCATGATGCCCTGTGAGAGTGAAAAATCAGCCAATTGATAAAATAATTGGATTTTAATTTACATGATCAAACATGTAAGTGAAACTCAGAGCGAGGAAAAGGTGCCATGTTTTCTATACGTATGTTGAGACAAAAGTTATCATCCCATAAAAGGCGGATACTCTGTCGTTAAGGATGATCAAGCAGGTAGCGACGATGTCAGGAGAAGAGAAAAGGCCACTTTTAGAGATGATGATTGGACTGTTGGTGACCACTGGTAAAGACAATCCTAGTGTTAGAGGTTGTGATGCTAATGTTAGTAATGAGGTTATACTGTTGGTGATTTTATCACAGTGCTGTTAGTGTTTATCATGCTGATGTTAGTAATTAGATTATCATTAGAGACGGCTCTCAAAGACAATCCCATTTCAGGTGGTATCAGGATGATGTTGGGGAGCGTGCTGGTGAAATTAATTCTAACATTAGTATAATTTCTTAACCCTTTTTATTTTAGCTGTGGGACAGTTTAGATTTTTACTGTGTGAAACAAAGGCCCGTCCACACGTAGTCGGGTATTTTTGAAAACACATATTTTTATCCATTTTGCCGTCCACAAGAAAACAGAGGTTTTTTCCACTCAAAACCGGCGTTTTTGAAAACTCTGGCCAAAGTGGAGATTTTGAAAAACTCCGTTTTTGCGTTTGCGTGTGGACGTGCAAAAACAAAGATTTGCGTTTTTATGTGTCACTACCTGCGACAAGTAATGCACATACGTCATCCGTGTGCGTCCTTGTTTACAAAAACAGACAGCGGGCAGCATGGATCCACGGACCCTGTTTCAGACCCTCTTTTCTTGCCTTTCTGTCCACTCTCAACTGAGAAGCAAAGGAGGAGAAATGCGTTGCAATCGGCGATTATTAATCACATAAGCCTCCCTCTTCCTCCACTGAATACTGCCGACTACTGGTCTGGCATGCTCATAATCGCACTTTATATGGCTCCGTGTGGACGGGAGTGTTTTCCTAAAACGGAGGACAGCAGATATGCGTTTTCAAAAATACCCGTCTACGTGTGGACAGGGCCATAATGGATTGATTTATGAGCGTTCGAATAGCCTTTGGTAATATTCCTGTGAGAATTTTTTTTTTTTCCCCCTCATGCTGACTTGCAAGTCCAAACCTGTGCTGGTACGCTCAGTCCTCACTCTGAAACATTGACGCACCCTGGACTTCAAAGAATTCACATCCGTTTATTTTGTTTGTGAGAAAACAAATGCAATCTGACTTCTGGTTTTAGACCTTTACCTGAATTTTAATGAACTTTTTATCAGATAAACCAATAAATCTTGATTTTTTTTTTTTTTTGGGAAAAAATAGTTTCATTTCACATTTTAAAAAATAAATGCTTATTGATGTTTTTTAAAAATAAGTTTAAGAGGGTTTATTTTAGAGGTAAGATCTTAAGACCAAGCCTGTTCGGGTCGGGCTTCTCTCTCGCTCGCTGACTTTTTTTTTTCATATAAATATATGTTTATAAAATGTGTACTAAAAAAATTTAAAAAGTGTGTTCCTGAAAATGTTCCTATTTATAAATAGCCCTCCTCCTCCCGAGTCCTCACAAATAAAATATGACATTTTAGGTTTGTTTTGGGCTCGGGCCTGCAATCAAATTAATTGGTCGGGCTGGATTTTTTTTAGGCCCGATCTCACATCTAGTTTATTTTGTCTCATAAAAACTAAACTTTTTCTTCTAATTAATAAATACTGTTAAAAAAGGATGAAGTCACTTCCTCTTCAAAGGGCTTCACGCTGTTAAGCAGATACACAATCACACTAACTAAAGTTTTAGAATAATATCCTGAACTATTTTAAGTTTCTGAGAAGGAGGGTCTAAGTGCTGGAATCCTCTGAATTTAGTAGTTTTTGTCTATTTGTAAATATACATTTTTTATGCTTAGTTTTTTTTGTACTTCAATTAAGTACAATTTGTTGAGACAATATTTTTTTTTTATATTGACCTGTAAAAATAAAACTAAACTTGATTGATTCATTTGTGGAATTTTTTTCAAATTGAATATTTGTAAAACCAAAAATCAAGGCGCTACATTTTTTTGTTGTTGAAGTTTTGACACTGCTGATGACGTATGAGAAGAAGGTGAGACAAAAGGAATGTCAAGGATCTTGTTCTAAGAAATGAGATTTTGAAAACTGGGGTTAGTTGACACAATACAGCAGTGTTATTTAAAGATGACTAGAGTCACTCACAGTAGGTGAGAGTGCAGCCAAACAAAAGGAGATGGTGATGAGGAAGATTGTGAAAGCAGAGGATAAAACTCAACTACAATGTGGATTTCAAAGAGCTTTGATTTTAATATCTAAACAATATTCCTGAAGCTTTCATACTGACTACTTAAACAAAAATAACTGACATCAGTGCAAAACCCTGCTGTTGTAAAATCTCATTGTCAAAATTAAAAAAAGTGTATGCATTGTAATTAATATTTTATCTGATTAATCAAACAAACATAATTATTCGATCTCTAAAATAGTTGATGGCAGATATTGCCAGATTGGGGAAGACGGCAGCTCAGTGGTTAGAGCGTTCGCGCGCGGACTGGAAAATCGCAGGTTCGCATCCCACAGAGAGCACGTCTAGGCTCCTTGGAGAAGACACCTAACTCCCGTTTCTCCCACCATTGGCGCCGTCGAAGGGCAGCCTGCTGCGGTGTAAGGAGCGCAGCACAGCAATTTCCCCGGTGAGGGATGAATAGAGTAATGCTTTTTATCCTTTTATTTCGAGAAAGATATAGACAGGTGAAAGGCAAGGAAGTTAAGGAAGTGTCCAGGGGCCTTTTTCATGAAGCGTGTTCACATCCAAATCCTAGCTTCTGTGGATTTCTGCCGTATTGAGTGAGTTATGAAAGTGGGTAAGAGCGCTGTGGACTATTGTGTAACATTAAATAGTCAGGAGATACATTGATCCCCTGAATGTCAGAAAGCTCCAAGCAGTCCAAGAGACTGTGGCCATACCAGCCTGTCAATGCCTGATTCCGTCAGACCTCAGAAGGAAGCTAAGGAGGCTGGGTCTGGGCTGGACTTGAATGGGAGACCGCTGGAACCCCTGGTGCCACAGTGGGATGACTGTTGAGATTAAATTCTCGCTGTGTCCCTGGGTAATACACTAGCTTGGATGGTGGGTGTGTGATTGGTTGGTGATGGTCAGAGGGGCTGATGGCTTCTGTCAGTCTGCTCCAGGGCAGCTGTGGCTACAACAGTAGCTTACCATCACCTGGTATGGAGGGAATGAATAATGCATATGTGTGAAGCATATTTGAGTGTCCTGGAAAGCGCTATAGAAGTACAATTTTTTCTTATTATTAAGAGAGATCTCCAGATGGCTTCAGAACAGCTTGGAGGTGGTGCAGAGTTGGATAGGCTGAAGTTGGAACAGCCACTTGGTGGAACAAGCTCCTACAAGAGCTGCAGTTCGCAAATCGAAAGACGTGGGGAAAAGACGATCATTTTAACAGAAGCTGAACCGAGGACAGTGAAATGAAGCATTTGAAGCGTTGAGGAAACAATTGAAAAACACACAAGTGCCTGTCACAAGAAAATTGGACCACATCATGGAAAAGATAGTAACTGAAAAATATGTTTGAACTTGTTTGGAAAACGTATACTAAAGCGCAATTACCATGGACCACCTCCAGCGACACCTTGTCATTCTTCATGAATAATTTCAAGTGATACCCACTCATTTGAGGACCACTGCATATGTATCATATCTTTTGCATGATCCATACTTCACTCCAGTTCTAAAGGCGTGGCTGGAGTGGGATGGGTTTTAAATTGGTTTAAATCTGGGATTTGTTACAGGTGTGATTTATAAAACTTATGTTACAGTGATTTTAATAAATCCCAGGCTTGGCTAAGTTGTCGTGATGATGAAAACCGCTGTTTAGCCTGCGATCTACACAATTCTCAGCAAATAAAAGCCCTGAAATAGTGGCAGTAAAATTTCCAACTAGCATAACCGGATGGGATCTTAGACAGTGGGAAGAAATGGAGAACTGAACTGGTGCCCAGTTTTAATCCCACGGAGATGTTCAGAGTTTGTGGTGAATACAAAGAAGAAACAATCTGTGTTCAAGATTAGAAAAAGTAGAAATTGTTTTTTTTTTTTCTGCCTAAACTTTGCTTCTTCTTCTTGCAGCTTTGCAGAGTTCTACGTTTCCTCAAATATCCAGCAGAAGACTCTGAAAATCCTCCACAGGTGAACACTACGTCTCATAAAAGCTACATTTTATCCTGTTATACTTTGTTTTTTATAAACAGCATCTTATTGGTTTAACCTGTTCCTCGTCAAAGCTTTAAATTTTCTAAGTTTATGAACCAGTGTTTTAAGTAAGCAGACTTCTTGTTTGTTGATTTTAGCTGAAAAATGAACCATTTAGAAAAGTTGAAGTGAATACACAACATAGAGTGGATCCGGCAGCAGCTGAACTGGTTTTAATGTCAACCAGCTGATGGGGTGTAGCTCTGTGTGAAAGGCCATCCGCCCTCATTTCCATGAGCTGATTTCACTAGCAGGTGATCTCGCATTTGCGTCAGATTACAGAACTTCCTGAGCTAAAAATACACCCCCAGAGGGTCCGTACCGCCCCGGAATCTTCCTTTCCTGCTCACCAGATGTTCCACTTCATTCTCCTTCTTGATGTTGGAGTCACTGGGAGAACTGCTTTGCTTCTAAAACTTTTCGAAGTTTCTCAGTGTGAGTTTACTCACTCGCTGAGAGTGTTTGTTGATAGTTGCCGTGGTGACCAGGGGCGCAAAAAAACCCAAAATTGTTTGCTGTGATGTTTTAACAGCAGCATAAAAGATATCATTTGTAATTCCAGTCTTAAAATGAAAGGTTAGAATATATTTAATCAGTAAATAGAATGTAAATATTAATTCTATCGTTGAATATCTCTTAGTCACAGTGGGTCTCTTGGATGTGGATCTGCGTTCGGCTAATGTTGTTGTTTTTAGAAACATGGCGGCTCATTAGTTCTGCTAGCATCTATAATAATTATCAAATTGATTTTCATACAAAACATGGTTTTGAATTAGAAATTCACACCTTTAAAAGTTACTGTGTATGATTCTTTAATGAGCTGAGGATGGTGATATAGTTATAATCATTAACTATTTTCTAATATTACAGTAAGTAAATATGTAGATTTTTTTTCTTTTTATAACTGAACTCTTCAAGTTCATCTCAGTGTCTGACTGGTTTTTACAGTTTGTGTTTAGTTCACCAGTCGACTTGTTTCCCCAAACAGGATGCCTCGTGGTGTTTACCTGTGTGTGTGTATGTGTGTGTTGCAGACAGCGGAACAGGCGTTCAGGCAGATCCAGAACACTGTTGACTTCAGCTCCAAGGTGATGAGCAGCCTGCTTGGGGAGAAGTTCATCCACAGCGGGGTAAGACCCTCTCACAGTCTGTCTAAAATGTTCCTCGAAGACAAGATAAACTTTGTGTTGTGAAGATAAAAAAGAGGTTTATCTTTATCTACGATGCAGCAGGACTGGACAGAATGTCTCTGATTAATACCATCAGCTGAAATCTCTCAGTGATGTCAAATATCCAAGGCTCATGTCTGAGAGACATACAGTGGTCATTATTTATGCCGGTAGTTTTTGTTCTAAAAATAACATGCAATAGACTGGAAAATGTGGTACGAGCTGAAAGTCTCACTTTAAATGCATCAAATCACCTACAAAACAAATCGAACCGAAAGTGCACTGTTATCGAATTGTCAGATGCGTATCGATTCGCAGCCGCAGTGCGGAACTAAATGATCCGCAGTTGTAAGACAGCTAGCGCAGTTTTTATGACTCCATTTTTTTCCCTTATTACAAATAGCAAATTACTGCAACAGACTGGCGACCTGCTCAGGGTACCCCGCTTCTCACGCGAAATCAGCCGGGATAGGCTTCAGGCTCCCCTGAAACTCTGGTAGGGAGAAGAGGTTCAGAAGACCAAAATGAAAAATGTCAGATTCCCACTATCGCCATCTTGCTTTTGGTAACCAATAACAAATAGTTTATAGAATCTGTATTTTGCAAGCTGTTTCTGTCTGCGTGCCAAATAAGAAGAAGCCTCAGCGCCCATTAGCAGCTACTACTCAGTCACAATAACCGATCTGACTATGTTTCTTTAGTTGTGATGTAACTCTGATCCTATTTTTTTTTCTTTTATTACTGTTTTTTTGTCTTGTAACACAAGTTATCCAAGTTAATAACTGGCCAATAAATTCAACAGCTGTTCACATCAAGGTTTAAATGACAATTATTACTCAGCCAGTGACCGTGTAAGTCGGACCAGGATTGGCAACAGGAGCATTCAAAAAGCTCGCTCCTTATAGGCAAGCCGTGTAAATGCAGACAAAACCAATGACTGAATACTCGCATGCTCCAAATATTCAGCACAGCAGAAAATAGTGACTGAACCCCTTCTACGATTTTGTAAATACTAGGTGATAGTAGTGAATAGTTTGATTTAATGATTGAAAATGGTCAAAGAAAAATATCCTTCTGGACTCCAGACAAGCATGGCGGTTTGACTGCTGTGAGGAGATGCAGATTTGCGTGTCGTTACACCCATCGCTCACAGTCTGTTTGCACATGAGTTTTTTTTTTTGCATGAAAACATTATGTAAACAAGTTCAGAGAGTTGGCCTTCACTTCAGCTTTAGATGCTAGAAATTGAATCTGGTTCTCCATAAGAAAGGCATGCTGGCTTATTTCCATGAACTAACGAAGGGGAACAAACTCTTTACATAACCGAATAGTTTCACTATGAAACACACGTATTAAGTCAGGATGTACAGTAAATGCATGTGTTCTCAGTGACTGAATGTGAGTTTGAGTTCGTTTAGATTTGGTGAAATGGTTGGTTGAATAAAGTAAAAAAAACCTTCAGGTATGTTTTTTGATGAAAACATGTTTGTATCATTTGCAAAAGATTTTTTTTGCTTAAAACTAAATGAACATAATTAAGCCTGGATATGTCTCCCACTTGGTTTCTGTTAATCCCACTCAGAATAAACCAGGAGAACAAACATGGTGAAGAAATTAGATTAAAAACAGGACGGAAATACATTTTAAAAAAATCCCACAACTAATCTTGTGTAACAAAAGCAGAAGAAAGAAGGAGGAAGTCTGGAGGGTAAGAAACGGTCTGCAGGTCAGATGCTTCCTCAATTCAGCTTCTGTTTCTGAGATAGTTGCAAACGCGTGGTCTGCAGTCACATGAGAGTTTTTCAGACTGTGTGTGTGTGTGCTGCTTAGAATAAAGCTGAAAATATTCAAACTTTTATTTTCTTCACAGGAAGTGGTCAAACTGCCTTTAGAGTTTGTGCGACAATTGTCAATCAAAGTTCAGCATCAGAGACCAGGTGAGATCTGATGAAGATTTTTTTCACACGGTTTGAAAAAAAATCAATTTAAAAAACCTCCAATTCACGCACTCGCAGTCCAACATCGTGGAACATTGACATAAATTTTGTAGCAGATTTGCCAGGCAGGAGATTTTTTCCTGAAACAAGGCTTTAGCTTCATTATCTAGTGGTAGTTTTTTTTCCCCAGACATTTAAACATTTGCTTACAGTACAAAAAAAAAATATTTCAGATACTTTATTAATCCCTCACGGGAAATTATTGTGCTGCATTTCACCGCAGCAGGCTGCCACCTATGACGGCGCCAATGGTGGGAGAAACGAGGGGTTAGGATCTTCTCCAAGGACTAGATGTGCACTCAGTGGGATTCAAACCTGCGAACTTCCGGTTTGCGGGCGAACGCTCTACCCACTGAGCCACCATCTCTCCGCCAAAGATGGTGGGGAGATGGTGTATGTACAAGGTCTGAAAAGGAGCTTATGATGCCTGCCCCTAACTCATTTAAACTATGTCTAATTGAGCTGCTGACTCTTTAAAAATAAAAAAATCCACATGTACAGCAGTTTACATGAAATTTAAGAGTTTATCTTTAGAGCTTTTTTTCTATGTATGATTTTATAATATTTTTCTTGTATCTAGAGATTATTTTGGGTTTGGTGATCAATAGTGCAAACACTGCTGGGAGAAAAATGTACACAAACCAGAATTAGTGTGAAAATAAAGAGTCAACGTTGCATATGCTTAGAATGTTATTCTGACAGAAGAGCATGTATTGCGAACTTTACAAGTTAGCGATCCAGCTAATTATCGCTTGTCGGATGCAGCTGGGGTGAGGGAACCTGGGGCTTCCCGGAAGTCTGAGGCTTTTGCCCCAGCGATACGGCCCCGGATAAACGGAAGAGGACGAGAACAGACAAACGGGAACTCAAGCGACGATTTGTACGCTACAAAGTAAAAGTGTGTCATTATGTGAGACAAGAGCAGAAGTTCTATTGCAATGAAAAAGAAGGATTTAGTCAAGGTTAAACAAGTCTAAACCAAACTGTCAAACAATACGCCTCTATGTTCCTTTAAATTTGTTACTTGACTTAATCAGTTAATCTGTAGTTAGTACTGAGTAATCAAGTTAGTTTTTGTTAAAATCAATTCCCCACCTTCTGGGACTGAGCCATGAAAACTAATTCTGGTGTTTGTTTGTCGCCATTTTGATCGTTATCGTACTAAATACCAGAAACTATTGGGATAAATCTTTTAGTGCATGTTGTCCATCGGTAGCGGTCAGCTCAGCTCTTAAAGCAAAATCACATGGTGTTGTTCCAGCAGCTGCTCATTGGAGGTGACGGTAATAAAATGACCACTAACAAAAAAATAACATCTAATTTATTGATTAGTCAGGATGGAATAACTCATTCAGATCATGACCCGCTTGTTTTCAATGGGTATTCTATAGATTTCATCTCATACCAAATAAACTTTTAAGAGCTTTTTAAAAACAGAAAATAAATGTTTTTTAGAAAGATTCAACGTGTTTTAAAAAATGTATCCCTATGAGTCTGGAGGAGATGAGCAATAGTCACACTTTCCCAGCTGTATGAATCTATAAAATGTAATAACTCTTCTGTAACAGATGAAAAACTCAAACTGTGGTTGTTTATGTGCTGAAGATAAAATGAAAAGATTGATTTAATGTGTCGTCGTGTGCGACTCGTCTGCAGCCTGGCGGTGTGATAAGGTGATGGACATCTACAGCGGCTGTGCTCTCTGCCTGCCCAACCTGACGGCCCCCATCCACCAACCAACACACACACCACCTCTCTCCATCGAGATCAAGGTACACACGCACAACATGACCTGTAGAAATATTTTTCTCAGAATGTGGTGATTATGGATGTGTGTGTGTGTTTGCAGCCTAAGTGTGGCTTCCTGCCGGCCCCCGAACACGTCAGCAAAGACATAAAGACCAAAGTGTGTCGTTACTGCATGCACCAGCACTACAAGGTAACACAGTCTCTCTCTCTCTGTCCTGCATGTCTGATAAGCATCTCCTGGTTCAGTCTGTTTTCATCTTTGGTCCATTTGAATCATTAAAACCAGTCTGTAATAAAATGGTGAAGTGTTTACTCCTCCTCTGGGTTTTTAGTAACATGTCGGTACATCTGACTTGTGGAAGAGGAAATTCAATGCAGTACAAACAGATCCAGTTGGGATTTTAATCCTTTCTTTCTCCAACAGGTGGCCAATGGGAAGTGGAAAAGGCGCAGCCTTTATTGTCCTCTCGACTTGTTCTCAGGGTACGTTCACCGAGGCTTCCTGGAAATGTTTGTTCTACGTCCTGTTTGCTTGGCGGAGGAAAACATGCTCAGTTTGGAGCAACCTTAGCAGGAAGTCCAGATTTCCTTCACCCAGGACACATTCTAGTTTATTCAAAAGAATCCCAAAGCATTCCGAGGCCACGTGTGAGATATAATCCCTCCAGTGATTCCTGCAGGGATTATCACCAGCGAGGGATGCATTTGATTAACAGTAAATTAATTAATGGTCACTTAAAATTCCAAAAAGATTCAGAAGAATAAAAAGGTGAAAAACAAAACCATGATATAGGATTTTAATTCTGAGCAGACAAATCAAATATGCAAAACAATTTCCTCAGGAATTTATGGGTTTTTAAAATAAGCTTTAACATTGCCCTGATTATTAGAATAATTTCAGGAGGCTTTAGATGGAAATGTCTCAAAATAAGACAGTTATTCAAGTATATCAGTTTGTGGCTGGACGTTCTTCTCCAGTTAAAACCATGTCTATTGGAGGTAAAAACGATCAAAAGGATTTATGTAATTTTCAAACGAGATGAAGAAACGCCATCTAAACTTCACCTTCTTGTTTGCTTCTAGAAGACTGTCAGTAATTTCCTGCAGCTGAGCCTGTTTTCTGATTTTTCCTCCTGTTGTTTCTGCTGCCAGGAACAAACAAAGGATGCACTTCGCCATCGTTCATCTGATACAAGAACCTCAGAACAACTTCAAAGTATTTAAGGTGAGAAGACGCAGTTCTTGGTCATAAAACTTTTTTTTATCTCACATTCATGTGGAATATTTGGCTTATTTTATCCACTCATGGATACAGTTTTTGATGCAGTGCAGGTGGAGGCATTTTGCTCAATTCCTCGTGTAGAGGTGTGAGGTGGTGTCTCGGCCTTTATTTGAAAAGGAAAAAAAAAACTTGGCTGATTGTAATCAGATGTTTCAGCATGAGTAATGTGTGTGTGTGTGTGTGTGTGTGTGTGTGTGTGTGTGTAGGGTGGTCATTGCATCTACAGTAGTAAAGAGGGCAGTGACGACGCACCGGACATGAACCTGCTCCTCCACCACCTCCGACCCTACTTCCAGCCTCCCAACAACCGCATCCACAGTCACACGACCAGCAAAACCATCCTGAACGACTTCATCCAGGTAGTTCACAGTAAATCAGAGGAAAGAGGAGTTCTGTTCTCATCCTGAGCTTCTTCTCCAGGTTCTAATGAACGCGCTGCTGAGCGGAGACGGAGGAGAGGAGACGCATCGAGGAGGAGGAGAAGAAGCAAGGAGCTGGTGTGAAGCCAGCCAGTTTAAAGAGAGGGTTCGAAATGGTTAGAAACCACATTGTTATTGCTTTTATTCTACTTTCTCACGGTGTAGATGAGGAATTAAGAACTCTAGCTTTCTGTCAGATGTGATATCTCTCAAACCACTGACAAACTTTTAAAAGAACTGCCCACAGTTACTCAGTAACACCTATAGACCAACTGATTCTATCTCAAATTCTTGTGAGCAATTTTTTTTTTTTTTGCAGAAAAGTGACAAAGATTACGTAAAGAAATATTTGCTGTTACTTTATGGATTAAATTCAGATTTTTTGAGTAGCTTCAGACCTCATCGACTCCCTAAAAAGATCCAGGAGATAAAAAGCTGCATTTAGCATATCTCACTTTTAAAAGCAAAGAGAGCGTCTCAGATTTATGCAGCCAAAGCCCAGAATCTGTATTCAGTTGTACAGGAATTGTGTGATTACATACATCCATACAGGAGCAAGACGTTGGCTCTCTGGTAAAATGTCCATCCTTGGACTGAGAGAAGCTGGTTTGATTCCCTCTGGGCTTGTGCTGAGGTGTCCCTGGCGCAGACACCTAACCGCTCACTTGCTCCCACTATTGGTGTCGGTGTAGCTGCCTGCTGCGTTGCAGTGCACGAAAACTATTTTCGCCAATGAAGGATAAATATAGTACATTTAAAAAAAAACCTCTGGGATTCAAACAGTGACGATCGGTTCATGATCTGAGATCGATTCTCTTCTACATTTTTACACACCAGACGCAATGAAACGGAGCGAACTGTTTGTGTATAGAGGTGAGATCAAGTTGCAAGTGCTAATGTGACTGCGCGCAAATACTGTTGACTTTACATCGAAACTGGGCGCTTTTGACGTGGAATGCACCTGAAGACAGTTTGGTTAAATCAGACCTAAAAGTGATCCTTTTTAAACATGTCCGCGTGTGTTTCCAGGCTCGCAGGGTTTACCCAGAGACAGCGTTTTATCCAGAATCCTTCAGACCCAGAAGCTGGACATGCTTGACATCGAGGGTCTTTACCCCCTGTACCGACGCCTAGATCAGCACCTGCAGGACTTCCCTAAGGAGAGGTAGGAGTTGGTAACCAGAGAGACAGTCCCCAGAGGCACTTTTTGATGTTGCTTCCTGTATGTTTTAGGATGCGCCTGCAGATAGACGGACCGTACAATGAAGCTTTTCTGGAGATGGTGCAGAAATGCTCCAGTGAAGAAGACGATGGTTCAGTGGAGCACGCAGCTGCAAAGGTACACACACACACATCAGTGGAAGACTGCTTTGAGACCTTCTCACTTGATATAAAACTGTCTGATGTTAATTATATTTTAACATTTATATTTGTGAACAAGACCCCGAGATACTTAAACTCCTCCACTTGGGGCAGGACCCTGTCCCTGACCCGCAGGGGGCATTCCACCCTTTTCCGGGCGAGGACCATGGTCTCGGATTTGGAGGCGCTAATTTCCATCCTGGTTCACGAGTGGGGGAAAGATGGAGCGGGAAGTCGACAGGCGGATCGGTGCGGCATCAGCAATAACTGGGACGCTGCATCGGTCCGTCGTGGTGAAGAGAGAGCTGAGCCGAAAAGCAAAGCTCTTGATTTACAAGTCGATCTACGTTCCCAACCTCACCATGGTAACCAGCTGTGGGTGGTCACTGAAAGAATGAGATTGCGGGTACAAGCAGCCGAAATGAGCTTCCTCCGCAGGATGGCTGGGCTCTCACTCAGAGATCGGGTGAGGAGCTCGGTGTCGAGCCACTCCTCCTCCAGGTCGAGAGGAGCCAGATGGGGTGGTTCGGGCATCTGGTCAGGATGCCCCCCGAGTGCCTCGCGGGCGAAGTGTTTTGGGCATGTCCCACCGGGAGGAGACCAAGGGGCAGACCCCAGACCCGCTGGAGAGACTATGTCTCACAGCTGGCCGGGGAACGACTTGGGATCCTTCCGGGTGAGCTAGAGGATGCAGCCGGGGAGAGAGAGGCCTGGGCTACCCGTTTGAGGCTGTTGCCCCCGCAACCCGACCCCGTAACAAGCGGAAGATGACGGAATGGAACATTTATATTTGTATAATATTACCATCTGGTCTGTCATTTTCTTTCTTAGCTTTTCAGATACCTGTGCTGCTTCTAAACTTGTGCTTTCACAATAAAAGATTTGACTAAGCTTACTCAGGCCTGCATTTGTTGCCAGGTAGACTAAAATCAACGCAGCTTCCCTAAAAGTCCTTCAATCTCTTGTCCAATGGCCCCACCTATACACAGTGAACAGGCAATGGTAGTTTTGCTTCAATCAATCAGATTTTCAGTTGGACAGTCAAACAGCCGCTGGCAGCTGCATAAATAAATAAAAATTCCTTCATAGCTTTTTAATCCCCATATGTCTGACCTGAAGGTGGTCAGTTCATCTACAGCAGTAAAGAGGTAGTGTAAATCTAACCAAAAAGATTTGTTTGCATTTTATTTTTTCAAGACCATTTTTGAGACAAAGTGACGAATTGCAAGCAGCATGGGACACATGGTGCTTCACACGTGTAGAAAACTTCACCTTAGACATGAAGTTTTTTTAACTTCCTGTAATATTTCAGTTTAATTAGATGGTTTTATAACCATAAAATAATAATTAAGGAACTGGTTAAGGTCCTACGGGATAAAAGCTCAATACGTACATACAGGACTCCGGTGTGTGTTTGACGTTTCCATGGTTTCTTTGCAGGTCCATCAGTATCGCGTTGCCATGACAGCCAAGGACTGCTCCATCATGATTACGCTCGTTGCCGGCGATGCAGAGGAGGAGGACAGTGAAAGGTACGAGAGTCCCTCCTCCCCCATGACAATGTAGGTGTATGTTTCTAACCTCTCCCTCCTCCACTCCTAGTGTCTCCCCACAGAAACGCCCAGTTTTCTCTCACTCGCTCTCCGTTCTGGATCTGGACCCCAAGCCGTTCGACAGCGTCCCGCGCCAACTCCGATTGGACCAGAAAATACTTTCCTGCTACCTCAGGACGGGCGGTGCCTTGCCCAAAGGCTCTCTGTTGCCGCCGCCGAGCATCATCGCGCCTGCAGAGGATTGCACCCTGCTCTTCCATCCCATGTGACTGGCTTCAGTGACGATGGCTTAAAAAGACAAAAAAAAGCACCCCTCTTTGTTGCTATGGCAACACATTTTTTGCCATGGTTACGCTACCAACAGTCCAACGATGTCATGGTTGTAGAAACGTCTGGTTTTACCCACAATGCTTTGTTTTGTTTGGTTAAAAAAAAGAAAAGAAAAAAAAGTTCTTTTGAAATGAGCGCCTAGTTCGATTATCTTGTCAAGACGGTCCAATCAGCACTGGTTCTTTCAACCAGTGAAGGGCGGGGCTGATCATCCAATCAGTGGGTCGCTTTCATGCTGCTCTTTGTGCCATATATGGTCGCGTGCGTTTGTAATCATGGTTCTGTTACAGGTTCATTCGTGATGGATTCAGAGGTGGTGGGAGATTCCTGGTGACTGCTGGCCCCTCCCAGCCAATTAGCACATTTCAATTTACACGTTCTCTTTTCAATCAGATGACTGAGATGCTGGAAAGGTTTGGCATGACAACAAACGTGGTCGTCAGGATGATGCTGCTGAGGCTAATGGGAAGTTAAATTCTGAAAGTTTGATTTTTATAAAAATGAATAAAAAAAAACAGGATACTGATGTTAAAGTTTTAATATTTTAGTCTTTAAAAAGTTCTGTTGTCAAAAAAAAGGTATTGTTTTTATTAAAAGAGGAATGAGTGAAAGTTTTTTTTTTTAAAAGGAGAAAAGTTACATCTTTCTAAAGAAATTTTGAACAATTGTGAGTGACCCCGCCCTTCTGATTGCATCACTAGTGTGTGACTGAGAAGACGTTTTGTATTTAAATTATTTATTTTTGTAACCACAATGTTCGGGTTTTTTTCCTACCGAATAAAAAATATTTCTACCGGAAGTGGTTGTGATTGATTAGTTGCTCACGGCGGTGATGACGGACTCGATGGCAGCTACAGGTCCCAGCATCCTCAACAGGCACTGAAAATCCGCATCCTCGAGGGACTGGGATGGCAACAAATTCAGAGCTGCAAACAAACACACAATGATGTTATAGATAGAAAACAAATTGAATTTATTTTTTTAATTTATTAACAAATGGCTTCAAACTAATTATGTAGACAAAAACAGTCAAATATTAAAGAAAGAATTATACTTTCTACATATACTACAAGCGGCCGAAATGAGCTTCCTCCGCAGGGTGGCTGGGCTCTCACTCAGAGATCGGGTGAGGAGCTCTGCCATCCGGGAGGAGCTCGGTGTCGAGCCGCTCCTCCTCCAGGCCGAGAGGAGCCAGATAAGGTGGTTCGGGCATCTGGTCAGGCTGCCCCCCTCGCAGGCGAGGTGTTTCGGGTACGTCCCACCGGGAGGAGACCAAGGGGCAGACCCCGGACCCGCTGGAGAGACTATGTCTCACGGCTGGCCACGGAACGACTTGGGATCCTTCTGGGTGAGCTGGAGGATGCAGCCGGGGAGAGAGAGGCCTGGGCTGCCCGTTTGAGGCTGTTGCCCCTGCGACCTGACCCTGGAACAAGCGGAAGATGACGGAACGGAAGCATTAGATTATACATCCCTCAACGGAAAAATTTGTGTGCTGCTTTACACTGCAGCAGGCTGCCATGGCAGCACCAATGGGGGGTTTGGGTGTCTTCCCCAAGGAAATATAGACATGAGCTCAGTGGGATTCGATCCAGAGAACTTCTAGTCCAAGGACGAACGTTCTACCACTGAGCTATCGCCTCCCGTTATAAGTCAGATGTCATGTAAAATCTTTTCTCATCGAATACCTGATTTGGGTTTTAGGACATTCTTTACACCATAGTTATGAATTTATACTAATGTAAAAAATATGACCGACCAGAAGTGTAAACAACTCATTCTCCTCAGATGTTACTATAGAATTGCATGTAACTTCCACAGGATTTTATTCTTTGCTTCCTGTAGATAATTACAACATTTTGCTGGTGTTAGCAACAAATCCGTGTAGTCCCTCATTCATCCAGGAGTGATCCATAGTAGAAAAAGTTTCAAAAAAGTCTTCTGGACAGTTTAATTCTTCAACGAGACGTTTCGACTTCCATCCGGAAATCATTTTCAATCTGAATGTAATGGACTGGAACCTGGATCCATTTATACTAACCTGAGTAACAGGTAAAAAAAGTGTAAGAAGGGCTCGACCAAAGAGAATGTTCCTTAAGATGGCCGTGAATGGCTCCTATTGTAGCCACAGACCAGTAAACAAACCTATTATAAAAATGCTAAAAGCCTAGTGAAAAGAGAAACCTGCTAACGAGAGGCGTGAAACTGAGTCACGAGGTGTCATCTTTAGTCCATGGCTTCAAAAGGCTGCTATAGATACCGGGCAAAACGTATCTAACACCTCCATTCCGATTCAGTGAGGGATTCTCTTTCATCACAAAAATGGCTTCTTTCACCCCTCTTTCAAACCAACCTTTCTCTCTACTTAGAATCTTCACCTCACTGTCCTCAAAAGTGTGTTTGGTGGATTTAAGATGCAGATGTACGGCAGACTGTGGACCACTAGAGGCTTCTCTTCTGTGTTGGTAAAGTCTTTTGTGGAGTGGTTGCTTTGTTTCCCCAATGTAGTTTTCTTTGCAGCTCCCTTCACTGCACCGGATCGAATAAACTACATTGCTCTGTTTTTCCGTAGGCATCTTGTCTTTAGGATGTACTAGTTTTTGACGTAATGTGTTGACCGGTTTAAAGAAAACCGGGATGTCATGTTGTCTGAAGATTCTCTGTAACTTCTCGGACAGTCCTGACACGTAGGGAATAGAGACTCCATTTTTTCTCTTCTCAGTTTCTGTTTCCCTCTTCTCATGTTTCTTGGACGCTCTCACCCTATTCAGGGCCCATTTGGGGTAGCCACAGACAGAGAGGGCTTTTCGGACATGCTGTGTCTCCTTCTCCTTAGCCTCTGTGCTCGTGGGTACCTCCTCCGCCCTGTGTTGTAAAGTTCTGATGACACCCAGTTTGTGTTGCAAAGGATGATTAGAGTCAAACTGTAGGTATTGGTCTGTGTGCGTGGGTTTCCTGTATACCTCCAGTTGCAAATTCCCGTCCTCCCCTATGATCACAGCGCAGTCTAAAAAGGCCAACCGGTTGTCCTTGGAGTCTTCACGTGTAAACTTGATGTTCGGATCCACAATGTTGATGTGTGAAGTGAAGGCTTCCAGATCTTGCTTGTTGATCTTCACAAAAGTGTCATCAACATAGCGGAACCAGTGACTGGGTGGATTTCCTGGGAATGTGCTCAGGGCTTGCTTCTCAACCTCCTCCATGTAAAGATTAGCTACTATGGGGGACACTGGAGAGCCCATCGCACAGCCGTGGATTTGTCTGTAGAAACCACCACGAAACTGAAAGTAAGTGGAGTTGAGACAAATGTCCAACAGGTTGCAGATGTGTTCCGGAGTCAGTTTGGTCCTTTCTTGCAGTGTGGTGTCTCCTTGTAGTCTTTGTCTGACTGCTGTTACAGCTTCTTTTGTAGGGATGCAGGTGAAGAGTGATACAACGTCATAAGAAACAATGATGTCATCTTTGTCTATATGTACATGTTTCACTTTCTCTACAAAATCTTGTGTGTTCTCCACGTGGTGTTCTGTGTTACCCACTAAGGGGGCCAAGATGGTTTTCAGGTATTTGGCTACGTTGTAGGTTATAGAGTCAGTGCTGCACACAATGGGTCTAAGAGGAACATCCTGTTTGTGGACTTTGGGTAAGCCGTAGATACATGGAATGGCATCACCAGGATACATTCTGAAGTACAAAGCTTTATCAATCATGTCGTCCTTTTCCAGCTTCTGTAAATAGTCAATCACCTTCTTTTTGTAGCCACTGGAAGGGTCCCGCTTGAGTTTTTGATAAGTGGAAGTGTCTTCCAGGAGGTTGTTCATCTTGGCTTCATAATCCGTGGTGTTGAGAATCACAGTGCAACGTCCTTTGTCTGCTGGTAGAATGTTTATGCTGTGATCTTTCTGCAGGGCTGACAGTGCTTTCCTCTCCTCTGGTGTGATGTTGGACGGTGGAGGTTTCGCACTGTTAAGTGAAGCGGTGACTCGTAGCCTTAGATCTGCAGCTTCTGATCCAGACAAACTGTTCTTCTTTATGGCTGCTTCTGTGGCTGTGATGAAGTCTACTGTGGGGATGTCTTTTGACGTAACTGCAAAATTAAGTCCTTTGGAAAGAACATCTTTCTCTGCCTGTGAGAGTATCCGATCTGAAAGATTTCTTATCTCAGGTTAGTATAAATGGATCCAGGTTCCAGTCCATTACATTCAGATTGAAAATGATTTCCGGATGGAAGTCGAAACGTCTCGTTGAAGAATTAAACTGTCCAGAAGACTTTTTTGAAACTTTTTCTACTATTTTGCTGGTGTGTTTGCTAAAATTTTCCTGATCGTTAAATAAAGTCGACACAATGTCCAATTAATCTGGAGTAACGAACACCTAGTCGGGGATTTCCTCCTATTACTGCTTGTTTAATGTCAGAATAGAAAAGAAAAGTTCTAAAGTCACGAAGTTCAATGTCTTCAGTTAGAACACTTTGGGTATTGATGAGTATCAGTTTGAAAACATGTCTTCGGTGATAAACTACTGATAGAATTCTTTCTATTTAAATGACTTTATAAAGTTAAATCTCTGAGCTACGGGTGGATGGGAAGGCAGGTACGTAGCTGTGTCACCTTGTTCTGGAATTTTTGAGAGCAGGTTGATCTCCGGAGTGACAAAACCTTCCAAAGAGACGTAAACCGGCCAATGAATGGATAGGACGCAGCTGTAAAAAAAAAACAGAATCCTCTCTGAGCTTTACAGTCCCATTATAAGGCTTTATGATACAACATACCAAATCACAATATTTATGTGAGATACTAATATAAACTTAATATTAACACCATTATTATCTCTTTTTTTAACAAAGTGTTTTACAACAAGTTTTTTTTTTCCGTTTTTAATAAATTTACAACAAGTCAGTCATCAGTCAGTCATCTTCTTATCCGTCTGTCCCTCTCGGGGTGCGGGGGGTGCTGGAGCCCATCCCGGCCAATTTAAGGCGAAGGGCAGGGTACACCCCGGACAGGTCGCCAGTCTGTCGCGGGGCCACACATATACAACCATCCACACACACACTCATTCCTAGGGGCAATTTGGCACCGGCCAATCAACCTAGCATGCATGTCTTTGGAGGGTGGGAGGAAACCGGAGTACCCGGAGGAAACCCACGCAAACACGGGGAGAACATGCAAAATCCACACAGAAAAGACAGTGTTCCTAGCCTGGTCCCCACCCAGGACTCGAACCCACGACCTTTTTGCTGTGAGGCCACTGTGCTACCCACTGCTACCCACCGGGCTGCCCAATTTACAACAAATAAAAAAAAATTCTATATCATTATAAAATCAAGTCCATCACTTTAAGCCTATAGGATGTTTTTTTTAACAATTTTTTCAGGATGAAAACCGATTTATTCCATTTTGAAATATGGTTGTGAGCGTTTTGTATTTATTCTGTGTTTACCTTGGAAGCTGAGGGTGGCTTATGCTCATGACCTCTGATCTGTAGCCTTCAGGAAGAGACACAACATTTGGATACTTCTCCTGCAGAGACAAGACATGGACAGTCTGAGCATGCTCAGTAATCATCATCTGGTACCATTAATTAATTTGCCCTTTGTTGGGATTTACTGGTGTGTAATAAATGACCTAGCCAGTAAGAGGCGCTACAGCCTGATGTTAGAGACAGCCTGAAAAAAGAACAAAACCTGGGACTATTTCACTTTTTACTTATTAAAAATACATTCTTATGAAGTTTAAAAAAACAATCATTTTCAAATAAAATATTTTTTCTTTCACAAAAAAAGATAATAAATCAGAGAAAAATGACTGCAGATAGTTCACCTGAGAGGACGAATTAAAACATTCACTGTAATACTTTGTAATTAAACTGTTTAACAGTGTCCCCACTTGGAATACCAGATTATTATGAAGCAGGGGGAGCGGGTCTGAGCAGTAGACCCAGACCCATCTGCATGCGGAGCAAGAACAACGTGAACATGGATCACCGTGGAAACTGTTTTTAAAAAACAGAATTACTGTACTTTCCCCTTCAGAAGTTTTCAAGGTTAAGGCCACAAATTTTTCCTAGACTCGTAAAGGGATTTTAATAAAACTGCCAACTGTTACTCTGTACTGACTATATATTAACTTGATGAATCACCTTCAAGTTTTCATATCTTTCAACCACTTCTTCTTCTTTCCTCATTTCTCTTCAGGGGTCTCCACAGCAAGTCAGTTTCTTCCATCTAACCCTATCTGCTGCATCCTCTTTGGTCACGACAACTATCTTCATGTCTTCCTTCACTGTATCCATGAACTTCCTCTTTGGTCTTCCTCTAGGCCTCTTTCCTAGTGGTTCCAAACCCAGCATCCTTCTTCTGATGTACTCTCTCTCTCCTCTGCACATGTCCAAACCATCTCAGTCTGGCCTCTCTGACTTTAAAACCTCTAACATGTGCTGTTCCTCTGATCCTGTCCATCCTGGTCACTCCCAGAGAGATCCTCAGCATCTTCACCTCGCTACCTCCATCTCTTTTGGAGATGATCAAGAAGATGATCAAGAAGATAAAAAACCAAATTTTCTATGAAATAATAACATTTTCCATGTTGTCTATGTGGTATTTATTTTTCAATACTATGGTGGTGTGAGGGTAAGCATTGTGAGCTCACTGAGAGAAGGTTACTAGTTAGAGCTCAGGCCAGGGAGTGAGGCTCAGAAAATCATTCTTTCTGTGCAAAGTTTGCACACTTTCTTCCCAGGTTCTCCACTCAGCAATAACGTGCGTGACATATCTGTCTCTACCTGATAGACTGGTGACCTCTCCAGTCCAGAGTGTACTCCGCCTCTTGCCTGTAGGTTGCTGGGATACAATGTTTCACCCCAAAATACAGCGATGAACAGAAAATGGGTAGTCTGATCATGTCACTTAGTGGAAAAAGTCTGGCCTTGGTGCATTGGGGTTCACTCGCTCCACGGTTAATGGGTATTCGTTTGCTTTCTGGAGGACGTCACATATGTAGTGCTCTATGTTAGAGTAGCATGGAAAATAGAGCGTAAAAACAAACTTTTCCTGAACAATCTTTCTAAACACTGTCTTTAAATTCTTAATCTGGGGAATTATTGCCAACATGGACCATGGTCCATAGCATGGTTAATCTCCTTTTTTCAATTATAGAACTACAAACATGGAGGATGGACGCTTGTGTTCATGTCACACTGTGTTCTCAATTTACTGACTGATCGGACGTTTTCCGATCGCTGCAGTCGTATGGTAATGTCTGCAATCTCTGACCTAGTTGCTAGAAAATGGGTCTATGTGAATGACACGTTTATACCAAAGAGTTACCATTACATTAAAAACAACTAGAAAGCAATCTGCAACAATGTTACTGATTGGCGTTGATGAATTTAGACAGAAACCCATCGGTGCCCGTTGGGAGAAGGGATGGATCAGTGGGTAGACGGAACGTCTTTTAACTGGAGGGCAGGAGGTTCTATTCCCCCACAGATCGAGTTCATGTTTAGGTGTCCCTGAGTAAGACACCAAATCCCCAATTGCAATTGATTGCAAATGACTTATTACATCAGTAAGAAATGCAGAGTGCATCTTTTAGTATCCATAAACACATTTTTTTGTCTTTATCAAAATCTTTAAATTGGTATTGGTTTAAAAAAAAAAAATTTAAAATTTATTTGTAATATTAAAATAAAAATGGTTGTTTTCGGTCCTGCATTTAAACATCGCCAAATTAAGGGCTTGGCTCAATGTCTCAGAAATCTGAAATGCTCCCTCTCCATGTTTAGACCTGACTGGGACCTGAACATCTGAGATGGTTCATAAAGGTACTAACATGTCAAAAATGTGTTTTGGTTCTCGGCCATTTGAAAAAAACAAAACATAAAATGTATCTGGAAGCGGGAGAGCTGTAAAGTTTATTCTCTGAGCCACAGAAAGCCAGTTCAGAGATTTGAACACCAGACCAATATGGTCATGTTTCTATGTTTTTTAAGGGACTCGATCAGCAGCATTCTAAATAAACTGCAGGTGTTTTTAAAGCTTGTTTTGAGAGACCAATGCGAGTTGTTAAAGTGATCCAACTTACTGAAAAAAGCATGGATAAGTATCTCCAGGTCTGATTCTGAATATGTTCTTAAGACGATAGAAAACTGTTACTGACACAGTGTCACAGCTGAAACTCAAACATGAGTTCATAAATTTCTTTAAAATTCTAACTTGACTTTTCGGTTTTAGAAAGGGTGTCTTTAAGAAACAGCTTTAAGATACTTTATTTTTGTTTCTGTGAGAAAAAAAACCAAAGAAGTATTTAAATTTAGTTTGAATTTAGTTGCAGAATGATATTTTGATTTGTTGAACACAGTGAAAGAGTGTGTTCACAGAAACAAATGATCTGTCAGTGACACATAAATTTGTGTGTTGTCAGCATAACTGTGGCAAAACACAATTGTTGTAGTTTATCAACAGGTCTGGCAGCAACTTGTAGAAATTTAACTGGAGAGGCTCCAGGACAGACTCCTGTGGCACGCCACAAATTAGGAGAAAATTATCTGACGCGGTTTCTAATTTCAACAATCTTCTCGGTAGGATTTTAGCCAGATTGGGAATGTGCCTGAAATGCAAACCCAGTTAAAAGTGATACTCAGATATTTTGTTGTTCAGTGACGATAAAATTCTTTTGATTCTGAATTAGATCAATACTGAGCAACGATTTTTGAGACTGAAAAGTTGGTATAGATGTAACTTCTCCTCGGTTCAGACCAATAATTGTTCCGTTCCGTCATCTTCCGCTTGTTCCGGGGTCGGGTCGCGGGGGCAACAGCCTCAAACGGGCAGCCCAGGCTTCTCTCACCCCGGCTGCATCCTCTAGCTCACCTGGAAGGATCCCAAGTCGTTCCCCGGCCAGCCGTGAGACATAGTCTCTCCAGCGGGTCCGGGGTCTGCCCCTTGGTCTCCTCCCAGTGGGACGTGCCCAAAACACCTCGCCCGCGAGGCGCTCGGGGGGCATCCTGACCAGATGCCCGAACCACCCCATCTGGCTCCTCTCGACCTGGAGGAGGAGCGGCTCGACACCGAGCTCCTCCCGGATGGCAGAGCTCCTCACCCGATCTGTGAGTGAGAGCCCAGCCACATTGCGGAGGAAGCTCATTTCGGCTGCTTTTACCCGCGATCTCATTCTTTCGGTCACCACCCACAGCTGGTGACCATAGGTGAGGGTTGGAACGTAGATCGACTTGTAAATCAAGAGCTTTGATTTTCGGCTCAGCTCTCTCTTTACCACGACGAACCAATGCAGCGTCCTAGTTATTAATGATGCTGCACCGATCCGCCTGTCGATTTCCCGCTCCATCCTTCCCCCACTCGTGAACAAGACCCCGAGATACTTAAACTCCTCCACTTGGGGCAGGACCCTGTCCCTGACCCGCAGGGGGCACTCCACCCTTTTCCGGGGGAGGACCATGGTCTCGGATTTGGAGGCACTAATTCCCATCCCGGCCGCTTCACACTCGGCAGCAAATCGATCCAGTGAGAGCTGGAGATCACGGTCTGATGAAGCCAACAGGACCACATCATCCACAAAAAGCAGAGATCCAATCCTGAGATCACCAAACTGGATCCCTCCAACGCCTCGGCTGTGCCTAGATATTCTGTCCATAAAGGTGATGAACAGAATCGGTGACAAAGGGCAGCCTTGGCGGAGTCCAACTCTCACTGGAAATGGAATCGACATACTGCCGGCTATACGAACCAAGAAATAAGAACCAATAATTGTAGGTGACAAATATTGAGCACATGCGGCCATGACAAAACATTGATTAACAACATGAAGCAAACTATGAACACAATCCTAAATAAAAATTTAAAATAATTCAAGGTGTAATCCACCAGATTCACCAAAGAGTTGTTACCATTCTTCACTTCATTTTTTAAGCATCAAATACAGAACACACAGGATATCAAATGAAAATGCTAAAAACACTGAACTGAAAATTTGTGACTCTGGATTCTAAAAACTTTGCAAAACAAGACATGCTCAACTGGTTTATAACGACTTAAAATTACTTTTTAAGTACAACAATTTAAAAATTAAGAAAACCTTTCTTAGTCCCACAATGGGGAAATTGCTATTTGCGTGTTACACTGGAATAAATCTAATAGTGCTGTTACTGATGATCGCGGTCCGTTCTAAAAGTAAGCAGTAAAAACAAAAGAATCAACCCTAAACAAGTCAGTGAAGGGATGAACTTGGTAATGTTTACTTGTCAGATTGCACCTTATCCATAAAGTTTGAAAAGACTTAAGTAAAATTTAATTATCTTTTTTTGTCGTTCTGTTTTTTTTGTCATCTGTTATTTGTTTTGTGTAAAGCCAAGAAAATTGGATTTTGTATTATAGTAAATCAAAAATGTTCTTTTTAGGCCATATTGTCCAGCTGTAGCTACTAGAAACTTGCTTTAATCTGAATGTTTCCTCTGTCTTTGGTCTGCAAAAACTTAGTCAGTCTGGAAGCTGTGACATTCCCTTGGCAGCATCATTGGCTTTACAGGAAGACACATGTTGGACCTGTCTCTCTCTTTTTCTTTCTCTCTCCCTCAGACCCTCTCTCTCTTACAACTCGCCCAGCTTTCTAACACACACTGTCGTCACACAGCGACACACACCTCTCCTGGAGCTCCTGGAGAACCTGAGGAGAAGGAAAGATTAGTCTGCCGTCATACTGAGGTAATGTAGAGCTAAACATCTGTCTGTCCTCAGCTCCTCCCCTCTAGTTTCTGACTTTAATCATTCTGCAGGAGGAAAACTCATCTCTTTACTGAGCATGCTGTTTCTAGAAGCTCTGGGAGAAAAACTGCTGAGCTAAAAGGGAAACAGGAACTCTTAAAGTCAATGGGAATGTTCTAATGAGGAGCTAATCTTCGGTGGTTTGTCCCTTTTCTGCAACTAATGTTTCCTCACAAACTTTGACCACAGGAGGAACTTTTCAAAGATAATTATAAGTTTTAACCTGACAGTTGGATCCACTTGAAAATGGAAGCTTAAGTTTTACCCTCAAACCTCTCTGGAAAAAATATGCTTAATATTTGTTGGGTTATTATTAAGAGGGTGTCCTTCATAAAATGAAGTTAGAAGAAGTGAACAGTCAGAAACATTTTATTCAGATTTTACCCCATCTAACTAAGTCCATTCGACTTGTCCAAACAGTTTGTGTAATCCATAAAATAGTGTAAAAACAAAAATATTGTCTTTAAATTCTCAATCATTGCCAACACCAACGATTGACCTTCTTTCTCAATTAGAGAACTTACATCACCGAGGCTTGTGTCCATGCCACTCCGTCATCACTGTTCTCTGAATGACTGGACGTTCTTTGATTGGTAATTGTAAGCTAATGCCTGTGAAATATGACTAATTAACAGAGTGAGATGAAACTGAGCAGATGCACCAGGTGGCCCCAACCTCGGTAACCATTCCTAGAACTCTTTACTCATTCCTTGTATGGAGTGCGTGATCTCGACAAAATATTGAATCACAATTTTTCTGTTTGGTTTTGCAAAATCAATTAGATATTTAATGTTTTTAAAAAATTAATTTGCTCTTCTAGTTTTAACTGTCAAAATGTGTAACGAGGACTAAAATAAATGAATATGTTTTAATTGTTCCTAATAAAGTTAACGACTGTGGCATGTTTTGGCTACAACAAAGCTGATTGGTTGACTACTTGAAGTTGTAAAGACTATTTTTATCTAGATGGTGTGTTGGAATTCACACATTAAAGAACAGTGTTCTTCGGATCAGTGTAAGGTTAGTTTTAATGAACCGACTGGGAAGAAACTTTTACAACTCCAGGAAGATGTTTTCTCTAAGCGTCTTTTATCTTCAATACCTGGTACTGTGTGAATGACAAAAAATAGTTTTGAACCAGATGTGTGATTGTATCTATTGTGTAGCTAGCCTGCTCTTTGGGCGGTATGCACAAACCAAATACAGACAAGTGGAACAAGAGACAAAGAAAGATCATAGAAAAGAAGTAAAAGTCTGATCTAACTTTAGGAAAGCATTGCTCATGCCCTCCTTAGTGGTCTCCTCCTACCAACTACAATAAATGAACCACAAACTTTGCTGAAGTGTCTGTCTGTGTCTTGGTAAAGAAACTTTTCTACATCAGCATGCACATGGAGAGGCTGTTTGAGAGAAAGCGGCAAAACTAAAGAAGGATTTTTACAAAAAAGATAATCAAATATTTTCATTTTGCTATAACAATTTTCTTTGATATAATGTGCAGACATTTTACTCCTTCCTAGAACTACTTTATGATACCATCACTCTACACCATGTGTAGGCAAACTACAGCTGTCAAACGTGAAGAAAATAACAACAAACTATTGTTTCCGCCCCCCCGTGCCCGCTTGCATTTTCAGTGTTTCTCAGTAAATGACAATCTGCAAGGAAATTCTGAAATCTGAAAGGAACTTGTTGGGACATTCATTTGTTGCCAAAATATTGGACTTCTAAGTCAGCAGTATCAAACTCTGGGATTGGAGGGCCGCTGTTTTCTGTTTTTCATTGTGTTCCTGGTTTAATAATAAAACTGAAGTACAATGACTCAATAACCTGGATCAAGTGAGTAGGTGTAAGAACACATGGAAAACCATCAGGACACCGGCCCATCAGGATCGGAGTCTGATGCCTGTGTTTTATGTTTGTTGTTCTCCAACATTTGAGTTTATTTGCAAGAATTTTTCCAGTTGGAAAAGTCCTTTTCCATATTTTTCCGGCCCATTTGAACATATTTCCATTTTAATATTGTCCAGTATTATAACAAGGACGTTTGAACAGCTTCAAACTGATTAAAAAAGCAGGTCTGGGGTCGGCTTACCTCTCGCCTGTGTGGAGGAGGTGGTCAAGGACAGAATGATGGCAAAACTTTTGTTGATCATTAAAAGCATAACATTTTTAAGCCTTTTGCAGGGGCTAAAAAAACTTTCTCTGTAAGTTCAATCAGAAGGAAATGAATCAGCAGAACATTACTAAGCTGTTAAGAGTCCTGACTTTCATTACGGTCCAAATATTGTTTGCTTTTCGTTTCTCCATTTGAGCCTTCTCATCCAGCTGCTGAATGTTTTCCACCCCTAACCCCTCCTTCATCTCATCCATTCCTCCCTCTCAGTTTCCAATCTTTCCCTGAACTCCTATTGGTTAAGATAGAGGTGTGGGGTAGTGGGGGACGAGGAGGGTTAAGGTGAGGAGCATCTACATGTTTCAGCAAACTTCAGCAAAGTTGCTGAAAACAAAAAAAGAAACTTTCTGAAGTAGAAAAAAACCCACCAACCTGATATAAATGTACAGACTAACAAACACAGCTGCACATTTCTCACCAGAACTGTGCGGTAGCTCACTCACTTTGACTGCATGTTTTTGTCCTTAGTTTATTTTGTCTGTTTTGTTTGTGCATACTTGCCGTGACCTTTTTTCTATACTCTTGCATACAACAATTTCCCCATTGTGGGACAAATAGAGGTTTTCTTACTTACTTAGATGATATTTTTACAGTTAATCAGTACTAATTATAGATAAACTCATTTAGTTTATAGTGTTATGGAGTCAAAAGTCAAAGTCACAAAATGTAAAATCCTTAGACACCTGACTCCTAAGCTGATTAACACATCCGTAGACTTAGACCTGGACGATACGAACAGTCCGTATAACACCAAACTTGATTTTCAATTTTCTTTTTCATTCTACTTAAAAAACAAATTAAAGACGACAAAAAAGGGTTTGGTACAAGTTTTAAAGATTATTCTTTTTTAAATTTAGGGTTAACATGGAATATAGAGAGGAAAAAAACTCAACAAACTTCAAAGTGAGGCAAACCACCTGTAACATTACTTTAAACCCAATAAGACATGTAAATAAAGCAACAAATTAATCTACCAAAATGAATCCGCAGTCTGCTGTACATCTGCTTCTTAAATCCACCAAACACACTTTTGAGGACAGCGAGGTGAAGATTCTAAGTAGAGAGAAAGGATGATTTGAAAGAGCTGTGAAGGAAGCCATTTTTGTGATGAAGAAAATCCCTCACTGAATCGGAGTGAAGGCGTTAGATACATTCTGCCCGGTATTTACAGCAGCCTTTTGAAGCCATGGACTAAAGATGACACCTCGTGACCCAGTTTCACGCCTCTCGTTAGCAGGAATTTCTATTCACTAGGCTTTTAGCATTTTATAATAGGGTCGTTTACTGGTCTGTGGCTACAATAGGAGCCATACACGGCCATCATAGGTAACACAGGCTCATTGGTCGAGCCCTTCTTACTATTTTTTTACCTTTTACTCAGGTTAGTATAAATAGATCCAGTTTTCAGTCCATTTCATTCAGATTGAAAATGATTTCCGGATGGAAGTCGAAACGTCTCGATCAAGAATTAAACTGTCCAGAAGACTTTTTTGAAACTTTATCTACTATCTACCAAAATGAAATTTCAATGAAACCTCCAAAGACAAAGGATTAAATGTGGGCTGTAAAGAGACACTAATGCATACAACTGTCTTTATGTCATCTTCTTCAGCAGTAAGCTTATTGTTATGTTTATTATACAGCTCGTTACAGTGTGACCTTATTATAAAGTGTCTTTATTCTTAGCGGCATGCTATCATAAAACCTCGGTGCGCTAGATCAAAACACCACATTGACTCTATGAGCTAACATAAAATATAATTAGCATCGATGTGACAGCGGAACATTTGCATGAGAAAAACTTTATTTAGTGATCATTAACAGGAGTAGAACTCCTTAGCTGTTCCACTAAGTGCCTGATGTAAAATCCAAACATCAGGGTTAAATTGGACGCTGCGTCGGTCCGTCGTGGTAAAGAGAGAGCTGAGCCGAAAAGCAAAGCTCTCGATTTACAAGTCGATCTACGTTCCAACCCTCACCATGGTAACCAGCTGTGGGTGGTGACCGAAAGAATGAGATCGCGGGTACAAGCGGCCGAAATGAGCTTCCTCCGCAGGGTGGCTGGGCTCTCACTCAGAGATCGGGTGAGGAGCTCTGCCATCCGGGAGGAGCTCGGTGTCGAGCCGCTCCTCCTCCAGGTCGATAGGAGCCAGATGGGGTGGTTCGGGCATCTGGTCAGGATGCCCCCCGAGCGCCTCGCAGGCGAGGTGTTTCGGGCACGTCCCACCGGGAGGAGACCAAGGGGCAGACCCCGGACCCGCTGGAGAGACTATGTCTCACGGCTGGCCGGGGAACGACTTGGGATCCTTCCAGGTGAGCTAGAGGATGCAGCCGGGGTGAGAGAAGCCTGGGCTGCCCGTCTGAGGCTGTTGCCTCCGCGACCCGACCCCGGAACAAGCGGAAGATGACGGAACGGAAAGTAAATTTACCACAACATATTTCTTTGAAACAAAGACCAGCTTTCTTTCCTCTAGTTGCTGCATGAGCAATGTTTGGGTGCACCTCATTAGAGTCTGTTTAAAACACAGGGGGTAGGGGCATTACTTCTGCTAACACCTCAAAATTATTTAAAAATTAATTTCCACAAAAATAAAAGAAAGTTTTCCACTATAAATTTTAAATGATCGATTTATTGTGCAGCTCTACTTAGTCCTAAACTATTCAATTTTAATACAGAACAGAAGCATTTCAATGTGTTTGATGTGCATCCATACGTGCATTCTGACAATGTGGCCTGTTCGATCACTGGCGGCCTTTTGGATAATCAGAAAAAATCCTTCTAAAAAATATTAAAACTGATTTATGAGGTTAAAAAAACACCTCAGACAGGTTTGTCTGATTCACCATTACCCGTCATCCCCACCATCTGATTGTGATAAACATACAGAGGACAAACTATCAGGTGAGTGAAGGTGTTTGATCCGTCAGCTTTAATAATGACAGGACAGCTGTGTGTAGACCAGTTATTACACACACACGCGCACACACACACACACGCGCACACACAATCACAGCAGCTGCTCCAACAAGCTGCTGCAGGTTAAAAACTTCTGTTTTTCTGCAACGTGGATCTGCTGGCTTCCTGATATCTCAGCTGCTCTTTCTTATTCATGTCCAGCTTTCAGAGGGAGGAACCTGTTTTTATCTGCTGATATGCGTGTGAATGTTTGGACGTGTTTCTGAGTGTGTGCTGCTCTGCAGGGATGAGGTGGTGGCTGGTTGGGACCAGTCTCTGGCTGATGGTGGTCCTGACCATCCCAGATGTTCAAGCCAGGGATCGAACTCGCAACCGAGACGGACGCAGAGAGAAGAGGAGAAGAGATGGACAGGGTAAGCTAAACTGTAGAATTAAAATATTAATGCCGAGGCTCAATTAAAACATATTAAAAGTCAAAATTCTCCTCAATTTTGATTGAATAAAAAAATATAATGAAAGCAATTTTTGTTAAACATTGACATTTTTTTCTCCATTTCAATTTTATTCATTTCAATATTAAGTTGCAAAATCCAAAATAATTTAATAAAATCCAGAGTTAATTATTATTTATAGTAATTCATAGACTTACCAATACTTTTTTCATATCTCTGCTTCATGTTGAATTAACAAAAGACGTAAAATGCTGATGTTTATTTGATGTTTAGTTGGACTGTAGCTGGACTAAATGTGCTCTACTGTTGCTATTGTTGAATGTGATTTCTCTACGTGGAAAAATAAACAATTTCCAGCTTTGCTCTTTCAGAGATGCAATCCTGCGCTTTAATCTGTCCTAACACATTGGACTGACAGTTTGTTTAGGCATATCTAAGTGGGTATTATTACAAATTTATACATGTGATTATTTGTAAAGATTCTTCCAGAAACTTTGTTTGACAACAATAGAACGTACAATGTATTATGGAGTTCAGGTACCTCATACACAAAGAATAGTGAAGATCTTTGGTGATACTTGCTTACATTATGTAAACTTAGGATTTATAAAATCACAGTAACTCTCTTTAACTTGAGCTTCATAAATCACACTTGTGTCAAATATCAGGCTTACGCAAACTCAAATCCAACCCATCCCAACCACACCTCTACAACTCCATTTATGAATCATACAATTGAGGTGTTGAAAATGCAAATGAGCCGGTGCATCTGAGATGACTTGTGTCATAATGTTGCCATGATGAGGGTGAGGTGGCTTCACCCACAAGCAAAAGAAAGTGAGAGGCGGTCACCACGACAACAGAAAGCAAAGTCGGGAATTCATATTAGCCAATGGAGGCGGTCCAGGTAATTTTCAGCTGGATTTTATTTTAACAATTTCATTCAGTCAGTCACCTTCTTAATCGTCTATCTCTGATGGGGTTGTGTACTGCATACTGTAGTTGCAGGTGGTTTCAAAATGAGTCCAAATGTTCTGATTGACACATGCAGATACTGTATATTAATTAAGTATCTTTTCATGATAGGGTTGATTTTTGATTTATGTGTGCTTTCCAATTTTTTTCTTGTTGTTTCAAATGCTTCATTTCACTGTCCTCAGTTCACTTCAGCTTTGATCCTCACGTGTCGTCTTTTCCTCACGTGTTAACACAATTTACTTACAGTGGCTTCAGACTTTTGAGTTACGCATTTTGCCACTTTCATTAATCTTTCGATTTCTGTAGAAATTGGCAAACAATCAAATGTGGGTGTAAGCACGCTTCTTAAAAGAAGCTCCTTGTGATTTAACTTTTTTCTCTAAACTAAAATGTCCATGTGCTCCAGGTCATGGCAGAAGCAGAGAAGGACGCTCCAGACCTTTAAAGATCAGACTGGTTCCAGGACCGAGCGTCCCTGTTGATCTGTCGGAGAACCAGAAAAAGGTTGGACCAAACAGAACCCTCAGAGAACAGCCGTCTACCTACAATGTTATTCCAGGTAAACCGGACCAGAAACTAGACATGAGACATGCATTCTGCTGCAGGATACTGACAAAACGTCAAATCAACTTTTTTTGCTTGTTATTGCGATAGTGATAGATTTGATATGTAACACATTTTTAAAGTTTTTATCCAACTATTGTAAAATGATAACCATGGACTTGAAAAATATTCAGTAAGAAACAATCAATCACATGCAACATCTGATATTATACCAGAGCTGCCGGGTAAAAAATTAAAACCAAATAAACACAAGATAAGACTTTTTTTAAAAAAAAGCCAGAATAAGTCAAATTAAATGTAAACATAATGACTTAATGGCGCTAATATAAGAACGTCTCAGATCAAAGTAGTTTTACCAAATAAATATTCCAGTCTAAACAGAGAAAATCATCCACAAAGGAGGATCAACGACATCCCATTCAGCTGGTCATCATGGCAACGACCTCAAACCATTTGTAATGTTACAAAGAGACTAATTTGGAAAAAAATCAACCTAATATGCTTCTGATCAACCTGAGAAGAAATTGAAAATCTAAGTGGTTTTTATTTCATTCATGCAATTATGAGCGATTTGCGACCCCTCCCGTCCAGCATTCAGATACCATTTGAGAGCAGAGATGTTAATGGTCATAGATTTTTGTTCTTCAACACATTCATATTCTAAAATAAACAGGAAGTCTTTGAGTGCACTTTCTCTGCTCATGCTCAGTCACTTCCCTAAACAGGGAGCACCATTTTTAAGTATATGTAACACAATATTTGCAATAATGATGTAAAATATTGACTAAATATTTAATTGAATTTTTTGTCTATTATTACAATATTGCAAAACGATAGGAAAATTTTGTTTTTTGCCATTAGCTCTGATTGCAATGTTTATTTGATATGGATATACAGTGTCACTGTATTGGTGCCAGAATAATATTATAAAAGACAATGCGCAACCTGTTGATGCGCTTTACTCTGTTTTGTGCATGAGCCCACAGTGCAGGACAAAGCTGGGAGTGAGAGTAGAGAGGAATTCACAGTCATAAATGAAAGGGAATTTTAATAAAGTGTTTTACAGTAAATATTGCATTTCCAAGCTAACAAATGTACCCTACTTATTTATTTTTGATACAAGATATGAAGCACAACACCCCAAACGAGGCTGGCACCACTTTGTGCCTCCACTTAATTTAATTTTACTCAGGCAACTGGCTCAGGGATTGCAGGCGTTAGCTTACGATTTCCACAATCGGAAATTGCCCAACGCAATTATCAAAAAGAAATGACACAAGCGGCCGTCTTCCATATTTGTAGTTCTGTAGGTGAAAAAAGGAGATCAACCATGCTATACCATCCATGTTGGCAACAATTCCCCAGATTGATAATTTAAAGACAATGTTTAGAAAGTTTCTTAAAGGGAAAGACGTCGTTGTAAAAGTTTGTTTTTACGTACGCTCTATTTTCCAGATTACACTGACTGTTCGACTGCATTACATATGTCCAGTCCCCACTAGAAATGAATAATTAGTTAGATCGATGAAGGGCCAGCCAAGAGTGGAGCGAGTAAACCTCAAACAATGCGTGGTCAGACTGTTTGTGGTCAGACGCGCTGTTTGTGAGAACATTTATAGGAATGAGGTTTATGTTTCCATGGAGAGAAAGAAACATTGTGATTTATCAAGTTACAAAACCCCCTCTTTAATGCAAACAAAATAATTCAGGACCTCAACAGAATGATGGTGCTGCAGCATTATTGCAGTGCTATTTAATCAAAAGCCTGCAATAACCAGAGGGTTTGTGACCGAAAGGCCATGGTTTAAAGAGAAAAGAAAATCTCTAAAGTAGGAGTGCCCTTTGTAAGATGACAGAGCGACGGGCTCCTTGCTTATTGTAAGAGGGGCAGAAGTGATTCAGAGGGGGTGTTTAAGAGAAACTACCTGAGCCTCTTTAACTACCTGTGCTGCTGAAAGGCTAGCAGAGAGCATGCCATTAAACAGGCCAGATGACAGACAGGACAGAGCAGCCTCAGACACAAAGAGACTCTGGTAAAACAATGTTTTTCAGTCTTTCCTTCTGACTCACTGCAGAAGTCATCATGTCCTGCTTCTGATGTTAGAGGTGAAGCAAAGTTAGAGGTTTGGGTGAGGGTGGGTAATGTCGTTTTTATGCATACTGCCCACCAAATGTAGAGGTATTCAGTGCTCAGGCTGTTTGTGCATCTATGCTTCTGTAACACTTTTATGAACGCAATCTCACCTAACATCCAAAAGTCACTCAGTACCAACTAAAGATGAACTGATTGGGTGTTCAGAGCGATAACACCAGACCTCAACGCCACACAGATTTTAGAATGAACTTTTGTTATTTAATAACTTAAAATATTAATAATGCAATTATATTAATAATAACTGTTGGTTTGAACTGGCAAAAGAAGAAAAAATAAAAACATTGTTAAGATGAAAGACATTTGTAATCTTTCTAATAGTTTTGTTTTTGTTAGCATTCTGTATAAAACTGTTTCCCTCTCTTGTGTGTGATGTGCATGTTTGTACAGGTAAGCCGAGCACCTGTGTCTACCAGGGTCTGACCATGTTCAACCAGGCCGTCTGGTCTCCTCGTCCCTGTGTGACATGTCACTGTGATGCAGGACGGGTGGTGTGCGATGACATCATCTGTCCTGCAATGCATTGCCTGTTCCCCTTCATCCCCCTCGGGGAGTGCTGCCCTGTCTGCATGGAGCAAGGTAGAAACACAACATGTGGAAACACCACGCTGACTGACACTAGTTAATAATCCAGTAGAAATATTAAACCTTTTGGATTCAGATGTGAGATTTCTGTCATGTTGTTCCTGAACGTGGTTGGTCGACACATGTTGTGAAAATGTTTGTGTTGGGATTAGTAACAGAACCATGTTCACCCGAAAACCTATCAAATGTAGAAAATAGATTCTATGGAAATAGTCGGGTAATACAGACATATCTTGTGGTTCTACGACCAGTAAAACCATTATCATCCTGGTAATGAAGCCAGACTACATCATCTTTGGGTGAACATGGTATGAATGATGGGTTTAGTGTATTGTGCTGGTGGAGGGAAACTTTGTCTCTGACTAACATCACCGCTGTATGAATCTAAACTCAGAAACCTGAATCCGTCTGTACATGTGCATGACGTGTTCTGTATAAATGAGAACACGTGAAGCATTCGTTAGGACTTAATAGAAGAAAGTTAAAGATTAAACTCAAATTGACTGACAGTTAGAAGGTAAATAAAATAGAACAACTTTGAACTTGTCTGAACCTGAAATAAAAGACATTTTGAGATCTGTCAAGTTAGCAGAAAATAAAAGAGCCAGAATTATTTCTGGATGATGGTGGAATACCTTAGCAAAATATAAATACTGCTAATATAAAAATAACTTTTCAATGGAGTTCATTTGTAGTAATTTACACATTTTATCACAAAGATAATTAGACTAAACGTTTCAAGAAAATTAACATACTGTATTTTCTGTGCTATTCGGCGCACCTCTAATGAATGAAATAAGTTTTAACTTTTATTTTACTATAAGGCGTGCCACATTAGAAGGAACATAGTATAGAGGCCACTGTGGGAGCTGGGGTAGGGTTATGCACCCAGTAGATGGAGCTGTGCTAAATGAAACAGTTAATAAAACAGCCAGAAGTCAAATTATGTCTTTTCATAAGATAAAATCACCAAGAAGGAGCACCTCTAAATTTGTCGATGTTTATGTGTCGTGCTAGCGCTGTTGCCTTCATTAGCATAGTGACTGTAAAGTGGCTTCTACTTGCTGCTCTCTGTTCCAGTTTGTCCTTTAACTGTGTCCATCTGGCTTTGTTTCCTCAGAAACTCTGTTCAGTCTTCTTTACTTGGCACTGGTCATCTTGTTACTTCCTCCACTCTTGTATCATTGATTTATTAATTCTTTGGCTGTTGCTCTGTTCCCATGTTCTACTGCATAACTGATAGTTTTGATTTTGAACTCTGCCTCAAAAGCGAGACACATAGAAGGAAACATTTTGGGGTCTTTATAGTACACACATTCTGTACCCAATCAGTCTGTGACTGGAATTCTAACAATACCTTTACCTGCATTTTTACTTCTGTTATTTCAGCTACCTCTACCGACTACGCTCCCCATTATTAACCAATATAGATCCAAATTTAAGGCGCATTGGGTTATAAGACGCGCTGTTTGTGAGAACATTAAAAGCTTTTAGGTGTGCTTTATGGTGCAGAAAATATAGTAATTTAATCCAGTAGAAGGGTTTTACATGAAATAGTTGGGTTTTTTGTTCAGCTTCGACCTGGTGTTTTACCTTGTGTTTAAAACTGGTGTTTCTCTGAGATCATACAAGTTACTGGATCCTCTCTGTGGCACTAACATACCTGTCTGTCTCTCTCCCCAAACCACTCCTCTCTCATGTAGTTTCCTTCATATTTCCATTTCTTTTCTTTCTCTCTTCTTCACTTCCTTTCATCCTTCCTTTCTATGCTGTCACTATTTATTTATTTTTTTGCTCTTTCTCTATCCTCTGATTGGGCATCCCTGGTTGGTCTTTTCAATTGGCTGTGTCCTGGTTGTCCCCTCTGAATGGATACCCTCTGCTTGGCCTCAACCTGATTGGCCGTACTATGATTCGCCAAATTGGTGAACTCCCTCATTGGCCACTCTATAATTTCTTACTCCCCTATTGGTCACTCCCAAATTGGCCACACTTTAATTGGCTCCCCAATCATTGGCCACTCCCCAATTGACAACCCAAATTGGGGTCTCTCTGATTGGTCAATCCTTAACTGGTCACTCTCTAATCGACCACCCCAATTGGCGACATCTTAATTGGCCGATGTCTTGCTGGCCACCCCTTATTTGGCCGCCCACCACTCTGCCTTCAAGACTCCGAAATGTCCGGTGACTCCCCAGTTTCCAACGACTCCAGTGAGCCAGGGACACCCCTCACGCATGAGGACATCCAACGCATCTTGTGGCGGGAGGAAGAGGAGCACCGTGAAGAAGAGGAGCGTTTGAGGAAGAGAGACGAGGCGAGGAAGGAGAGAAGGAAGCAAAGGAAGGAGCAGGAGGAAAAACAGAGGAAGATAGTGGAGGAGAAGAGGAGGCAGGAAGAGGAAGCACTGCGGAAGCAGTTAGAGAGAGAGGAAGAGGAGTGGAAGAAGATGAGAGAAGAGGAGGAGGAGAGACGTCAGCTGGAGGAGAAAAAAAGGAGGGAGGAGGAGCAGAGAAGGGAGAAAGAAAGGAAAGCAATGGAGGAGAAAAAAGAGCAAGAAGAAGAAGACTTAAGAGGAGACGTTTTCCGGATGCTTCCTAAAGAACCAGAAGACCTCGAACCCATCCCAAGTCCCCCTGCTGCTGGGGAGGAGGAGGAAGAAGGGGATGACTTAGAGGGTGGAGAGGAGCCTGAGGGGAACCGAGGAGGACTTCCTCCAGGATGTGACATCTCTGATGTCACAGTGACGTGCGAAAATGTAAAACTGAAACATTTTCCTCCTTTGAGCATTCCGGAGTTGAAATCCCTCAGTTTGGAAGGTAAAACACACACTTATGTATGCACACACTTTATTAGAATAAAATATGTGCTGCTACAGTGAGAGAATTAGGCTGAGGTATGTTGTGTATCCATAAGAATACATGTGTACATTTACACCAAGCATTGGAATGGCAACAGAAATTCTGAATGCCATTCCTAAGAATCAGAACATACATTTAATAGTTAATTGTCAGAGGGATAAAAGTATTTTCGTGACCTGTGTGGAAATGATAAAAGCTAGTGTTCTGGCAACGAGTTCCTCTCAGCCATAAAGTGATCGTGCGGTTGTGAGAGATGCGTATTGTGTTTTTACATCTTCTTAACCCGCATGAAAAATGCGGATGTGACAAAACAAAGTGTACTACGTAAAAAAATACTGTAATTTACATTACGTCCCGCAAGGGTCGATGAAGAGACGAATTGTTTGGACTTGCCAAAAAGTGATTAAAGCACGTTTTAATATTAGAAATGTAATGTTTTCAAAAAAATTTGATTATATTTTTAATGTCACAATTTTAATTCTTTAACCTCTGTTGCCCCAAGTGGAGGAGTTTAAGTATCTCGGGGTCTTGTTCACGAGTGGGGGAACGATGGACCGGGAGATCGACAGGCGGATCAGTGCGGCATCAGCAATAACTAGGACGCTGTATCGGTCCGTTGTGGTAAAGAGAGAGCTGAGCCGAAAAGCAAAGCTCTCGATTTACAAGTCGATCTACGTTCCGACCCTCACCATGGTCACCAGCTGTGGGTGGTGACTGAAAGAATGAGATCGCAGGTACAAGCGGCTGAAATGAGCTTCCTCCACAGGGTGGCTGGGCTCTCACTCAGAGATCGGGTGAGGAGCTCTGCCATCCGGAAAGAGCTCGGTGTCGAGCCGCTCCTCCTCCAGGTCGAGAGGAGCCAGATGGGGTGGTTCGGGCATCTGGTCAGGATGCCCCCCGAGCGCCTCGCAGGCGAGGTGTTTCGGGCACGTCCCACCGGGAGGAGACCAAGGGGCAGACCCCGGACCCGCTGGAGAGACTATGTCTCACAGCTGGCCGGGGAACGACTTGGGATCCTTCCAGGTGAGCTAGAGGATGCAGCCGGGGAGAGAGAGGCCTGGGCTGCCCGTTTGAGGCTGTTGCCCCCGCGACCCGACCCCGGAACAAGCGGAAGATGACGGAACGGTACCTCTGTTGTTACAGACGAAAACATCATGTTTTTCTGCTTTCCTGATCTTTTCGTCAAACCTATCTAAAAACATCTTTTTTAATTGAATAGACTTGTCTTTTTAAAATAGTGGTGCTTATATGCAAATTAAAAGTTGAACAACAAACAATTTGACACGTGTACATTGAAAGATGTTTCAAGTTGCAAATCACTTTTTGTTATAAGAAAGTTATTTCTCTGCATTTATTAAGATCCCACCTTGTGTTCACCTAAAAGGGACAGGTGAAACTCTCTTGACGCCTTAAATTTACACACTACTTTATGCTCAACTTTGATAAATTAAGTCAAGTATGTGTAACTGTGTGTGCGTGTAACCGTGTGTAGGAAACAGCATCAGCAGCATTCCAGCTGGAGTTTTTAATGGCATTCCCAACCTGGAGTGGATCAACTTGAAGAAAAACAAGCTCACTTCAGCAGAGATTGATGGTAGAGCCTTTAAGGTAAGACACACATTCATACACACAGCATAGTGCCATCTGCAGGTGAGCACAGACAAAGAGTTCTAATGTACCAGACAGAAAGACCTAGCAATCTGTTTTAATTGCTGGTTTATCTGTCTGTCTGCGTGGTAGGGTCTTAAGATGCTCCGGCGTCTTTACTTGGATGGGAACCTTCTAGAAACAGTGCCCTCGGACCTCCCACCCACCCTACAGGAGCTGAAGATCAATGAGAACCAACTGAGAAGAATCGATGAGAACAGCTTCCGAGGTGAATAAAAACCAGAGTAAAATAAATTAACATCTTTTTTTCTTTTTCAGTTTGCCTACATTCATTTTTCATTCATTTGTGGTTGTTAATGATTGTGTATCTTTGTGTTTCGTAAAAGATTTAAGCAGCCTGATGATTCTGGAAATGGAGGGAAATGTGCTGAGCGAGGGGAACGTTGATCCTTTGGCCTTCACTCCTCTTACACAGCTCTCTTATCTCAGACTGGGGAGAAACCACTTCCGCACAATCCCACAGGGTCTCCCCAAATCACTGCTGGTACCCATAAAAACATCTTCTTTCTTCCTGCATCTGTCATCTCCATCCTTCTATAACTATTGTTCATTTGTTTGTTATGCTCACACAATGTGGCCAAGGCATCAAGCACACAGGCAGTCTGTGCATCTGAAACACGTTTGTCAACGCAATAACTCTCAAACTACTGAACGACTTCTGATTAAACTTTACACAGTTACTCAGTACTGACCATAGATAAACCGATTAAGTCACACAATTTTGAAGGTTCTCTGAGAAGCACAGAGAAATCTAAGCATGCCACACTAAGCGCAGCTCCATCAACCCTGAATGCTGATACAGCATGTTTTGCTCCCGTGCTTTCCTCGTGGGAAACCAAACTAACCAGTTAATTATGGTCCTGGTGACCACAGACGATGCAGAACATAGACGGCATGCTGAGAGTATTTATCCACCACATGACCTCCTTCATTTTCTAACAGAGAATTTGTTCTCCCAGATCGGCAGAACTTTTTTTTACATAATGCATCTGTAAAGTATGTGAGCAATGGTCTGCCTCGTTGGGGTCATCAACCCAATACTAAAGTTTTTACTTTAAAAACGTCATCTGACATAACTTTGTGCAAATAGTTATGTTAAACTAATTGTTTCATTATGGCATGAGAAATAGACTGCATTGCCTCTCCGTCCAGCTTGTTATAAGACAGGTAGCGGTACTGCAACCCATGGTCCATGCAGTTGTCCATGTACTAGTGCAGTTGTTCCCACATTGGAGGTCCCAAATAAGGCGAGGGGGAGTGAGATGAATTCCAGAAATTTAAATTGGATGTATTGAAATTCACTCCATGTTCACAAGTGAATTTCAAGTAGCTGAAAAAGCCGAGCTTAGTTATTGCCCTGTCTTTAAATTAACTGCAACAGTCAAGAGACGGCATAATCACATTATCATTTCCTAATAACCATACCAGCTTGGTATGCTAACTGGAGATTGTTACTAATAAAAATGAAACGGGGATTAATCACAACAAAAAAGCAAAGCTGTGCTAGAGATAGCAAAGCATATTCTAGCATTTGGTTTAATGTATTTGTATGAGAAGACTTCCTCTGCGCTACCAATAAGAATAAATATAGGTCTGGACTTAAAGTGGAAGATGATAAAAGCTGGAATGAACAAGCTTTGCTCCCTGCACATTGCACATCCATCACATTAAGTTTATTTTTTGTTCCAATTCACCAGCCAGTAAACTATGCACCTCTTCTAGCAGTTTGTAATTGGCATTGACTTAGGTTATGGAATCTATTCATTCGTAAGTTTGGAAATAAATTACATTGGTTCAAAATTTATGCTCCTTTTTGTTTGTTCAGGCAGTGCGATGTGTGCAAAAAACTGCCGTAATGTACAACATTGTTGGAAGATGCCTGTGCAGGGGTTGCAGTTTGTCATCAGAATAAAAATGGGAACCCCTGTGTTAAAATACTTACCAACTAAGATCACCAGCTATTTAATTTTATTGTATTTGTGTAGCCTAATTGCATTGTTTCATTGTGGATACATTAAGTGCCTCCGCTGCCGTTTTTCTGTATGAATATTTGAGAATGAAAACATGATCAGAGGTTTTATATATTAAGAATGCCTTGACCCAAATCCAAGCGTTAGCTGATTTTTAGGCAAATTGAGCAATTTATGCAGATGGAGAAATGTGTGAATTATTGTGTAACTTTGAGCTAATTCAGAAGGTTAGGACAGGACGGGATTTTGCCAAAGATCTACATAAATATCAGTAAATGAGGCCGCTGACATTTGATTTTTTTCCTCCAGGAGTTGTATCTTGAAAACAACATAATTGAGGAGATCACAGAGACAGTGTTTAACCACACCAGCCAGCTGAACGTCATTTCTCTCCGACACAACAAGCTGGATGAGACTCGGGTTGCTCCTTTGGCCTGGATCCACCACAGGTTGGAACCACCTGGTCTCTTGTCCTGACTGGCATGTGTAGCTTTTCTAAATCCTTCTGCTTTTACACTGCAGAAACCTGGAGTCTATCGACCTCTCATATAACGAGTTCTACCTGGTTCCCTCTTTTTTGCCAAAGTCTCTGGTCCACCTGGTGCTGGTGGGAAACAACATAGAGAGGATTCCTGGTAGGTGTCTGCACCCACAAAGGCTCCCATACCACACTCTTGGACATACAACATTAAAGCTTGTTTTTTATTGCTTCCTTTTACTATGTTAAAAAAATGGAAGAAAAGGTTTCAATAAAATTTGTTATTTGTTATATTTAAATGTGGCATGGAAGCTCTCTAAAAAAGGAAGTTTTTGCCTTCGCTGGTTCCCCTCCATGTGCATATTCAGTAATCTTGTTATACCAAAAGAATAAATATCCAGAAGAATTCAAGAAAGACCATGACTGATGTGAGTGCTTGCCCAGTATTAACAAACAAAATGCTGGGTGAAAGGAGATCTTCTGATCTCACAACCAGAGTTCACTCTGTCTTTTGTCTTTAACCAATGTGTTTGCTTCATTTTCTATAAACGAGTGTGTTGTTTGGCTGAGAAGAAAATGAGGTAAACTACATATGACCCATGATAAAAACGTGCCTTTAACTCCTGCACAGGTTACGTCTTTGCCCACATGGACCCTGGGTTGGAGTACCTCTACCTGTCTTATAACAAGTTGGACGGAGAGGCAATTGAACCAGAGTCGTTCTTTGGCGCTTATCACTCCATGGTGGAGATGTGTTTGGATCATAACCAGCTGGTTCATGTGCCGTCCGGTATCAACGAGATGACCAACATACACTTCCTCAGACTCGACCACAACAAAATCAGGTAAAAGCTGGATATATTTCTAACCCTTTTTTAGAAACAAGAATAAGCCATTGCCATGGTGATGAACACAGTTTTACCACATGCCCTATTTTATAAGAAATGGTTGAGGTCTGATGTTGAAGCAGTTACTGAATATGTGTAACTTTTACAATTTTGTTTATGTGACTTTCTTGTCCTGAAAACATTTTGCTCAACTATCCTTGGTACTGAGTAACTGTGTGGAGTTTAATTAAAATCATTTTGGGAGATATTGCAATTACCATAATTTATGTCTTTTACCTTTGGTCGCTTGAATCAATTGTTGGGTAAATTGAGCCTTCTGAAACCTCGTAAAATTGTCACAAATGGTTCAAAGTGTCGGAGGACTCGGTCAATAGTTTGTGGTTTGGAAGATATTGAAAAAGTGTAATGGAAGCACAAACAGTCTGAATGTCTCCACGTTCTGTGCGGAGACATAAAATATAATTTATAATCTTTTTAATGTGTCTTTAAAGGAGGTTTTCATGTAAAATAATCTTTTTGAAGGTGGCTAACATGTTTGAACTTCAATCACCCATAAAAACATACGTGAAGTGGTTTTCTATCATTCATGTACAGTGGTGGTCAAAAGTTTACATACACTTGTAAAGAACATAATGTCATGGCTGTCTTGAGTTTCCAGTTATTTCAACAACTCTGATTTTTCTCTGATATAGTGATTGGAACAGATCCTTCTTTGTCACAAAAAATATTCATGAAGTTTGATTCTTTTATGACTTTATTATGGGTAAACTGAAAATGTGACGAAATCAGCTGGGTCAAAAATATACATACAGCAACATGACTGAGCAATTTTGGAGACTTAGAAAGTTGTGTCAATGACTGAGCGTCATAGCATGACCTCTTAACTTCTTGTGAGTGATTATGAGTGACTACAGTTGGTGACTTCTCTGAGGCCATTTAAAAAGGGCTCATCGGATAAAAACACCCACAAACGCTACAATAGAAAAGTCAAAGGAGCTCAGCACAGATTTGAAAAAGAGAATCATTGACTTGAACAAGTCAGGAAAGTCACTTGGAGCCATTTCAAAGCAGCTGCAGGTTCCAAGAGCAACAGTGCAAACAATTGTTTGTAAGTATAAAGTGCATGGCACTGTTTTGTCACTGCCACGATCAGGAAGAAAACGCAAGCTGTCACATGCTGCTGAGAGAAAACTGGTCAGGAGGGTGAAGAGTCAACCCAGGAGCACCAAAAAGCAGATCTGCCAAGAATTAGAAGCTGCTGGAACACAGGTGTCAGTGTCCACAGTCAAGCGTGTTTTGCATCGCCATGGACTGAGAGGTTGCCGTGCAAGAAGGAAGTCCTTGCTCCAAAAGCGGCACCTTAAGGCTCGACTAAAGTTTGCTGCTGATCACATGGACAAAGTTCTGTGGTCAGATGAAACAAAAATTGAGCTGTTTGGCCACAATGCCCAGCAATATGTTTGGAGGAGAAAAGGTGAGGCCTTTAACCCCAAGAACACCATGCCTACCATCAAGCACTGTGGTGGTAGTATTATGCTGTGGGCCTGTTTTGCTGCCAATGGAACTGGTGCTTTACAGAGAGTCAATGGGACAATAAAGAAGGAGGATTACCTTCAAATTCTTCAAGAAAACCTGAAGTCATCAGCCCGAAGGTTGGGTCTTGGGCGCAGTTGGGTGTTCCAACAGGACAATGACCCCAAACACACATCAAAAGTGGTAATGGAATGGCTAAATCAGGCTAGAATTAAGGTTTTAGAATGGCCTTCCCAAAGTCCTGACTTAAATCCCATTGAGAACACGTGGATAATGCTGAAGAAACAAGTCCATGTCAGAAAGCCAACAAATTTAACTGAACTGCACCAATTCTGTCAAGAGGAGTGGTCAAAGATTCAACCAGAAACTTGCCAGAAGCTTGTGGATGGCTACCAAAAGCGCCTAATTGAAGTAAAAATGGCCAAAGGACATGTAACCAAATATTAGCATTGCTGTATGTATATTTTTGACCAGGCTGATTTCGTCACATTTTCAGTTTACCCATAATAAAGTCATAAAAGAATCAAACTTCATGAATGTTTTTTGTGACAAAGAAGGATCTGTTCCAATCACTATATCAGAGAAAAATCAGAGTTGTTGAAATAACTGGAAACTCAAGACAGCCATGACATTATGTTCTTTACAAGTGTATGTAAACTTTTGACCACCACTGTATGTTTGAATACATTGCAAGTTCTCCTTCCAATATTTGGGGTACTATTTGAATGCCATGTCGTTCCCGGCCACAGATTTGTTCTCTGTCACAGCCACATTCTGACATAAACAGGAAGTGTTTTAGAGCATTCGCTCTGCTCATGCTTGTTTTTCTCATAATGTTTAATGGGGGAGTGGGCAGGGAGAAATAGGAGGGTGGAATTCCCAATGTCAAAAACGGACATAAAATGAATTAAATGTATTGAGGGGTGGAAATGGGGGGTATTTGCCATTTCTGACCTAACCAAAAATGAACAAGCTTTTCCAATCATGAATTAAAGAAGTTGTAACACATAAAATTTACACATTTGCAGAACATTAAAATTCCTCCTTCAATAGTCATTCGGAGTGGATGTTTACACAACTGAGACAATACAGTTGTTTTTATTTCAAATGTGATTTATGGCTTCTTCTTGGTAAAGACTCCATTAAAAAACTATTTTTTAATGTCAAGGGACATTTTCTGGTTAAATAAAAATATTTCTGCCAGACGGACTTTGGGACATACAAAAAAAAGGTTGAGAAACAAGATGTAATGGATGTTCCAGAACCCCAAATTGTGGTTGTTTATATGCATAAGCTACTACGAGAAAAATGTTATTTTGGGTAAGATGGGACCTTTAAAGTTTGGCTGGCTGGATTAAAAGGTTTAATGAGACATATGTGGTACTCATCTTTAGTTAGCTCACCTCTAATATAGAAGAAACATCTGATGGGAAGTTATCTGGAAACAGTGAGTCCACAGATAAAACCAGACCAGGTGATTTTCAGCTGTTGTGTGAAGACCAACAACTCTGAGGCAGAACTCTGATTCATGTAACTCCTTTTGCCAGAAACCATCAACCCAAAAGTTCAACCAATGGAGAGTTGTCTGGGCAACAAGGAACAAAACAAAACCCATTCCAGTTTCCACCTGGGAGTGTTTCGCAGGTCTGATCAGGGTGCACACGAGCCAGCGTCTGTCTGCGTGTTTCATAAAAAAGCGTGATTATAGTGTAAACATTGAGCTAAGCTCCGACTACGCTGCCAGCGCGCTGACGCTGCAGGTGATAAATGACAATCAGCGAGTAATGATGATTATTTTACCAGATGTAAAAAAGCCAAACAGAAAGAAGTGTGTGAGTAAACTTTAGCTGCGACTGAGCCCACGCTTTTATGGAAACATTACGAAGAAAACAATAAAATAATAACCCAGGTGCCAAAATAATTTTAGCCTCCTGTTCGTAAAGTAAACAGAGGATGCGGTATGCTGCCAAAAGTATTCACTCACTTGCAATGACGCTCAAATTAACTTATGTGGCCTTCAATTTTTATCCATAAGGTTAGACGTGAGGTTTAGGAGGAAGAATGCCTGCTGAACGTACAGTACACGATATATCAATATCTTAACAACAGGATCACATTGTACAGGATCGAAGTAGCACGGTTACTGAGTACCATTTATAGGAAAGTTATTGTTTTCTACTTGAAAATACTCACTGCTGACTGTAAATATTGTTAGAACGAGCGGGAAGCATTTTTAATTCATTGGAATTTTTTTTTGTTTAAAATGTAAGATTTTCAATCAGAGATTTAAAAATTTATTTAGTGTTCAAAATGAATAATTATTGAGTTAACCAGGATTTTTTTATTTTAATATACTTTATTAACCTTTCACCGGGAAATTTATGTGTTGCATTTCACAGCAGCAGGCTGCCACCTATGACGGCGCAAATGGTGGGAGAAACGAGGGCTTAGGTGTCTTCTTCAAGAACCCTAGACGTGCACTCAGAGATATGCGAACCTGCAAACTTCTGGTTGACTTTCGTTTCGCGGGCGAAAGCTCTAACCACTGATCCACCATTCCCCAATTATTTTTATTTGAAATATTCTATTTATAGACATAAAAATGTTGATTTTTGTAATATAATAATGTTTGATGCTCATTTATTTATTGAGGAGGGATGCACTTTTAATTCTTAATTTGATTTTTTTCTAATCATTTTTAAAAATATAGACCTTGTTTTTTTTTAAAAATTGAACACTTGAATATTTTATTTATTTATTTTGATCAGTGGTTTAACATAAATTATTACTTAAAATTCTAAAGAGGGCACTAATTGTACTTTGATACAATATTTAAAATGTCCGGATAATTACCTTTAAAGAGAAGAAGCTCTATCGAACCACAAGGGAACAACAATGTTTCTATTCAGGTACACCCAACTCAAGATGGAAATGTACAAACAATCATATACACACATGAGTGGCTAAGCTGGGAGACTGAGGACATGCAGTCAGTGCTTCCTCACATTGTGTTTTTAAAAATATTGTTCCATGCTCTAACCACCAGAGGACTGTGAAGGTGAGCAAGTGGGGAAAAAAACAAAAAAACACTTGGGATCAGACTGATGAGCAAAACATTACAGTTGATGGCAATGAGCTCCCAGCCCACAGAGTGGTGGAAGGGTTCAGAGGTGGGGCAGGGGACAGAATGGCGAGCCTCCGGTATGTGCCGCCTCACAGGGAGAACACCAAAACAACCAGGCGAAGGTCAGTGGAGTGGGAGTTTAATTTGGACTAGATAACACCAATATTTAAATTTTAACAATAGCTTTACAGTGTGGCAGTTAAAATTAGCAGGATAGATTTTTAAAATGATTTTCCAAGGTTGATCTTTAACAACCTTTGTAAAGCAGCATTTTAAACCAAAACAAATCTATTTCATTCATTTTCATAATAAATCAAATTAATATCAAACATAAAAATGGAAATTTGATATTTTGTTAACTAAATTTAAATGGTTAAATAGACAAACATGTCCATCATCTGCATAACCTGTGAAGTTAATGAAGGAGGACTTCTTGGATCGTTTTAGTTTTAATCTAATGTGATGCGTCCCTGTGTGTTTTCCAGGAGCATCCCCAGTGAGGGTATCTGTGACCCTGACCACACTGGGGACCACGCCCTGATTGCCCTTAGGCTGGAAAATAACTACATCAACCCCAGAGAGATTTCCCCCATAGCCTTTTCCTGTGTGCGATCTTCTTCAAGCGTTGTCCTAAAGCCCCAGAAGACTAAGTGACTGTGGAAAGAAAAAAACTAAAAGAAAAGAAAACCAAGGACCTGTTTGAAACCTCAAGGACAGAACATATTGGACTTAAACATGCCAATTTTATATTTTTTATCCGTTTCCAAGGTTAAGCATTAACCTAATATATTGGTGTCTCCACAATGACTTTCTAATGTTTGTAAGTTTAGAACCTTATACATTTGGATCAATATTTTTTAAATAGATTTTACAACTGTTTATTATTTTAGTAACTTTATTTAGGGTTTTTCTAATCTTATTCTCAATTGTATTAAAGTTATTCTGAGTTTTTAAAATATTTTTGAACTTATAAAAATGTTGTAGATATTACTGACTTTATTTTGAATTTAAGTGACAACTTTAAAATGTACTCACTTTATTCTGAAGTTTACCCACTTGATTCCAGATGATAGAAACTTTATTGTGCATCAAACATTGGCAGCTGTGTAACATCTAGTCCCGTAGAAAATCCCGGTTGTATCTGTAATTCCTTGGACTATGTAATTTCTTGGTTTATAATGACCACAAAAAGCCATCAAACTTTCGATAAAAAAAAAGGAAGAAACAATATTCATGTTGCATAAAAAGTTTTTTTTTTTGGTTGTTATAACATTTTATCAGAGATTATATTATGAATTTTTATTGGAAGTACAAACTATTTTGTAGCATTTGTTGTTCATTTAGTTAAATAAAGTTTTAAATAGACTGCTGAAAGCTTGTAAGTTTATAAGATCAACATCATCACCAAAAGTATCTCAAATCAAGGTGAGACATCGAGAATAGAACTATAAGAGGACCTTAATGTTGGTAAGTTACTGTCTGTAAATTTTTGTTAATTTTTTTATTCATTTTTAACGGTATGGCAAACCTACACAACATAACAAGAATAAGTCACCGCCAAGTCGTCAAACAGCATGACTGTACGTACATGCCCTTTATATTTTATGAAAATCCACCTGTAACTTTTTGAGTTATCTTGGTTTGGGAAATATCGCGTTCACATGAGCACTTTTTTTTTGGGTGGGTGGGGCGGAGGGGCCTGTTAATATTTGCAAATGATCAAAAATAATCAAATTCATACTTTTTGCAGATGAGAACTAGAGAAATTTCTCAGGGCAATAACTCAAAAATTTTACACAGTAAAGTATTGGTTGAAAAAGAATAAATTATCACTGAGTCTGAAAACCCAAAAGACCCCATTTATGTTGTTCAGGAAAGAAAATCTGTGTGCGGAGGCATAGAATTACAAAAATGGAGATTACCACAAATTACTTTAAGTTCCTCAGTTTAACTTCTTTGGTGTGAAAATGCTTTAAAAGTGTAAAAAAAAATCCAAACAAAAAAGACATCACCAACATGGGTGAACATCGACGTTTGTGTAAGATAGCTATGATGTAACCAAGCTTAAACATCTTTTCATATGTTCTCACATGTGACTTTGGGTTTTGTTCAGCGTGGTCACGTGGCTCACATCGGGCTTGCATTTAGGATGAGAGAAATCCTCCAGACTTCACAAATCAAACACATCTGTCTCCATTGGTGAAATGTTAACCTCTGTAAGATGGAAAGAATCCCTGCAGGACGCACAGTAAACCAAAAATACTAATAAAGAGATGGAAAAAATGTCTTTGCAGTGCGACCGCAGCAGAACACTACGTTATTTTTAACTAGCTCAGCACCTTTAGGTTCCATTTTCCAGCTCTGGTTCTCCCAAAGCTTCCCTTCATAAAATATCTGACATGAGAGGGAGTGTGAGCACTCACATGTGTGATGTATTCTATGTGCAAGCCATTAAAGAAGGAGTACGTCCTCCAACAGACGAGAACACAACAGATGTCCACAAGCTATATGTTCTAGTCTCAGTAAGACTAGATTTAAACTTCCTATTAGTAGCTGAAATGAAATCATAAGAAGTACAAGAGGTTTCCACAGTGATTCACTGGTTATATAATTCATGTTTCACATCTGACTGAGACACTTTCTTTTATATGTATCCAAGACCAGGAGCAAAATAGCATTTAGATGATGATTAATAACAGAATTGTTTTTAAAACATGACAGCCAAAAGTCAGATACCTGAGGCTAATATTTTGATGTATTTTTTTCTCATTAATCAAATGAGAAACTGGAATTTACGAAGAGGGGCGTACCTATCGTTTTAAAGTGTACACAAGGTGTGAATCTGCAGCAGAAAATAAGCGTAATTATAATGAGCACATCTGAAAGCTACTCACATCCATGCTTCAGTAACACCCTTATTTAACGACCTCAGTGGAAGGCGGAAAATAAGAATTTCACTGAACAGTGTTACACATTTACTGGCTAATCACCAGTGTCGGGTTTGAGACGCAAATAATAAAACCTTTTCTATTCATTACTCATTAACAGTAAACTTTTTTTTAAATCAGTTGATTGTGATCTGTAGTGAGATGAGGGAAGAGGTGGAGGAAAAGCTGGAGAGGTGGAGGTTTGCACCAGAAAGAAAAGGAATGAAGATTAGTCAGCGTAAGACAGAGCACATGTGTGTGAATGAGAGGGATCCAAATGGAAAAGTGAGGTTACAGGGAGAAGAGATAAAGAAGGTGGATCTACATATTAAGCATTTATCAGCTTAGATTGAATTTAGTTAAATATAAAAAAACAGGTGCTAATTTTAAATGTTTAGGAGAATGTCTGAATCTCATACATGAACACTTTCTACTCTTAGTTTTTCAGCTATCTTTTTTGTTAAAGAATGAAAAGATAAAAAGACAAATAATGAGTTTTTAGATGAATGGATTATTAAGCGGATAAGGAATAGATAAAAAGTAGATAAGTGGTTTGATGAATGAATGGATTGTTGAAAGGGTAGATTACTGAATACTACTTTTGTCACACAGCACACCTGATACCTTTCTCCACCCATTCAAGCCTGCCTGAACACGCTTCTTCACCTCTTTTCCACACTCTCCATTGGTCTGGACTGTTGATCCTAAGTACCTAAAATCTTCCACCTTCTTTATCTCTTCTCCCTGTAACCTCACTTTTCCATTTGGATCCCTCTCATTCACACACATGTACTCTGTCTTACTCTGACTAATCTTCATTCCTCTTTTTTCTAGTGCAAGCCTCCACCTCTCAAGCTTTTCCTCCACCTCTTCCCTCATCTCACTACACATCACAATGTCATCTGCAAACATCAATAGATCCAATTCATTACTTGATTTAAGAATTTTGGTTTTATTGGTGAATGTTTTCTTATATAGTTGATCAAGGGACTGTGGGCTAATAATGACTGATATAGTATACAAAGTAGATGAATAAATAGATACGTGGTAAGATGAATAAATGGATGGACCAACATTTAGTGAATAAATGTATGGAGATGTGGATTAGTGTAGTTCATGTTCAGGTTGCTTTCTATCTTTCTTAGCATGCTTTGTGTAGCTCCTTTAAGCTTTTCTTCCACAATCCTCCCTGAGTCTTGGATTGAAGCCTGGATAGAGTGAGAGACTAAACGACCGGGTTGGGATTGGTTGAATCGCTCAGAATCAGAGCAAAGTTATTAATCCCTGGAGGGAAAGTAAATTTTATAGTAGCAAAAACAGAAGAGCAATAAAACCTGCAAGAGGCTGAGTCAGCTCAGCAGGATGGGAGGAGATGTAAGGGCTGAAGGAAGCTGGGGGAGTCTGGCTCTTATAGTGAGTCTGGTTCTAACAGGGAGGCTGCAGTAGACTGGGTCTTATGAAGTCTTGTTCTAAGAGTGAATATGGCTCTTGCAGAGAGCCTGGTTCTTAAGTTTGGTCCTCTCAGTGTCTGGAGGAATCTGGTTCCTACAGGAAGTACTTTGTAGTGTAGCAGGCCAGGGATAGACAGCAAAACTTGATAATTTTTGCCTCAGAACCACTTCATCAATTTTTACAGAAACAATAAGTTTCTCCGCAAAACTGTATTGCTGACGGTAGCAGCGCAGTAGGGTACATCCATTTTTGGTGTGCTCAAACAACAGATAATCTTTCCCTCTTTCCTTTCCTCCTGCACTGCAAAGTGAAGGGGCTGCCACATCAGGATGGCAAAGCAACTGCAAGCAACAATGTCCAAAGTGCCTGTGCCCACAAAATGAACAGATTAGGTTTTCAGGGTTATGTGACCATATGTGATTCCTTACAGCATCGAGCTATTTTTTTTATAAACGTTTGAATCACAAGATATCCTCAAACTGCAGGCAAAAAAAACCCTTTACCTTTGTTTGCATGTACCTGAAAACCTATTCAGTTAGTCCATAGATGATATTGGGAGATATCACACTTACAAAAGTGTTGTGGGATATCACTTTTGGCCTGTCTGTGGGAGCAGGGACAGGCCAAATGTTTCATGTCTCCTTCACATTTGAACGTCTGTTCAAAGAACAGACGTACTTTGAACAGTTTAGGTAGTTGTATGATCATGAGATCACTGATCATGAGATCACTGAAAAACAGCAACAAAAAAATACCATCTAAATCATTTGCATGATAAGCTGACGGTTTACAAAGAATATAATCTGTCTGCGGTGTGAAGTAGGTTCATGTCTTGACATGCAGAAAAATGATGCTCTGTGGATTATCTGTGTATCCAGGTCACACATTTGCACTGCATCTTATCAAGTTAACACCTCAGGCCTTGGAGACAAACTGGAGCCTGAACAAGGTGTGATAAAATCAAAATGTTTGCGTTCCTCCAAAGCTGGAAAAGCCCAGCTGATCATAATTTTTTCCCTCTTAAATCCTGAGGTTAAGGATTATTTACATCAGCAGACATCTGAAAGATGAGTAAAGCAGAAAAAAAACTATGAATGTGATATGCAGAGAAACCGCGGCTTCTGGTCTGGTAAAATTAAATGGAAACGTTGGGTAATTTTGTGTGGACCACCATAAATTTGAAACTTTCTTCAAAGATAAAAGGTTAGTTTCCAGAAAAAAGAGAAATTTGCAGTGCTGCCAAGATGAACAGATGCTTTCTACATCATCTCTGTAGATGAATCAGTCACCTCGTCTGGAGACCAATTGGCATGGGAATAATCTATAACATAAAAAAGTTCTGAAACACTGTAAGAAAAACTGTAAGAAATTTAGCTACTTTCCCAACACAAAATGATGTGTTACTCTTATTTATGAAGCTTAAGACGTAAAGGTTCCACAAGCTAAAAAAAAAAAGAAAGGCTCTGAAGCATGAGTCGTGCTGTGTTTTAATGGATACCAGTGGAAGGTGATGTCATGGAGGAATATGATGTTCTGGGTATTACACTCACTGTAGCACACACACTGCAGGGTCACAGCCTCTCACATGTTTCCTGGCAAAGGGACGTTCCTGTGGCACTAAAATGATACAACACTAAAGCCGACAACTTTTCACCATCAAAGTAGTCCTGGTAAAATGAAGGAAATTCTCCTGCATACAAGAACCAAACAAGCTCTGGGCAGTCCAGATGCCTGATGGGTTGGAAAGTATGAACCCCTCTGAGAGCTCTGACCACCTTCTGTCAGGAATGCAGAGAAAACGATCTCCAACGTTTCATTTGTGATTCACGAACTGTAATTCCGACAATTATGCCATCAAGACTTTCACAACCACAAACTAATTTCCCCCAGTGGGCTATAAAAAATGGAGAGTTGAATCATTTTGCAGCTGACACACATGACGTTTTTCCAGAGTTCTGCTTTATATCAAAACATAAAGCAGGAGCATTTATCTTTTATTACAGCACACAAACAAACATTTTACACACCAGGAGTTTAAAGGCAGATATTACACAACTTCTATGATTCCATTTAAATGGAATAACTGGAAAAAGATATTGTTTTATTGCGTTTAAAATTCAGATGGAATTAAGTTAAAGATTAAATATTTTGCTGAATACACTTTTTAAAGTTCATGGATACCTTTAGTGAGTCCATGAGGTCTGTATCCACTCAGAAAATCTAAATTTAGTCAATAAAGTACCAGCAAAAATATCTTTAAATATCCGTAAATTTTTCCCGATCCTGCTCAGACACCTTGTTTTTGCTGAGGTTCATCTGTTACGTTTTTTCACTCTGTTAATCCTACCATGATCTTGTGCTTTTAGATTCTATTGGAATTTAGCGATATCTACCGATCCAGACTTTGAAATATATACTAAAATCAGATATACTTACACCGTTGCACCGGGAAAGAGCTTTGATTCAAATGTGGATGGACTCTAGTTATGTACAGGCATGTGAGAAAATTAGGACACCCCATTAAATAATCAGCTCTTTATTTAGAAATGGTTCACATAATAATATCCAGCCATGTTTATATATATTTTTCAAAAAGAAAGTGATTTGATTGCAATTTAACAACAAAAATGAACAATGTTTGACAAAAAAAAAAATAAAAAAAATAAAGTATGTATTTTAATAGAGGAAAAAGTTAGGACACCCTACCCCCTAATAGCTAGTGTTGCCCCCTTTGGCTGATATAACTTCAACGAGACGCTTTTTGCAGCCTTTTACCAGTCTCTGACATCGATCAGGAGAAAGTTTGGCCCACTCCTCAATCCAGAATTCTTTTAGCTGTGAGATGTTTGAGGGGTGTCTTGCATGTACAGCCCGTTTCAAGTCACCCCACAGCATTTAGATGGGATTAAGATCAGGGCTTTGACTTGGCCATTCCAGGACTCTCCACTTCTTCTTTTTTAGCCAGTCCTTGGTGGATTTGCTGGTATGCTTTGGGTCGTTGTCTTGTTGCAGTATCCAGTTACGCTTCAGCTTTAATTTTTCGACAGATGGTTTCACATTTTCTTCAAGCACCCTCTGATACACAGTAGAATTCATGGTAGATTCTATGAAGGTGAGCTGGCCAGGTCCTGCTGCAGCAAAGCAACCCCAAACCATGACACTGCCCCCTCCATTCTTTACATTTTGTATGAGGTTCTTTTCTTGGAAGGCTGTATTTGGTTTACGCCAAACATGTCTTCTGTTCTGGTGTCCAAATAATTCAATTTTAGACTCATCTGTCCAAAGAACCTTATTCCAGAAGTCGTGGTCTTTGTCTATGTTCTCTCTGGCAAACTTCAGTCTGGCCTTGATGTTTTTTTTAGAGAGCAAAGGTTTCTTCCTTGCACACCTCCCATGCAAGTCACACTTGTGCAGTCTCTTTCTGATCGTAGAGTCATGCACTTTCACATCGACAGTTGCCAGAGCCTGCTGTAATTCCCTTGATGACACTTTAGGATTTTTCAGGACCTCTTTGAGCATCTTGTGTTCTGCTCTGGGGGTAAACTTGACCAGACGGCCAGATCTTGTCATGGTGGCAGTTGTTTTAAATGTCTTCCACTTGTAAATAATTTTGCGAATGGTGGAATGGCTGATGTTAAATTCTTTTGAAATCTTTTTAAATCCTTTACCAGACTCGTAAGCGGCCACAATCTTCTTTCTGAGGGCATCAGGAAGCTCTTTAGACCTCACCATGGCGCTCACCTCAACATCTCAACTGTCAGGGCCACACCAAACTAAATCTGAGGTTTAAATAGGGCAAGGCTCCATTCAAATACTGGGTAACGATGTACTAATCATGTGAACCTGACTTGATGCACCTGTTTGGGATTTTCAACATTTTAAGAGGGATAATATAGGGGGTGTCCTAATTTATTCCTCACCAGAAATTGTATTATTTTTTAATTAAATTTTACAGAAAGTTTTAAAAAGGCTTTTCTTATTTTTTTATTGTTTAGTTATATTACTTGGATCCCTGAGTTTAATTAAAATTGACATTAACTACCCACATGTCCAAATATATTTTAAAATACACGGGATTTCATAAGATGTCCTAATTTTTTCACATGCCTGTATAGAGCTTTTCAACCTGCAACGGCAATCAAAAAATTTGACTATGCAATTCATATTGACTCCTAGATGCCATGCAAGGCACTAGCTAGGAATCAGTGACATTCTCAGGAAACCTGAACATGAGCATTGAGTCGGGGATTGAACCTGCAATCCAATACAGTGTTTGTAAAACAGTCAATCTACTCACTGAGCCATGCAAGCAAAAGTTTTTTGGTCCATTACTGGCATCAACCAAAACTAGCACATACTAACATGCACAGAAGCAGCGACACATGGAATGATGTCACTGAACAAAACATTGACGTGGCTTGAAACTAAGAACGCTAGTATGTCTGCAGCATAGAATTAGATTAGATCAAATATTTAAAATATGTTTACTTTGATATTTAATGCATTATATATAAACATCAGATCAGGACTTCGTATCAGCAAATATTCAATATTAAAACCGATCTTCAAATATTTCAAACCAATTCAAATCAGACACGAGGGCAAAAACCCCCCCAAAACCTCCTGAGTGGGACATCAGTCAGTCAGTTTCTCATCCGTCTACCCCTTCTGGAGTTGCGGGGGGAGGGAGTGGGAGGGTTGCCAGAGCCCATCCCGGCTGATTCATGGCGAGGGGCAGGGTACACCCAACAGGTCGCCAGTTGTCGCGGGGCCAAACACACACACTCATTCCTAGGGGAGTTTGGTACTAGCCAATCAACCTAGCATGTGTGTTTTTGGAGGGTGGGAGAAAACTAGAGTACCAGGAAGAAACCCACACGGACACGGGGAAAACATGCAAACTCCACACAGAAAGGACAGTGTTCCAAGTCTCATCCCCACCCGGGACTCGAACCCACGATCTTCTTGCTGCGAGGCCACTGTGCTACCCACTGCGCCACCGTGCCGCCTGAGTGGGACATCTCTAATCAAAATATTATTACAAAAAATTAAATTAGCTCTGTTTGGTTGTCCACTAAATTTACTCAAGTCAATCTTGTTTCTTGCAAAGGTACACACAAAAAAAATGAACGCCAAAACATTCCCACTTATTAACAAATAGATACATGACGTCCATCACAGAGTGCACATCGCGTTGAGATGAAGACAATTCTAATTTGCAATGTTCCAGACAGCCTAGAAGCTGTCTAGTTCTGTCTAGTTCTGTCTAGATCTCTACAGTCAACAACTTCTTTTTTACCCTCTGTTTACTCTGCATCTGGTGCACAGATGAAGGTAATTACATATTTTTTCTATTTATCCTGTCATTAGAAGCTATCCTTCCAAGCCCGAGGCCAGCAGACTGTTTGACAGCATGCAGGCAAAGAACGGGCGTACGTCTGCACTGGGGATCGCAGCTTTAAACTCCATTTTTTACAAGATGTTTGCTAATTTGTGTTTGTATTGTTTATTTTTGTTTAAATATTTATTTAAAATTGACGGATGCTGACAAATGGCTTCTGAACAAGTTTGATAGAAAAATACTTTTTTTAGTTTAAAAGAACAATTCTCCAGTCATATATTTTGTTGTCTGTATTTCTAAATTATTGGGATAGTTATGAGGCAAGCTGTTTTATTCTGATAATATTGTTTTATCTCTACAGAAGCATAAGGTAATCCAAGTCATTATTCTGGTTTATATTATTTGTAAAGTCTCATTAAGCCTTCTTAGCACGGCCGGCAGTAAACGTGGAGCTTACCTGGATAAGATTTGACTAGTGGACAGAAATATAGAGCCATAAAATTATATTCACATAAAAATGTTCAGTCTTACATGTAAAAAGTCATTTGCGAGTCTTGCTTTCAATGATTAGAACCAGAATCCCCCACACAGTGCTCAGACGTCATATCTACTACCACAGTTTTAGTTTGTCTGCAGGTAGGACTACCTCCAAGATGGCGGCTGCAGCAGCCAATGTGGGGGGGGTCTACTCATTATGTCCATGCATGCCACACCCAAGTCAAAAATGTCAAAACGAGTGAGAAAATGTAACAGATCACCCTGAACAAATTGTTATGTGAACGCAGACTGCATCAATTTGTTCTGCATGTTTCTGTCCCAAAAAAAAATCAACATGGCGCTGACAATATTGACATTAATGGCGACCAAATTGATTGTAGCTGAAAGTTATGGATGATGTCAGTCTCTGTGAATGCTTCAGGAATAAAGGACATGAGAAAAGGATGCAGGAGACATTATCAGATGGAGGAAGCTGACTTGCTGTGACGCCCCTTGCAGGAAAAAGAGGAACATCTTTGTTCATTTTGATCCTCTTTGCAGCAGAGCAGGGAGATGGCAGAGCTGCTAACAAACAGGACATCCTTGTTTCCTGGCAGGTCTTTGCTTTCTTTCTATCTACTGCAACAGATCTGATTACGTCTTTGAACGCAGGAATCCAAAGCACATGTTGAACACGAGTGACCTTCCCTAATGATAGGATCTTTCCATCAGCGCTGGGATTGTTTGGAAAAAATGATTTCCCAGCTTAAAGGATGCTTTGAACACAACCCATGCCGCATCACTTCTTCCGTCTGCCAAACCGAGGCTGGGTATGAGGAGGGTTTGGCACTGCTTGGGAGTTTTTCTGTTCCAGCTTCGTTCAGCAGGGGGAAAAAAACAGTCTTGGACGGAAAATGAACCCCCGAAGGAGCAAGTTACTCTTAACTTTACACTTTTGGGAGGCATCTCTCATTTTTGCCTAAATTTCAAAGCTGGGGGATTTCCTGTTGAGACTCATTTGAACTGTTGTCGTGCAGAGACCAAGACTTACTAAACAAACTGATGCTTAATCTTGGAAAGACTCATGCTCCTCTTTTTTTGTCTCCAATTTTCAATGAAGACACTTGTAATGCCTCTTTTAATCAGAATGAAGTTGGTATGCCAGTAAACAGTTAGTATTGGGTGTGCTCTGGAGGACCTCCCTACAACTGGATGCAGACATGATGGGAAGAATACAGAAAACAAGAAAAGTATGACCAAATTTATATATCCAGGATGACGCCCTGTCATTAGAATTTTATAACAACATTGGTGGAAAAAGAAACTAATGATGTCTAAAAGTTTGAAGATATTCATCAAATTATTTTAGCACAAAAAAATTTAAGTTGAAATACTCATAAAAATCTTTTGCTTTATCCCAGTAGAATCCCACCGGCTTGTTTCACTGACTTGACAAGAGTACTTATCATTGTACGGTAACTAATATATAATCAGCAAACAGACTATTTTACAAAGATTCAACATATTTTAACTGGTAAAGTGATTCTATTCATTTATTTAAAAAAATAAAACAGGGTACGGAATCAATTAGAAAAAAACTAATTCATTGCAAAGCTGAGAAAAATGGATTGCAATTAATCACAAGAACAAACAGTTTACCATCTCCACCAAGGAGATCACACGATGATGATTAAGAGAAGTCAAAAAGTTCTGGGTCGATTTTTATAAAAATTTTCAGGATCTATCCACAATGGGAAGGTGAAAAAGTAATTTAATTTTAGGAGCGATCCGAATGCCCGTTTTGAATCCAGCAGTGTTTCAAAGGTTTTGTTCAGCTTTTTATCCAACTTTATCTTTTTCTGCTGCATAGAAAAAGAAGATTTTTTTTCTCTTTGTGCATACCTGGGTTTTCCTCAACTGTAAATATTCACAATGTGCTGATTAGTTAGTTCTAATTGACAGTAGGTGTGAGTGTGACTGGTTGTCAATACCTCTATGTGGCCCTTAGATAGTCTGGAGACTGACCACATTGGCAGCCAGTTAAAAGGGGCGGAGCTATGCACTCTCACAGATTGTACTCAGCAGCAGCATCCCAGCACGCTTTAGTTAGGTTGTTGGTAAGTAACTTAGTTAATAAACTGTCAACAAGAAAACTAATTCCCACTTTAGTCCATTCTTGTGTGCTTTATTTGAACCGGCGGTGTTCAACCAGTCGATTGCAGTCTACCGGTATCGCGGTAGACTGATTTCAAGCCAACCGCCTAGTGTTTGAGGGAGGGAGGTGGGGTACAGTCAGTGTTGCCAACTCAGCAACTTTGACGCTATATTTAGCAAGTATTCCGATCCTCTAGTCACTAAAGTGGCTAAAATTTAGTGACTCTTTTTTTCTTTCTTCTTTTTTTTTAAAAAGTGTCAATCTGGCAGCTAGTATTATAGGAGATTATCGGAGTCTATGAATTGAAATCACATTGCTGGGCCTGTAATCAATAAGCAGCCCGTGGTGCTGCAGTGGCCACTCCCCTTCGCAAAGCGCTGCATGCGCGCGAGCAGAAAATGTCTGTCTGTGTGTGTTAGAGAGAGAAAAGAAAGCAAGTGAGAAAGAGAGAGGATTTTGTTGGTGTGTTTGTTTTAGAGGGAGACAGAGAGAGAAATTTGTGTGTTTGAGAGAGAGAGAGAGAGAAACTTGTCTGTGTGTGTGTGTTTGAGAGGGAGAGAGAGTGGGTTTGTGATGTAATCTAATTATTGTATAGCAACAAAATGTGTTGTGAGGGTAGTTTTACTGCAGGCTGGGAACGATTTGTTGGGGTTTGCATTCTTAATGCGGGACTGGTAGATCTCAGAAAGGTTGCTACTTGGAAAGTAGATCTTGGGCCAAAAAGGTTGGGCACCCCTGATTCAAACTCTCAAGCAAGAAAATGAGTGATTTTGGGTGATGCCAACAACTTTATTTTTATTTGTTTTCACTATGTAATTAAACAAAATTTTAAATGAGGAAGAAATGCAAAATGGAATGAATAGCGAGAAGTGCAGGTTGATAGTGCTGGAAAATGTCGTAGAAAAGCTTCAAAGTTGTCTTCTGTACAGTCTATTTTATGATTGAGACGTTATGACTTCCATCCAGAAATCATTTTCAATCAGACTCAGATTGAAATTATGGCAAGTCCTAGTTTATTCACATTTGTAACTGGAGTAAATATGGTAAATGTTTGTTTTGGCAGCTTTTTGTTGCCAAAATATCAAATTCATTTATGTAAAAATCAATTTTAAGAACCTCAACACACAAAATATAATGAAGATTTTTTTTTAGTTTTTCATGAACATTAAACAATTTTAAAAATGGGCTGATTAACAGAAATTGTGTGGATCTGAAACCCTCCACTCGTGACAGACCCTACTTAGACTACCTTGAAATCTCTGCAAATGAATAGTAGACATTACTGGGGCGAGGAAGTCTAGAATCTCCTGCTACCCCTAGATAATCAAAGGACATTAGCTAAAGAAAAGTAAATCAACATAGAAACGTTAACAGTGATTAACATTCAGTCATTGCTGCTTTGTGAGAATGACATATAGTACAGCAATATGACGGTGAATCATTTTTATCATCAATACCTGCAACCTTATCTGGTCGCATTTGTTTCTAAACCCTAACTGGTCATTTAAGATGAAAGATTTGCTAAACTATACGTAATATTTATCCAATCCAGGGCTTGGCAGACTTTTCTACTTTGCCACAAGGGGTTCTAAAATTTCACAGGAGACTCGGACTAGAAGCAGAAACATAAAGGGTTTTGTTAAATAATAGCCAGTCTGGCGCCATGTAGTGCCTCCGCTCAATTTAATTTTACTTCGACAACTAGTGAGGAATTGCAAGAATTAGTTTACAATTGCAGTAATAGGAAAACGTCCTACCCAATCAGAGAACAGAGATAAACACAAGTGTCCGTCCGGCCATGTTTGTAGTTGTGTTGCTGAAAAAAGGAGATCGACCATGCTGTATGGTCCATGTTGGCAGCATATTCTCAGGTTAAGAATTTAAAGACCGTGTTTAGAAAGTTTACTCAGGGGAAAGATGTAGTTGGAAAAGTTTGAATTAAGCACATGGGCTGTCTGTGCCCACTCAGTACCAACTATAGATTAACTGATTAGGTTATTGTAGTCATTTGACCACTGGTCAAAGTCACAAATTCTTGTGAATGCAATATCTCTCAAAATGTTTTAACTGCACCTTGTTGATGTTCCTCTAGTAAAAAGTCACCCATCAGAAGTTGGAAGTGAACCACTTTATTTGGCAGTGTGCCATGAAGGGAGGAGGTGGGACAGACGATATAAAACCTGATCAGTCTGGCAGCCTTAACAATATCTTTTCAACTCAACCTCTCATTTAAAAAGCGGAAGGTTTTCCATCGGAGGGGGTGCTCTCTCTCTCTCACTTTTTTTTCTGAGGAGAAAGGGTGATGCTGTTCTTCGTTCACTGAGAATGTAGTGACTGAGTCTGAGTTTTCCATTTGGACGCTGTTGCTGCTGCAGTGTGGGGGGTTTTACACTGATACAGACACACCTGACTGAGGAGGTGGAACACACTCTGGATTCTTTAACAAGACTGCTCGGTTATAAAAGGTAAAAATACTTTTTTAAAATCATCTACACTGATGGAGGAGATTGTATAGAAACACTAACTTTGCACAGAAATGGTCAAAAACTAAATTATAATGACTGAGTTTGGCTGTCAATGCCATAATAACACAAGGTAAATTTCTATTATCCAAAAATAAAAACGTCTTATTTATAAGGCAAAAAAAAACCAAAACTCATTTGAGAACTTAAATATAATTTATATTAAAAAAAAAAAAAAAAGAGTTGAGTGTTTAATTTCAGACTACTTAACTAATATTTGAGGATGCTGGAATTTATTACATAAAAGTGACCAAAAACAAACTTTCTCATTGTTTAATTTGCTTCTAAGATCAAATTTGTGAGTTTATAAGAAACATGTTCCAATTGAAATTGTAGATATAATTTGGACAAAATCTGGCTATTCAAACCATGTAAGGGGATTAAACTCCTGATTGGTGCAGCAGAACTATGCTGCTTTCATTACAGACATCTTTAAAGATGGAATTAAAGAGACATCTGATTGGAGGGAAAGATAATTATATATTTTGAAGTGTTTTGAAGTCTCAGTAATAAAGGAAAAAACTTCCAACAGCAATCAGATGAGAAATGAGCTGATGTGGCTAAAGAAGATGGTATTTGCTGTGGCAGCAGGATGCTCGACCACTAGAGCATATTTGTGGGTAAACTGTATATTCTGATGGGGGGCTCAGACTCTGGCTGCGCCGGCAGAAACACGCAAGCAGACATGTTAGTCTCCACTGGGATGGAATAAATCAGCTGCTGAAGAGGTGGACAAACATTTAAGTTGGCTGGAAGAGTTTGTTTCCAGCAAAGGGTTTTTATGGAAACACTAGGAGATGGTAAGATCTCCTAAAATAAAAACTCATGCTCATGTGTGTCAGGCCAACATTCACACCTGACCCTGGTTGGATTGTTTGGACCTGGCATATTGGCTAGAAGGTTTTAATACACTGATCCATCCATTAGCTGATTGATGGTGCAGGGGTTACATGAGCCAAAAGCCCAAAGTTCTGTCTTCCCAGCGACCTTTTCCTATCAAATCAATGTGTTTTAGAGCAGCTAGGATATGTACTCTCTCCAGTTTGTCCTAAAACTTCAAGGAGTACAAAAGGCATCCAAACCAACTACCTGGGCCACTTCCTCTGTCATGTCTGGGTGTGAAGGGGCAGCAGATATCTGATCTCCTGGATGCTCCTCTTCCTGTCACTAACATCCTCCAGGAAACTCTGGAAAAACCTCTAGAACTTCAAACATCTAGTAACCTGTTAATGAGTAATGGTCTTCAAATGTGCCACTACTGCTGGTCATTACTCATGGCCACACCTCACCTTCTCATAACATTCCATCTCGCCATTGTGCAGCCATGATGGGGTTTGCAACATGCGTAAAGCAGTGGTGTGGGATGCGGTCACCACAGCAACTTTGTAAGTGGTGGACACTGATCAGTCAGTGAAATAAAAAAGAAACCAGTCGCACACTGCGAGCCCATGTCAACCACTGGACGCAGACCAAATAACTCCCAACTTGATTTTTAAAATATTATTATTACCGTAATTATGTGACTATTAGACACAACCTTTTTCACACGCTTCCAACCCTGCGGCTTATGCAATGATGCGGCCTTTTCATAGATTTTTCTAACGATCAACAGGTGGCTCAAGCATAAAAGGAATGAGTGAGTAGCTTGGCATTTGTATTTGAACCGATGAATGGAAGCACAAACAATAAGAAACAATCCAAAGTATGACTGTTTTTTTCCCTTCAATCTTCTCCCGTCTGAAGATCTCTACCATCCGCCACTTCTGGTTCAAAAGTTATCACAATAAAAGAACCGGAAATACAACTCAAAGAGGACATTATTTTCTCTTTTACACAAGTTTAAACTTTTAATGTAATTTTGTGCCGCATGGATGAATACATAAACAAACCCTCATCCTGAAAAAATCTAGAAGAAGTGCATGTGATGCGGCCTTTAAGATGAAAGCAATTAAGCTGGTTAGTACATAGTGGAACAGAATTGCTTCACATAAACTTAGTATTAATGAAACATAAATGAGAAGTTGAAAACGGCAGCGAGAACAACTGGAGAACAGATAAAAAGACAACAAAAAAAAAAAAAAAATGTTTTTTTTTTTTTTTTTTTTAAACCAGCCCTGTTAGTGCATTTTTACTACTGTACTGCTGCTGTATTACCGCCTCATCATGGGCATTGTTTGGAAAGAAAAGTTATGTTATTAAAACTTTGAAAACACTTCCTGTGTACAGTCTTTCTTTGTAAATATTTCATATTACAATGTGGGACGCTGCATCGGTCCGTCGTGGTAAAAAGAGAGCTGAGCCGAAAAGCAAAGCTCTCAATTTACAAGTCGATCTACTTTCCAACCCTCACCTATGGTCACCAGCTGTGGGTGGTGACCAAAAGAATGAGATTGCGGATACAAGCGGGCGAAATGAGCGTCTTCCACCCAGAATGACTGGGCTCTCACGCAGAGATCGGGTGAAGAGCTCTGCCATCCGGGAGGAGGAGCTCGGTGTCAAGCCGCTCCTCCTTCAGGTCCAGAGGAGCCAGATGGGGTGGTTTCGGGCATCTGGTCAGGATGCCCCCCGAGCGCCTCGCGGGTGAGGTGTTTCGGACACATCCCACCAGGAAACAAGACCAAGGGGCAGACCCCGGACCCGTTGGATAGACTATGTCTCACAGCTGGCCAGGGAAAGACTTGGGATCCTTCCTCAAGATGCAACTCTTCCACTTGGTACAGGCCACAGTCTCTGGCCTGGGGAAAGCAAATCACTCTTTTTGGGTTATGGATAATGGTCGCAAATGTAGAAGTTCTAGTTCTTAACTAAATATTCCCAGTGATAGCAAGAGATAGTACCCAAAGGGCAATTCCGTTTCCTTGAGTCAAGATATATCAAGTCACAAAGTTGACAAAGACCAGGAACATGCTGTGCATTTTGGTGCACTAAGAGATCAGAGCCTGATGAAGCCAATGAACCCATCCTGTGCTGGAGCCAGAGACCAATTTCTGAGACTGCCAAACCAAATCCCCCCACCACAGTGGATGCACGTTAAAATAGGGAAGAGATACCAAACCCCGTATTTTTAGCCTTGGTGCCATGTTATCAATTTTCACTAGACTTTTAAGTTTTAGTGGCAGTGTGGCAATAGTACGAAAACAGTGTTCACCACTTTATATCTTCTTTCAGCATTTCCCTTCAGGGGTCGCCACAGCAAGTCAGTTTCTTCCATCTAACCCTATCTGCTGCATCCTCTTCAGTCACACCAACTATCTTCATGTCTTCCTTCACTGTATCCATGAACCTCCTCTTTGGTCTTCCACTAGTCCTCTTTCCTGGTGATTCCAAACCCAGCATCCTTCTCCCAATGTACTTACTCTCTCTCTCTCCTCTGTACATGTCCAAACCATCTCAGCCTGGCCTCTCTGACTTCATCTCCAAAACCTCTAACATGTGCTGTTCTCCTGATATACTCATATACTCTGTATATGTGAATATGATATACTCATTTTAATGAGTATATCATACTTTATTTCAATGTGGCTTAAAAAGACAGACTGTCTCTCCCTATGCCTTACTCAATCAGCCACGTGTTCTTTCACTGACAAGTGACAACAATGCGGGCAACTGCAAGCAAAGAGGTCCAAAGTGTCTGTCTCAAATGTAAAAACATGTTTCTTGTAAGGATAATAACGCCAGTAACCTGTCCAAATACCTACTTCTATGTTCTAATGAAAAGTTTCACAGTGTTCGACCGTCTGAATAATACGTGTAGCGCTGCTATTGATATGTAAGCGTTACACCAGAGGAGCTCCTAACTAAAAATTATCAAAGACATGTGCAGAAAATTTTAATGAAAAGACGTGAGAAAACAAATGCAGCTGTTTTTCAAACACTTAGATTAGAATCAATAAAATCTTGACAACAGTCATCTTTCCTTAGAAACTATGCCCATAAAAGCAGCAAACAGAATCTCTTACAAACAGTAACCTTGGTGGAATCCAAATCTTAGGAGATGATATATGACTTACTAACAAAACAAACAGGAAAGATGAGGGTTTGTGGACACTGTTTCAGCTGTTTGCCGCTGCTTCCAATCGAGAGGAAAGAAATTCCATTTATCAGTCAAGGAATCACATACCTGTATATGGCATGTCATTCTCAAGGCAACAACATAAAAACTAAAATGTCTTCAAATTTTGCTTGTTTGTGTGTTCTATTGTCAATCTGATTTTAATTAGTAATAATTTTTAAGGTGGTAAAATAAATTTCTAGCTTACCACAAATCATTTTTTCATCCCTTGGAAGAGGCAGTGGTTATCAGATGGATATTTTTAATAGGTTTACTCATTTTTTATTATATAAGACAAATACGAGCCTGGGTCTTTATGGATTACATACATATGGTCATGGTCTGTGGCTTTCATCTGTCATCACATAGACCTCAAAAATTCATTATTAATACAGTTTGTGATTTTGACGGCTTGGTGTCGCCTTATTCTTGGTTTTCCCCAAATAGGAACATTCCTCCTCAAGAAGGAGGCTCTTAGGACAAGGACATCCTGTCGCCGATTAGTTCATTACTTATGCCGATTGTGTGTTTCAGACTGATTGTGTGTGAAGCTCTTCGGAAAAAAAACTCTGAGATGTGGAAATAAGATGAAACTTAACAGAATTGATTGATGATTAAAATGAAGTATTGTAACTTTAAACAGTGAGTTTTTATGGTTATTTTCAAAAACTTTGCTTCAAGCAGCTGCAGAACTGTGTGATTATTTAATGGAAAAACCAACATAAACTCTGTGTTCCTGCTGCAAAGCACCACCGCTTTGAACTTGATTGTATTCACATGATCAACCATGTGATTGATCATTTAGCAAATAAAAAATACACTTTTCAAATGTACTGGACACAAACTCAAATTTTTGGAGTTATTTAGGAAACTTTTGTGTCACACTTGTTTTAGAAAATTTTCCACAGTAAATTTGTCTTGTTTTGTTTTACAATGTGATGAGGAATTGCTGCTTGGCTCTGAGCTCAGTTTGAATTTTTATGACTGACATTATGTTTATGAGTTTTTTTTGTGGTGCCGCTTCTCATCTAAAACCAGGCAGATTGAGAAGCTAACAGTAACCGATTGCTTGACATGCTGTAACATGAAGAAATCGTATGAAATCATCCACGCTGCTGTGTTTTATACGACTGCTTTATGACTCCGCTGCTACTGCTAAAAATTTCTACCTTATAAACGACAAAAGGACCTACTTGCTTTCAGGTAGATTAAGACGTTTTCCTCTTCTCTAGATCGGGCCACAGACTTTACTAACCCAAGCATTTCTTCCAGTTCATCAGGTGCATTTTGAGGCATTCTAGGGCCAAATATGGGGCATAATCCCTCTAAGGTGTCCTCAGTCAAACTAGGGCTTCCACCCATTGGAGCATGCCTGGAAAACCTTCCCACAAAGACAATCAGAATTACCAGAATGACCTATCTCTTAAATGAGATAGGGTAAGGCTGTCCTCATCCTGCAGGAGAAGTTTATTTTGGTCGCTTGGATTCTTGATCTTACTTTGTTCAATCACCTCCCACAGCTCATGTCTATAAGTGAAAGTAAGAATGTAACTCGACTACTAAAAGTTCTGTTGTGGTGGAGAACAAAGACTTGTGGAAGGTTCATATTGACCCGATGCCTAAATGACTTAGGATTGTGGGTATCTTTGGCTGAGCAAGCATTTTTGCTTTTGCGCGTCGAGACAATAAATCTGTGAATGACACACACAGATTTATAAATAACATATATTTTTTAAAAGGTCCATCCTTAAAGTAGCAACAAAAACTAGATCCATGTCGGTCAGGGGTCAGTCCAAGTAAGTCATTATTATTATTAATCATTAATGTGTGAGAGTTGAAATATTGTATCAAAGTAGGTGCACAAAATGAGTTCAAAAGTGGTGATTAACATGGTACATACTGTATGTCTTAATTATTTTTTCCATAATCATTAAGCTTCCTCCGCCTAGTGACTGGGCTGTCGCTTAATTTAAAAAAAAAAAAAAACGCGCCTCTTGCGATTGCAGCGAGCTCATGTAGCGTTCCACATTTTGGTTGGCTGTTAATGTTAATGGCTGTTAAGGCTGTTAAGGCACCTCGAGCCTCACCTCGAGCCTCATCAGCTTGAGGTGTGTCGAGTGGGATTGTCCTTCCGATCTCACCTGGGGCTCAGAGAGCTTTTTCGCAAATGTACCGTCCGGAAGTGAAGCGACAGGCGGGGAAATGTAGACACATCATATCTACTTTGGTTGTGATGGGGAACGTAAACTATCTAACAAATGCGAAGAGTTAGAGGCTTGGTGAAATATTCTTTTTAAAACAGGATCTACTGGGAATCCAGCTTAGTCTGTTTTATAGAGAATTTGCTTAGCGACATGTACTCTGATTCCTCTAAACGGACCTGCGTGCAGACAAAGACATGGAAAAGTGCGGCAAAACTAAAAGTGGTGGACTGGAGTTGTTTGTGAACGACAAATGTTGTTCCAACCATAATGAAGGATTTTAGTTTGTGTCGTTATGTGGAGCTTTTATTGGTCAATTTAAGACCTGATTATGTGTCACAGGAGTTTTCCCACATCGTTGCTATGGCCAGAGTTCACACACTCTGCCAACTTCTTAAATAACATAATTTCTCTTGAAATTGACGTAAGTGGATTTGTAGTGACTATTCATAAATGATAGAGTGTAGTGGGCTTGACCATAAGAAACAATTTGGAATGCATTGGAGCAGAAACCGAGAACCAGAACTTGTTCTTGAACCTTGGTTTGACCTCACTAACGGTCTACAAGTGGAAAGGACACATATGTCTACAAACCCGCTATTTGATAGGCATCCTTCCTCACAAATCTTGTCATTGCAGTAAACAATGAATGAACTGATTCTGAAAATGTTTTTTTTAATAAATTCAAACTGTTGTTCTAAAAAGCAGCTTTTTAAAATATGAAGGGGGTCATGTGAGCACAACAAAAAGTCCAAAGTCCAGCTGTTTCCATCAGATCAGGAGAAAGAACAACATCAGGATCCCAGTGTGAACATAATTACAGGCATGCTGCTTTCAAAGCAGCAAAGAAAAGCCCTGCACACAGAGGCTTTGTTTTAGTCCATTAAAGTCTGGTTGGATCAACCAAATCATTTGGAAATTCTCAATTTACAATTCATGGCGAGTCTCTAAACTCCTGTAACTCCAAGTACCCTTTTTTCTTCCAAATTCTCCATTTTTTTTTTTCCACCGAACTCTTCTGTGTGACAGGAAATTCAAGTGTGAATGTGTTGGAATGTTAAAACCCCCCCAAAAAGAACACAATTACGGGCTTTTGTAGGATTCATTGGCTTTGAATCTTAATTACCTGTACAATTTGAATTCGTAAATATAGTAAAAGCCAAATGAAAAAGGAATTGAAATCCTGCTTTTTTTAAATCTTCCTGCTGTGGTCTCAGAATTAGCATAACAATGAAGTGCTGCAAACTTCTCTCCAAATCTGAACACTGGTTTTATTCACTTGAACACTTCTCATCTGGAGCGAAGCGTTAAACTAGTGTGTAAACTTTGCTACGGTGTGGTAACTTCACGTTTGTTTTTTTTTCTCATGAGGGGTTCATCATGGGGCAGCAGGCAGAAAAAAACATCTACTTCTGATTTGTCATTACGGACTACCATCCAAAAATCCCAGACTGCTTAAAGAGACACAAAAAAACCAATCAACACCACGACAAAGACCAGAGCTTTATCAAAATTAAAATTCTTTTAACCCAAATTTTCCAACCACAGTGGACAGTGATGTTAAAGGATGTGAACTTGTGATGAACTTTAATTACATGGTCAGTAATTAATTTTTATTCCTCAATTCTTATGTTAAACTTGTATTTTTAAAGTATCTGAGGACTCATTTATAAAGGTTGTTAATGGCAAGATTTCTGTTTATGCCAAATTCTACACAAACTAAGCAATCTATTAAGGTGGCGCTGCGTGGAATATTGTGCAGCTCTAAGTGAAGTGAGAAGCTGCCGTACACAGATTGTGGGGCAAATAATCCTGTTCAGAATCTGAACTGAGCTGATGACAGTGAAATGATCGAAGCATTTGAACCGGCGAAGGAAACAATTAGAAAGCACACATACATTATTTACAGGTTATTAGGCAAATAAGTATTTTGACCACGTCATCCTTTTTATGCATGTTGTCCTGCTAGCCTGCTACCAATTAAGCATGCATTTGTAAATTGAGAAAGGGTGTGGTCTAATGTCACTGTCACCCAATAGCAGGTGTGCATAATTATGAGCCAACTTCCTTTCCTTTTGCAAAATGAGTCAGAAGAGAGAAGAGAAATTGACTCTAAAAGTAAAAAATTGTGAGATATGATTGGGGTGGAATGGTGAGTTTCGTCACAGGTGTGATCAATAACACTTAAGACGCATTGAGGTACGTAAATATGTTCTGATGAATACTAAAATTATGTGGCGTAAGTAAGACGCATCAGCTGATTTAAAAAAAAAAAGTCTACGCAACTCTTTTTAGGAGAGTCCACTGTCTTTAAGGATGTGTTATAACCACCAAATGACTTCATGATGTCATACTGTACCATGCAAAGGTTGTTTGTTGCCTTGTGAAAAGATACAATGTGATCATTTGCTCCATAAAAAATAGACTATGACTTGTTATGTTGTCACCATTTCAGTTGTGAACCCTCCTTGTCCTGAAGGGTGTGGTGATGGGAAGGAGATTGTTGCAGTGTGATGTTGCCAATGGAGGTGCTTGGTCTTAATGGAAGGGGGGCTCTGTGCTGCATCCCTGCAGCTGCAACCCCAGATGGTCATCTGTGGTTTTAGTGTGTGCCTGCTTTACCTACTAGCCGAGTCCATAAGTCGTTGTTTCCTCACACTTGTTGAACCAGATGTTTTAACACAGTGGGATTTCTTTTCTATGTGTGTGTGTACATTAATAAGAAGTTTTACAGATGAGTGTTTCAAATGCACAACGAACTGTGCAAAAAGAACAGAACATTCGTGAAGACTTTCGACCCAGAAGCACCAACAAACAGACCAACATCTGGGAGAACTAGTTTCTATATTTTTAGTTGAACAAACTCGCACTGTGACAGATTTTTTTCCATTATTATTAGGACTTCTACTCCAATGACGAACGTTTCCATTTTAAATGGCGACTTTTCTTCCAGGTTTAGAGCAGAGACATAAATCAGAGGATTTCTCTTTCTTCATCATCTAATGAATAAAGCTGAAACACAGACATATTTTGACATAATAATAATAAAACCATTTTTAAAAGTCATGTGCCAAAAGGAAAGAATTTATTCATTTAGTTGTTTCCTTTTAGGATAACAACCACACAGCGAGGTCACCAGTCTGTCAGAACACAGTTCTGCAAAACTCTGTAGTTCCATTCCCACAGAAAAAACATTCCTACCGAACGCCAGTCATTTAAGAATTAGCCCACAATTTTCATGTATTTGATGGTTCATTGACACAAACTATTAACAGTTTTCTGATTTTTTTGTTGTCGATGTTTGTTTTGTTTGTTACGCATCACTCTGATTGTATATGATTTTGTTGCTATGGGGCAGATATTATAAGCTTTGCTTCTATCTGTACCCTCTCATTCATCTTTTTTTTTTTTACTAAAAACCTTTTTTAAGATGTGTTTGTTTTTTTGTTTTGAATGAAATGAATACATTTTTTTTTAATTATTTAGAAACTTTATACTTTGTACTAGATTCTAAATTTTGTCCAGATTTGACTAACGTGACTCTTGTTTTATTTTTGTGTTATAAACATTTTAATGCGTTGTAATAAGCTTACTCTGTGTTTTGCTAATTTTTGTTTTTACTTTTACAAACTTTTTTTTATTTCACCAACTTTACTTTGTGTGTTTTTAACTTTACTGTTAGTTAAATGAACCTTTCTTTAAATATATTTGGATTTTTTTACAACTTTATTCTGGATCTAACGTCCAACATCCAGCTGTGTAACATCTGATCCCAGTAAGCGTCAGAAAATTCTTTCTCAACCCTGCATTACGACCTTCATGGTCCAACAGAAAAGCTTCCAAACGTTCATGTTTTATGTCCATATTGCATCAAAATGCCAAGTTTAACATTGCATTGACAATGTTCCAGGTTTCATACGTCCCAATGTTTGTTTGCAGTAGGTTGGGGTCATAATTACATATAAAAACATTTTATCGTTCATTTAGTTTATGGAAAGACATAAAGAGACCGTTAAAAGGTTTGAAAAACTATTAGTAAACAATGAATCACAAATTTGGGGAATTACAACCCTGGTGTTGGCCCAAATTACCGGTAACACGTTTTCAAGTAAATCCCAGACACAGGGACTCACTCACACATTATTAAAATTAAACAACAATATTTTGTACTTGTTGATGTATCTGGGTAAAACAAACCATGTGTAAAAAAAAAAAAAAATGACAGGCAGAGGTGCACATGCGTCAAAACATGCACATTGCTCCACATTAAACACTGTAGTGCTTTTGCACACCAACATTTTGCAAGCCGCATTAGACGTTAGCAGAAAAGAATGCTAAAAACATCATTTGTCATTAAAAAACATTGGATGTTCGATAGACTTACAGATTTAGTCAATTTGGACTGTTCTAGACCTGATATGGACTTCTGCTTAACGTTGATATTTGGTCGTCCAGAAACCCTATGGACTTTTATACTAAATGTTGTGGTGTCTTGCTGACAAATCAGATAATAAATGATTATGGAATGAGAAATATGAGAATCTTTCATGACAGCTGATCAGAGGTATTTGGTTTGTTAAACATAAAACATTTAAAGATTAAATTACTTTATGAGCAATAATATTGTTTCCAGAATTAAAGCAGCTCTAGAAAAGACCCAGAAAAAATAGCACTAATTAAATGTAATGGAGTCAAAATCATTGATTTTATTTTGACATCAACTTTAATTATTAGGGGAGAAAATGAAGGGGAAGAAAATAGCTTTGTTATCCATCCCAATCTTTTATTTTAACACTGTGATGGTCGTAGCCCGCTGGATTGAAATCTAATCCTACCCTGTGTTCTTCCACAGCTCCTCTTGGTTCCCACCTAATCAGTGATCCAATAAAACCATGAGAGCTCTCCTCCTGCTCTGCCTGCTGGCGCTAGGCCACACCAAACCACACAAGCAAGTCAACCGCTTTATGAAAAACGACATTATGATGGAGGATTGGCAATGGAATGGTCAAGAGGAGGATGATGACAGTGATGACTATGATGATGAAGACTGTCCAGCTGGCTGCCGGTGTTTGCCTGGCGTAGTGCAGTGCTCGGACAAAGGTAAGAACCTGCTATGTACTACAATGGAAATACTAAAAAAAACAAGTAAAAACAAGTTCGTACAAGTCTGAAGCTCAGAAATTGTTCCTTACTAAAAATGATTTACCAAAAACAAGTAAATCTAAGGTCTGCTCTTTAATCTGATGAGGGAAGAGTGTTTTTTCTATTTCCGAAACGAGGTACTGGACAATGTGGAGGAGTTTAAAAAATTGTACAGAACTAACTTTTTCAAAGTTTCTACCTTATTTGTTATTCCTAGATCAAAAACATTCCTCACTCACATTCTACATTAAACAGCAAGTGTTTTATCAGCGGTGCACACATTCTGTGGCGAAAGAGAAATTGTATGTGTACGGTTTGTACAACAGGGAGAGACATTTCTATGTTAATGCACCGAAATAAGAATTTAAAGAATCTGCGCCACCTTTATAATATCAGGGGTCTTATTTAAAATGCTCACCTATACTAAAACGCCAAATCCTAAGCAAACAGAGTGATTTATAAAGCTGGCGGAGTGTTGATTTGCCATTTTCTCTTCACATGCAGAGAAATTATATCTCACTGGTGAGGGTTTCCATCCCCCCAGGGGGGGACCTTGGAAAGATCCAGAAAACACTAAACTGAAGGACTTTATCTCCCAGCTGGATGGAAGGAGTGAATGTTGAGGAGGAAGTACAGTTTTTACTGTTTGGATTTTATGGGTACAATTTAATGGAAAATGAAGATCGACAGCAGTGTGTTTGTGCACAACATCAAGAACTAATGATGTTTCCATCTGTGGTGTTAACATGTGGAGCAGCTGGATGGGAATACTTCACTGTACTTTAATGTAACTCTATTAGAGCCGTCATGGAAGATTCAGCTGCAAATTCTTTGCTTTTTTTACAGCAGTTATGTCAGGTTTGGGTCGACAGCCCACATTAGAAAATAATGTGCAGTTTTTAAAATGACTCATAACCAAACCCAATCTAATAACTTTGAGACCCATTTTCATTATGGAACATGACAGCAGCTTAAAAAGATTTTTATAGAATTGTACCGTTATTATTTATTTCAAATCAGTCATTTTTATTGGAATTTAATTTAAGGGCTTTTAGATGTGCTGTAACTGTTACAACGTCATCAAATGAAGACATGGAACCAAAAGTAAAAAGAAAACTATTTGCTTTGGTTTTTCTTGTAATTATGAACTAATTTGCAACAAATTAATGGGGACTGAAAGTTTCTTGTGGGTGTCACCTGCTTAAGGTGACCTGGTTTTTTTTCTAATTTTATTAAAATATTTGACATATTATGACGCCCATAAAAGCACGTTTTCATTTGAATCGTCAGTCTTCCGTTCAGTCATCTTCCGCTTGTTCCGGGTCAGGTCGCGGGGGCAACAGCCTCAAACGGGCAGCCCAGGCCTCTCTCTCCCCGGCTGCATCCTCTAGCTCACCTGGAAGGATCCCAAGTCATTCCCCGGCCAGCTGTGAGACATAGTCTCTCCAGCGGGTCCGGGCTCTGCCCCTTGTCTCCTCCCAGTGGGACGTGCCTGAAACACCTCGCCCGTGAGGGGCTCGGAAACCATCCCATCTGGCTCCTCTCGACCTGGAGGAGGAGCGGCTCGACACCGAGCTCCTCCCGGATGGCAGAGCTCCTCACCCAATCTCTGAGTGAGAGCCCAGCCACCCTGCGGAGGAAGCTCATTTCGGCCCCTTGTACCCGCAATCTCATTCTTTCGGTCACCACCCACAGCTGGTGACCATAGGTGAGGGTTGGAACGTAGATTGACTTGTAAATCGAGAGCTTTGTTTTTCTGCTCAGCTCTCTCTTTACCACGACGGACCGATGCAGCGTCCTAGTTATTGCTGATGCCACACCGATCCGCCTGTCGATCTCCCGCTCCATCCTTCCCCCACTCGTGAACAAGACCCCGAGATACTTAAACTCATCCACTTGGGGCAGGACCCTGTCCCTGACCCGCAGGGGGCATTCCACCCTTTTCCAGGCGAGGACCATGGTCTCGGATTTGGAAGCGCTAATTCCCATCCCGGCCGCTTCACACTCGGCAGCAAATCGATCCAGTGAGAGCTGGAGATCACGGTCCGATGAAGCCAACAGAACCACATCATCCGCAAAAAGCAGAGATCCGATCCTGAGGTCACCAAACTGGATCCCTCCAACGCCTCGGCTGTGCCTAGATATTCTGTTCATCACCATAAAGGTGATGAACAGAATCGGTGACAAAGGGCAGTCCAGTGAGAGTTGGACTCCGCCAAGGCTGCCATTTGTCACCGATTCTGTTCATCGTCAGACTTAGGAAGCTTTAACTACACTACTGTCATTTTTGTTCATGTTAATTTGTTGTGAGGAAGAGACGTTTGTCAACATGAATGTGTAATCGGTATTCTCATTGTGTTGGTTGTTGACTTATCAAACCCCAAGCTAACAGTGACTAAGGAGACTACGTATTTTAGCCAAAAGAAAAAGGGAAAAATCACATGCCATGATATTCCCACTACCATGCTCCATTGTGGATACAATGTGCTATAACAAGATCATTTTCTACAAATCCATGTTCTAGATTTTAAAGTCTGTTGTTGATCGTAAGCTTTAAGGCTATGCAAGGAAACATATATCCTCATGGTATTGTAAATTCATAAATCAATAAACACGATTCTCATGTAGGAAACCATATGATGTAAGTAATATTAATACACAGGATACAAACAAAATCTGGTCTTGAGATTCTATACTATAAACACTCCAAAGGATGCTGTTATAACTTTGGCCTTGTCTGAATTAGCAAGAACAAGCAGCTTGAATGCTGACTAGCTGGTTTGTACGGTTTTTTTGTTGTTGTGGAAAGAGTAATATCTCAAAGTGTTGTTAGTAACAAAAACATTAAATAAGCGGTGACAGAACCAATAATCTAATAATAACATTGTAATATTGTATTACTCGTACATTACTCAGTGACTTAAACAAAGAGAGAACGAAGAAATGAAACAAAGACAAAATGAGAACATACGAAGCAAAATGTTGCAAAAGCTAAACTTCAGCTGCTGGCTAGAACCAGATTCTCATCCTAACCTCCCAGACTAAGTTTTCTCAACTCCCAGTTTGCAGCTGTCTGTAAATGGCTCTAAATTCAGTTCCTGATAAGCAATAAAAGTGTAGAAAAATTTGCACACAACCCTGCATCAGGATTCAGCATGAATACACCTACTCTTGCACTCCAGTGTAAATTCTCTTGCATGTGTATTCTCTGTTCCAATACTTGTAATTATTTGGTAATCTTTTTGTCTGTGACCAGGTCTAATATATGTTCCTGAGAAGATTCCTGAAGACACATCGATGATCGACCTCCAAAACAACGACATCACTGAAATCAAAGAAGACGACTTTAAAGGCCTCCACAAGCTTTATGTAAGGAAATACAATTCTTGTATAACAGCACAATACAAGAAATGTACTGCACAGTCACTGTAAACAACTGTATTTGGTGGCTGGCTGGACGGACAGATCGACAAACACACAAATCCATATGTCAGAATTAAGGAAAAGGAAGGTTGCCGTTAGAATATCCGTACTTGAGGCCTGACAATCCACTTCGATACTTGATGTCTGCAGGAACACAAACCAGTTCCCTCATTTCAGAAATGGAAAAGAAAAGCATTTCCAGCTGAGGAGCAGGTTTGCTTTAATCTGCGAATTCTAAACCCATCTGGAGTTAATCTCATCAAAGCTAAATGTCTGCTGTGAACTACAGCAAACACAACAAAGGTTCCAGAATTATCCTCTCATTAGCTCTTGTATATGGATACAAAACACCTCATTTTGCTCAGTTCAATTTATTATTCTAATTAGATGAAAACTTTACTTTCATTACATCACATAAAAAGAGTCCTAAAACACCTTGTGTCAATATTTTCCCATGTCCAATCTTGTTCCGTCCTGGCACTGCATAAAACCGTTATATGATAGGCATAAAAATGAACCCTTCTTATTAAAAATGCAAAAAACGTAATTGAATTTGACATGTTTTCTACAAAACTTGTTTTTTTTCCCAACAACAGGGGCTGTTTCTGATCAAGAATAAGATATCTAAGATTCATCCAAAGGCCTTCAGGGACATGAAAAATCTGAAACTTTTGTATCTCTCTTACAACCTGCTGACTGAGATCCCCGCTAATCTTCCTCCAAACATCCTGGAGTTGCGATTCCATGCAAACAACATCAACCGCATCCAGAAGGAGGCTTTCAAAGGTTTAAGGAAGCTGCATGTGTTGGGTAAGCAGGCTGGATTTAGAGGTTCAATTAAACAAAGATAACTGGAATCATATTTGCTTTGCCATATTCATCTAAACTGGTAGACGTTTTAGATGTGTCTTTGACATACGGCGTGCAAGCGCTTGCTGGATCCGATTTGTCGGCTGCCAAAGCTGAGATGCAAGCGTTGCTGGAAGTACACTGTGTTCCAAAGGACTCTGCATATTAAATTTTTCCGTAGAGGTTTCCACTGAGTTTTTTCTTTAATTGGGCTCAACTGACAAATTGACGATAACAAAAACTTAATATCAGGAATTCAAACATCCTGACATCCAAGATAAACCAAAGCAATAATCTTGATGACATGTGAATTTTATTTGCGTAAAAATATAGAATACAATCATTGTCATGTTGACTTCCTGTTGACTTGTTTCTGAGCAGCAGAGTATGCAAATTCAGCTTTCATTTGCGTTTTCCGCAGAGAGGTTCTTTAATTGGAATCAAAGGAATCAATACAATGTAAGCACATCCAAGTTGCAGGTGTCAAAACCAATGCAAAACCAAAGTATGGAAATATCTTCGAGTGGTTGCGTTTGACGTCAAGTTAAATCCTGCTGCATGGCAGCGGAAATCAGACAAAACGCATTGCCAAAGCAGAATGAAGACGTGTGGCTTTATAATTTTAACATGTGAAATGAAAGAATTGACCATTTTATGGGAACAGGGCTAAATATTTTGAGGTTCATCAGAAAATTGAAACTTTTCAGAAGTTTGAACACTTTTTCCTTTCCATTGCAAATCAAATTGCCTGCTTTTGTTATCAATTTTTCTAAATGTTTCAAAAGTTAACATTTTTCTGATAATTAGAAAAACTAGAAGTGTTTTAAAAAAACAAAACTAAGCTGATGCTTTAATTAAAGCTACAATTTTACACTAAAAAATTATATTGATTAAAAAATGTATTGGAATTAGACAATTGGATTGTATTCCTAACCATGCATGTGGCCATTTGATTGGTTCAAATTGCAAATCTATGCCAAAGATGAAATATGACACATACAAAAAAAAAGGTTTAAAAAAAAAAAAGAAAACATTTTAAATATTTTCTGCTTTAGTGAGGATACTGCTCAAGTGAAGAAAGTCTGTGTTTAGACAGGATGCTGCAAATTCACAATAATTGTTTTATTTATCATCTGAACTGCTTGTCCCTAAATGTGTCGCGAGGGGGCCGGAGTCTATCCCAGCTTAGGAGGGATACAGCCTCAAAAGGTTGCCATTCGGTTGCTGAGCCACACAGACAGACAACCATCCCTCTTCTGGTCGCTTACGGGAGTGTAAATTTGACATACGTATTTACCAAACTATCCTTGGATTATTGATTTATATGTGGTGCAAATAAAGCGTTGATTTTTTAAGATAATTTTTCTGATGTTCTCTGTTTTACCTACAAACAGCTGGGAAGGAAAACTTTTAACTATTTTTCCTTCATTTGCTTGGAAAACATTCCAGAGAAACTGGAAAATGATTGAGTTGTTTCCATAAATGCTTTTAAGACCAACCTGAAAATTTCACAGGCAGCCTCAATAACATGCAGTTGTTTTTCCTGGCCTGCACAGTTTTCATTTTTGTTTAAATCATCTTTTTATATAAAAAATGTGCTGCTTATTGGCCAAAGACTTTCCTGGTTAAATACATAAAAATTTAATTAAAAAACAGCCATAAAGCTTAAAACAAACAGAATGAAGTGAGTTTGGTGTTATCTGAGGCATGGGTTGTTTATAAATGATTGTTTTTCCAACTAGACCATTTAGTTTGCCTAATTAGACCACCCAAGTTAAACTTTGAATATCCAATGGGGTGGGGGGTAAACTTTTTTAAACCTGAAAGGCTGATACAGACAGTGCTGCATTGAATTGGACACAACAGTCCACGTAAGATGTTTTTATACCAATCATTATTTGGTAAAGATTCAAAAGTCCAAGTTATATCCCTTTAATACAATTTTAATATCAGTCCTGATGGTGTTTTAAACCAGTGACATATATGGAGGTATTTACAGCTTAACACTGACGTCACTTGTGATTCCAACTTACATATTTATTTGGACCTTGGATGCAGATATAATCAGTGGTGAACTCACAAGATGAAAAGATTTAAGATATGCGTAATGTTGTTTTCTGGAACTCATTACGTTAACCAAAGCTAATGTAATTTCAGCCTGCGCGTGAAGACCGATGATCACACAAACTGTTGGAATGATTCTATACATGTTTATCTGCTGTTGATCTTACGAGTGGAAAAGCCCTTTTCTCTAAATCCAACTTGATGGGTGTTTGGCTAATACAAACAGGCAAGCCAAGGGAAGAAAAAAGTGCAGATTGAAGACCTTGACTAAATAATTCAGTTTTAAATACGTATTTGTTTGTCTCATGTTATCAAAAACACTTGTCAAGATTTTAGCTGCTTCCTGGTTGAATCCCGGTTCTGCAAACTGGGTAAAAGGCCTGGATCTTGATGGCTCATGGACCAGGCTTGGGCAGACAGAGCTAACATAATCCTGGTTCCACTCACCGGGCTTTGGATATTCTACACCCTGTTTAAAAAGTGTTTATGTTCTGATTTAGATACAGTATGTTACCATTCATTGTGGTGTTGTTTTAAGATGCTAAAAAACTGATAATGGTCTAAATTTCTTGTTGAAGTTCAGGGGCCTCATTTGTAAAGACTTGCGTGGATTTAAGTTCAACGAGTGTTTTTGTTCTGCTTATGCATCTGGAGATAAAAACCTCATGTTCAATAATAAGAAACAGTCATTTCACCAAAAGTGGAGATGGTGTAAAGCATTCAAGCCATGGTGGTGTCTCCCACATTCAAAAGACAATGAAGTGGAAGGCGGTCACCACAGCGATGTCTCCAGTTCACATCAGGTTCTATCAAAAAAGTGTCGTCTTTTCCCCACGTCTTACACTCATTTTTAATTATTTATTTATTTCACCGTTTTTAACTATGAAAAACTCAATGAGATAAAAAAAATCTCCTTTTCAAGAGTATCCTGGTCCCTAAAACCCATTTTAGAAGGAGCCTGCTACACAAAAAAGAACATTTGAGTTCAAGGTTAAATTTCAATCCTGACTTCTAAGTTTTATTGAAAGAGACTCAAGTTAACTAAAGACACAAAGCCTCTAATTATTTCAGTCTTGTCTATGTTTAGCTGGAAAAAGTTTTTCCTAATCCACCCAATTCATCTTTTGAATGCAGAGACAGAATGAATCCACATTTCCTTAATCAATTGCAGAAAGTTGGATGGAAATCTGAGTATCATCTGCATAACGTATGATCAGGCACACTATTGTTTTTAACTGGCTGAGAAGAGCAGATCATTTGAACCATTTACTTGAACTGAGTTTGCCTTTTCAATTCAATCAGTCATTGATTAGCTGATGTTTGTGCTATTCCAAATAGAGCTGGGCGCCAATCCTTTGGCCAACACTGGTATTGAGATGGGAGCTTTTGATGGCATGGCGTCGCTCTATATCGGAATAGCGGAGGCTAAACTAACAGCTGTGCCAAAAGGTAAGACTTTAGTTTCTTATTTTTAAGCATCTCACTACAAAGAGACCTTAAAAGAGAACTGTAGCATTTTAACAAACAGAAATTCCTTTTAGATTCTCATTAACGCCGTTAGTAAAAGTTTAATTGGTTTGTTCTACCTCCTAGACTTCCCATCATCCATCACAGAGCTAAGCCTGGACTATAACAAGATCTCGAAGGTGGAAGTAGAGGACTTCATCCGATATAAAAACCTCCAAAGGTGACAATCTAACCTTCAGTTGACTTACAATTGAATATTTGTAATAAACAAGTTAAGGCTGAAATTTTAAGCTCATACGATGCTGATCTTCAAAGTCTTTTAAGTGGCCCTGCTTTAACGTACTTAATTCACAGTAAGGAGTAATTGTTACGAACTCAGCTGTTTGATGGACCAAACTTAATTTGTGTCAGTGTGTTGAAGCAAGGTGGTATTAAAACCTTCAGAAAAGCTAGTTAGTTAACGAACATGAAATAAGATAACATGTTTAAACTAAAACCCAAATTATTTGGTGTAGCATTTAGGGATGTACCAATACCAGTATCGGTTAGTGCAATGATACTGAGGCACTTGGCTTGCATACGTACAAGTACTTGACATTGGCGAGTCTGTTCCACCATTGGTGGAACAGATTGATAAATCCGAATCGGCGGGTACACAAATAAATGTACTTGTGCTGGTATCAGTTTTAAAAAGATGTATTGGTGCTATAATAGATGTAACGGTACGAAAGACATTACCTTCTGAGGATTTGAGTATCTCCATTTTTCAAATCTGTTATAGTCATCAGACCGTTTTCATCAAAAAGCAGAAACTCTTTAAACTGTTCTCTAACTTCTACAGGTTGGGTTTAGGTTTCAACCACATCAAGTCTGTAGAAAATGGCAGCTTTGCCGGCATGCAAAACGTCCATGAGATCCATCTGGACCACAACCGTCTGAAAAAAGTCCCTCTCGGCCTCAATTCTCTGCGTTACCTTCAGGTGAGAAGCTGTCACAAACCTGATTCTGAACTTTGTCAGAGCGGGACTAAGATCATTTTTCAGTAATGGTCCATTAAATATTTTAAAACCAGTACTAGTAATACAACAGGGAATTCGAACAAGTCTCACATGCTTCACAAGTTCTGAAATTGCGTCATTGATAAGTTCTCATACAGCACCGTCTGGTGGTCGTGTGCAGCAATGAAAACTATTTCCTTTTGCACAGCTGTCTGCATAAGGCATGTCATTGGGGGTTTTTTACAAGATTTTTATGGTGCAGCTTCTCTAACACGCCTGTTTTAATTAAATGGATTCAACATCTTACGTGGTTCTAACTCACAATTTAATTAATGTATTCAGAGCATGATCAGAGCCTGTGCACTAAAACACTCTGCTCTCACTAAAATGTGGGCGTAATAGAGAACAATAGATATAGTGAAGAACAACCAGGCGTTTGAAAGTTTCAGAATAGCTTAGAAATTTTCAAAAAATGCATAAACAAAACAACAAACCCCTTTTTTTGTGTTTTAATGGACATAATTGATGAGGATATATAATTATTTTTGTCTGTGTCTTCAGGTTATTTATCTGCATCACAACAAGATCAGCTACGTGGGAGTGAATGATTTCTGCCCCGCCTCTGGCAGCGTGAAAAAGAACCAGTACACCGCCATCAGCCTGTTTGCAAACCCAGTGAAATACTGGAGCATCCAGCCGATCACTTTCCGCTGCGTGACCGGCCTGCGGGGCGTCCAGCTCGGAAACTTTAGGAAGTAAAGAAAGCGAAAGAAGTTTGAGAAAAAAAATCCGGCTAACATCCTCATGGCAGAATAGAGAATAATCTGCATAGCTGAGGGAACAGTCGTCCATAAATAAGGATAACATTTCATTATATTGATTTATTTAGACACCTTAGAATATGTTGGATGCTGGTTTGTTTTCCATATAGTGTTTCAGGTCAGAGGACGGTGAATATTTTCTCAGAAATTAAAAAGCACTGGGAAACAGAGGGGAAAACACACTAGCCCCCTTAATGAAAATGCTGGCATTTCACCCCTCAGCTGGTACTTTATGCACTAGGACAAGAATACAGATCCTCCTTCAGATCATTCTTTGAAAAAAATCATCACAAATGACCTTTTTATTCAAAAGGATTTTAATTGTTGAATTTAACAACACCATTTTATTTCTTTGGAAATACCACTGTTGAAGAAAATCAGTGAACAATCTATATGTATTTATGTTATAAACTTACACTATTATTCTGAATATTTTCTTGCATAAGTTTTATTTACAAATTTTGACGTCGTAACAAGGTCGTTTCTGAAAGAAGTCACTGAGTCAAAAAATTTACACCTTGTTAGACCACATCGTATTTTATGTTTATTTTCTGTAATCTGTCTAAAACCCTGGATCAGAAACAGCTCACGTAAATGATTGAAATGCTTTTTTCCCTCCCATGGTGCTATATTTATTGAGGCTGAGTTTAATAAACATTGACCACCTCAAACAAAGTCTGACTGTCATTGAATTAAATATTTCAGAAGATACGAAAAAGAAAATGTAATTTTCTATTGGTTTAACATTGACAACAATTAATGCTTTAACTTGATCATCCACAAGAGATTCTCCGAACAAGTAATAGAAAAATGGCAGCGCAACTCTGAGCAAATGAAAATGCATTGTAAACGTTACCGGATGGCGGCGTGGGAACAGCGCACACACTGTTCACACTAATTTGTTTCAATGTGTCTTAAAGAGATGGAACTCATCATTTTTTCTTTCCTGCTTTAGTGTGAAGGGAAGGGGCTGCTCACGATCTCTCACTCAGTCTCAAGCATTACTTCGCTGAAATGCTAAAACAACCAGAAGCAGCAACCTTGCAAACATGCATCATATTTTTAATAAAACTTTAACACTGTTTGACCGTCTGAGTGAGACGTGTAATGCCACTGTCCGGTATAGTATGTGCACACGTGGAGCACATAACTAAAATGGTTATCAAAGACAAGTGCATGACATTTTAATGAAGAAAGGATGCGAGAAAATGAGGACAGCCATCAGTATTTTAAAAAAATTGTATTATATAAACAGGCTGACGGTTATGTTTGGCTTTATGATAAAAGTAGTGCTGAAACAATTCATCAACTAAACTGAGTCAGTCTAAATTAAAAATGATTGTTTTTTTGTCCCTTGAAGCTTTGTTTTAATTTCATTCAACATTCTCTTAGCGGCACCGAAATGGAACCTTTGGTACCGACAGCATCTTTCCACAAAGCCACACGCCTGTTAACAGTAGTAAGTGAAATTTGGAGCAGAACTTGAAACAAAAGTGTCGGAAGGCGGTTCAAGCAACCAAAAAACAAACAGTAAAAGTAAAACAAAAGTAAATGACAAAATTTGTCTAAGTTATGGGACTATTTTCAATGATAAAAAGGCAAACAATGCGGTGTAATATGAAAATGTCGCCTTTGCTAAAGCAACGTTATACCTGGTATTAATTCATTCAAATTTAAGTTTTAATTTTCTACAAAGAATGACATTTTATTTGTTCCTGTTTGATTTAGGATTTATTTATAAAAAAATAAAAAAATTGGGGGGTAAAAATTTTAACTGATGACAATCAATGGCTGCAGCTTAAGACAAGAGTACTGAGAAGTGAGAGTCAAGAAAGGTGCCTTAGAAATAAAATGTATTATTATTATAAGTTACTGTATCTAAAGGCATTTCCATTTGGAGTTGTATTGATAAAATCTTGAGGATACTCTTCTCTGACAATGACCAGACTCAAAAAACAGTTTGAGTTTTTCACCTTTGCCACAGGAATTCTGATCAAATAGTTCAGGTAATCCCAGATTTCACTGATTGCACTTTTGATTGTTTTTCCTCCATAGAAACTCAGAAAAAAATCAGGTGAAAATGCTGATAGATGTGGATCATAAAGCTGTTCGTTTTGGGGGGCAATATTTTTATATGTGCATCCAAAAATTAGAAACAAAATTTTTGTTGTTTATTAAAATTTATTGTTTTTTTTTTTATATTTTGCTATTTTTTTGGTCTTTTCGTTGGTTTAGGGTTTGGTTTGAGTTTGGTTTCAATGGTCCCAGGCGGATTTGGCTACGGTTAGGATTCGAACCCGTACCAATCGGTCGAAAGGCGATGTCTCAACTATTGGGGCAATGCGGCCTGGGACCTAAAATTTATTGTTATATATTGAACTTTTGACAAGATTAACCAGTTCAGAAGATAAAACGAGACTTGCAAAATAGAAAAACACACAAAAAAAATTAATCTTGTTTTTTTTTTTACTAGTGCTTTGACAGGCTGACCACAATGGGGGACAGAGCCTTCCCGGCCGTTGCACCACGACTCTGGAATGAGCTCCCACAACTCATCAGGGTCCCATAAAGTATGGACACATTAAAAAAAGGCCTAAAGACATTCATTTTTAATAAGGCTTTTAATTTTTTACTTTATGGTTCTCTGTTTTCTGATTGTATATTTTGGTTTTTAAATTGTTTTTATTGCTTTTACCTTATCTAGTTTTTTTATGTAGCGCCTTGGGATTTTTTTCTTAAAATGTAAGGTGCGTTATAAATTAAATATATTATTATTTTAGGGTGAAGTTAATAAACTAAAATTCCAGCAGGTGGCGCTAGAAGCTTTAATACAAAAGAAAGAACAACCGCAAATGTTCTTCAACATTTAATGCCTGAGATGTAATAAAGGACTGAGAAGTATTTATCTGGCTATTTGATACACATTGCGTTTCTATGCTGCACCATCTGCATCACTATCCCCCTCACTAACTACTCTATGGTTATAAAACCAACCTCCTCAATTACTACAGGAAAAAAATGGCTTACATATCACAGGTTAAAAAAAAAAAACTCCACAATAAAAATATTGGCTAAATAAACAATCTTGTGGTGAAAAGTTTCCTATTGTGACACACAACAATTTTTGTGCAGAAACAGCTCGCAAAATGGATTTTGGAGTTCTTTCTGGAAGCACTGCTGATTTTAGCAAAACTGGACAACAAATGCTGGCTGATATGTGATTGATCAAATTATTCAAGGTTAAAACAGCACGTTTGGAACCAGCGCAGCTATGGGAAAAGCCGTGAAAGAAAACAGACATACCCTTTGGAAATATTTCTATGAATATTAATGGCTTGAATACAAATAAGATCAGGTATGTTTAGGCAAGCAGAGGAGGTTTTGAAGGCGTTCAGGGTCTAACACTCATTAAAACCACAGCGGTGATAATAATTCTGTTATTCTTTCCAGTAATATAATATGTATTTAGAGGTGAAAACTTCTGGGAAAAGCTGATGATGGGATGTAAGAAGTTCCTCCCATCACAAGCTACTGACTCACACATGGGAATGATGAATATGATGTGTGTGTGTTTTCTTTGTCCTCCTGGTGTGAGGCTGAACTCCCTACACCTGCCATCTTAACTTGAAACTGAAAACCACAGTTGCTTTGCTTCTCCACTGTTTTGTCTTTTTTAAATGAAGACTCGTTGTGCAGTGGGTGCGGTGGGGGGAAGCAGTCTTACTCTGTCTCCAGGAAACATATGGAACAGATCTGCCGGTTGGCCAGGCCTTGCTCTGCCACGTCTCACAGCCCCCCACACACATACATACTAACACACAGACAAGTACAGTCCGGATTCAGAGCTATTTTTTAATATACTTCTTTTCGTTTTCTAATTTTACTCTTTTATCTTTATCTTCTCTCCTGTCTGCCATTCACTTCTCTATCTTTACTACCAGCATCCAATCACAGGTGGGTGGATCTGCAAGCTGAAGAAACTAAACTAGCCAGCTTCTTTTGAAAAGAAAAAAATGCAACGTGACTTATTCACATAAACATTTAAACAAAAATGCACTTACATTTTTACCAATTTATCACATTATGTATCACTTAGTTTATGTGAGACTGCACACATTCACACTGTACTACATGGAGTCTCCTTCAAGGGTCACACAAAAAAGGCAGACAAGACAACCATCCACCTACTCTGTTGTATCTACGGTCAATTTGAAGTCATGTTCGTTCACTGTACCCATGAACCTCCTCTTTGGTCTTCCTCTAGGCCTCTTTCCTGGTGGTTCCAAACCCAGCATCCTTCTTCTGATGTACTCTCTCTCTCTCCTCTGCACATGTCCAAACCATCTCAGTCTGGCCTCTCTGACTTTAAAACCTCTAACATGTGCTGTTCCTCTGATTCTGTCCATCCTGGACGCTCCCAGAGAGATCCTCAGCATCAACTGTCTGAATCTGTCTGAATCAGGTCTTCATGGTAGAGTATCTGCTAGAAAAATACCACTAAGCACCACTCCAAACAAAGCCTGTCCTTAGCAGTAGTTTCCTAGTAGTTATTCTACCACAAAGGCCTGATTCAGATCGTTTCCTCCTGGCAGTTGTTCTAGCGATGTGACTGCTGCTAGAACTCTGTGTGGCATTGCTCGGTTCTCCAACCTGGGCTGTTGCTAACCTGCTATTTCTGAGGCAGGTGACTTGGATGAACACTTTCTCCATAGCAAAGGTGACTCTTGGTCTTCCTTTCCTGGAGCGGTAAAGATGAGAGCCAGTTTCTTTGTAGTGGTTGATGGTTTTTGTGACGCAATTGGGGAAAATTTCAAAGTTTACCTGATTTTTTTTTAGGCTGACTGATCTTTATTTCTTAAAGTAATGACGACCACTCATTTCTCTTTACTTAGCTGCTTCTTCCTTTCCATAAAACAAATTCTTAGAGTCTATTCATAAGGACTATCGGCTGTGTATGCACCTAACCTCTGCACAACACAAGTGATGGTTCCAGACACATTTATAAGGCAAGAAATCCCATGCGTTAAAACTGGCAGGGTACGCCTCTGAAGTGAAAACAATTTCCAGTGACCACCTCTTAAAGCTCATCAAGAGAATGCCAAGACTGTGTAAAGCTACAATCAAAGAAAAAGGTGGCTATTTTGAAGAATCTAGAATATAAGACATTTCTTCAATTGTTCCACCCTTTTTTCTTAAAATTATAATTCCACATGTGTTCATTCATAGTTTTGATGTCTTCACTGTGATTCAACCATTTTCATTGTCATGAAAATAAAGTAAACTCTTTGAATGAGAAGGTGTGTTCGAACTTTTGGTCTGCACTATATAAGTAATTGAACAATCCTTGAAAGTTTGTATTAGGCTGTCTTGGACCCTTTAAATTGCTGTTAAAAAACATAATCTGTGTCCTTATGGAACTATATAATGTCATCTTAAAAATATAGCAAGAACCTTGTGAGTAAAGTAGATCAATTTACCCCAGAATTTTTGGGTCAATCTGGGCAAACGTGTTCAAGCCTACAAATAAAATGATACAGTAAATGTAAATGATTTTCTTTCATTAAAGTCTGAGCAAAGTTTTATAAGAAACATTACAGAGCTGTAGAAACATTTTGGTTATGAAAGAACCACAGAAAACAATAAAACTAAAGCATCTTAGCTGCTCTGTTTCTTGTTACAACGTCTTTGATTGTCAAACTTCTGAGCTAAGTGGGTTGTGGTTGTAATCGTGCAATATATTTATTACGCCAACTTCCTGCAACTATTTAACATGCACACTAGATAATTTAAAAGAAGTTTATCTCATTATTGTGACAAATCTGGAATGTAATTTGAGTCTAATTACATCACAACTTGATTTATTTTTTTAAGGTAAAAAACCCAACTAACTTCAATAAAATAGAAGTGTTATTCTTATAACAAGTTAGATAAGGTTACTACTTATGCATATGATAGCTTCTCAATGTTCACATTTTATACACCTTAGGCATTGGGAGATTGGGCTGTCTGTGCTTATGCAATACATTTGTAAATGCAATATCTCCCAAACCACTGAAGAGATTTTAATGAAATTGCCCATAATTACTCAATACCAACTATACATGAACTGATGGAGAATTTTACGTCTAATTTTTAAACCCATTTTAATTATCTGGCTTTTGACGCAGCATGAGTTGTGTGTATATTTCTGTGTTTCTATTTTATCTTTATGGGTTTTTTTCTTTTTTTACCTTGTTTTTATTTTTTAAATGCATTTCTTATTTGTTTTGAAAACTATTTTAGTTAAATTTATTTAGCGATTGTTAGTTTTGTTGTCTCTGTGCAACACTTTATGAACTGGTCGGGATGTCTTGTGAATGCGACATTTAAAGGATTTTAATGAAGCTCAGACGCTAGAATCAGCTATAGATGAACTTATCAAGTAAACTTCATTTGTGATGTTTCTGGCCTGACTTTGCTACAGGCAGACCCAGAGAGCTAATGGAGCACAGTCTCTCTTAAGTACTACAGATGCTTCCACTGAGAAATCAAACACTTAAAGATGCCAAAATCCCTGCAAAGAACTCTCAAAACTTGGAGAAAATTAGAGTTTTTAGCCTTTCAGAGCTCAGTCAGCACCTACAGCTACAATCCAATAACCTCCTACACACATATACGCACGCACACAAGAACACAAGCTCATCCAAAGCAGAGCCAAGGCTAAATGAGGCCAGCAGAATTAAAATGTTTACAGGCGAGGACTGAGAGGCCTGTTTGTTCATGGGAGAGAATCCCAGCCGTGAAGCTTTCTGCAGGGAGGAGCCTGACATGAAAAATGAGCAAAGACATGACAAGCCAATTTTTGCCTGTCTAGAGAGGAAAAACCTGGCCCATGACAACCGTGTGTGAGGAAAATCTGTCTGTGACGATCAGTTAAAAAAACAAAAAGGCAGCGGAGTTGATGTAAACGAGCAAAAGCTTTAAAAGTTACACTCGGAAAACTTAAATCATTACGAATTAAGTTCTTATCAGGAGACCAAATGAATTTTGTTTCAATAACAAATTATTTTATCATCACTCAAGGTATTTTGGACATTTTACAGGTCAATATCTTGCCAAATACAGCACATTCACCCGACACACAAATTTCCAAAGTGTGAGATTAATTAAGTACTTCTGATACTGATCAAGTGAAAATCCCACATCTGAGGGATTTTTAGACTAAGTCTCTTTTAGAGGTGTCTGCTGAACTGGCTCTACTAAAACCTTTCTAATCTTATTCTGCTTTAACTTGTGAGAGTTAACCAAAATCATAAAAATGGGTTCTTGTGCTCTTGTGAGAAACAATTCTTAGCTCTTAGCATATGTAGACCGAGGAGGCCTGACTGGGAGGACCCCTGTTCTTGAACTACCATCCTGTCTTCATCAGGATTAGCCCATCTACTCATCTCCGTCCAGAGTATCAACAGGCTGAGGAGGCCTCTGTGCTTGCTAAGCCATCTCGTTTTATCAGTTAGTCGATTAAATCGAATGATTTTATACTCTCATGACATATCAATACGCAGCAAAAATTTTGCAAATTTGCGCCAAAAATACAAAATAGAATATTCTTTATCAATCCTGTGCTGGGTAAATTTGTGTGTCCAGCATCACTACAAGAGAGAGCTCCAAACAGCTTCAGAACAGCTGCTAGGTAGTGCCAAGTTAAGTGCGGTGGAGCTGGAATAGCCGCTTGGAACAGCAGCTTGGTGGAACAGCAGCTTGGTGGAACAGCCGCTTGGTGGAACAGCCGCTTGGTGGAACAGCAGCTTGGTGGAACAGCCGCTTGGTGGAATAGAGCTCGAATAGCCGTAGGTGGAACACACGACAGTTGGTTCTGCACTGGGAAGAATGTGGGTTCCCATGGCATCAATGTTTCTTTGAAAGCTCCTGTGAATCATAATCATAAAGCTCCACATCTTGACGGCAACTCACATTCTTCCCTGTGGCTTGCCTTCTCACCGGGGTTGGAACGGCACCATTTGTTGTTCTCAAAAACCACTAGTCCACCAGCTTTAGTTTTGCTGCAATTTTCCACATCTCTCTGCACACACCATTATGAAACTGGGAATGTTCCGACAAGAATCATAGTTGATGTCACTCAGCCACATTTGTAAGACATGTAAAGTTTGTAAATTCTGTCAGGAATAAAAAGCAGCATTGTTGTGCAGAAAACAAATTAGTGCTAATGATAAAAGCCTCGTACTGATGTAGTTACATTGGCAATATCTTATTGGCTAGCCTCTTCCAGACACGGGGATCTTTATTGGACTTATTGTTGTATTATTTGCATATTGTTACATCCTTAGAGGCTAGCACAGTTAGAGTGCGGGGCTGGTGAATAAGCCCTGAAAGAGGCAGAGAGATGGTGGTTGTACCCAGAATCACATATGTTGTTATTGTAGCCAGTAGTCATCTTAAAGCCAGAGCTTTTGAAGAGCTGTCCAATAAAAAGAGATTTTATCCAGATGGAGTCTGCTGCTGGGGAGACAGTTGTGTTCTCCTCATCACAATTAGAAAAGAAGGAAACATTCACAACCACAATGTGCTATTAAGCGCTCATAATTACATTAACATGGGAACTTCCCAGAATCCCCTCGCCTTCTAAGGAAAAAAGCATGGAGTTAACCCACAAAAAAATAATACTGGAGGCTAAGTAGAACGGTAATAAAGGAAAATTATCAGAGTGAGTGCTCGAGAAGCACGTGATGGATTGCTTTCTAATTAAATAGACTAAACAAATGTTCAAAAAAAATTTCCAGCTTCAGCGTGTTTGGGCTCGTCAAGGAAAGACAGAGCAGGAGCTGCAAAGTGATTTCTCCACAGGGAAAATTCATTTTCCAGATAACTTCTGCTCGATTACTTTATTACGTTTCTTCCTGTATTAGAAAGAAAATTTACTCAGGATCGTACGAGCTAATAAAAATAAAAAAAATAAGAGAAAGTAATGCCAAGCTATTGAAGCGTGAAGGACTTATCTACAGACAGTTTAATTAAATGTTTCTGAACATAAACATGCTGAAACATTCATGCAGACATGCAGTCAGACACACGGGTGGGAATGATGTCAGGGAGGAACTTTTTAACAACTTGCAAATTTATTTAATATAAACTGGGCTTTTTTAGAAACATGTTGCCTGGAAACCAGCGTCACCGCTTTACAGGCAGCCTCAACACTAGTCATCTTGTCGAAGAAAACTCGGGCTGTTTGTGCATCCGTATCACTTTTGTAAATGTGAATCTCCCAAACCAAAGTTACTCAGTACAGACTATAAATGAACTGATTTGGTTTCCAGTTTCATGCGAAAAAGGTCAAAGTCTCAAAGGCCGATGTAAAAAACATTCTTGTGAACATGATACTTCCCAAACTAGAGAAGAAATTTTAATGAAACTGCCCATAATTACTCAGTAACAGATATAGATGAACTGGAGAAATTACTCCCAAGTTTTCATATCCCTTTACCAATGATAGTAAGTGAAGCACAGACAGTTAATTCCATTAAATAAATCTACAATAACTCCACCTACTGACCTGAAATTTATACAGTAAGGGTTACATAATTTTTTTCTATTCTGCTAACTTCTGCTTATAACTTAGGCTTCTCTCACCCTGGCTAAATCCTCCAGCTCAGCATGGATGTTCCCTCTCCAGGTGTGAGACATCATCTCTCCGGAGGGTCCAGGACCTGCCTCTGGGTCTCCTTCCGGTGGGACGTGCCCTAAGCACTTCACCAGCGAGGCGCTCGGGAATCACCCCACCTGGTTTCTCTCAGGTCAATAGGAAACCAGATCAAAATAAATAAAGACCTCAATCATTCATTGTTAAAACAGTTTGTCATGGAACGCAGACAGAGCTATTTTGTTTGATGCCTTTGAGTCATTCTTGTTGAACCTGAATAACGAATTAAAGAGCTAAAAAGAACAAACTCTCAGCCCGTTGCAGCATAATCTAGATTACACTGCATTACTCATTGGTGATTTTTTTGCTGTTGCATGTGATGGCAGTTAATGATTTTATTATACAGCTCTGTTTATATATGAATTAAACTGCCTTTGGTGGGCGTGGTGACCAGACTGATATTTCTATGTCTAACAAATACAGAGATGTATCAATCTGGATTCCAGGCAAAGAAACTGGATCGCCAACAAATCAATGTTTCAATCAAAAGGTTGCCGTGGTGGCCGTCTTTCACTTTCCTTCACTTGTGGAAGATGTTGCTACGGCTGCGCAATAGCGACACCTCGCCGTTATATTGTCAGGTGTCACCGGCTGATGTGAGGACCATGGCATATGCATCACATCACTTGCATGATCCATACAGTATATGGAATTGCAGAGGTGTGTTTGGGACAGGATGGTTTTCAAGTTGGCTAACACGAGATTTGTTGCAGATGTGATTTATGAAGTTTAAGTTGCATACAGAGCATTATTAGATAATGCTCAGGTTTGCGTAGCGCAAGCAATACTGAAGAAGCTTGCTCAGCCTAAGAACTACACAGTTCTTAATAAATGAGGCTCTTCTCCTTAAACTCATTTGATCAGAAGCCAGACGTCACCTCCATTTTTGTCTTGGTTAAGCCCAGCTGCATTTATGCTTTTTGGGATGTAGTGGATCAACTGTAATCTTTTATTACCAGTTGCAGATAAATTCTGCTTGTTCAATCTTGGTTTCTTATTTTCTCTCTCTCTCTAACTAATTTTTTAAGAGTTTTTTCTTTTTTCTTAAAAAGAAGCTCTAAGGCCACGTAGAGATGTTCTGCATCGCTTTAGCATATTTATTACTAGTGCTGATTGTGGATTTCTATTTACGAACCATATGTACAGTCCCTTAAGCGAAGGGACAGAATTTTGGCCTTAGATTTGATCCAAGAGGTTCACTATGACATGGCTTGACATGCGATGGCTGTCATGTCAAGACTTTGTAAACACAATCTGGTTCTGGATTTATGCTCCAACAGCAGAATGTATTTCAAACATCTCATACGATAAAAATCTTAACCACGAGCTCTCATTTTAAATCTTGTCTAACATCTGCTCTGCATCTGGTTGTCGCAAGGACAACGCAGTAGGAAAGCTGAAGCTTGAAATACAAACAAGTTTTCCAGAGATTATAATCACCCTGATGAGCAGAACATTTGTATTTAGTCTCCAGAGGAAGACAGAAGTGCTGAAGATGAAGCAGAGCTCGCCGTTTGCACCACCTTAGAGGAGGTCTCCTTGTTCTGCTCGAACCATCAGCCATCCTTAGGGATTAAATTCCACGGCTCGTTGCCAGCTTGTGAACCATGACTCGCCAGAAGGAAAAGAGCTTTCTACTGTAAGAATAATTAATCTGCAGAGAGATCAAAATTCCACAAAATGACGGGGAAAAAGCAGAATTTTAAAACAAAGAAAATCAATTTTTTTCAACCTGCAGCAGATTGAAGGTTAGAACTATTTTGCAACTAATAAAGAGACAAAAAATTCCAACTACCACTAGTCAGTGTATTTGCTAGTCAATACATCTGCTCACACATTGTGTCATAAATCAATCCATTCACTCATCCAATTACTGATAAATTCACCTTTTTATCCAATTACTAATTCACTTATCAATCAATCCATTTACCTATTCATCCACTAACAGCACTATCCATCCATCTGTAAACCATTCATTAAATCATCACAAAAGTGACCCACAGTCTGAAGGCTATTCAGATTCTAAGTAGCAGATTGGCTACAGTTTACAAACTACTCCATAAAATGGATTAGAACATATAGAACATGGATGCTTGCATGGGAGGGATTGGCTATTTACCACGCAGGCAGCTGAACAGACTCAAGCCCCAAAGTAAAGCTGATAAATGTATTTTCTGGACTATAAGCCACTTTTTTTCCCAGATTGACTAAATCAACCAATAAACACCAGGTTATACATTGATCTGTAAATTGACAACATGAACTGGTGATAACCAGTTACAATTAAAGGAAGTTTCTCCTCAATACGACCAAACTTCCACGTGAATGTATTAATTACGTTAAATCTTCTTCTGAAGCTGGGAGCAGCAGATTGAGTCCAAATCTGGCACAGTTAGGGATTCCTAAAACCTGGTTATGAATCTACACAACTTCCCACATCTGGTGGTGGTCTCCTTACCCCACGGCAGCCCTTGTAAAGTCAACATGAGTTTCCGGCTTTTAAAAGCTTTTTCACTACATACTGAAGGGTCTGATAAGTGGAAGTCACTTTAATACTGTTCACTCCATACTGCCAAGGAAGTAATTTCCTTTCTGCAACAAAAAAAGAGCAAATGCTGTGCAAAAAAATACCAAAGATTTTTTTTCTAAACTTAGATTATTTTTGCTCGGTTTTCCAACAGCACTGGGAACGAGGTTGTGTTTTTATGCTAATCATTTAACTTATAAAGTGTGTAAAAACTATTACATAATACGTCTAAGAGCTAAAGAAAACGAGCAGTGTCGAGACTGCTACTGCTGGCAGGAACTAAAGACTGCAGGAGCCGTAACAACCACAACACACTAATCTCAAGGATGGGTCAACACTTCACCGGCCACAACCAGAGCAATGCAAAGTGGTCTAATGCTGGTATTGTGCCATTTAGAACACCGGGCTACGTGGTCTGACATGTGGAAAGCTGGGTCAGGTGATGGTCGGGTGATGGTCAGACTCAGCGGTTGACAATCTTTAAAACCCAACGAGCCATTTGAACTTGTTTCCATTGGAAGGAAAACAGTCATATATATATATATATATATATATATATATATATATATTATATGACATTGAAGTCAAACACACTAAGCTAGGTCCATTCATATATAAGAATAGAGAAGAATAAAAGAAAAGAATAAATTTCAACAAATATCTTATTTAGCAAAAACAAACTTATGTTCTCGACTAATTGCTTTTAAAATGCTCCGTCCTCTTAAAAAATCCTACTGGCTCTCTCTGAGCTGAAACAGGGGTTTTGGATTTCGAAAGACAACTCATATTTCCAAGCTAAAAATTTTTGAAAAAATCTTCATGAGTATTTTTTTTTCTCACAGCATGTGAGTAAATAAATAATTTTCTTTATTGGTCAGCCTGAATGTGAGTTGAGCTCAGCGTTTGATTCAGTATACTATAAAAAGAAACAAAGAAAGAAGTTGAGCAGGGTATTTACGTGACTACAACATGTGTCAGAAAGAAAAACACCTCCTTTGTCCTAATGCTTCTGAACTTTACTGCAGGAAAAAAAAATGCTTTTCAACAAACTAACAAAATACCAGAGATTTGTTCAAACTGAGCTGCTTTCACAAAAAAATAAGCTACAGTAACGTTGATTTTCTAAAATGAAAAACACTGTAGATTTGTTAAAAAGGCCTCTCAAGCTTTCAATTAAGTTTTTAATCATGTATTAATAACCAATGTCTATGTTATATTTAAACATATATGCATATCCCTAACAGTCAATTTCTCAATCAAATTCAGAAAGGGCTCAAAATTGTGAGTTTTCAGCAAGATTCCTGCACCATAAGGGTGACGTCTTCATAATGGTAGACCAGGTATTTTACACCAAGGCCGCTCTCCATCTACATCAGCTATCAGATAGTCATACAACACTTGCTTTATTTTCATCTATTCTTTGTATATTTGTTTATACTTATTTCTATCTTTATATTCCGCTACAAATGCTGTTTGCTAGTTGAGTTGCTCTGCTTTTTGACTGTCCAATCAGCAGGTCTGAAATTGGTGACGAAGCCTGAGCCTGCAACTTGGCCAAGAGAAACAAGCTCAAAATCTGATTGTTTAAAGCAAAAGTTTCATTCCACGTTCATTTAGTTGGAACTTTAGTGGGCACGGCATCTGGTTTTAGTTTCTTTTGTTTTGTGTTTTGGGGGTTACAGGGGGAGGGTGTACTTCCATTCCCATTTGCTCTAAGAGGGCCAGGGTGGGAGGGAAACAGTCCTAAATTAAATATGGCAACATAGGGACGAGGTATGAGTGGGCTACTCTACCAGTGAGACCTGGGTTGTTGGACCAATTTCCTCAGCTTTTGCCTTTTGAGTATAGAAATATCAATATATTTCCTCCTGGCACAATCGGACAGCCAACCGCTACAAATTATCAAGTCATTTTGGCAAAACCTATGCAAATTTAATAAAATATGGCTATAAGATGTCTACCCTGGCAACAAACATCCATGGTTCCTTTCACTTTGTTTAGCTACATACGCCTTCCACTGCATCATGCCTGATTCGTGTCTCAGGTGTAATATTTTGCAGTGGAAATGATGAAAGTGTTGATAGTAGTAGAAAACTATTTATTTTTTTTTTTCTTAAGAGCAGGTTCGTAAGAGATGGTTTGGACATGTGCAGAGGAGAGAAAGCGAGTACATCGGAAGAAGGACGCTGGGTTTGGAACCACCAGGAAAGAGGACTACAGGAAGACCAAGGAGGAGGTTCATGGATACAGTGAAGGAAGACATGAAGATAGTTGGTGTGACCGAAGAAGATGCAGCAGATAGGGTTAGATGGAAGAAACTAACTTGCTGTGGCGCCCCCTGAAGGGAAATGCCGAAAGAAGAAGAGCGCATATTGGTGGTGTTTATCTTGGCATTATTGAATATCTAATATCACCACCCGTTTTATGCACTGTTATCACATTGTGTCACACTCTTGCAATTTGTGGAGGGAGAGACAGCAGAACGGACTTTGAAGGCCTTTACAAAAATTTTTCCAATTATAGTGTGCCTGGCAACAGATGTTGGCTGAAATATGATATCAAATTCCTTACTGTACAAATAAACTGGTGAAAGTAGTGCAGGCATCGAGGAAAACCATAAAAGGAAGTGAATAGACCATCTGAGAATAATACATAAATATCAATGGCCAAAATACAGTTGACAACCATTTGTTATCAAGATATTTTTAGGCCAGCAGAAAAAGCTTTGAAACCGTTCAGGATTCATTGTTGCGTGTTTAGGTAAGACTTCTCCTTTCAGCATTTCCCTTCAGGGGTCGCCACAGCAAGTCAGTTTCTACCATCTAATCTGGTACCCTCCATCCTCTTCGGTCACACCAACCATTTTCATGTTGGTGTGGAGTGAGGGGATAGCTCAGTGGTAGATTGTTTGCCCTTGGATTGGAAGTTTGCGGGGCGAAATCCCACTGAGCTCATGTCTAGATATCCTCAGGGGAAGACACCTTACCCCCCATTTCTCCAACCATTGGTGCCATCCTGGCAGCCTGCTGCGATGTAATGCAGCACAGAAATTTCCCCTCTGAGGGATGAATAAAGTATGTAAAAATTTGGAAAAAAAAATTCATGTCCTCCTTCGCTGTATCCATGAACCTCCTCTTTAGGGCTTCCTCTTTCCTGGTGGTTCCAAACCTAGAATCCTTCTTCCGATGTACTCTCTCTCCTCTGCATATGTCCAAACCATCTCAGTCTGGCCTATCTGACTTTATCTCCAAAGCATGTCACATGTGCTGTTCCTCTGATCCTGTCCATCCTGGACACTTTTTCACCTCTTTTCCACACTCACCACTGCTCTGGACTGTTGATCCTAAGTATTTAACCCTCCACCTTGTCTCTTCTTGTGTGTTTCAGTAAGCATCATTATTACGACATTCTTACTCCTGCAAGTAGAAAGCAGTGCCTCGTGCAAAGATTCGGAATTTTTATGCCTCCACCAACAGAAAGCATTAGTAACACTTTTATGGCAATATCACACATACCACTAATTGGATTACAACAAAACTGCCCACAGTTATTTGGTACCAATTATAGGTAAACTGCTAAGGTTTTCAGGGTCATGCAACCAAAGGTCTTGGTCCTAAAGGTTGAGATTACAAACCATTCATTTTTCGTACAGTTTGTAATTTACGGTAGGTGGCAGCTTTTTTTATTTTTTTAATGCATTAGCATCAACTTTAGTCTTGTTCTTTAATCTTGGCCTTTATAATAGGCTCAAATTCAGTCCTAGCTAAATATTTCCAACATCTGTTGTAAATACTAATATTCACCGGTCGTTTTAAGGAAAAGCACTTCTCCTTTCCAGAGTTTATACAATCCTCAGTCAGACTTCTTGCACTCTTTACTCTTGTGCTGTTTTACGGACTTGATTGGATCACACTGAGACCAGGGTCTGAAAGTATGCTGTCTTCATCTAGATCTAGGACTTCCGTTTCGTTTGCTTGTGTTTCTGCCACATGGGGCAGCGAGCGCAGCATGCCTAAATTCAAAGGGAAAAATGAAAAGCAAAGCAGATTTTTTTGGTTGAACCTAAGGTCTGCATGGACCTGATTCACTGTGGCAGGGGAGTTTTGTATAGCTGTGGGTGGCTTCCCCCATTGACCAGCTTTATAGTGGAGTGAAATACCAGTGAAACACCCCAACAGCACACGCTGTGCTATAGAAAATTAGTGACAGTAAAAACACATTCTCCAGTTACTGGACCTTTTCCCAGAGTCGTAAAAGTTTAAAGGTGTTCATAATTGCTAACACACCTGTAACAGTACAGGCTCATGTTCCTTGGATGTTTATATCTGGGCCTCTTTCTTTTTCCTTTGCTTTCAGAGGCTGAAATAGTCACATGTTTTCTATTTAACTGTTTTTCTGTGAAACACTAGCCTTCACTCATTTATAGAGGAGTACTGTCCTATTGTCTTCCCTCTCGTCCCCCACTCCTCTCTTCGCAGTGTGTCAGGGACAACGTAGCAAAGGAAAAAGGAAAATTCTTCAGTACGCCTCTGGAGAAGCCTAGCATCATTCAAGGTTGAATCCAACCCAAGAACAGATGAACTTCCACAGCTGGTGGATGGTCTGAATAACAGTTTCTGAATCATTCAACCTTTTAGAAATCCTTCAACGACATTTTCAGATTTCCACTTAGTCTGCCTGTGCTTTCATCAAATTCTCCTGTTGATAAAGAAAATCTATTCTCCAATTCAATGTCTCCATCTTGGAATCACCACACAGTTGTCTCAGAAGGCTTCCTACACAGTTCATCAGAAAAAAACACAATCACCACAAATAACAGCTAAACTTATCAGAGCAGGGACATTCCTGTCCTTTTCCTCCAACCCAGTTGGAGGAAAAAGATGAAACCTCACAGACTACTGCTGTATGGGAAACTGAATTGTATAAAAAACTTATTCTATTATTATTGTATACATGTTTCACCTACCTGTGGCTTCACAATCCTTTAAACCCGTCACAATTCCATTTTCAAGCATTCTGAGCATGCGCAGTAACAAAAACAAGATGCATAACTACGCAGGAGTTTACAGAGGGTAATGTTTAATATTTGAAATCCTCAAGTACGCCTCTGTAAGATATTCTGGTCAAATAACCTTTGTGTTTCAATATGTTTGACTCTTTAATATTCCTTGCAATAAAAATGCTCTTAGAAATTACCTGCTGACTTTATTTCTTCAAAGCAAAGTTTTGAAAAATCCACGTTAGTAAACTTTGTGGGAGCAACCGTCCTTTGTCTCGAGTAGAATGATTCACACCTCTGCGTCATCCATAAAATTTGGATAATGGACACCTTGTCAGACATTACTCATTTAATGTCAACAACGACAAACCAGAATAATTTTGCCTAAAAAAGAAGGTATGTCTACTCACTAAAGGTACAAAAGTGGACAGTTAAAAACAGAAGTCAAATACCGGGATATTCTCTCTCATAATTGGTCAGAAAGAATGTACCGTTCCGTAATCTTCCAGGGTCGGATCGCGGGGGCAACAGCCTAGAAACGGGTAGCCCAGGCCTCTTTCTCCCCAGTTGCATCCTCCAGCTCACCCAGAAGGGTCCCAAGTCGTTCCCCGGCCAGCTATGAGACATAGTCTCTCCAGCGGGTTTGGGGTCTACCCTAATTCCCATCCCGGCCGCTTCACACTCGACAGCAAATCAATCCAGCGAGAGCTGGAGATCACGGTCTGATGAAGCCAACAGGACCACATCGTCCACAAAAAGCAGAGATCCGATTCTGAGGTCACCAAACCGGATCCCTCCAACGCCTCTGCTGCGCCTAGATATTCTGTCCATAAAGGTAATGAACAGAATCGGTGACAAAGAATGTACCAAGAACTGAAAACAAACATCAGATCATTTACATTTAAAAAAAATACAGTGTACATTTATTAAAAGCAAAAGATGGATTTTATTCAGCGAGTTTGATTGATGTAGGGTCTCATGAAGTCCATAAAAAAGAAAGAAGTTAAAATTAACTTCTGTTATCTTTCAGGGTTCTTTCATCTCAGTTTAAAAGATTCTAGGCTTAGTTCTACTACAATGCGTGGCAAACCCTGGGGACTGTTTTATTGGGACAAACTGGTGTACCCTCATGCGAAGCCACCCATTTCATTTATGGACCCTTTTTGTATTTACAGACTCCCCATGATACAAAAACCTGAACTGTACTGAAAAAGGAAGTGGTCTTTTTCAGACTCATCATTAGCAGCGGGAACTTAATTACAAACACCATTTCCCATCATCCTCTCTTTTATCCAAAATTTGCCAACATAATAAACTCCTAAACAGAGAATAATCAGCACATGAGAAGCTAGTATTTTCCCAGGAACATCCATCAGTTAAAGTGGGTGGAAATTGAGTCATCCATGTCAGGCTAATGATGAACAGGTTGTATTTACGCTCAGACTGGTGTCTACCACGGTTTCCTTCAGCTTTTATGTTGTTGCAAGTGTTGCTTACGATCATCCTCAGATTGGTGCCACATGTGTGGAAGTTCACATAACAAGTGAGGAGGAATGAAAGACTGAAAAAACTACCGGTATACATTCATCTATTATCGTCTCATCTTCCAGGGTTAAGTTCCTGAAGTAGCAACCTAAATGGGAAGCACAGCTCATCCTGCTACCCTGCAGTGTGTCCAACCTATTATATTTGGCATGTGAAACCCCACCAAATGACTATTGGAGGTGGTCCGTCAGCATAAAAGCAAAGAACAATTGTAGAACTTAAACAACAAATCTCAGGTTTCTACTGTTGTTATGATGCATCAACTGACAGGACCCATAAACTCTCTCTTCTTGGTTGATATTCTATAATATTATGTGAGCTTTGCTTCTTCCATAATCAGATTTTAAGCAGAACTCGTTACGTTGCAACTGAGAAGGCATCATTAGTAGATCTAAGAAAAATATTAAGTGTTTCAATAAATATTAATGTTGGCGAGTGACTTTGTCCCAATGTTGAACTTTGGCTCCCTGGGTATTTGAGTTTGACCCCAATGGACACTGATTTGGACTGCTTGGATTCATGTTTTATTTCAGAGAGGAAAGATAGCTCGGTAATAAGTCATCACCAAACTGACCACAAACATTCTTACAAAAAAAAAACGCATTTACAATGTTGTTTTTTACTTTCCTGCCTTCTCTGCTGATTTATTCCTGCAGACATTATTGGGGTACTTAAGAAGGGAAAAAATAGACACTTATCCCCTTTTTTGTGCCTCTTTTTATAGTGCGTGTGTTTCTCTTTTTCTCCATCTGTGCCTCATCCTCACAGGAGAAGGATGGTGGATGCTCAGGAAGGGGTTAAAAGCTGCGCTCTATAAACTCTGCTTTAAGAGTCTGCTGGAAGCTACTGGTTCAGCTCAAAGGAGCCATTGAACAGGGTGCAGCTCGGGCTTTGCTGGTGTGTCAGCATGAAGTTTCTGATTTTCACCTGCACGTTGGTGCTGTGGACGGCGGTGGCCTCAGCCAGGACGTTTGCTCGGAGCTCCCAGCCGGTCTCGGGATCTGTTCCAGGCAAACAGCTGAGCGGATACTTCAGTGACTATTTGATATCAAGCAGGGCAAAGGTGAGACATTCTTTTACACATCTCCTCTCTGCAGACACGTGTTTTCCTCAGGTATTCGGATGATTCTTCTGATAAGATTTTACCCAGCAGAATGATTTAGGCCCAACATATTACTGTGAATGTTTGGAGAATAAAAACAAAGTAGAACTCTAAAATCCACAAACTTAGGGATTTGTTCAGATAAAAGTCTAGACTAAACAATGAGTGAAACAAACTATGTGTGGAGATTAAACCTTCAAAAAATATGAAAACTTTTCTTCTTCCATGCACATACAAATAAACTTTGAACACTATCTTTTATTTCTGTGATTTATTTTGCATCCTTTTTTTGATTCATTATGGGGTTTTTTTTCCACCACTATGCCTCTAAAGTTTTTTATAAATTATTTTGAATCGTCTTCTACACAAAATTAGGTTTATAAATAGTAAATTAGTCAAATACAAGAATACAAGCTGCCAAAATGAGCTTCCTTGGCAGGCAGGCTGGGCTCTTGGGCAGAGATGGGGTGAGGAGCTCGGAGGAGAGCCGTTCGTTATCCAGGTCGAGAGAAGCCAGATGGAGAGGTTTGGGCATTTGGTTAGGTTGCTTCCCGAACACCTCAAGGTGTTCCAGGCACATCCTAACGGAGCACACTCAGATGCAGACCCCGGGCCCGCTGGAGAGACTATGTCTCACAGCTGGACAAGGAACGGGGATGCAGCTGAGGTGAGAGAACCCAGGATTTTTTATTGTTGTCCTAGGCTGTTGCCCCCGTGACCCAACCCCAGATAAGCAGGAGATAACAGAACGGAAATAAATTAGTCTTACTTGTAAATCGAAGTAATAGTTCAGCTTGAATTTGTATTTTTTAGAAGCAAAAGCGTTTATTAAGTTTAATTAAAGAAAAGTCTGATGTAATTAGAAAAAAAAATTCAAAATAAAAATATTAAATTATGTTTCCACCCATAAAATATGAAGGAGTTATTAAACATTCATGCTGTCTGCATGTCTGTGTTTCTTTAACACTTATCAACGCAATACCTTCCTTAGTTTCTGATGAAAGTGCCCACAGCTTCTCAGCACCAGCTAATGATTAACTGACTGGGTTTTCAGGGTCATGCAACCAAAAGTCAACACCGCAAAGATCGAGATCTTATGTTCATTTAAAAAAAGCACATGCATCTCTGTGTTTAGTTTACCACACAGATATTTGACTAAACTAAAAGGAATAATAAAAACAGTAAATAATTACTTTTATTAAAAAAAGAAAGAACAGATTATGGAACAAAACTTCTCCTTAATGAGCTTCATTTGCAAGCAGCTGGTTTTCATAGCAAGTCCATCCCTGCCAGGTTCCTCAGACTGCTCAAATTAACCAGTCAAGCAGAGTTTATTAGATGTTTTCATTTAAAATGTGGAAAGTTTAGGTGAATCGTTTGAATTGGTTCAAGAGGCTGTGAGCAGAACCGTGTCAGTGTTTTACACATTTGGATGCTTTGAGTCGGACCAATGAGGGTGCAGGGTTTTTCAGCAGCTGGTTTTGAGGTTCCCCCTCTCTAGTTGAATGTTGGATTCCGGTGTTAAATGCAACCTTTAAAGGCAGATGATTTTTTATTAGCAATAGTTCTGGATGCAAAAGTTCTCTGCAGGCTGAAAATGGGGGAGTGTTATGTTTCCCAGAAGTATTTCTGGGGGTCACAGGGTAAAGGGCAACTTCTGGTATTTACATCAGAGGGGCCGCTTGGGATCACCAGCGGATGTCTGCACAAAACCGTAAATATAAGGCAGTATGGCCTTTTTCAAATATAAAAATGATCAAAATCTTGTCAAGGCAAAAAAAAAATAAATAAGAATTCCTAATTATGCATATTATGATCTCTCTGGGAGTGACCAGGATGGACAGGATCAGAGGAACAGCACATGTTAGAGGTTTTGGGAATAAAGTCCGAGAGGCCAGACTGAGATGGTTTGGACATGTGCAGAGGAGAGAGAGAGAGTACATCAGAAGACGGATGCTGGATTTGGAACCACCACGAAAGAGGACTAGAGGAAGGACAAAGAGGAGGTTCATGGATACAGTGAAGGAAGACATGAAGATAGTTGGTGTGACCAAAGAGGATGCAGGAAATAGGGTTAGATGGAAGAAACAGACTTGCTGTGGTGACCCTGAAGGAAAATGCCTAAAGAAGAAGAAGAATTATGCATATCATTATGCCACCATCCAGAGAATATGAGGAGGCATGAATTGAATATACTTTATTAATCCCCAAAGGAAAATTTGAGTGCTGCAGTGCAAACACCAGGTGTTTAACACTTCGATGCCCCCTTGTCCCTATCCACCGGCGTCCCAATCCGGTCGCATTGGGTCCAACCTGTCAACCCAAAAGCTGGAGTCCAGAATAGGTCACAAAGCAAGGACACAGTGAAGAACACCAAACTGGCCTCTCTGTATTTCACCGGGTCCGAGCGTGCACCCCAGTTCCTCAAGCGAGATAACGGATGTTTCAATGGAAACCGCAAAAACACAGGGCCCGAAGCACCTTCTCTACACTGTCTCCTTCTCCGCATCTCCTCCATATCGACTCTTTCTCCTCAGCTCCCCCCGGACCAAACAAACTCCTTCAGCCACACAGGGATGTGCCTCCGAGAGCCAGACACTGGTCGCGCATGTCAGCGGCAGAATGACTCCATAACCAGCTACCCAAACGATTTCTAAAAAATCCGCTCCCATGCTGTCCGTTCATACAAATGTAACACTTTTGTAAACACAATATCCTCCAAATTAGCAAAAGGAATTTCCACAGGACTGCTCACTATTACTGAGTACCACCTAAAGATGAACTGCTTTGGTTTTCAGGGTCTTAAATCCGTGTAAATCCCTCATTCATTAAGGAGCGCTCCATTGTAGAAAAGGCTTAAAAGTTGTCCTCTGGACAGTGTGTTTGACGATCAAGATGTTTTGACTTCTATCCAGAAATCCTTTTCAATCTGATAAAATGGATCTGAGAACTGGTTCTATATTTACTAACTTGAGTTTGCCTTAACCTCGGAGGAGGGGCTAACCCAAACAAGCCTGTAACCAACTGTGTTTTGATAGATTATGTAACTAGTTTACAAAGGTAGGAGTGGGTCTTGGCTGACCTCTACAGTTGTCCAATTGCCTTCTATTGCCCTAACCAAAACTGACAACCCAATTCAACGCTCTCCCATTATACACATGCGAAAAGCCCTGTGAACTGAAACTGCTCCTCCAAAGAGAGTATAACCCAGAATCTATTATCTCTTGGGGGTAGCAACCAAAAAGCAAGGTCACAAAGAATAAGATCAGAAATTTCTGTGAACAAACTATATGAACTGATTAGGTTTTTAGGAGCATGCAACCACAGGTATAGGTCTCAAAGAACAAGGATATAAAGTATTCATCATACAGCTGGTGATGTAGGACAGGCAAAGGCATTTTGTTTGACAACTTTGCCCCAGCTTACTCTTGTTAAGTACAGAGTAAATTTAATGCTTTAACTTGTTTAAGTTTTTGTGCATTACCATCTTGAGTTGTTTGTACTGGAACTGTAGTTTTTGTTGTCCCCTGTGATTCAATGACAGAGTCTTCTGTCTGTACATTTATCGCACGCACACACACACACACACACACACACACACACACACACACACACACACACACACACACACACACACACACACACATTTCTTAACTAGTTAAGAAGCTTTTTGTTAATAGTTTTAAGCAAACTTTGAGTTGGCTCAGGATAACTGCTTTATTTTTAACTGTTCTAAAACTTGATGAGGTTATGAAGACTTTTCAGTAAAATTTGAAATGGAAGACCCGAGTCAGACAAGTAGAGACAGCTTTCGGACTCTAACATCTGAAGGACAGCTGTTAGACTAAGTCTTCCCTTAAAGTCATTTGAATTTCCATCACAAACAAAATTACTGTGCAGTTGCTCAAGCAAAGACGGAATTCCGACGGTTTTGCCACATGCTGTTCCAGTATTTCTTATGTATCGGTATGTGAATTCTCGTGTAATGAGACAGGATTCTGATCCATCATTGGCTGATTTTTGATCCCGGGTGCAGCAGTCTAACTTTCCTCTGAAAGAATATCTTCCAACTCAATCATGGGATATAAAGAGGTGATCCACATTCAGCTGTCATGATTCTTGCTGTGAATCACTTACTTTGAATGATTATGTCAAAGACAATATGTGTGAAGTAACAACACTCATTACTCAGCCTAAAATGCTTAATGAGACATATCGTGTTTAAAAAACAAGTTTTACTTACAGTCTGTCTGTTGGGAAAAAAGATTTTGAAAAACTTCTTAACTTTGTACAAATAAGACAGACACTAATAATGGTCATGTTTAAAACACCAAATAAAATGTTTAAATGCATGTGATCGTTTATCATCACTTCATAAGAAAACAAAACTTCGTCTTCGTGGTAAGATATAAAGCGCTAGAAATACTTGGATTTCCTCCCATATGTTATCAGGAACCAGACACTTTGTGTGCCAAACTGTGGCCGTGTAATTATATTTGGCCAGCAGAGCTTTGCCAAAATGACTTTTGCAGCAGACAGATTGGTATTAAAGCCCACAGTGCATGTGGTGCCAATACTACAAATCCCGGAAAGCTTTGCTCCAACATCGAATACCATCTTTAAAGAGGCCATTAGTGTAATTATAGCTGGCCGGTGAAACAATATCAAAATGACTATTGAATCGGCTCATTGGTATTAAAGCCTACAGTTCAAATAGAGCTAATACTACAATTCCCACAATGCTATGCTGGTGTTTAGGCATGTCAATCAATAGAACAGCTGTCATGGAAAAACAATACTTCTTCTTTTGGCATTTCCCTTCAGGGGTCGCCACTTGCAAATTTGTGTTTTCAACATTAAGCTACGGACTATTTAACATCAAGTTTTGGTTATTCCATGTGTAGTTTCTAATCTTGTTTAGGTTCATAAAAACATAGGGATTGTTCAGTCTTTTCAATAATTATTAAGGTTGGACCACAACTTTGTTTCATTATTAAATTTTGATCTACAGGGCATTTGAGTTTGAAACTCTTATTCTAGTAAGACACACAGGAATAAGCTTTAAATGCAAAGCACTTTGTCATGGAACAAGATTTAACAAGCTCAAACACCATGTTGGATTTCAATATATATTTTCTCACTAGTTGAAATATTGAATTTGAACTTTAAGTCATAGCACACACTGCAAACATAGAAACACACAAACAAATGTCCACTGATGTCTGACAAGCTGTTTTTTCTCCTGCAGAGAGCAGAGCCTGATGAAGGCGCTGTTGACACCATACTTGGAACAAACGATGTTTCTGGTAAGAAATGGATTTATTTGGAGCATCTTCACCAGCTTCTTTAGAATACTACCAGTTTCACATGCAGCAGCGTTGCTTTGTTTTAACATGGTCATAGTGAAACCTTGTCAGGACAAGATACAGAAGTACACAGTTATTGGTCCAAGTGTACGTTTGCATGGCAACCACCTAGCCAATAAGGAGCGAGCTTTGCAGCCAATCAATCTGACTCACAGTCTTGCTTCCTGCTGTCATTGGCAAAGTTAAATCTGTCAATAAAACCTGTGAAACATCCCAGCTGCTACATCGGTCCATTTTTGTGGCTAGTTGTTGGATTGAATAACTTGTAATAAAAGTCAAATAATTATAAAATATATATATCAACAACACCATGAGGAATGCATGATAACTAAGTAAACAGAAGCAGGAAGGTTACCATGACAGTGACTGAGTAATAGCTGCCAATTTTTCAATAGAAGTTTATGGGTGCTGAAACCGTTTAAAGGCAGAAGTTGCAGATAGGAGGTTCTACGTTTAGTTCCATATAGAAAATCATCAGGTGAAATAAGATTCAGCATAAACGTAAAACTCCAGGACACCTCAACTTTTGTTAGATAAAACCAGATTTTTTTTCTCCTACATTTGGTTGTGAGGTGCCAGAGCCTGGCTTCCCTGGTTAGCAGTAGAGGCAGGGTAAACCCTGGACAGGTCACCAGTCTTACAATGCTCCATACAAAAGAAAAAACTAATAACAAAATTCAGGGATAGTTAAAGTCATCATTTAGGTTAACATGCTGGTTTTAGGTGGCTGGGTGTAGGGCTGCAAAATATATCAGTATTAAATTTATTATCAACATCTGTGGTTGGCTAAATGCAAAAAGGCGCAACTTTCTTTTATTATCTGCTTAATTTCTCTTATCTTGCGTTTCTCTCACATAGCCTCTCTCACAGGCAGAGTCAGTCTTCACTCTGAGCAGAAAACTGATTGGTCCTGTTGTTCGCAGCTTGGTTATAGCAGAGTAGGGTGGCGGACGACGAGTCACTCACCTAGCGAGTTTGCTGTTTGGTTTAAAAAAAATAAGAAGGTGCAAAACTATCAGGAGAGACAAGGTCAGCAGTACTGCATTAATTGAAGAGAAGTTTGTGTAACCAAAATAAGATGAAAACTCGGAACGTTTGAGATTTAGGGCAAAGCAATGCACTAAATATTGACTATCAGATTGCGATTTGATATGTGCAGACCTTGGTGGGGGTTAAACTGGGAGAACCCAGGTTACGTGGTGAGAACATGCTAATTCATCACAGACAGATGATTGTTTAGCGTTTACAACTTTCTTCCATCAGGTGCTTGAGTTAAATGTCTATTTTTGTGTTGCAGATCTTCCCACGTGTCTGTTGTGTGTGTGTCTGACCGGGTCAGTGTATTGCGAGGAAGTCAGTCCAGACATGACCTCTGTTCCCGCGCTGCCTAAAGAATCCGCCTACTTGTACGCCCGCTTCAACAAGATCAAGAAGATCACCACCAAAGACTTTGCAGATGCTGGTGAGGCAGAAAACATTCCTAAACAATAGAAAGAAAAAACAACTATCTACATTGTTCAAACAGCTGCTTTCATTCAATCTGGCCTTTCTGACTTTGTCTGTCTGTCTGTCTTTTAGAGGCTTTGGAGACAGAGACAGACAGATGCTTTATTGATCCCGGGAGAAATTCTTTTTCTGTCTGATGCTCCCATTCACGCAACAAAATGCACAGTTAAGAACAGAGACAGCAATATAACATGTGCTGTCTCTGTGTTAACTCGTTCCTATGATAACTGCGCCTTTACAAAAGTCAAAACCTCTCAAGAAAAATCTGTATTTAATTTTTTTTTGTTTTTATGTTGAATGGACAATTACAGCCATGATGACAGCCAAGCTTCCACAGAAAACAAAAATATCAACACGGACACGCCTTACAAGTTTATACTTTAACAATTTCAGCATGTTTTAGGTGATTTAGCACTTCAAGGAGTTCTTTTTTGTGGTTTAGAATGAACAAGCAAAATGTGTCTTGCTGCGGACAAACAGTTTGAATTGTTTGTGCCAAGTGAAAGTGATAAAGTAATGCAGGAATGTAAAATTGTACTTCCTGATAGGCAGCCGATGGGCAGGTTAGTGTAATTAAAAAGACCTGACGTTGAAATGAAACGTTAAGGAACACCAGAAAGTTTTTTGCTCAAGGATGGTGATTAATCGATTGGATAAAAATTGTATGTAAAATAATACTTGAAATGCAAAGCAAAAAAGTCCCTGCCCTTATGTTGTGGACAAACCTCCATAGATTGTGGTTAGAATGTTTTTATGAAGTGAAACAGTTTGATGTAAATTGCTAATAAAAGCCCAAACTTTTCCAAGACCGAAATGTTATGTTTTTTAACATGTTCAAACAGTGACTCTGAAGAGGATTGACTTGACCGGGAACCTGATCTCAGAAATTGAAGATGGAGCCTTCTCTAAGCTGGCCCTTCTGGAAGAATTGACTTTGGCTGAGAACAAGTTGGTGAAACTTCCCGCGCTTCCTGCCAAACTCACAACCTTCAATGCAAACTACAACCTGCTGAAAAGCAAGGGCGTAAAGGCAAACACTTTCCAGGTAAATCATTCCCACCTTTCTAGTTGGGACTTGCTTCTAACTAACTTTTGGTGATTTAGAAGCCAGATGAGTTAGTTTGGGATCTGGTGTGTTAATTATGAAGTGGGCTTACACCAAATCCGTACATGTGCTGACTTCTGGACAAATCGAATGATTTATGAAGATGGCGGTGTCCATGAATATAATTAATTAATACCAATGACAATATTAGTAATATTGAACCGGATATTGATAGCACTGGGGCTCTGAGCGGCCCCAGTGGCTGACATGGATTTCTGGTGCACAACTACTTTCTTTTGGTCACCACTTCAAGGTTGAACAATTTAATTTTTTTCCACTTTTTTTTCTCCACTGACAAATCAGTGTGCATCACTCAGAGTTGCCGTGGTGACTGCCTCTCACTCTCTTTCACTTGTGGGTGATGCCACTACGGCTACAAAAAGGTGACACCTCATCAGAGTTTATGATCTATATTTGGAGTTCTAGAGGCGTGGTTGGGGTAGGATGGATTTCAATTTGGTTCACGCCTGTAATTTGCCTCAGGTGTGATTTATGAAGTTTAGCAAAAACTCTTGCTCAGCCAAAAATCTACGCAGCCCTATGGTTAGGACCCCTCCCTGATAGTTCACCAGTCACGTTATTTGGAAACACTCCACTAAGCCGAGGCCCAGAGCTAGAGCCAGGACTTGGAGGTATTATGTCCCACAGCTGGCACAAGAACCTGATGGGAAAAGTCTGGGGTTCCGTGACCAGAGAAGTGGAAAATGCAGCATCAGTAAGGTAAAAAAAAAAACTAAAATTTATGGTGCTTCCATTGTTTTTATCTAAACAGAAACTAACTAAACTGGCCAACTTGTACCTTGCTGACAACATGCTGGATGTTGTTCCGAAAATCCCAGAGGGTGTTCGCATCTTACATTTACAGGTTTTTCTATTAATTTCTATCTTCATTTTGATGGAACCTAAGCACATACTATGTTCCTAACATGTTTTCCCTGATCCTCCAGAATAACAATATCACAGAAGTCAACACAGACACTTTCTGCAAGTCTGACGACAACTACTATCTACGACCGAGTCTCACTGAAGTCCGGATGGATGGCAACCCAGTGGTGCTCTCTAAGAACCCAGACAGCTTCACCTGTATGAAAGTGCTGCCTGTGGGACGTTACCGCTGAGGAACTGCGTTGACTGCAGCTCATGGAGCCATTTTCTTTAATCATTATGAACTTTGGGGAGTTTGTCCCACAAGTGAAAGTGTCGACATTACTCCGATTTCACTGTCGAGTCAAAAAGAAATCAATTGGACTAAAAGAGAACTCGATGTGTTTGCCTGTCCATTTCTGGACATGGTCTTTAGAGCTCTCCAATAGACTACATTTAACAATTGTCCAGATTCAAAGTCACATGAATTGATAAAAAAGTCACATCTTGCGGAATAGTTTTCTATTCAAACATTTAACAGATTCAATTGTCTAGTTTCATTTTAACCTGCAGCATCAAAATAAATTCAAACCTTTCAACTTGAATTAATGTTGCAAAAACCTACTACATAACAAGTATTTCATGTAACGCATCTCATCGCAAACTTTCTTACGATTGTAACCACAAATGTTTAAAAAGTGTCTACAAACAGCTTTTTGAGGCTCTGCATGCTTTTCCTTTTTAACTATGCGCAGGTCTGGACAGAGGGAGTTAAAATGAAGATATTTTTAAGTCAAAGACAAAGTATTAAAAACAGCTCCTCTCCTCTTAATGTATTTTAGCTTTTTGTATTCAAGCAGTTTCTAAGTCACCTAAATCTTCTGCTTGGCCTGTGTGAAGTTGTTTAAAAAGTCTTGATGACGGCAAAACAGGAGGTGCTTGAATAATTTCCGTCTTGCAGACAGAATACTTGATGTATGCAACTTATCTTCTTCAGTTTAACATTGAGAGGTGAGAATTTGGTAAAAACTGATTTAATGTTGGTATAAAAACCATCAAACTGAAGGTGTTAGCATACAGTATGGAGCTGCAAGCTTTCTGTAGCTTGGCCTTGTTTTCTAATTTATGGAATCCAGTGAAGGAGAGCTGGAGAACATGTATCAATGAATATAGTAATGTGAAAGTTACCCTCTTTCCTTCGTTTGCTTTTAAGTCGCCCTGCTTTTGGTTTGTTTTAATTCTCCTTCTCAGTAATTAAAAGAAGAGCTCTTTAGAAGTGATTACTGATGTGAATACGACCACAATGTACAGGAATATGTTTATGTAACGTAATGTGGGGATATTTTAATAAAGTTAAACTGTTTTTAATTAAAAATTTGTGGAAGAATTAATTCAGACACATTATGGATGCTGTTTTCCTGAATAAATGTTGTCCTCCACTGAGAGATCGATAAACCTATTGATTGATCAATAATATGATGATGGGATAATAAATTATAGATGGAAAGGTGGATTGAGAGTCCAAGTATTTTTTCACCATTCAATTCTGTTTTGAGAAGGGAATTCCAAAATTGATAAATGAGCTGTTTTACTTTTTATTTTCAAACTGAGCAAATAAAAAGATAGGAAAAACTTAACTTGATTTTTGTTTTTCTGTTTGCAAATGGAACCGAGAAACAGCTTGTTTGCCAATTTTAGAATACCAATCTCAAAACAGAAATTAAATGGCAGCAATATACACAAAATTGGCCTTTGCATTACAAAGTAGTTGGGAGAAGCAAAGAGTCAGAAGGGAGAGTTTAGCAGCCATATGGCATTAAATAACATACTGTGTTTAAAATTGTTCTAAAGCAAAAAGCATTTTAGGCAGTTTCCCACAAAAAAAAAAGTATCAAAACTATAGATAGCAAAGCTAGTAGTAAGATCTCATTAATATCCATCACTTCCCAAAACACAATGACGTCTGAGTTCAGAAACAAACAATACCTGTATGAGAATTACACTAATTACTTACTGTTAAAACGGGCCAGAGTCCAAATAGAGAAACTCACAAGAACATGAGGACTTGAATGATGATCGAGAGGGAGTTGTGTATATTTCTGTGTATTTTTTTTGTAAGTTCAGTTTGATGTGGGAAGCACATTGAGACAGCTAATATTGGGTTATGCAAATAAAACTTATTGAATTAAGTGTGACCAATCATCTCTGTTTTACCCACTCTGTGCATCTGTGCAAGGACATATTGGCCCTGATGCTACTACAAAGCAGAAATAATGAACATCAGAGTCTGGTCTCATGCTCCGTAATGGTCTGTGGTGTGTGTGGGCATGAAGCCCACCGTATAGCTCAGACCGCCCGCATCATTCTGTCAGGTAGACTTCCCCCATCAAGCCTCATATTTTCTGTTAGTTTGCATTTCTTTTTATTTGTTTACTCCTCTGGTTGCGTGTCGGTCGGGGCGTCGTAAAAGAGTGGAAGACGTGAGAGTGGGATCGTTACGCAGGGAATTACATTTTCCATAGAAACACTGAAGAAAGTGCAAGTTAAGCAAGAGAAGAGTTTGGAGAGCGCAGACCAGTATGGAAAATGCAGGATAATTCTCTCTCAGTGCAGCCAACTTGGCAGGAAGACGCATTCTCCAAGTAAACAGAAGAAATTGTTCCATACCGCCTCTGAAGACCGATGTACTATTGGACTGAAACTTTTCAGTCAAGTCCCACCCTTATATTTACTACTGCACCAACATTCAAAACATTTCTTATTCCAAACTTTAAGGATATTAAACTTGAGCGTGCACGAGCTTCAAATGAAAGAAATTGCCTAAAATTCTAAATATGACATAAGAAAAAATATCTAAGTTTTTAATTCAGTATTTATCACAATAAATCTTCAATTTTATTGTTAGTTGAGATGATAAAATAGATGTTGAACTCTGGATTAGAAGCACAATCAAAGCATCAACTATCCTTAACCTTAATGCAGGTGTTCTCAGAAAAAAAGAAAGCAAAAATAAAGGGCCAAACCAATTCTATCCATGAACATTAGCGAGGTAGGTACACTGATTTCAGCACACGCCCTTGCTTACTTGAAAACGCTGGAAGGTTCTGGTCCGCTCGTCACATCGTTCTGATAAAGTCCTCAAAGTCCTGATTAACAGTAGAAGATCACTGCTTTCCTCCACCCTGAAAAACACAAACAGAATTAAAGCGATCTGCCAAACAGATGCAGCACATATCTAATCTGCAACAGGTCTCTGAGTCACCGTCTGGAAAGCATGGTGAAGTACACTCTGAACCTTTCCTGCAAGAAGAGCCAGTGCAGGACACGTGCTGCTTATTCAATCTAAGTACAACAGAATTATCAACATTTAAAAATTATGTTTATTACAAGCTGTGACCGATCTGTGACCTGTGAAGTGTGTACCCCGCTTCTCACATGAAACTAGATAGGATAGGATCTGAGTGTCCAACACAAGTAGATGAATGTATGGTTCAATCCAGGTAAGGAAAGAATGCAAAATGAATGAGTAAGGACTCTGCACTAGTCTGCTGTGGAGAAGCTAAAAGTAGTAGTGATAAATCTCCTGGTGGATTCAGTCATTAACCCATCATACTGGGAATTACTTGGATTCCCGGTGTGTGACTACTTTGTTTTTACAAAGTAGTTACTACTTTAAGTTAGGATCATTTTTTTCTATTTGCCAACAAATTAATGTGTATCTCATTGCAGAGTTGCTGTGGTGATTGCCTCCTACTTGTTTTGCTATCATATCAACACATTGGAGACAAATTGTCATTGTTCCCAGGTACAATTTTCTTAGGTGCCACCAGTTCATTTGAAGACCATTTCGTATGAATCACATCATTTGACATGTTCTAAACACATACGTAGTAGAGACGGAATGGGTTTCACACTGACTAACGCAAAGGACCTTTTAGGTCACCCAAGGGTTCTGTACATGATAATAAATAATCAGAATAAAACATCACAAGACATAATGAGACACAAATCAATGAGACAGAGAAATAAGAATATAAAAACACAAGATATTGTTTTTAAAATTGATTGGTTGAGCTTTTCAAGATACACAAGACAATGCAGCCTATCGATCGCTCTCCTTTCTGGATGGGGCCTGGAGCTATACGAGGTTAATGTTCCTTGACTTCTAATGCTTTTGACACAATCCAGCCGCGACTACTGAAGGGAAAGCTGGAAAAGATGGGGGTGGATCCTTTTTTTGGCAGGTGGATTCGCAACTATCTGACTCAGTGGTGGCAGCTTTTCTGGCTCAAGGAACCCTGATTAGCAACACTGGTACACCACAGGAGAGTGCTAACGCCCTTTCTCTTTACACTGTACACCGCTGACTTTGCTTACAAATCTGCAATGTGTCATGTACAGAAGTACTCCGATGACACAGCGATTGTTGCATATGTGAAGGAGAAGGACAAGACAGACTTCAGGGACGTCATTGCTGGATTCACCACATGAAGCGGGGACATTGGTCTTGTTCTGTACTCCTCCAAGATCAAGGAGATGATTATTGGCTTTGGCTGAAAGCCTTTTCATTAGTGGAAAGATGAGCATGGAGCTGAAGAGCAATAGGTTTTCAAGGATTTTTTTAAACGAAAGAAAAGTTAAGACATAAGGCAAAGGATATTGACGTGGTTTGAATTAAGATGAGAGTTTTTTTCAGAATTGGAGTAATAGAAGCAGTTTTGAGTGGATGTGGAATATTTCCAGAAGAAAGAGATGAGTGAATAATGTTGTGTTGATGGAAGAAGAGAAAAGAGACAGGATTTGACAAGAATTGTAGGATTGGGATCTAGTGGACAGGTGGGGGGGTATAGAGTTACTGATGGTCAGAGATGGTTTAAACAGAAGGAAGGGATAAACGTAAAAAGCTTATGTTGCTTAAGCAGAGTTACATTTAAGTTATATGTTTTTGAATAAGCAAAAACACTTACTCAACCAAAGATTGATGCAAATCCTTGTAAATGAGGCCAAAGATTGATATTCCGGGGCTCCCAAAGAAGCACATAATGAATTAAATAAGTTTCCTCTGCCTCTGCAGGATAAACGGGTTGGAAAAAAGCTCGCTGGTCCAGGTGCATGGGGCTTTTAGGTCCAGGGTTGTCTGGGAACACCTCTACATCCCTCTACAATATGACAATAGGTCATATTTAAATATTGTAAATGTGATTCTATATTTGGCATCTATAATGTTTATTTGTAAATATTTGACTTTTAAAAAAAGTTTTTTAAAATTGTTGGGTAATCTTTTCAACTTGGACATTTTCCTTAGTAGCTGACATGTCGAAACTGTGTGTGCACCCTGTTCTCTATCAACCACCATGTGGAAACAAGAAGCTGGCATTACGCAAACACTGCTAATTTATTTGTTTTATCATCCGTCTTTAAGCTTCTTTCTTTTTTGTTTGTGGTTTTCACATCATATTTTTTCTCTGTGTGGAAAAATAACATCTTTCCCAAATAAACAACTAAGCTAGGAAGGTTTCTACAACCACTTTAAGTTTGAAGTTACAGAGCAGATTGTTGTTGCACCTCAGGTTCCAGCTGTATTTCTAAAGTGAACATGTTTACTGCACTTTTTATTTGAAAGAAGAATAATAAAAGATGATAAAATAAGTTTTGACGTGTTGATTTGATTCCTGATCAGGACACTTTGGTAAGAATCAATATATTGTTAATATGGGTGACTATTGGGAATTGTTTAAAACATTTTTGGTTGGTGGTGTGCCTCAAGATTTTTTTTAATGGAAAAAAGGCATCAAAAAGGTTGAAAAACACTGCAATAATCCAACCACGGATCAACAGAAAAACTTTGAATGGATACATAGATGGATGGTTGGATAGACAGAAGAGTAAATTCATGGATCATTAACAATTCAGTGATGGTGTTTGAATCATTAGTTAATTTCTTTTAAAATCTGATTTTCCTCGCGATTAAAGAGAACATTTTTATGTGTATTTAACCAGAAACAATTTCTGTCTTCCTTTTTTTTAATTCTAGAATTACATAAAATTGAAAGAGGCCGTCATCACATGAGCATTAAAAACTCAACTGAATGTAATTTCAAGAAAAGATCAACAGTAGCCTCTGAATTATTGGCTGTAAAATCAGAAACTGTCTCCTTATAGGTAATATATCACATTCTCTCTGCTTTGCTGTGCCTGGGACATTCTGTTAAAAAATTTCCAGTTTTCCATGGGGGCACAGGGCTAGACGGCAGTCAGGTTAGATTTCCAGATGACTGTTATTCCACACAGAGGCAATGGAAAAGTAGCAGTTTCCCAGCATATAGAGGGGTTCTGGACACACCGAGATCCCTGGTCTGATATTACATGGGCTACAGAACCATGTGGTTGGCTTCAAAGGCAACTACCTTATCTGCCGAGCTTCAAAGAAGATGGGGGTTTAGGAAAATCTGAGTGTAGCTTTCTATTTTTATTATCCTCATGCTGTCATAAAACTTGTTTTTTTTCCCCAAATAGTGGAACACAAATAAAAAATTGGACTTTGATTGTTTTAAAGGAATAAATTTTGGGTTGAGATCATGTCCCATACTCAATAGTGCTCAAAGTTTATTATTTCCAAACAAATTAAAAAGCACAAAGATTACCAATAGTTTGGAAACAATGGAGAAAGGCTCAACTTCAAAAGTTTTTCGATTCAGTTGAGAGAAGGCTTCCTCACAGCTGAAGTGGTTCATGTCATAAAAAACATAAAAATTCTAGAAAAATGTGGAGCAATACACAGACCTGCTGCCATCATGGAAGGCGTGTTTGTGGCTACTCAATCTGCCATGTATTTGCTATTACTAGTGTATGTTTTTGCTACATGTGTGTGTTTGTGGATGTGTGATGACCACTGGACTGGTGGTCTTAATTGTGTAAGAGCCTCTTCACAATCATGAGGAAGAATCGGTTTCTCATCAAATTGGTCCAGGCACTCAGAACTCCTAGATAGAAGGGTGCAGAATAGGGAGTGTCCTGGGTGGGCAGGATCAGCACAGACCTTTTTGGCCCTTCGAAAGAGATGTTTGGCATAAATCTCCTCCAGGAGCCAGAGATCCACTGTGCAATCTTGACAACCCTTTGCTGTTGTTTCTTCTCACGCACAGTGCAGCTGGCATACCACACTGCACAGCTGTAGGTCAGGACACTATCGTGCAACAATAAAAGTTTTACAGCCAGTTTGTTTTTCCTCAACATCTTCAGGAAGTATAGACACTCCTGGGCCTTTTCAACCATGTTGCTGATGTTAACAGTCCAGCTGAGGTCCTCTGAGATATGGAGGCCCAGAAACTTAAAGTTCTTGACCTGCTCCACTTCTCCACCATTGATTATCAGGCCAGACTGTGTGGTCGTTGTTCTGAAGACAATAATGATCTCCTTTGTCTTCCCAGTGTTGAGTCATTGCAGCAGGCTGTGAGTGTTTGGACCTTCTCCCTGTATAGGGTTTCATTCTCATTATTGATCAGTCCAACAATGGTTGTGTCATCAGTAAATTTAATGAGGGTGTTTGATCCCTGGTTGGCCTCTCAGTCATGGATGTACAGAGGGTACAAGAGGGGACTGAGGACACAGCCATTGGAGTTTTTATGCCCACGGAATGTAGAGGAGGCATTGAGCACTCAGACTGTCCATGTTGACGTAATACTTTTCTGAAAGGAGTATCTCCAAACCACAGGAGGAATTTTAATAAAACTGCCCACATTTACTCAGTACCATCTATAGATTAACTGGTTGGTTTTCAGGGACACAAAACCAAAGGTCAAGGTCACAAAGTTTGAAAATGTGCCATATATGACTGTTTTGAGCTACTTATCATAGACTTCAACCATTCATTTTTAATACAGTTTGTGTTGTGGGGCAGGCGGCGCTGACGTCAACTTATTCTTGTATCTATACAGCTAATTGCAACTAAAGGAAACTGAAGAATTTGGAAATGTGAGACAGCCACTGTAGCAGATATATCAGACATCATCAGTCTGAGTCTGACTGTAAAGCAACCCTCAGCTAACTCGCGCAGACTCACGCACACAGACTGTCAAGGGGTGTAGAATCATTATCTGCAGTATTTTTCCATGTGCTCCTCGCCAGGTCCTGCAGACTGGGTCATACAATCCAGATGTGGCTTGGCTGCCGATATAGAGCAAATCAGAGGAGAGCAGAAGTTTTGGAGCAAATTGTGGTTAAAAGGACGAAGAATGCAGCAGAGACATAAGCACACTATTTATGTAGCGTAAGCCGCATCACTTAGGGAGCATCAAACGGGGAATAAAACCACTGAAAGTTTGGTTGGAGCAGGTTCATGTCACAATAATCAGAGCAAGCACAAGCAAAAAGCAAAGAAGTCTGATCCTTTATTCACTTTACAGCTGAGAGAACGAAAACTAAACAGTTAAACTCAAACTGCTGCAGGACTTAAGCTTCTGTTTTTTTTTAATGTGTAGAAAAAAGCGAATAAGAAAAAGATTAAATGAGTAAAAGTACAGACATAACAGATTCTCATAAGCTCTCGGTTAAATCCAATAATATGAGCAAATAATTACTGTATTTTCACAACCATAAGGCACATATAAAAGTCTTAGATTTTCTTCAAAATGAACGATGCACCCTATCTTGTAGCGCGCCCCTATGTGTGTTGTGAAAAAACAAGTGAAGCAGATAAACACTACGCTTGCTGTGATTCCGGGAGGTCTGACAAAGGAACTCCAACCGCTGGACATCGGCGTGAACCAGCCGTTCAAAGTAAGGCTGCGAGGACCGTGGGAGCGATGGATGACCGAAGGAGACAACAGCCTCACGAAAAGTGGAAGGCAGCGCAGGGCGAGTTACGCCACAGTTTGCCAGTGGATTGTAGATGCTTGGGCTAACGTGTCTGCTGGCACTGCTGTCCGAGCTTTCGCAAAAGCCGGCATCATTTCCGAGGACCCACACGGTACAGAAAGTGACTCTGACAGCGAGGAAAGTGAACCTGCTTATGTTGGATTTAGCGCACATGTTAGATTCAGAAACAGATGATGAGGACTTAGACGGATTTGATAAATGACTTTAAGACGACTGTAACTAATTTTTAAATAAACCTTACCAAACTTAGTTTTACTCCAGATCTATTTTTAAATACACACACTTGTCTGCTTGTGTGTGTGTTGTTGTAAGGCGAATGTACGTAGTAGAGGATATGTAAATAAAACCCACGCCCGATTATCAGGTGCGTCTTGTGTGTGTGTTAAATACAGAGCACACAAAACTGAGGACGGCACCTTTTAATACGGTGCGCCTTTTGGTCGTGAAAATACAGTATATTAACGAATAATTATAGAGCATTGGGACATTCTAAATCACCTTTCACAAAAGTTCTCTAAAGTTAATCTAATTTTCATCCGATTTAATTATATATCAAAATATTAATTTGTTCATTTCTCAAGTTTTGGTACTTTTTTCAAAAGTGTGTATTTAATTTTTCTGTTTGATTAGAATCTTAGTTTACGCTTACAGTTAGTGTGTAAAAGGATATAAACCCCAATTAATTCAGCACATTTGCCCACTAACAAAGAAAGAAGTCTGTTATTTTCATGGGAAGTGTTACTGGACCATTAAGTGAAGAAAAGGTGGAACTTGAGAATGTGACAACACGTGTAGCGTTCAGCTCCAAAGGGAAATCAGTCATTAGTTTATGAAGCAATAGTTGAATTTATAGAGCAGGAAATATAGTAATAATTTTATTTATAACGCACTTTATATCTCCAGTGGAGATCTCAAAGTGCTACAATGACCAAAAGCAACAACAAACAGCAAAATTATGTGTAATAATATGCAGTTTTTGGTGAAGTCTCTCAAATGTCCCCTTTTTGGGGGGTGAACACAACTGCATTACTTAAGTAGTACAACTGATTGGTCAGTTATAAACTTGTAAAACTGGTGTAGCGTCTTTGAGTGCCCATAAAAGCGCTATATAAATTAAATTTATTTCCCAAATTAAATTTGGGAATTAGCGCCTCCAAATCCGAGACCATGGTCCTCGCCCGGAAAAGGGTGGAATGCCCCCTGCGGGTCAGGGACAGGGTCCTGCCCCAAGTGGAGGAGTTTAAGTATCTCGGGGTCTTGTTCACGAGGATGGAGCGGGAGATCGACAGGCGGATCGGTGCGGCATCAGCAATAACTAGGACGCTGCATCGGTCCGTCGTGGTAAAGAGAGAGCTGAGCCGAAAAGCAAAGCTCTCGATTTACAAGTCGATCTATGTTCCAACCCTCACCTATGGTCACCAGCTGTGGGTGGTGACTGAAAGAATGAGATCGCGGGTACAAGCGGCCGAAATGAGCTTCCTCCGCAGGGTGGCTGGGCTCTCACTCAGAGATCGGGTGAGGAGCTCTGCCATCCGGGAGGAGCTCGGTGTCGAGCCGCTCCTCCTCCAGGTCGAGAGGAGCCAGTTGGGGTGGTTCGGGCATCTGGTCAGGATGCCCCCCGAGCGTCTCGCAGGCGAGGTGTTTCGGGCACGTCCCACCGGGAGGAGACCAAGGGGCAGACCCCGGACCCGCTGGAGAGACTATGTCTCACGGCTGGCCGGGGAACGACTTGGGATCCTTCCAGGTGAGCTGGAGGATGCAGCCGGGAAGAGAGAGGCCTAGGCTGCCCGTTTGAGGCTGTTGCCCCCGCGACCCAACCCCGGAACAAGCGGAAGATGACGGAACGGAACGGAATTATCAGCGGGAAAATACAGCAAGAAAATTCAAGCCTAGAGATGGGTGATATTTCTTTGCTAACAATAAATTGTCGAAAGCTTTTCCTGCAGTAAGAATTTTTCATCCCATCATAAAAACAATTTAAAATGACTATTGATGACGTTTTTAAGTTGAGCGACACACTTGCAACCAAACATCTGTAGAAGATTGACATTGAGGTTAGAGCACATACCCCATGCTGTTAGAGTTTATTTTGTGCTCGAGCTTTGTTATTTTTTGGTTGTGTTGATAGATTTATAGCGAAAAAGTTTTGACACAAGAGCCTACTTTACTAGTGACATCACTAGTTTGGTGAGTAAGTGCTGTTTGGAGCTAAATATACACATACGAGAGTGTGTTTGATTCAAAGATAGAACTCTAACTTATTTCACACCTATTCTGGAAGAGCGTTGAAGCTTACAGTTGCGTAGGCTTAGAACTGAAACCGGAGGAGGTTATTGAGATTGGAAGAGGACATCAGAATCAGAATATACTTTATTGATCCCACACAGGGGAAATTTGTGTGTCACGGCAACAACTTCCTATCTGCTAAGTGAGTCGTTGTAGAGCCCGATCACGTACGGAAAGAAAGACCTCCGGTAACGAGATGTTCTCGAGCGGAGCTGTCTGAGCCTCTTGGAGAAGGAGCTCTGCTGTTCGTCCAGGACATACTGTGAGCTTTGATAGTTCCCGAACCAGCTAACCAGCCACAAAGTCAAAATGTGTTATTATGTGAGAAAATTGAAACGTTTGGGCATCTATTCCAATGAAAATAAAGGTAGATGGTAAAAATAGTAAAAACTGAGAAAGAAACACACTTGTTGCCGTAACAATGCCTGTACGCCAGGGGGGTCAAACTTTGGTTCAATGCAGCTGATTTGCGTAAAGTGACATCAAAAGTCAATAAAATTTGGCACATTTACTCTATAACATGGATCAAGTATGTAAGAAGACATGGAAAGCCTTCAGGACACCGGCCCTCTAGGACCAGAGTTTAACACCTGTGACGTAGACTGTTTGCACCCACAGTGATTAGCAGCATGATGACACAATCTATTTAAAAACTAGAAAAGCGCTATTTGCCTTTATTGCTATTTTTAATCATTATTATACTAAATACTGATACGTCAGACTGTTTCTTATACTTCATGCAAAGAATATAATCTCACATGCTTGGGCTTTGTTTACTCCACAAGGGCTGGGTACTTTTTTGTTTTAACAAATCGCTGCTTTTTGGTTGGAACTGGACATCACTTAAGTGATACACTAACAGGGCTAGCTTAAAAATTGAACTAAACATATTCAGTTGGCATTTGGGTGTGCCTTTTGAATAAAAAGCTCTTAACATTGTCTTTGTTTTGGCTTTAAATACCGAATTTGAAGAATTGTTGCTCTGAAAATGGCCGGTATTTGTTCTTTATAAATTATAAAGTCTTAAAAACAAGCAACTGATGTTGACAACCCACTCTGATTGTAATTTTTTCACAAGAGACTTGAACACAGAAGTAAATAATCAATCCAGATGCCAAATTCTTTACCATGACCGAGAGCAAAAAGCCTACCAAGGATGTCAGTGACAAGATTTTACTTCGACACGACTGAATCGGGCTGCAATACCCTTGCCAAGCAGCTGGGTGATGGGATTATTTACAAACTGGAGAAACATAAATTCCTTGCCAATTTTCCAAACTAAGATTTTACTTTGTAGTGCTTAAATGACAATGAGAGCAGTGAAGAATCATCCAAGGACTGCTCAGGAGGAACTTTTCAATGATGTCAACGCAGCTGGAGCCATGAGAACTAGAAAACAGTTATACATGATGCCACAAAGGACTGACATTTTGCTGTACCTATGAGGTCTCCCTGCTTCAGAAAGCAGATGTGCAGGCTCACTTTTAACTGTCCCACTGGACATCTAAATGATTCAAAGGAAGCGTTTTGATTAGATTAAACCCAAATTGAGGTCTTTGGCCTCAATTCAGATCATTGTATTTCAATTGCCTGGAATCCAAAAGGTTATTTTTCTGTATTTGTTAAATAGATAAATATCGAACTGATCACCGCGTCATTGAAGAACATTTCTATTAAAATACAAATCAAATCATGCGATAAAAACTGTTTACTACAACTTTGTTATTTGCAAGCATTCATTTAATGACTAAAAATAAGATGGTGCAACGACAGAGTTTGTTCCTTTAAGCTGTAAAATCCATCTTAAAAGAGCAAAAACTCATCGAGTAATAGAAACCACAGTAGCCATGTTCTTCTTATGAACATGTCCGGCTTATTTACGTCTGCACAGTATCGTTCTGGTTGCCGTTTTGAACATAAGTGAATATCAAATTGATATTGCAATATCAAACAAAAAAATATGAGTTGATATTTTGTCATTACAGTGCAGCCAAATTTCAAATGAAGTACTGTATATCTTTCATTCTGATTGCAGGAACAACATTTTTAATAAACTCAAAAACAGTTTGTCTGAATTTGACTAATTTGTCTGCAGGATTTTTAGCTCATCATCCTTTTGGTAGAAAGGAACATTGTCCTGTTTCAGTGACCTGTTTTCAGACAAAGTTCTCTCGCCATGGAGTGACGTTACGCAACCAACCACGCCTGTGCTTTCCATAAACTCATCAAGAAGCTTGATTTTGTGACTGGTCGACTTCCTCTGTATCCTTTCACACATCGTTAACAGTTAAGGAAAAATAGGGAAAAAAATCTCAGCAACAACAGGCCAGTCAGAGAAGAGATTCCGTTTCAAGACGGACAAGGATTACAGATTAGATCATCTATTTTTAAAAAAAAATTTAAAAGGTTGATTAATTTGTTCAGCTTTAGTACCACTTATTCCAATTGGAATTCTGGTTTAATTTTAACAGGAATACCATTATTAACCCATCAAGCTGTGAATTACTTGAACCACCTGCAGTGGGAGATATGGATTCCTGGTGCACGGCTAGTTTCTGTTTGTACCACCTTACGATTGGACTATCTTTTTTTTATTTATTTATTTCACTGACAGATTGATGCGTGTCACCTACAGTTGCCATGCTGACCGCCTCCCACTCTGCTGTGTTTTGCTTGTGGAATACTCCACCAGGGCTGCACAAAAACCCTAACCGCTCAAGTGTAATGACAGGTGCCACCCACTAATTTAAAGATCATTGCATATTTATCACATCATTTGCATAACGCATGTTTGGAGTTCTAGAGGCATGGTTAGGGCAGGATGGAGATCAAGTTGGCTTTTTTTTCTCCCCCACTGTGCTGTGTTTATCTCTCAATGGAGAAATTACTTTACTGCTTAGCACCGCTGCAGGTAGCCATGTAGCGGCCAATGGTGGGAGCAACTATGGGGGTAGGCATCTGCTCCAGGGACACATAGGCATGGGTTCAGTGGGAATTGAACCGGCTTCTCCCGGTTCAAAGACAGACATTCTACCACTGAACCAACGCCTTATGGTTGTTATTTGTTGTTTGTCCCAATTCGTATTGCAAAGAAAGTTTAGTGTTTCTCATACATCCTGATTTCGCATGACGTAGGCAATATCTGTAAAATGAGCAAAAAAATACTTGCTCTGCTAAAGATTTACCCAAATCTTACTAAATGAGGGCTTGAACAGGCGCCCAGACGGGATCAGCAAAGGTCTAGACATCCACCAGGATCAAGATATCTGTTTGAGGGTTTTTTTTTTTTTTGTTTTATTACACAGCCAACTGTTACTCTCAGAGGGTTTCAAATAGTTTATCAGACAGAAATACATCATCAGCACAGTAAGAGCTAAGCAGAGCCAGGGAATCCCTGTCCTTATAGCCTCCTTATTAGGAAGGAAAAACTCTGAAAAACACATTTGGAGTAAAAAAAAAGAATAAACCTCTTTGAGACTGAGGAGAGATATTTGGTCATTTGAACAGTAAATGATGCTTACACACTTCTCTGACAGTAATATTAGCGTAACACACTTGTGATTTAATGTTCCCCCTCCTGCTTTGGCCGCAGAAACGTATTGCTCATACGGAGGTGAAACGCAGCGAGAATTTCTGGCCTGAACAGACAGATTTGGTCAATTTGCTTAGCATATGCACAAATACACAAAAGCAGCTGAGAGAAGATCTAAAAGAGAGTGTTTGCTGAAGGATCACTGGCTCCCTCTGGCTCCGACGGTGAGACATTAAACAACGGAGGAGCAAACTGTGGCACAAAAGCCAAGAGACCCATTTAGCCTTTTAATATGGCTCCTTAAATTCCGCCTCCTGGAGACGGTGGCCGCGTGGTTAGAGCGTTCGCCCGCGGACCGGAAGGTCGCGGGTTCGCGTCCCACGGAGAGCACGTCTAGGGTCCTTGGAGAAGACACCTAACCCCCGCTTCTCCCACCATTGGCGCCGTTGAAGGGCAGCCTGCTGCGGTGTAAGGAGTGCAGCAAACAAATTTCCCCGGTGAGGGATGAATAGAGTAATTCATTTATTTATTTATTTATTTAAATTGAATGAATGATATAAATCAACATTTTTCTTTTTTTTTGCAATTCTAACATTTCCCACTAGATGACTCTCTACAAACACACTGATTCTTGTTGAGTTGTGGCAAATTAATTTGGTTTCCAAATATTGGAATACTAGTGTTGTTTCAACCAAAAGCAGGTGAATTTTACCAGAGATAAAGTCATTTTTCTGATCATTAAGCAGCACCTGAATGCACCACAACCCTTCGACAAGAAAACTTGGATGAAGACTTCTTCTTCTTCTTCTCCTTTCAGCATTTCCCTTTAGGGGTGCCACAGCAAGTCAGTTTCTTCCATCTAACCCTATCTGCTGCATCCTCTTTGGTCACACCAACTATCTTCATGTCTTCCTTCACTGTATCCATGAACCTCCTCTTTGGCCTTCCTCTAGTTCCTTTTCCTGGTGGTTCCAAAACCAGCATCCTTCTGCCGATGTACTCTCTCTCCTCTGTACATGTCCAAACCATCTCAGTCTTGCCTCTCGAACTTTATCCCCAAAACCTCTAACATGTGCTGTTCCTCTGATATACTCATTTCTAATCCTGTCCATCCTGGTCACTCCCAGAGAGATCCTCAGCATCTTCATCTCTGCTACTTTCCATCTCTACTTCCTGTCTTTTCTTCAGTGCTACTGTTTCTAGACCAATCAGAATGGCCGGTCTCACCACGGTTTTGTACACTTTTCCTTTCATTCTAGCTGAAACTCGTCTGTCGCACATCACACCTGGTACTTTTCTCCACCCGATCCAGCCTGCCTGAACACGCTTATTCACCTCTTTTCCACACTCTTCATTGCTCTGGACTCTTGATCCTAGATACTTAAAATCTTCCACTTTCTTTATCTCTTCTCCTTGTAACCTCACTTTTCCATTTGGATCCCTCTCATTCACACACATGTACTCTGTCTTACTCTGACTAATCTTCATTCCTCTTCTTTCTAGTGCAAACCACCACCTCTCCAGCTTTTCCTCCACCTCTTCCCTCCTCTCACTACAGATCACAATGTCATCTGCAAACGTCATTGTCCATGGGGATTCCTGATGAGTTTATATTTCAAATTAAAGATAAAAGGTCATGTTTTCTACTCAACCTATATTTTAACTTTTATGACCCCTAACCCTTTAAGGCCACAACCCTTAAAGGGATTGTAATGTGGATTGTAACGTGTCCCTGCTTCAACAAACCTGTACCTTATAATTGTGTTGAAAGCCCTCAGCATTGCAGTCCTTGTGGATTCAAGCGTAGGCTAGTCCTGCCATACGAGATGTTTACACACCATGAGCTCTTTCTGCTCCATCTATACAATAAAGCTTGCTTACGCTAAAATCCATGCGCTCGTCGACCTCCATGTAAGCTCAGCGATGTATAAAGGTTGGATCGGGTTGGAACGTTTTTATTTCAGTGGCAGATCAGTGTGTGACACTCAGAATTGCTGTGTTGATCACCTCGCACTCCAATCTTTTGCTTGTAGAAAACCTCTATTTTCACCAAAGCTGCACAACAGAATCAGAATCAGAATGCTTTTATTGCCATGTCAGTGAAAAACATCAGAGACTAGGAACTTGTTCTGGTACTGGTGTGCAAACATATAAAATAAAAATAATAAAAATAAAATAAATAAAAATAATAATAATTTTTACAAAACTAAGAGTGCTCAGAAGAAAAAGAAAAGTAGTGCAATGTCATAGAAAATAATAAAACATAATAAAGATAGTGAAGTGACAAGAGGGAGGTGACTAAGAGATGTGGGGATCCAGGTTATAAAGAGTTCATAAGTCCAACGGCAGAAGGGAAGAAGCTGTTTTTGTGGCGGGACGTTCTGGTCCGAATGGACCAGAGCCTCCTGCCCGAGGGGAGTCGCTCAAAAAGTCCATGTCCAGGGTGGGAAGGGTCAGCTACTATCCGACCTGCACGCCCCCGAGTCCTGGAGACGTACAGGTCTTCGAGAGATGGAAGGCTGCAGCCGATCACCTTCTCTGCGGAGCGCACAATGCGCTGCAGTCTGTGTTTGTTCCTGACTGTGGCTCCAGCGTACCACACGGTGATGGAGGAGGTGAGGACAGACTCGATGATGGCTCTGTAAAACTGCACCAACATCTGGGCGGGCAGCTTGGCTTTCTTCAACTGCCGCAGAAAGTACATCCTCTGCTGGGCCTTTTTGATTAGGGAGCTGATGGATGGCTCCCACTTTAGGTCCTGTGTGATGGTAGTGCCGAGGAAGCGGAAAGAGTCTACAGTGGTGATGGAGAAGTCTGTCAGTGCAAGGGGGGTAATGGGAGCTGTGACTTTCCTAAAGTCCACGATCATCTCCACTGTCTTCTGAGCGTTGAGCTCCAGGCTGTTGTTGCTGCACCAGGACACCAGCCGGTCTACCTCCATCCTGTAGGCCGACTCATCGCCATCAGAGATGAGCCCAATGAGTGTGGTGTCATCTGCAAACTTGATCAGTTTGACAGAGTCATGGCTGGAAGTGCAGGAGTTGGTGTACAGGGAGAAGAGCAGGGGAGAGAGGACACAGCCCTGTGGAGATCCTGTGTTGATAGTCCGAGAGGTGGAGACATTCTTCCCCAGCCGCACGCACTGCCTCCGGTCTGTTAGGAAGTCAGTAATCCACCTGCAAGTGGAGTCAGGCACGTTGAGCTGAGAGAGCTTGTCCTGAAGCAGGGTAGGGAGGATGGTGTTGAATGCAGAGCTGAAGTCCACAAACAGGATCCTGGCATAGGTTCCCGGGGAGTCCAGGTGCTGCAGGGTGAAGTGGAGGGCCAGGTTGATAGCGTCGTCTACAGACCTGTTGGCTCTGTAGGCAAACTGCAGAGGGTCCAGAGAGGGAGAGGTGAAGTGCTTGAGATGAGGGAGGACCAGGCGTTCGAATGACTTCATGACTACAGACGTAAGCGCCACAGGCCTGTAGTCATTAAGTCCAGTGATACGGGGCTTCTTGGGAACAGGAACGATGGTGGACCGCTTGAAGCAGGCTGGAACGTGGCATGTCTTCAGCGAGGTGTTGAAAATGTCTGTGAAAACTGGAGACAGTTCCTCAGCACAGTGTTTCAGGGTGGCCGGGGAGACACCATCTGGGCCCGAAGCTTTCCGAGGGTTTTGCTTGCGGAAGAGCTTGAGCACATCCTGTTTTGTCACCAAGAAAGCAGTGGAGGGGGAGGGCTGGTCAGCTGGAGTGACCTCTGTTGTTAATTGGGTGGGGGGTGGGAGTGGCTTCAAAGTGTCTGAAGGTTGTTGATCAGTGAGGGGGGAGGAGAGTGAGACATCAAACCTGGCATAGAAGGTGTTGAGTTTCTCTGCCAGTTGTAAGTCATCAGCAGCATGTGGGGCTTTCGGCTTATAGTTTGTAATTTGCCGAAGTGATCTCCAGACAGAGGCGGTGTCATTGACAGAGAATTGCTCCTTCAGACGTTTATTGTACCTGGATCTCGCCTGCTGTACCTCTCTCGAGAACCGGTACTTAGCGCCTTTGTAGCTCTCTCTGTCATTGGCTCTGTGAGCTGCTTCCTTTTCCCTCCTGATCTGTCTTAGTCTGGGTGTGAACCAGGGTTTGTCGTTGTTAAATCTTACCCTGGTTTTTGATGGAATGATGCTGTCCTCACAGAAACGTATGTATGACGTCACTGTGTCTGTGTAGTCATCCAGACTATCTGTGGCAGCTCTAAACACACCCCAGTCTGTTGTGTCCAGACACATACGAAGCTCGTCCACAGCTTCGCTGGTCCACTTCTTGGAAGTCCTCACTGCAGGTTTAGAAAGCTTCAACTTCTGTCTGTATGCCGGGATGAGGTGAACCATGTCGTGATCAGAGAAGCCCAGAGCAGCTCGAGAAACAGCCTTGTAGGCTTTACTGGCTGTAGTGTAGCAGTGATCCCATACCACTGACCATGAGTAGTGACAGGCAGAACTGGTTCCTTTGAATACCATGACATATGAAGATCATTGGCATGATCCATATTTTGAGTTCTAGAGATGTGGTTACAATCGGATGGAGATCAAGTTGACTTACACTTGAGATTTGTCACAGGAGTGATTTATAAAGCTTAAATTGTCTAAAGGGAGTTATGGAATCTTTTAAATCCCAAGACACTTATTCATCTCAATATCCATTCACATTATAAATGAAGCTCCTGATCTCGCACGCCCTCGGAGTTAGTTGTGCAAGAAACCATCATTGATCAGGAACGATAACTGCATTGTGACAGCAGAAAAAGTGACTAGTTAAATTACTCTGTTACTAAAAAGTAACACTCTTAGTGATTCCGTTATAATTAAACTACGTTATTCTCAAAACTAGTGATAACTACGTGTAAGTGAGTAAGTCCGTGTAGTCCCTCATTCATCCAGGAGTGATCCATAGTAGAAAAAGTTTCAAAAAAGTCTTCTGGACAGTTTAATTCTTCAACGAGACGTTTCGACTTCCATCCGGAAATCATTTTCAATCTGAATGAAATGGACTGGAACCTGGATCCATTTATACTAACCTGAGTAACAGGTAAAAAAAGTGTAAGAAGGGCTCGACCAATGAGAATGTTCCTTAAGATGGCCGTGAATGGCTCCTATTGTAGCCACAGACCAGTAAACAAACCTATTATAAAAATGCTAAAAGCCTAGTGAAAAGAGAAACCTGCTAACGAGAGGCGTGAAACTGAGTCACGAGGTGTCATCTTTAGTCCATGGCTTCAAAAGGCTGCCCTGAATAGGGTGAGAGCGTCCAAGAAACATGAGAAGAGGGAAACAGAAACTGAGAAGAGGAAAAATGGAGTTTCTATTCCCTATGTGTCAGGACTGTCCGAGAAGTTACAGAGAATCTTCAGACAACATGACATCCCGGTTTTCTTTAAACCGGTCAACACATTACGTCAAAAACTAGTACATCCTAAAGACAAGATGCCTACGGAAAAACAGAGCAATGTAGTTTATTCGATCCGGTGCAGTGAAGGGAGCTGCAAAGAAAACTACATTGGGGAAACAAAGCAACCACTCCACAAAAGACTTTACCAACACAGAAGAGAAGCCTCTAGTGGTCCACAGTCTGCTGTACATCTGCATCTTAAATCCACCAAACACACTTTTGAGGACAGTGAGGTGAAGATTCTAAGTAGAGAGAAAGGTTGGTTTGAAAGAGGGGTGAAAGAAGCCATTTTTGTGATGAAAGAGAATCCCTCACTGAATCGGAATGGAGGCGTTAGATACGTTTTGCCCGGTATCTATAGCAGCCTTTTGAAGCCATGGACTAAAGATGACACCTCGTGACTCAGTTTCACGCCTCTCGTTAGCAGGTTTCTCTTTTCACTAGGCTTTTAGCATTTTTATAATAGGTTTGTTTACTGGTCTGTGGCTACAATAGGAGCCATTCACGGCCATCTTAAGGAACATTCTCATTGGTCGAGCCCTTCGTACACTTTTTTTACCTGTTACTCAGGTTAGTATAAATGGATCCAGGTTCCAGTCCATTTCATTCAGATTGAAAATGATTTCCGGATGGAAGTCGAAACGTCTCGTTGAAGAATTAAACTGTCCAGAAGACTTTTTTGAAACTTTTTCTACTACAGTAAGTGAGTAAGGTTTTTAAATTTTGTGACCTCGATCTTTGAAACCTTAGGTTGCATAACCCTGAAAATCTAATCAGTTCATGTCCCACCATGGTCAACTCTGAGTCTAAAGCACCTGATTAACCATCTTCACTAGTCTCTCATTAGTCCTGAAACTAACTGTGTGACAGAAGGTAGGAGAACTACTCCTTTCATATCAGATTCTTCCACAGTAGTAGACAGAGAGTCCGACTGGAAGGACTACATTGTTTAATATCAAACCTACATTTACAAACAGAAGAAACACATTTCATTTAAATAAATCTAGAGGAAAGTTTGACTGAAGCGCAATACAAAGAGTATGAACCAAATCTATCCAAGTGTCTGTGTTTTAGCTTGCATCATATATTTTAGAAAGAGACAGTTTTTACCTCGTTAAATTACTTTGTATTATAATACAGTAACTCACCTACGAAGTCCCTTCTGGATTTTGTAGCATTTTTTTATGATTGTTTTGGTCTAAAATACCTGGTTTTGTGAGCATTGTTTCTAAAGGTTGCAATAAAAAAAAGTTGTAATTTTTTTGGTTTTAAAACCAGTTTATGATTAAATCCAATGTTTATGCCAATTTTATATGTATATCCCATAAATATTTTGGGGTTTTTTCCCCTTATTTTATTGCTATGAAATTAAAATTCAGGTTTAAAATGTATGTTCTTGTCTCTTTGAATGAATGAATGAAAATCCTACTTTGACAGAAAGTTGCTGAAGTTCTGCTGGTCGCAGGAGTCCAGAACCACGTTCAGATCGCTTACAAACATCTTGGGCCGCAAACCCTCCTGCAGAACACAGATATCATCACTGAGTAAAAACAGTTCACTTGCAGACACGTTTATTTTTTTCAAGAACATATTCCAAGCTTCTGGCAGCAAGTTGGAATGAAGTGGAAATAATGAATACTTAACATCAATTTGTAAGAAATATGGAGCTTTACATTAAAGTTCTTACTCGCTTAAACTGCCTTCAAGTGCCTCTTTTTTTTAGGGCACAATATGAACAATTAAGAGTATTTAGAGTATTAGGAACAATGAAGAGATTAGAAACTGAGCTTAAATTATCAAATGCAAGAAGCTGATGAATGAGCTTTTTGACCCTGTGGTCATTTACTGCACTCTGTTGTCTGATGATAGAAACAACATCAACGTTTCATTTTAGAAATTTTGTCCCATATGTTCTCAGAACCGAAAAGACTATAATGATGTTATTTTGGTGGTTGTGTCCAAACACTAGCTATTATGAACTTTCAAATAGTTTGATATTACAAAACTTTAGACGACTTGTGGCCCTGCACGTGGACCACTGGCAATTACCTTGCCCCAGAGTTGGAAATTTTTTTTTTTTAACTTTATATAACATTAAACAACATTTTTTTCAATTAGGTGGCTAATAAAAAATTTGGACCTTTTAAATTGACATTGATTTAAAAAAAAGAAACAAACAAAAATTGATCATGTCATCATTTAGAACATTTACCATCCCATCTTCCTCCTTGAGCTGTGTCATCTTGAACTCCATGTGGAAATGGATGTCAGAGCATCGGCCTGACAGACTCAGCTGCTCCTCCTGCTTCTTGTCATCTAAAACACAAACAGAAACACACCATGGAACAAAACAAATGCAGAAGAACTTTCTAAAATATATTTTGATGAACCATTGTGAAATGAATGGTTAACTAGTGGGGAAATGTTGGCACGAAAGAAGCATTGAGTAGTTCTGAGGTAATCTCTTACTATTTTGCAAAGTTTTTTTGAAGCAGCTTTTCAAACTGATTCCATTCATCTCAGTCTGCAGTCTCAGATCTTCTTCCATCTCCTCTACTTCATCTTTCAGTTTAAGCAGCATTGTCTCCTTCCTACTGCCTGACTTCAGACCACTCACACACATCCTGTGGAGACAAAGCATATGTTTAGGAGGAGGAAATAAAAGATCTGATGAGGAAAAGTGACAAATACTCACATAGCATCCTGCAATTTTCCTCTAAATTCCAGAGTTATTTCTTCTTGGTTTTTCCGTTGCTGCTGTTTTAAAATTGCTATTTCAATTTTCAAATTCTCAAGCTCCTTCTCCAACCTCTTCACCTCCTCACGGTACTCCCCAATCATATTGTCCTTCTTTTTACTCTGAGGAAACATGCAAATTCAGTTGGGAAAAACTCCAGGTCTTTATTCATGTTTTAGACAAAAGAAAAAAATCAAAACAGAATGAACCATATTTGTTTGCTTTTAAGTATCTTTCAAAGAATCTCTGAATATGTCTTAATATTTTCAGTTGGGATTATTTACAGCTATCCTAAACACCCAAATCTTCTGGAAGTGACAGATATCTTCTGAAATCCTATGAAACTTACTGAAATCCACCTAAAAACTTATGATGCTGATACAGAGTTATGCATCAAACATTTTAATTTTACATTTTTGTGACTGAAAATAAAAAAATGAAGCATTTTTTGGTGGATTTCAGTGAATTGCAGATCATTTCTATTGTATGGGATTGAAATGAAAAACTTATTTTAGGTAGATTTTAACACATCTCAATAGATTTTTGTGACTGACGATGAAAATAAACAATTTTTAAGTATATTTCTGTTAATTTCAGTCAATTTTGGTGACTGAATGAAACACAGAATCATTTTAGGTGAATTTTATTGAATTTTGTATATGTATGTCACTCAGAATAAAAATAACTCAATAAAAGATAGATTTTAGTTCATTTCAGTAGATTTTTGTATTTTCTGTGGTTGGGAATAAAAATTAATTATTTTTTAATTATTAATTTTTTGGATTTCAGTTCATTGCTGTGACTGAAAAAGAAAAGGAGATTTTTTTTAGGTGGATTTTATTGACAGAAACGGAACATTTCTGTCATCTGGGATTCAAATAAATCATTTTTAGTTACATTTCAATAGGTTTTTTTTTTTTGACTGAGAATAATAATAAAAAAAAATACCCATTTTTAGTCATTTTCAGTTAATTTCAACCAGTCTTTGATTATTTCTGCGACTGACCATAAAATAAATCACTTTTGACTCATATCAGTACATTTCAGTAAATTTCTGGAGATTTTTTGTGATTGAGAATCAATAATAAAACATTTTTAGGTGAATTTCTGTCAGATTTTTTGTAAATTTCTGCGAGTGAGAATGAAAAAATAAATCAATTTGAGGTGGATTTTGGTCAAATTCAAACTTTTGTCGTTGGCTGCCACCCATCTCCTCCTTCACCCGACCTCTATGGCCCCTCCTGCAGGTGGTGAGTCCGCTGGAAGGGTGGCCCATGTCCCCTGTTCGGGCTGAGCCCAGCCGAGCCCCATGGGTAAAAGCCCGGCCACCAGGCGCTCGCACGCGTGCCCCACCCTCAGGCCTGGCTCCAAGGGGGGGGCCCGGTGACCCACGTCCGGGCAAGGGTAACTTGGCCATGTTTGATTTATTCATAGGGGTATTTTTGAGCCACGCTTTGTCTGGCCCCTCACCTAGGACCTGTTTGCCTTGGGTGACCCTACCAGGGGCATTAAGCCCCGGACAACATAGCTCCTAAGATCATTGGGGCATGCAAACGCCTCCACCACGTTAAGGTAGCGGCTCAAGGAGGAGTTGACCCTGTCCCAAGTGGAGGAGTTTAAGTATCTCGGGGTCTTGTTCACGAGTGGGGGAAGGATGGAGCGGGAGATCGACAGGCGGATCGGTGCGGCATCAGCAATAACTAAGACGCTGCATCAGTCCGTCGTGGTAAAGAGAGAGCTGAGCCGAAAAGCAAAGCTCTCGATTTACAAGTCGATCTACGTTTCAACCCTCACCTATGTGACCGAAAGAATGAGATCGCGGGTACCGAAATGAGCTTCCTCCGCAGGGTGGCTGGGCTCTCACTCAGAGATCGGGTGAGGAGCTCTGCCATCCGGGAGGAGCTCGGTGTCGAGTCGCTCCTCCTCCAGGTCGAGAGGAGCCAGATGGGGTGGTTCAAGCATCTGGTCAAGATGCCCCCCGAGCGCCTCGCAGGCAGGGTGTTTCGGGCACGTCTCACCAGGAGGAGACCAGGGAACAGACCCCGGACCCGCTGGAGAGACTATGTCTCACAGCTGGCCGGGGAACGACTTGGGATCCTTCCGGGTGAGCTGGAGGATGCAGCCGGGGTGAGAGAAACCTGAGCTGCCCGTTTGAGGCCGTTGCCCCCGCGACCCAACCCCGGAACAAGCGGAAGATGACGGAACGGAAACTTTTGTCATTGAGGATTGAAAATAACTCCTTTTCACGTGGATTTCAGTTCATTTCACTTAATTTTACATTAAAAGAATAATCTTTTTCAAGTGGATTTTAAGCGACTTTGGTTCATTTCTGACGTTTTTTTTGTGTGTGTAGACTATGAAGTGTAAAGATGACCCTCCTATTTCTAAAAGACATTCATATTTCATAAAGTGTATTTTTTTAAAGCATAAACGCAGTTTTTTTTACTTCAAACTTGAATTCAAACGTAAAAATGAGCAGAAAATATAAATTTAAAAAACACATTTTTATGTGTTAAAAAGAGCTGTTTTTACTCATAAACAAAACCTGCACTGACATCAACTTTTAATCTCTGTAAATACAAAAATACACGATGTCAGCTTTAAAATATTACACAACTCAATTTATTTTGCCAGAATATAATCTATTAAATTAAAAGAAATCATATAAATAATAAAAAATAAGCAAAAATTTTGGTAAAACGACTTTTTTCCACCAACCTTGGAAAAGCAAACTTGGCGCCTTCAGGACTGAACCACTTTATTACTTCCTGAGGGGACTTTAACGCTTTTTTATATATTTTATGTATTTTAATATATAATTTTATATATTTTATATTTAACTACTAGATATTATATAAATAGTGGTTAAAAAATAAAAAGTAAAAATATGTTTTCAAAAAAAAAAAAAAAGAAAAGGTTAAAAATGGCGGCGTCCCCTTTTTTTAAATGTGAAGTGGAAAATTCCATCAGCTGTTTATAATTTAAAAATCAGCCATAAAAATATTATATTTACATTTACAGTAAAATGTTAAAATTAATATGTTTGGTAATAAGTTTTATTTTATGTCTTTACTGTTTTATTTATTTATTTATTTTTATTTCATTTTTTTAACTCAACGCGGAACAAATTATTTGACTGATGCAGAACCCGGACGGAGAAAGCAGTTGCACCATGAAGATCCATGTGAAATAAATAATTTTAATGTGAGTTCTTTTTAAGTCATTTTTAAATTATTCTCCGTTTTGTAGATTAAATTAAGACTTGTCGGCTTTTTAAGCAGGTCATAGATGTTAAACAGGACTAAAGAAAAAGTTAAGAGTTTTCATGTGTCTTAGTTAATTAGAGATTTTTAAGTCAAATATTTATATTTAATCAACTTAATTTTTAGTCAAAATAAGTTACTTTTGTGTAACTAATGTCAGGATTTAATCAAGAAAAAGATCTAAAATAACATATATTTTTTATTGTGTTATCATATATATTACATTTATTATACATGTATTCGAGGTGATGTGCATAAATTTTACACTTATTATTAGATTGTTTACATTATATTCTTGGTCAGTTTCTTCCATCTAATCCTATCTCCTACATCCTCTTGGGTTCATGTCCTTCTTCACTGCATCCATAAACCTACTCTTTGGTCTTCCTCTAGACCTCCTGCCTGGCAGTTCCTCTCTCTCGTCTGCAAACCACTGTCCAAACCATCTCAGTCTGGCCTCTCTGACTTTATCTCCAAAACCTCTAACATGTGCTGTTCCTCTGATCCTGTCCATCCTGGTCACTCCCAAAGAGATCCTCAGCATCTTCATCTCTGCTACCTCCATCTCTGCTTCCTGTCTTTTTCTCAGTGACACTGTTTCTAGACCAATCAGCATGGTTGGTCTAACAACGGGTTCATACACTTTCCCTCTTCGTTTACTGAAAACTCTTCTATCACACCTGATACTTTTCTTCACCCGTTCCAGCTTGCCTGCACACGCTTCTTCACCTCTTTTCCACACTCTCCATTGCTCTGGACTGTTGATCCTAGATACTTAAAATCTTCCACCTCAGCTCACTCCTCTCATTCACACATGTACTCTGTCTGTACTCCGGAGAATCTTCATTCCTCTTCTTTCTAGTCTCCAGCTTTTCCTCCACCTCTTACCTCCTCTCACTACAGATCATAATGTCATCCGCAAACATCATTGTCCATGGAGATTCCTATCTAACCTCGTCTGTCAGCCTGTCCACCACCATAGCAAACAGCAAAGGACTCCGAGCAGATCCCTGATGCAGTCCCACCCCCACACTGAACTCCTCTGTCTCACCTACACCTCAACACTGTCTCACATCATATTATTTGTTATATTTAATTATTCTAATCTTTTAAATTAAACTTATAGTATCTATTTGATCTGGGTTTTTTCTGATCAAATATGAAGTTTTTTCCATTAATAAATTCAATTAAAAACTCAGTTCTAATTTTTTGTTGTAGCCTTTAAAAAACTATTTACAAGTAGCCGGTTGGACAAAAGAGTAAAAAAAAAAAAAGGCAAACGGCACAACAAGCATTATAGAATAAAAATGTAACAAGATTTTTAAACCAAAAAAAAAAAAAACTACATAAATGTAATAAAATTTTATTTTAAATAAAATACTTTATTTGTCGTTTATCTGGCAGGAAAACTTAAAAACTGTTTTTATCTCTCAGAACGAACCAATCTGATGGACCTATCGGAACAGAAGGTTTGAATCTCCCTGCTGTATCAGTGTTACGCAGCCATGCGGCGGCTTTATGTCGGCGGTCTGAGCCACACAATCACCCAGAAAGATTTGAAGGACCGATTTGGAAAGTTCGGGGTGGTGGAGGATGTGGAACTTCGAACCAGAAGAGATGAAGAAGGTAAGTGGGATGCATGGCGCTATCATGGGGTCTCATTTACTTACTAAAAATTGTAATTGTTTATTTACTCAGTGCTTCAAATGCTTCTTATCATTGTCCTCATTTCACTTCAGCTTCTGTCCACAAGTGTTTTGTTTTCCCCACATCTTGCAATTAGTGTACAGCAACTCCTGACTTGGCTTAGAGTTTTGCAATAGTGCATATGCGCTATTTACATGGAATTTGTTGTACACTTGGATTTGGAGTCAAGAACACATCATAAGTAATGCCTCTGTTTTGGGGGCCATTTAACTCATTTGTACCTCCACCCCCTACATCTGAATGAAACCCATCTGCAACAGCCTAAAAACTGTCAGCTATGCAAAAGTCCACACACATGCTTTGTAAATTAGATGATACTCAGTTACTTGTAGTCGGAAGTCTTAAAGGTTTTTCATGCTTTTCTGCAGCTATAATACACTTTAAACATGTGAAGTAACTTTGTAGATTTTTTATTGGTTGATGATTTTACTTTGATTATGTGTGTTTTGTTTTGGTGTGATTGTTTTTTTCTTCTGCAGGCGTTCCTTACAAAACCTTCGGCTACATTAACATCAATATATCTGAAGCTGACCTGAAAAAATGTAAGAAATTGGTTTCTCATTCATTTTGATTAAATGAAAGCAATAATGCCAAGAAAAAAAAAGTGGAGGTAGAGGAAAATACTTGTTAAATTTAACCCCTAGCCTTATTCTGGCAAAAACTTATCAATAAACTACAAACCGGATTCCGAAAAAGTTGGGACACTTTAGAAATTGTGAATAAAAACTGAATGCAATGATGTGGAGGTGCCAACTTCTAATATTTTATTCAGAATACAACATAAATCACAGGTCAATAGTTTAAACTGAGAAATTGTATGATATTAAGGAAAAATATACTCATTCAAAATTTCATGGTGTCAACAAATCCCAAAAAAGTTGGGACAAGGCCATTTTCACCACTGTGTGACACCCCCCCTTCTTCTTAGAACACTCAACAGACGTCTGGGCATTGAGGAGACCAGCTTCTCAAGTGTAGACATAGGAATGTTCTCCCATTCTTGTCTAATACAGGCCTCTAAGTGTTCAATCGTCTTGGGTCTTCTTTGTCTGACCTTCCTCTTAATGATGCGCCAAATGTTTTCTATAGGTGAAAGATCTGGACTGTTGGCTGGCCAGGTCAGTACCCGAATCCTTCTCCCACGCAGCCATGATGTTGTGATTGATGCAGAATGTGGTCTGGCATTATCTTGTTGAAAAATGCAGGGTCTTCCATGAAAGAGACGACGTTTGGATGGGAGCATATGTTGCTCTAGAACCTGAATATATTTTTCTGCATTGATGGTGCCTTTCCAGATGTGCAAGCTGCCCATGCCACACGCATTCATGCAACCCCATACCATCAGAGATGCAGGCTTCTGAACAGAGCGTTGATAGCAACTTGGGTTGTCACTGTCCTCTTTGGTCCTGATGACATGGCGCCCCAGATTTCCAAAAAGAACCTCAAAACGTGATTCGTCTGACCACAGAACAGTCTTCCATTTTGCCACACTCCATTTTAAATGACTCCTGGCCCAGTGAAAACGTCTTCGCTTGTGGATCTTTGTTAGAAATGGCTTCTTCTTTGCAGAATAGAGTTTCAGCTGGCAACGGCGGATGGCACGGTGGATTGTGTTCACTGACAATGGTTTCTGGAAGTACTCCTGAGCCCATGCTGTGATTTCCTTCACAGTAGCACTCCTGTTTTTGATGCAGTGTCGTTTAAGGGCCCGGAGATCACGGGCATTCAGTATGGTTCTCCGGCCTTGACCTTTACGCACAGAGATTTTTCCAGATTCTCTGAATCTTCTGATGATATTATTCACAGTTGATGATGACAACTGCAAACTCTTTGCAATTTTTCGCTGGGTAACACCTCTCTGATACTGTTCCACTATCTTTTTACGCAACATTGTGGGAGTTGGTGATCCTCTACCCATCTTGGCTTCTGAGAGACACTGCCAATCTGAGAAGCACTTTTTATACCCATCATATTGCCAATTGACCTGATTAGTGCTGATTGGTCTTCCAGGTGTTTGTTGTATGCTCAAATGACTTTTTCCAGCCTCTAATAGGTTCTTGTCCCAACTTTTTTGGGATTTGTTGACACCATGAAATTTTGAATGAGTATATTTTTCCTTAATATCATACAATTTCTCAGTTTAAACTATTGACCTGTGATTTATGTTGTATTCTGAATAAAATATTAGAAGTTGGCACCTCCACATCATTGCATTCAGTTTTTATTCACAATTTCTAAAGTGTCCCAACTTTTTTGGAATCCGGTTGTAAACAAATTTTGTTTTTTCAATTTACACAAATAGTCAAGGCATAAATATCAAATATGGTGAACAATAAACAGCAACAATGATGAGAGACAATGTCCAACACAAATAAATGAATTTTTTAATTACATTGCTTTTTTACTTTGGGCCAGTGCACATTTAAATTTATGGAATTTTATATTTACTGCCTTTTATAGTTACAAATTATATGTGGGTGTGTTTTAAAACAAATATTTTACTACTGAAGTATTTGTCGGTGAGTTTTTCTTTTTTTGTCAATCTTTAAGGTTAAACATGACTCAATTGGAGAATCAAAAATCTGCAGCATTTTGTGTAAAACTTTGTGTGGTTCTTCTGCAGGTTTAACGGTGCTCAATAAATCCAAATGGAAAGGAGGAACCCTGCAGATTGAAACAGCCAAAGAGAGTTTCCTGCACAAGTACGACCTCAGAGGAGCTGAAATCAGACGTTAGCCTGGGCTTTGAAAGCATGATATAAACGTGTGTGTGTGTTTGTGTTAGGCTGGCAGAAGAACGGCAGGCAGCAGCAGAGCTTCGTCTGCAGCAGACAACAGCCGAAGATAATAAACAGAAGATTCTGGATTCATTAAGCAAAGCGGGCGTGGACAACTTTACCATGAAGGCAGCTGTGCCAGGGACGGAGATACCAGGACACAAGGTGTATATGTGTGTTTGTTTCCAATCATCGTCTCCCTGAGTGAATTCTAACCCATTTCCTCTGTCTAGGACTGGGTTGTGAGTAAGTTCGGCCGGGTTCTCCCCGTGCTGCAGCTCCGGTGTCGGAAAGGCACCAAAGCTCGAACTCTGAAGTACGATCCCTCAAAATACAGCCACAACATCCGCAGGCTGGACAAGAATTCCACAGACCTCGTCACACCTGTGTCACAGCTTACCTGGCAGGTAGAAGGGGGGGACGATGACATCAGCAAAAAGAGGCGAGGGGAGTTCCCTCACTACCAACCCCCCAGACCCAAAAAAAAGAAGGCAGCAGCCATTAGCAACCACAGCAGGTGGGACTCTGGAACAACAGAGAATTTACAAAGAAATTACTTTGATGCAAACATATACGTTTATAATGTATAAATATCAGAATCGGAATATTGATCCCACGCGTGGGAAGCATACATACATGGGATCAGACTTTTTTTTTTTACACTGTCACAAGTAATTGGTAAACACATTAAATGCTGCCGATGAATTCTTTCTGAAAGTCAATCAGCCAAACACTCAAATTTATAGTTCACATAAACCCCACACCCTGTGACATCACTGCACAATACGCTTCCAACACAGAGGAAGAAAGCAGAAACAGACCTTTTTTTGTCTTGTTTATTGTTATGTGAACAAATAAGTTTTTTTTTTGTTTTTTTTATTTGTTGCATGGAATGAAAGTGACAAAACATAAGTTTAGATTTAAGTGTAAATTTTGCATCCAGTTGAGTTTAAATGATTATTTGAAAAAATTAAAACTGTTACAATAATTAAAAAAAAAAATTAGAGGAATTATTGTAATTTAATACTAGGGCCATCAATTAAAAAGTTTACCACATCGTTTTAAAAACTATTTGAATTCTAATAAACATTTTCCTCTAAATTGTACGATTTTATATGGAAACTGTTCTTGTCTTGTCTGTAAGTTGGTAGATCGTGGCAGATGTTCATCGATTAATTATCTGATTTAATAATGTTGATTACACGCAAACTGGCATCAAGGTGTTTGCATTGCAAGATCCAATTTTCCTTTAGGGATTAAGTAAGTATTTTCAATTCAATTGATTTTTACGACGCATAATACTTAAAAAGAATTTTTTTTGTTGTTTATAAAAATCGCATAAACGTTTTTAAAAATGATCCAATTAATGAGAAATCATCAACTTTAGAGTCTCTTGCTCTTCTGTTCCTTCAGCTCAGAGCGAGCTGTTCCTTCCGACATTCCTCTGCTCACCGCAAGGCCCAAACCACCTCAGAGGGTCACAGCTTTCCTGGACAGCGATTTAGATTCAGACGAGGAAATTCGCCGCCTGGTGAAGGCTCAGCAGACCTCCCATCATGCAATGCAGCAGCAGGACATAGAAGAGGACGGGCTGGAGGTGGTCGGACTGGACTACCTGGATAAATCTGGACACAGAGGTAACATTAAAACCTAATTTTTATGCCACTACCCACGCAATGTAAAAACCAGACCCTCCAGGGTTTGCATTTGCAAGTATTAGCACAAAATCAATCAAAATCTAGGAATCCAACTTCGTACTTTCTGGTCCAAAGACGGCCACTTCATCACTGGTGCTGCGTTATGCATCCATTAGATCAGGGGTACCCAACCTTTTTTGCACCACAGACCGGTTTAGTGTCTGACGATATTTTTACAAACCGGTCTAAAGGTGACCGTGATCTCCAGCTCTCGCTGGTTCGATTTGCTGCCGAGTGTGAAGCGGCCGGGATGGGAATTAGTGCCTCCAAATCCGAGAACATGGTCCTCGCCCGGAAAAGGGTGGAATGCCCCCTGCGGGTCAGGAACAGGGTCCTGCCCCAAGTGGAGGAGTTTAAGTATCTCGGGGTCTTGTTCACGAATGAGGGAAGGATGGAGCGGGAGATCGACAGGCGGATCGGTGCGGCATCAGCAATAACTAGGACGCTGCATCGGTCCGTTGTGGTAAAGAGAGAGCTGAGCCGAAAAGCAAAGCTCTCGATTTACAAGTCGATCTACGTTCCAACCCTCACCATGGTAACCAGCTGTGGGTGGTGACTGAAAGAATGAGATAGCATGAGATGAGATTCGGATTCAAATGGCCGAAATGAGCTTCCTCTGCAGGATGGCTGGGCTCGCACTCAGAGATCGGGTGAGGAGTTCTGCCATCCGGGAGGAGCTCGGTGTCGAGCCGCTCCTCCTCCAGGTCGAGAGGAGCCAGATGAGGTGGTTTCGGGCATCTGGTAAGGATGCCCCCCTGAGCGCCTCGCAGGCGAGGTGTTTTGGGCTCGTCCCACCGAGCGGAGACCAAGGGGCAGACCCCGGACCCGCTGGAGAGACTATTTCTCATGGCTGGCCGGGGAACGACTTGGGATCCTTCCGGGTGAGCTGGAGGATGCAGCCGGGGAGAGAGAGGCCTGGGCTACCCGTTTGAGGCTGTTGCCCCCATGACCCGACCCCGGAACAAGCAGAAGATGACGGAACGGTCTAAAGGTGATAAGACCAGCCTGATAAGTTTATTATTATTGATTAAAAATAATAATAAACTTAAATCCACGTTGTCTTCACGAGAAAATATTATTAGCAGCGTTTTTATAACATGGAAACATTCTCTCTGCTCTAGTGCACTCTGGTTGTTATGGTAACGGTAAACATGCCTTCAAAATAAAGGACATCACAAAAACAAAGTGAATAAAAATACCATTTAGGTTCCTTCACATTAAGACTAGATCAATCAGAGTTCTGAGTTTGTTTTGCTGAAGCCATGCAGTCCAATCTAGACCTGAAACATGAAGAGTGTTTCTAAGGTCCAGTCTGCTTCGTAACTCTGTAACTCCCCTTAAAGAAGCATCCTATAGATCTTTATGTTTTACTCGTTTTGCTAGTTTAGGAGTTTAAATTTATTGGGATGATGCGTCAGAGGTGAGTCATTGACGGATGTCAGGAAGAAAATCCGGAGACTTTTCAAATTAGAAGATCAGTAGCCACAATGAACCAGTGTCGATCCATATAAAAGGCTCACTGCTGGCTTTTGAGAGAATTAAAGACTTTTAGGTGCGCCTTATAGTGCGGAAAATACAGTAATCTGTTCATCAATAGTCGATACTGAGTAACAGGTAGTTAGTTTCTTTAAAAGCCTGCAGTGGATTTGTGCTATTGCATTTATAAGTGTTTTTCGTCGCATGGAAGCACATTTGCTTTATTTCTCTTGTGTTTTGTGGGCATAGGGGGCCCCAGATGATTTGACAATGCATCACCATGAAGCCTTTCCAGCTAATTCTTGATGTTTTAAATGATCTTCTGTGATTTCAGACGATGAAAATGGTTATAACTCAGCCGACACAGACGAGTTGTTTGCATCCAGAAAAAAACCTGAAGAAGAAACATCGCTCTCAGTAACCAAAGCAGACCAAAAGAAAAAGAACAAGAGTAAAACCAGAGCGGTGGATGATGCTCTTCAGAAGAAGCGGGTAGCCATAGCGGGAGATAAAACGTCTTCTGAGTCGTCTGAATCAGACGATTCGTATTCAGACTATGAAGCCATGTTCACTAATGTCACCCGTCTGGAAATCTCCCTGGCAGATCTGCAGAAAGTGGCTGAAGATGCTGCAGAGACTACAACTCCCAGCATGCAGTGCTCAGAGTCAAACACGCAGTCCACATCAAAGAAAGGCATCACGCCAGAGGAGATCCTCGCCGCCCTCCTCGGTGAGGACAGTAGTGAGGATGAAAGTCCAAAGAAAAGAAAAAAGAAGAAAAAGTGTGTGACATCGCTGCCCGCCTTTCAGGGGACTGGGTCGCTTAGCAAAAACTTGGCAAAAGAGGAGAGCCAGAGAAGGCCACAAGAGGAAGAGGAAAAAGAGAAGATGGACTCTGAAACTTCTCTGGTGGACCCCGAGATACAGAAACACACAGAAAGGAAGATGGAGGAGAACCCAGAAAAATGCACAACTTCTTCTAAAGCTCAAAAATCTATTAAACTCCCTTCAAACCAAAACAGTCTGCTCAATGCAGGATCGCCACATTCTAATTCCGAGGAAGATCAAAACTCTCAAAGCGAGGAGGTGGGAAGGATTCCTCACCGAGTGTCGTTAGAAACTGAGAAGGAGCTGCAGAGAAAAGCAAACTTGAGGAGACTGAACGCTCTGCAGATCAGACAGAAAGAAGCTGAAGAGCACAAGAAACTCATCCAGGGAGCGCTGGCCAACCTGGTGGGTGCACAGAATTAAACAAGTATCTGTCTGACCTACAAATTGGAGATTTAACCTTGAAAACATAACCAGTTCATCTATAGTCAGTAATGAGTATCTGTTGGTAGTTTCATTAAAACCACTTCTGTGGTTTGGAAGATATTGTGTTGATAAGAATTTGTTACCTCGACATTTGCAACTGTGATTTTTGGTTGCAAGACTTTTTAAAAAAAAACTAATCAATTCATCTACAGTTGGTACTGAGTAACTGTGATTTGGGATATTTGCTGTAAAAGGTGAAACTGCATAATAAACAGACAACAGATCTTTTTAAAGCAAATTAAATAAGTTCTTCCTGCACAGAAGTTTTATTCAAAACAGTCATCATAAAGAATAAATTTGTGTGTTTAACCAGTGTTCTGTTTTTCTCCACCATTAGGACGGCGCAGCCCCAAAAACAGGAAAGCACATTGTTTTTGGATCTGAAGATGATGAAGATGAGCAGCCTGCCACGACATCAGAGAAGACCCTGCTCCACGACGACCAATCGGAGGACGATACAGCAGTCCATCAGAAGGCTGTAAGGATCCATCTGACGAGCCATGTTCTGAATGTTCTCCTACTGTCTGACTGTGTGTGTCCTGTGTGCAGCGCCCAAACCTGTTCGGAGGCAGTGACGAAGAAGATGATGAAGAAGAAGAGGCCAACGGCTTTCATATCAGACCTCAGTTTGAGGGCGAAACAGGACAGAAGGTCTAAAAGAATAATGATAAAACAAAGAAACTAAAGGAAAGGAAACAAAGAAAATGAATTGTTTTTTGTTTTTTTTTCTCCAGCTGATGGCGCTACAGTCTCGGTTTGGGACAGACGAACGTTTCCGGATTGACTCTCGCTTTCTGGATGAAGAAGAAGAGGAGATGGAGACAGGTAGAGGCGATAGGGACGGAGAGAAAGAGAGAATGTGTCGGTGGTAAAAGGGAAAATAGATTTTACTACACAACACTTTTCTTATTTAAAGATCACAAAGTACTTCATTCGTTAAAATGGATCAATATAATTGAATAAATAAAAGGTTTGTGACTTAATAAAATATGTACGAACACAACTCATAATCATATCAGACCCAATAATAAATTAATTTGAAATGCTTGGCAAAATACAAAGTCATTTGTCTACTTTCAAAAATATCAACGCAGCCTTGACGATTCAGGAACATGGAGTAATGGCCTGGAAGGTTTTGTCTTCTCTGGTTCGGTAATGGGTACGTTGGAACCACCAACATGTTCTGGACTACAGACCTCACAGCGCGAGATGGTCTACAAGGTTTAATCAAACCACTGATTTAAGAAGGAGCTTTATTATGACGTGCTCTAAAATTCAGTACTAATGTTTTATATTGAATCTGATCATTCACCCGTAAACCAATGGCGAGCTTTAAAGATGGAGGAGACATGAGGGTTTTTACTAGTGCAGGTCAAAATCTTTGCTGCAGGGTTCTGAACCGACTGCAGACAAGATAGTTCCTTTTTGTTTAGACATAAAGACAGAATATTATTTTCCTGTAGCCGAGAAGACAGAACGGTATGGATTAAAGTGTATGTGATATGATGTAACAACTATACGTTAAACAGATGATAAACACCACCATTACGCCCCCATGAGGAGAAAAGTAAACCCTTTTCACTGGGCTTTATTTGGGTTATTGTGGAGACGGTGGCTCAGTGGTTAGAGCGTTCGCCCACGGACCGGAAGTCTACCGGAAGTTTGCGGGTTTGCATCCCACTGAGTGCTCATCTAGGGTCCTTGGAGAAGACACATAAACCCCTGTTTCTCGCACCATTGGCGCCATTGTGGCAGCCTGCTGCAGTGTAGGAGTGCAGCACACAAATTTCCCTGGTGAGGGATGAGTTGAGTGAGTAAAAATTAAAAAAAAAAAATTTAGAAACGCTTGAAGGTTTTGATGTGTGCGCTGTGAACACGGCTTAAGATTTTCATCCTATTAAAGTTCTACTGGTGTGTGTTGGTGATGCAGAAGCAGAGGGGAGGAGCCTAACAGAGGAGGCGGACTCTCTGGAAGATGAGAAGAAAAAGAATCTGTCCATCCTGCAGAGCATCCTCGGGACCAATCAGTCACCCAGTAGCAGGACGGAAAGCAAGGCTAAAAAGTTCAGGTCAGCCCCGCCCACTGCAGCCTCGTCATGGAAACGGGATGTTAGTTAACCTGTGTTTTTGTTTGTAGGGATGTGTCAGCTCTGCACTACGACCCGAGCAATCAGGAACACACTGCCTACGAAACCAGAACAGATGGAGACAAGAAGGAGAGGTAAAACCCTTACTGGTTTTACTGGTCACACTGTACTCTGTCTTCATTACTAGCTCTGTTTTTACTGGTTCAACAGCAAGTCGTCCCGGAGGAAGAAGAGAGAAGAAGCTCAGAAGCTTCCGGAAGTTTCTAAGGAGATTTATTATGAAGTTTCCGGTGATCTGAAGGCTGTGTTTAGTCAGCCGGAGACCGTCACAGCAGAAGAGGAGAAAAACTGGGACAAAGTGGAGGAAAAGGATGAAACTGTTGTCATCGCCAAGGAGGAGGAGCCATCTGGGTTTAAGTTCTCCTTCTTTGAAGAGAATGTGGGGGCAGAAAGTGAGGAGGCAGGTGAGTAAAGCAGGACAGGGACCGCATTTATATAGACTTACATCGATATAAAGCTGAGTAAGCATTTTTACTCAAAAAGCACCTTGCTTTCACCACAACAAACTCAGGATTCAAGTCACGCAACTTTTTTAAGTGCTGTAGATGAAACATGCAACAAATCTCGCCTTGCCACCCAAACCACGCCTCTCGAACTCCAAAATTGGATCACGCAAATGACACAATGCTTCATTTCACCGTCGTCAGTTCACTTTAGTTCCCGTCCACAACTCTCAGCTTTTCTTACAATTTGCATACGGCAGCCCCTGACTTTGTTTAGACTTGTGCAATAGTTGATGCACTTCGCCACAGTCTTAGACCACTCAATGCGGCTACAGATGTTATAGTAAGTCTTATAAATGAATCCCATAGTCCTCTGTGTTTGATCTACCATCCCATTTCCATCAGGATGAAGAACATTTCTTCAGATATCAGTGTATGTAGACTAGAATAAGCTAATATTTAAACAATAATCGTAGACACATCAAATGCTCGTCCAGGGGAAGGGATCTCTCTTGCGTGGACCCCCATGAGGTTACTTACTTTTCCCCACTGAGAGTTTTTTAGGAGTTTTTCCTCACCATGAAGGAGAGTCTAAGGGCAGGAATGTTCTGAAATTGTTCAGCTAGCATTTGTTAGTTAGTTTTTAGCCTTGTATTTGTGTTTATTATACATTCTTCTTTTTTTCTTTTTTTTGTACTTTTTTCAATCTTTAATGTGAAGCCAGATGAGACTATTTTTTTGTGATTTTGGGCTCTACAAATAAAATTGAATTAAATTCAGGGCCATCAGGAGCAGTTAGAACTTTTTCTCTGTTATAGCTGAATACACCGTGGAGAACATCAAAGTTCCAAAAGTACCCTGGCAACAGGATCCCCGTTTCCATGACAGCAGCTCAGACGAGGAGGAAGAAGAAGAGAAAGATGAAGAGCAAAACGCCTTCGTTAACACAACCACAGAGTGAGAATAACAGTTATCATTCCTAAATGTGAATTTGAAACATCACTAGATAGAAAATACATTTATATATTATTAAGCTTCAATTTTCTTATTTTTACTGATTTGTTTTTTCAAGTGATGAAACTTCTTCGAGACCAGAAAGCTTCTTCTTTCATCCCGAAGACCTCCGGCTAAAAGGTACTGAACACCTCCATCCTTCTGTGTATAAAGTACTCACACTCACAAAGACATGTTGTACGGCATCCTTTACACCAACGTTCAAATGTTTCAAGTTATTCGTACTTTTCTGCAGCTTTTATTGCGTTGGCGTCACTCCAAGGTAAAAGTGGAAAATGCTAAAATACATGAACATTTTTGTGGTCGTGCACACAACAGATTTATTAGTTAGCCAAGTAAATCGGACGATTTCACACTCTCACAATATGTGGGTAATTATTGAAAATGTTGCTGATTGGCTCCCACGAATATCTGTCTGAACTTATTCAGTAACTACTGAGGTGTACAGAGTTCCCTCAAACGCACCACTATGTGACATCACAAAGTGCCAGCAGCAATTATTATGTTCTATTATGGTGGAAGAAACACATCTTTTTCATTTTTTTCAGCGTAATCAGAAGTCAGTCAGGGTCTAGTTATTGATAAATGAGGCCTAAGCTCTTCCTGACTTTTTCTCCTCAGATGGTCCCAAGTTGTTCCTCCGACCACCTCAGCTGGAGGAGATGAGGGAGGATTGGGAAGAAAGGAGGACAGCTCTTCGTCTGGTGAGTGGATCTTTTATAATTAGAAGGTTGTCTTTTCCTCATGTAGGCCCAGATCTTACCTTTCAAAATCCTACTTCAACAGGAATACCGCAAGAAGCACAAAGCTGCTCAGAAGAAGATGACGTCCTCCATGAAGACCTGCTAGACTTACAAACTTTATTTGCCTTCATCAGGAGGAGAAACGAGGCTGATGAGATGAACTGGAAACTTTGATTTATACTGGTGATCATGGAAACGAGGCCGAAAGGAAACTAATAATGGAGTTTGATAACAAAGATCAAACCTGGATGACGTGAATCAGTGATCTGAAACTTGATGAATTTCTCTGTAAGAACTTTGTAAAATAAATTAAATGAGTTCAAACAAAATAGGTTCAGAATTTTTTTTTTCTCAGTTTAAAAGTTTTCTATTTTCCTGATTGATGGATTAAAAAGAGCATTTTAACCTGTTTTTTTTCTGTTGATATTATTTGGTATTAATTATTTGTGAATATTTATTTAAATCGATTGTTCCAGCTGGTTACAGCTGCAGCTCCGATATTTAACTTTAAAAAATTGACTAACTTAAACACAATTTTTCTGAAAATTAACCAGTCTTCATTTACACGATCTGCATTTGCAGTTGAAAAACTGTCACTATTCATTGCGCTTCCACACATTCACCCATTCAGAGCAGAGGACAAGGCTCAGAATGCTTTTCTTGCCATGACAATGAAGAATATCAGAGACTAGGAACTTGCTGTGATACAGGTGTGAAAAAATATAAAATAAAAATAATAAAAAATAAAATTAATAAAAATAATTTTAACAAAACTAAGAGTGCTCAGAAAGAAAAAGAAAAGTAGTGCAATTTCATAGAAAATAATAGAAAATAATAAAGATAGTAAAGTGACAAGAGGGAAGTGACTAAGAGATGTGGGGATTCAGGTTATAAAGTGACTAAGAGATGTGGGGATCCAGGTTATAAAGTGACTAAGAGATGTGGGGATTCAGGTTATAAAGTGATTAAGAGATGTGGGGATCCAGGTTATAAAGTGTCTAAGAGATGTGGGGATCCAGGTTATAAAGTGATTAAGAGATGTGGGGATCCACGTTATAAAGTGTCTAAGAGATGTGGGGATCCAGGTTATAAAGTGACTAAGAGATGTGGGGATCCAGGTTATAAAGTGATTAAGAGATGTGGGGATCCAGGTTATAAGTGACTAAGAGATGTGGGGATCCAGGTTATAAAGTGACTAAGAGATGTGGGGATCCAGGTTATAAAGTGATTAAGAGATGTGGGGATCCAGGTTATAAAGTGACTAAGAGATGTGGGGATCCAGGTTATAAAGTGTCTAAGAGATGTGGGGATCCAGGTTATAAAGTGTCTAAGTGATGTGGGGATCCAGGTTATAAAGTGATCAAGAGATGTGGGGATCCAGGTCATAAGTGACTAAGAGATGTGGGGATCCAGGTTATAAAGTGACTAAGAGATGTGGGGATCCAGGTTATAAAGTGACTAAGAGATGTGGGGATCCAGGTTATAAAGTGACTAAGAGATGTGGGGATCCAGGTTATAAAGTGTCTAAGAGATGTGGGGATCCAGGTTATAAAGTGATTAAGAGATGTGGGGATCCAGGTTATAAAGTGATTAAGAGATGTGGGGATCCAGGTTATAAAGTGATTAAGAGATCGGGGATCCAGGTTATAAAGTGATTAAGAGATGTGGGGATCCAGGTTATAAAGTGATTAAGAGATGTGGGGATCCAGGTTATAAAGTGATTAAGAGATGTGGGGATCCAGGTTATAAAGAGTTCATAAGTCCAACGGCAGAAGGGAAGAAGCTGTCTTTGTGGCGGGACGTTCTGGTCCGAATGGACCGGAGCCTCCTGCCCGAGGGGAAATATAAGGAAATATAAGATAAGAATCAAACTTCTTATATTTTTATTATAAAAGGAGATGAGACTTTTGTTTCATAATAAAAGGATCGATTTGGCCCCAAACTGTTGATTTTACAACAACTTAATTAAACAATAGAAAACATTAGGCTCAATAATTTCACATCCATGTTTAAACATATGTGTTTGCTTTTCTTTAGATACACATTTTTTTCTATGATATTTATTTTACATTAGTAAAAACAAAATTGTGTTTCGAACCCCTCACTGCTCCTGTAGTGCTGTAAGCTTCTAACAAATACCCTCAAAAGTAAAAAGAAGTAAACAAAGAGTAGCATTAATACGACAAGTAAACAGTTTAGGACCCACAGCAGAAATAAATCAAAGGTAAACTAGAACGGTGGTGCAGTGGGTAGCACAGTGGCCTCACAGCAAGAAGGTCATGGATTCAAGTCCCAGGTGGGGATGAGGCTTGGAACACTGGCCTTTCTGTGTGGAGTTTGCATGTTCACCCCGTGTCTGTGTGGGTTTTCTCCCGGTACTCTGGTTTTCTCCCACCCTCCAAAGACATGCATGTTAGGTTGATTGGGACCTAACATGATTGGCTGGTGCCAAATTTGTCCCTATGAATGAGTGTGTGTGTGTGTGGCCCTGTGACGGACTGGTGACCTGTTCAGGGTGTACCCTACCCCTTGCCTTGAATCAGCAGGGATGGACAGCCCGCAGCCCTGTGAGGGATGGGCGGTTGGACGAGGGATGACTGACTGCAAACTAGAAGGTGCAATGTGTTGTAGATGTACTGCAAAGTCCAGTGTAGTTATTTTGGAGGTGGCTTTGGTTACTGTTTCTGATGAGGGTCTGGGTCAAAATATACACACATACAGATGATGTGGCTGGTTATTTTCAACAAGATAATTTGGAGAAGAAAGTTCTTTCATGGCAAGGCCCAGAAGCCATGAGCTCCAGGTTTATCTCGATCAGATTGTAATTCAGGGTTTTTGGATTTTGGAAATGAGATAATGTTTGTAAGTTGAGCCCAATGATTTTGTATTTTGTTTTTATTTTTGGGAGGATACACCCTTAGAGGCCAGACTGAGATGGTTTGGACATGTGCAGAGGAGAGAGCGAGTACATCAGAAGAAGGATGCTGGGTTTGGAACCACCAGGAAAGAGGACTAGAGGAAGACCAAAGAGGAGGTTCATGGATGCAGTGAAGGAAGACATGAAGATAGTTGGTGTGACTGAAGAAGATGCAGGAGATAGGGTTAGATGGAAGAAACTGACATGCGGTGGCGCCCCCTGAAGGGAAATGCCAAAAGTAGAAGATAAAGGGAGGACACACCCTTTGAGATGTCTGAGGAAGGAAACACATACACGGGGAGAACATGCAAACTCCACACAGAAAGACCAGTGTTTCAAACATCATCTCCACCTGGGATTCGAACCTGTGACCTTCTTGCTGTGAGGTCACCATGCTGCCAGCCTATCAGTCACCTTCTTAACTGTCTATAACTTACTAAATACAATCCAGATCAACCAATAGAATAATACTGATGTTATTGGGATAATTATTTGGAACATGTTTGGAAAAATGAAAAAAAAAAAAAATCATTTACAGAAACTTTTACTTTGTTTTTCGATCAGTTTCATTTCCCTTCATCTTTTTTATTTTATTTTGTGAAGACAGGAAGTTGCGTTTCTGCAGACTCAGCATCTTCAGTCCATCCATCCCATAGTGAGTCAGAACACAGAAAGCATCAGACCTCCAGAGTTTTTCTTCTTAACTGCATGATGAGCCCACTGTGGTGTATCCCTCTCCTCCTGCTGCTGTTTGGGGGAGCAGAACCCCGAAAGATCCCCACCACTCAGGAGGATGGAAACTTTCTGCGCCACTTTGAAACTTCTAAAGTTTACACCCTAAAAAGAATCTCTCGTGGAGCTAAAGAGGATTCCAGAAGAAGAGACCCCCTCCATCCACGCAGGTTGGATAACCCGGGTGGATTTTTCACCACCCCGCGGACTTTCCGACAAACTTCTCCCGCTCTCAGGAACTCCTCCAGCGGGCTGCTGAACCCCCTCTTCCCGGTGACAGACGCATCTTACTGGGCTTATGGAGTCATGCTGCTGTCTCTCGTCCTGTTCGCTGCGGGCATCGTGGGGAACCTGGCTCTCATGTGCATCGTTTGGCAGAACTTTTACCTGAAAAACGCCTGGAACTGCATCCTGGCAGGTTTAGCTTTCTGGGATTTCCTCGTGCTTTTTTTCTGCCTTCCCGTCGTCATTTTCCACGAGTTGACGCTGAAGCGGTTGCTAGGAAACCTGTCCTGCAGGCTGGTGCCATACCTAGAGGTGAGACACCAGGGGGCGACAAACTCAACTAAAGACAGAAAAAAAACTAAACTTTTAAAAACTATTTTAAAGTTTTATTTTTTATTAGAACTGGTCGAGTTTTACAGAAACAGTCCAGATATTAAATTATAAACTTGTATGTTGGAAAATAATTATATTTTAACATTAGTCTTTTTATTCATTTCGAATAAAACAACAACTTATACAGGGGCGAATACAGGGTTTTCTAGAGGGGCTTGGGGGGCGTGAGGTCATAGTCAAAACAAGCACCGGTGGGGCTCGCCAGTGTAGCAAGGTCTGGGGGCACTACCCCCAAAACATTTTGAAAAATAAGTATTTTTTCTGTATTTTGGTGCATATTTTGCCCAAAGTTTATAATAATTGAAGTAGTTAGAACACTTTTTTTTGAGGACAAACTCCCTCCACCCCCATCTGCCCCTGAAACCGGTTGTTCCAGTCAGGGTTACAGTGGGTATTGAAGCCCATCCCAAGAAGCAAGAAGCGAGATACACCCTGAACAAGTTGCCAGTCTGTTGCTGGGCAGGTTTCAACATAAAAGTCAAAATGTCTACGTTTTAGTTCCTATATCAGTCAAAGCATTCCTCTCTTTCACGCCTTACTGTGCACTTAAAAACTCTTCATCTGCATCCAGCATTCAATTTATAATGATCCAGTGACGTAAGCACAGGTAACCAGTCTAGCTCTGACTGCACTGTTACAATTTTCACCTAGAATGAACCATAATCGGCTTGAAAGTGTGTCATTTTGTGGGTGTTTTAACATATGACACGCGTTGACAAAATACTCTAGTTGTTTTTGTGGGTTTTATTTTGGGGCGTACAGAAATGACACTACTTTTGTATTTACAAAAATTGCATTTTTTCTGTATTAAAATACATCAAATCGGTATAAGTTGACAGGTATGAGTCACATCATTGGGACTAAAGTCAGCATGAATAACGGGTCTGAATAATGTGTCTCTTCAAAACTTTAAAATTCCTTCTGTGAACGAGTTCATTTGTAATAACAAACAAAAAATAGGGATTTTACATCTTCTATCTTTACAAGATGAATCCATTATGGCATGGCAACTTGTAACGAGGGGTTTCCATGTAGATGTTTTTAGGGTTTAAGTTCCAACCTGGATTCAACTTTTAACATTTTGTGAAAAAAAACCCAAAAACTTAAATCTGAAGTCTGTTACACTTAACTTTAAATGGAAACCAATTGTAAACATTAAAAACATTTTGTTCCGTTGTCTTCCGCTCATCTGTGGCCAGATCACAGGGGCAACCCTAACCCTAAATACCAACAGATCGATAACAGTTTCAGTCATTAAAGAGTTTTCACAGCAAATAGTAACAAAACTTGATTTGATTTTTAATGATGTATCTAAAAATAAGCATTAAATAATGGAGTTAAACACATTTAATGTGTTTGGTCTTGAGATAAAAAGTGCTGTTTTTTACAGATGTGTTTACTTAAAAGAAACATTGATTAAACGTGTGAATCAGTGAAAATCCCCATCCCGCTCAGCCTCCACGTCTCTGATGAATGGTGTGATTGTGTCTTTGTTCCGGCTTCCAGCTGACTTCATTTGGAACAAATGTGCTCTTCTGGACTGTTTGGCCTCTTCAGATCTGTTTATGAACCATCAGACGAGGTCAGAGAGCTCTTTACAAACACTAACAGACCAAACAGAACTGGCTTGTTTGTGAGAAAATTCAGATCCAATGCTGCCTGCAGCAAAGCCAAGACAAATTAGGATTATAAAAACCTAAATGAAGATGTCTTGGCAATAAAGTGTTTCAAATAGTTAGAGACAGGGGTGCACATCATTTCTATGGTCTGGTATTCAGCAGAACACGTGGAGATGCTGGGTTACATCCTTCCTGCAGGTTGCAGGTCCTATTGGCTGGATTGTTGGCTATTTATTCCATTTTGCTCAGAGCATTTCACACAATACAAATCTAAACTTAAGTATTCAAACTATGAACCAGATGAAAGAAGTCTGTTTCTGCTTTCTTTCTTTCTGGGCTTTATTTTTTGTTACAGATGGCCTCACAGCTCTCCTTCAAATTAAACAGGAGGTTCCTTGTTTCTTTACAGAATGTAACTAATTAAGAACACTGAGTTCCAAATCATTATTTAGGACAACTGATTATCACAAAAAATTGATTTCAGGAATCTAAAAACCTTGAGATCCAAAACAATCCAAATAAACTCCTCATGACACGTACAGTAAACTACTTTTGCTAATTCTTTATTCTGTAATAAACTTACTAACAGTGTACAATGATGTTTGCAGATGACATTGTGATCTGTAATGAGAGGAGGGAAGAGGTGGAGGAAAAGCTGTAGAGGTGGAGGTTTGTACTAGAAAGAAGAGGAATGAAGATTAGTCAGAGTAAGACAGAGTACATGTGTGTGAATGAGAGGGATCCAAATGGAAAAGTGAGGTTACAGGGAGAAGAGATAAAGAAGGTGGAAGATTTTAAGTATCTAGGATCAACAGTCCAGAGCAATGGAGAGTGTGGAAAAGAGGTGAAGAAGTGTGTGCCGGCAGGCTGGAACGGGTGGAGAAATGTATCCGGTGTGATGTGTGACAGAAGAGTTTCAGCTAAAATGAAAGGGAAAGTGTACAAAACCGTAGTGAGACCGGCCATGCTGTTTGGTCTAGAGACAGCACTGAGGAAAAGACAGGAAACAGAGATGGAGGTAGCAGAGATGAAGATGCTGAGGATCTCTCTGGGAGTGACCAGGATGGACAGAATCAGAGGAACAGCACATGTTAGAGGTTTTAAAGTCAGAGAGACCAGACTGAGATGGTTTGGACATGTGCAGAGGAGAGAGAGAGAGTACATCAGAAGAAGGATGCTGGGTTTGGAACCACCAGGAAAGAGGCCTAGAGGAAGACCAAAGAGGAGGTTCATGGATACAGTGAAGGAAGACATGAAGATAGTTGGTGTGACTGAAGAAGATGCAGCAGGTAGGGTTAGATGGAAGAAACTGACTTGCTGTGGCGACCCCTGAAGGAAAATGCCAAAAGAAGAAGAAGAAGGTGTCGTCAGCAAACTTTATCATCTTCTCATACTTTGATAGACGATAATGTTCATGTTCCTGCTTCTGACTTCTTTCGGTTCTACAGGTTAAGTGAATACATTCTAGTGAACGTTTGAATTCAGACATCAGTCCTCTTGCTTTGGTCCTGAACCAGATCATCAACCAGGACTTTACTAATTAGTAAGAAAACATCTTGTGTTAAACGAGGCCAGTCTGTCGTCTCCTCCTCTTCTTCTTCAATCCATTCTTTTTATGTAAATGACTGGATCTATTTCCAGCTAATTAATTACTGCTTTTAAACGGATCTGTTCCTGTGTTGTGTAGAAAGCAGGTCAGACTGCCAGCTGCCCCCCCACGTGCTGTTTGCTTAACTTTTCTCATGCTAATCAGCACCAAACCGTAATGATTCCAAGTTGTGTCTTAACTGTTTGAGGTCATTAAGCTCTCAGAGATTGGACGAGTTTCTGTCGACCTCATTTCTGGCCAAAAGAACAACTCTACAGTCTGATAAGTGTCTGCAGGGTGGAGGTGTGAACACAGAACGGCTTTTCTGTCTGCTCCCTGGCTCTTTTATTGGCTCCTTTCTGCTCTGAATACAGATAGAAGCTGGTTTTGTGTCTTTGGTTGTAGTTCAGTAACTTTGGGACATATTTATCTTTAAAGCACGGAGGAAATCCTCCAAGCATTCAAGGAACGTCACCATGGAGGTTTGTAAGAATCTCAAGCAGAAGAATGGAATCAAACACATTCACAACGCTGATGTTTACTTCATTTGTAAAGCTCACAAGCTGCGAGTGGTGATTCAAAGAACTGAATGATGAATCCAAGCGACCCAAACGAGTGTTATTGCAATGCAGGAAAAGGAGTGACCAGTAAAACCAGTAACATCCTGGCAATAAGGACTGGCCTAAACATGGCTTTCATGTGGAGATGTCGGACTGAAACACACAACCAACTTTAACCAGTTTATTGAGAACAAAAGGGTGGGGGAATGGGTCTCACAGGTGCAGCTGGTGACCAACCTGGGCAGGCTGGTGTCCAGCCTGTCCTGTTCTTTTCTTGGATGGCTGGTGTCCATCCTAGACAGGTATGGTGAGACCAAATCTGGGTGTTTGCTAGACAAATCTAGAAGAACAAACCAGAACAAAACACAAAATAAAAGACAAGTTGATAAAGAAGTTAGAGACGCCGGGGGAAAGATGAGAGACAGCTGCAAACATTAGGAAGAGGGAAAAGGGAGGGCATGTGAGTCGTTGGGTAAAGGAATGAGTAAAGAGGAAGCTAAAAGAGCCAGAAAGGGACGGGATCATGGCAGAAACCAGTATCTTCTTGTCCTGACTCTTGTTTTTTTTCCCTCCACCAGGTGACCTCGATGGGCGTGGCAACCTTTAGCCTCTGTGCTTTGAGTATCGATCGTTTCCACAGCGCCACCGGCACAGTTTCCCATCAGGCTGTTAAGGTGGAGCCATGCCAGTCCATCCTGTCTAAGCTTTGGGTGATATGGTTGGGCTCCATGGTGCTGGCCAGTCCTGAGCTGCTGCTGTGGCAGCTCGTGCAGCAACCAGTCAGCGTCCTACCAGTGACCTCTGACATTCACCACAATCAACCTGCTGCTTCACTCATGGCGGCCCTCAGAGCGCGATCAGATGCGTTTAAGGTGGATGTTTGTGTGCGTGAACCTTCTGAGGAGCTGCCAGAGAGCATCTACGCGCTGGTGTTGACCTACCAGGAGGCGCGCATGTGGTGGATGTTTGGCTGCTACCTCTGCCTGCCTTTGCTTTTCACCCTGGCCTGCGACCTGGTCACCCGGCAGATGTTAGCCCAGCACCTCGGTCCCGGTGCTGGGAGTAATAAGGTAGTTGGTAAGTCCTCCTCCTCTGTGAAGCAGCGTGTGAGAGAACAGCGGCTGCGCTCCACTGTCATGGCGCTGGCTGGCCTGTACGTCGCTTGTAACCTGCCGCAGAGTGTTTGCGCCATCACCCTGGCATACGTGTCCGGCCCGGAAGGTTTACCTGCCCTGGTGGTGCCTGCACTGGCACTGGTTGAGCAGTTGCTGCTGTTCACCCGTTGCGCGGCGACCCCAGTATTGCTGCTGTGCTTGTGCCGCTCCCTGGGTCAGGCCTTTATGGACTGTTGCTGCTGCTGCTGTGAGGAGTGTCTGCCTGACAGCAACTCATCCACCACCGCCACCTCCGCCCTGTCTTCCCCCACCTCACCAACACCCTCGTCCCTGTCCCCTTCTGGTAAAGACGAGGCGGTGAGGATGTTGCTGCCTGTTGAAACCACGGTGTACGACCGAGAAAAAGACCCCGCGGCGGCCATCGGGACGCCATGCTGAGTTCCATTTCATTAAAACATCAGTTTCTCTGGGAAAGTTTTTTTCTATTCACATAAACCATGTTGCCAAAAGTATTTGCTCACCTGACTTGAAGTTGTATCAAGTTGTAGTTTGTTACAATCTCAATTTCAATGAATGAAAACAGCACACTGGGGGCGTTTGCATGTTCTCTCGGTGTACATGTGGGTTTTCTGTGGCTACTGCAGTTTCCTCCCACCCTCCAAAAATATGTATGTTAGATTGATTGGCCGCTACAAAACTGCCCCTAAGAATAAGCTTGTGTGTGGATGGTTGACTGTCTGCGTGGCCCCGCAACAGACTGGCGACCTATTCGGTGTGTACCTTACGTCTCGCCTGAAATCAGCTGGGACCAGCACTCCCTGTAACCCCGAGAGGGATAAGTGGTTTAGAAAATAAAAATTTCTGAGAGTCGAAGCAACCAAAACAAACAGCACATTACTTGAAAGCTAAGATCCTAATGAGTTCAATGACTGGCCGCAGCGGCTGTACATGCATCATGTAATTTGCATGATTCATATCTGGAGTTTTAGAGGAGACTCCTGTCTAACGTATCCATCTACCTGTCTATCACCATAGCAATAAAAAGGCTGTAAAAACAGATTCCCGATGCGCTTTGAACTCCTCTGTCACACTTACAGCACACCTCTCCACTGTCTTACAGCCCTCATACATGTCAAGAGACAACATGCACAGGGTTAGTTGCAACCTAATTGTTTGACTCGGTGAGAAAATACATTTGGCAATATAAGGTATGAATCAATGTTTTTTTTTTCATATCAGTTTTATGTTCAGTAGGTTTGCTTGCTGTAAATCGGAGGGATTTTTAAATTTTTTTTTATAATTTTTTAGAGATACAGCCATTCAAAAAGTTTGGTCATTTTTTTATTTCTTATTGATCCATCTCTTAGTTTTTCTCATTTTATTTTCTTCGGTCTCATTTTTTTATTTATTTTTATTTGACTTTTATTGGTCTGTCTTTATTAAGCTTTGCTCAAACAAGCAGTCATGGGCTACGTGACCTACAAACCATCTAAAGTTTGGATTTTATAACTACGAGCTTATTTTTTTAACCTTTGTGCAACATTTAGAATCCAGATTATTGTGTGGAAATGGACACGTTACACTTGGTATCTGTTAATATGTAGAAAACCACAGTAAAAGGATAAATAAATCACACAAATCAAAAGTTCATATTTGAACTTAAACTAAGTGATTAAAATCAATTCGATTGATAGCACTTATAAGAATGGGACACTAAACTGAAACTTATATCATCTCAGAGGAAATGACTCATAAAAAAAGTGAAATAAATGTGATGAGGTCTGACCCATTTAAATTCTAGTTAACTGGAAGCTTACTGGACGGGACGGTGAACCAATCCTTCATCGTCCTAATGAAGGATTTAAGAAGAGAAGAAATGAATCTCTTAAAACACACTGGATGATTTTATCATCATGTAACATGACTAATAACAATAAGTTGACACTAACGGGTTCAAACGACATGCCCTTGCCTGACCTATGTAATAAATTTAGCAGTTCATCTATAGTTGGAACTGAGTAACAGAGGGCAGTTTCACTTAAATCCCTTCACTAGTTTATAAGATTGTATCACCAGACAATTTTTGAAAGATAAAAATCTCATGTTGTCACTTTTGCTTTTCGTGTGTGTCTCTAATTCTGATGAAAACATATCAGAATATAAAATTTCCTCAGATTTTTTTATTTTATTTGCAGTGTTTTGGTTCAAATTGATAAAAACAATGTTTATAGCCTTGTGTTTGTAGAGCTGATGTTTTAAAGATATTTAGATCTAACTGTGTTTTTGATGATTTCCATGTTAGAGGTGTGTGTTTAACACTGATTCAGGATTTGTTTGTTCTTAGTACTGTAAAGAAGACAAATGGAGAATTTAAAGCAGGGGTCGACAAAAAAAGTCTTTTTGAAACAACAAAAAAACCTTTTTTAAAATGTGTTTTTCTTTTTTTTTTACATGTTTATAAAAATTGTTTCAATAAAAAGTGAATTTTTAGAACTTTTTACTCCTGGTTTTATGATTGAACTATTTTACTTCATATTTTTTGTCTCTTGTTTATACTTAACAGAACTTTTAAACGCTGGAAAGACTTATGTTTAAATCAGTTTTCAGTTTTTTTATTTATAATAAATTTTGAAAATATTTGTAATTTTGATATGTCATTTATGGGATATTTTAGAATTATAAAACTATTTTCATCCATTTTTAAACAAGGCTGTGACATAAAACGTGTAAAAACTGAGGTGCTAGGATTCTTACTGGATGCTCTGTGATTAGATGTGATCTTTACTTTTAGTCACTAGACTTTGAAAATCCAAATTTGTCATGGATTGGACTGCTGCTGGTATTTTTCCACCACACCTACCTCTCTTACCCATTATCTGCCACACCTGTGTCCAATCACTCTCTCCTATATAAACCCTCAGTTCTCATCCAGACCCTGTCAGATGGTCATTTGTGACATGGTGACGCAGCTCTGAAATCCTGAACTCCTGTCTGCATCTGCCTGGCCTAGACTGTCCTGGTATCCTGACCTTAGTAACTCTGACAGTCTCCATTGGAATTACCCAGTTTGTGCTGGTCTCCAAACATAAAGACCAGCCTCTGACCAAACTCACCTTTCTGTGATCCACACATCACCATCAGGTGACTCGTCCCGCTGTCAGACATCCATCTGGAGCATAACCACAGATCTGCATACCTGTCAAAGTATACAGTTTCACCAAATTTTATGACTGGAAAAATAAAATTTTAGCAAATACAGGTGTATTATGATTTATACATAATCACAAAAAAAATTTCAATGCATGTCATGGATTAAAGAACCTAGAATACAACTCACTTTCAAACGATTCTGGTATATTTTAGACGACCATTGTTATACAGTGCAGTCAGAGCTAGAATGGTTCCCTCCCCTTGCGTCACTATGGCTTATTATACATTGACTGCATGTGGAAAATCTTTAATGATTTTTAAAATGGCCAATGAATACAGTTTAAAATACTTAGAAAGGTGTGAAAGCCTCCCTCCCCAGTACTGGAGTCACGAGGACTGCCTTGACTGGTATCTACTTTTCAGCTGGCATCTTAACCCGTTCACCATATCTATTACACCGAGGTTTAAATCCTAGAAAAGGCTGCTTTTTGGTCCTTGGCTGTCACCACCATCATAGAATCAGTTCATCTACAGTAGCTACTGAGTAACTATGAGCATCAATGGTGAGAAGATGTCTCATTCACAAGAATCTGTGACTTTAATCTTTGGTTGTATGACTGGGAATGTAATAAGTTCATCTATAGTCAGTTCAATTAAGATTCCCTCAGTGGTGTGGGGGATAATTTTGTTTCTAAAAGTGTTGTAGAAGCATGAATGCATGGTCAGTCAGGGTTTAAACCTTCTTCCACATTCTCTGAGCGGAAGCTTAAAAAAACAGAAAACAGTGAAGGAAACGTGATGTAATAATGTTTTCTGAATGTCGTCTCTGAACTCAGAGGAATGTTCCTCTGAAGTCCCACTGAAGTTCCTCATAAACCGCTGTGACGTTTTTCTTATTCAACCATTACTGAAGGTCACAGCCACACAATAATAGTCATCCTTTCAGATTCTACAGACAGAATGAACCCAGTCTGTCAGACCGCAGGCCAATTTCCAGCCACTATCAGGGATCCTGGTGGAAACCAGAGTCTCAGTGCATCGTATTTCCTTCAGATTCTGGCTTCTAGCAACCTGCTACTTGTTACCAATCACACCAACTCTTGTTTCCAGTGAAATATATTATAAATACACAGATAAAAATGTTATTTCCTGTTTAGACCAATTGTGAGCAGAACAAGTTCAATTCAATTTGAAATCACAAAATCACAAAATTTTTTGTCTCAATGGGCTTCACATTGAAGATTTAAAAAGAACAAAAACAAGAAAAGAGAAGAATGTACAAACACAAATACACAGCAAGAAAACTAACAAATGCTAGCTTGACAATACTAACACATTCCCGCCTTTAGGCTCTCCTTCACGGTGAGGAAAAACTAAAAAACCCATCAGTGGAGAAAAATAAGAAACCTCATGGGGATCCACACGAAAGAGAGATCCCTCTGCAGGGACGAGCATCCAATGTGTCTGAAACTACTGTTTAAGTATTAGCTTATTCTACTCTACAGTTTGATATCTGAGGAAGTCAATGGATGTTCAGAGCACCTATATTGTGGTGAAAAATGGCTCAATGGGTAGGAGGACCGTACTGTAACCAGAGGGTCACCAGTTCGATCCCCTACTTGGAGTGAATGTCAAAGTGTTCCTGAGCAAGACACTGCAATGTCTCCTGATGGTGGTTTCCAGCATGCCTGTCAGCTTCCACCATCAGGTATGAATGAATGTGTGTGTGAATGTGAGAAACAATGTAAAGAACTTTGAAAACCAACGCAGGTCAGAAAGTGACTTTCTGAGAGAGATGCTTACTGGAGAACAAAAACCTTGTCCGAGAACAACCAAGTGTTCTAATAGCATACATATACTGGATGAGAGAGCTTGTAAATGACTCAAACATAGAAGAACTTCTTTGAGTAGGATTTTAATGTCGGTTCAAACCCGGTAGACATGTTTCCATAAGCTGCATTTAAAGCTGTAGGATAAATGTTTTGATCTTCCATGCTGAATGAAAAGAACTGTGAGCTCATACTTTCACTTCTTTCTGGAGACACCTGGATGTCCTCCAGGTTCAGCTGTCTGGGAGTTTTACTTTAAGCTCTGCTGCTGTAAGCGGAGCTCCTTTGAGCAGAAATATTTGTCCTCCCACAATGTTGCGCTTGGGCAAAAAGAAGGAGGAGGGGAGGCCTCAATAAGGCCTGCTTTGTTCAGCCACCCCCTCTCTGGCTTGGAGACAGAGACTCTGGAACAAAGCTGCATATCAATCTCCATCCGCTGAGGGAGTTGCTAAGCTACAGCACCCACCACCTCCCACCAGCTGCCCCAGTGGCTGCATAGAGAGAAGAAAGAAGACAGAGATGTAAAGGGAGGAAGAACCGCTGTGGTCACCCTGAAAAGCAGAAACGCAAACTTCTCTCTCATTGGTTGCCCCGGAAACCAGCCGAGAGCAAGCAGCATGGTGACTGCATGGATTCTGTAGGAACCTGCTGTGTTGGCGTGGGATCTGGAAACGTTTTTTTTCTGATCAGATTTCTTCCCTAAACTCATATTCTAAGTTTAAAAAGTATGTAGTTATAATTCCTCGCAGTGCTGAGTGTTCAGAGACAGGTGTACGAGCTCATCTGTACACTCAGAGCAGCAGTAACGGTTGTTTTTAGTATCGGTTGACTAATTACACTCTCACTAGACATCAGTAATCTCCAAAAACAGATTTTATTAAACCAAAGCAAGTTAAGAGGCTTTAAATTTTTTGAAGCAAACTAATCTGTTGTTTTGCTGTTTGTCCAGTCGAATCCACTATTTTAACTTTTCGCTTGACAAACTTCTGTTTCTGTGATTAAATACACACTGTCATTTCAGAATGTTTCAAACCGTACCTCCACACACACTGTGACTAAATCCTCTTAGATTTCAGCCTCGTGATTTACATATGCACAAAGTACAATCTGATAGTCTGCTGCAAGTGAACCACTCTCACTGTACCAACACAATCATACAGAGCTTCTTCTACAAGTTTTGCTTCCATGTGCTTGTTGTCATGGTTACAGTTATAACAGGGTTTACATGCAAAGTCATGACATAGGAGCTAACCAATCAGGAGAATTCGTGCTGCTTCCACAGTGCTGTGTTTCCACGAGCAACGACAAAATTTGGACACATCAGAAATGTATCTGACCGTCTGATTATTAGTCAGAAGCTACAAATCAATTGGTTGAAGCAAAATATTATTGGATATTTATTTTGTGAGAGCCAAAAAGCAACGCTCTCGATTTACAAGTCGTTCTATGTTCCTGATTACCCTCATGGTAACCAGGATCTACGTTCCTACCCTCACCATGGTAACCAGGATCTACGTTCCTACCCTCACCATGGTAACCATGATCTACGTTCCTACCCTCACCATGGTGAGGATGATGAGGAAAGCAGCGAAGAAGTCAGGGTACGGAGCAAAGCCAGGTATATCCATTCCCAAAGAGGATCCCATGGCTTCACTAAGAACATTATCCATCAGATCATCAAACGCTCCGGTCCAGGCTTTGGCTATGCTAGATGTTCCAATGACATAAGACAGCAACATGTTCCATCCGGTCATTCTCCTAAAATCATATAGCTGTAAAGATAGGCTGAGCCCGATTGTAACCAGGATCTACGTTCTCACACTCACCTACGGTCACCAGCTGTGGGTGGTGACCGAAAGAATGAGATCGTGGATACAAGCGTCCGAAATGAGCTTCCTCCACACGGTGGCTGGGCTCTCACTCAGAGATCGGGTGAGGAGCTCTGCCATCTGGGAGGAGCTCGGTGTTGAGCTGCTCCTCCTCCAGGTCGAGAGGAGCCAGACGGGGTGGTTCAGGCATCTGGTCAGGATGCCCTCCGAGCGCCTCGCTTGTGAGGTGTTTCGGGCACGTCCCACCGGGAGGAGACCAAGGGGCAGACCCCAGACCTGCTGGAGAGACTATGTCTCACAGCTGGCTGGGGAACGACTTCTGGATCCAACCGGGTGAGCTGGAGGAGCAGCTGGGGTGAGAGAGGCCTGTGCTTCCTGTCTGAGGCTGTTGCTCCACGACCCGGTCCCGGATGAGCGGAAGAAGATGGAACGAATTTATTTTGTGTAAGAGGAAGTGAACAAATAGGGAGGCGATAGCTCAGTGGTAAAAATGTTACCCCTTGGCCCGGGAGTTTGTTGGTTTGAATCCCACTGAGCTCATGTCTCGTTATCCTTGGGGAAGACACCTGAAACCTGTTTCTCCCACCATTGGTGCCGTTGTGGCTGCCTGTTGTGGTGTACTGCAGCACATAAATTTTCCCATGGAGGGATGAAAAAAAGTATATATTCTTTTTTTTTCTCAAATTGTGAAGGCCTCCAAGCTGATTTAATTCACTTTGACTCTGCCTGGCAACAGATGATGGCTGAAATGTGATTGGTTGAATTTTTAAATCCAACTTGTAGGACAGTTACTGTAAAAGTTATAAATGAAAGCAAAAGAACCACATAAAAACATTTAATAAACCGTTATAAAGAAAATTAAATCCACATCAGTCTGATATTAAAATATTACTATCTGGGATGAAGAGGCTTTAACACACAGCCACTCCCACCCCAGCCCCTCCTGTTTAGTCCTGGTGGTTAAGTCTCACCTGACAGGTTATGGAGCGGTTGGGAAACGCCTTCCCCTCCTATCAGACCATCTCTGTTCCCACATCAGCCAGTCCGGCCTCCTCATTACTGCCGTCAGTCACCGTTTGGTTTGAACAAAGCTGCTGCTCTCAGAGTCCAACAAACAATTTCACATGATAAATATTCATTTTGCTCTTTTGTTCGCTTGTTTTTCTTCTTTTTGTTGCTCATTGACCCTAAAATAAATTGAAAGCAAAGGCTAGTAGTGGCTTTTAACTTCTGGGTAAAGTTGGTTTCTAGTCTGAGGCTTAACTGGGCAGACTGGGATTTGTTTTGTTCCTTCATCGACATGGTGCGTAGAGTAAATTGATCAAGTGGAAAAATAAAGTTATAATAGTTTAAATGATTTCAAATTCTGATCTTTCCCACGTTTTCCCTCCTCTATGAGGAGATCCGCCAGTTTGAGTTCTTTCTTCAGCACCAGCAGGACCAGGAAATATCTGAACCACAGACAAGCGCCTGTTACCACGACAACCACTGATGGATAAACTGGAATGTTCACAGATACAAAATAAAAAACTTTACAGAATGAATGTAAGAAGAAGTCAGTTATTTACTCATCTAGTAGATCAATCTACACATCCTCTGATCCATGGAGGATGGATGAAAAATAATAAGATAACCCAAAATGTTTTGAGTGGATTTTCATCAAATTTTCACAATGTGAAGTTGAGGTGATTATATTTTGGGGGTTATTTGGTCCAGGAGTGTCTTAATGTTCTGGTTAAATTGTTTAGATTTTTTCTAGTTAACTTTACCCTGGACCTCTCGGCTGAGACTTTTTATAATAGAGCAAAAAATAACAAAACAGAAACCTTCTTCTTTCTTCATTTACCTTCAGGGGTCGCCACAGCAAGTCAGTTTCTTCAATCTAACCCTATCTCCTGCATCCTCTTCGGTCACACCAACTATCTCCATGTCTTCCTTCACTGTATCCATGAACCTCCTCTTTGGTCTTCATCTAGTCTTCTTTCCTGGTGGTTCCAAACCCAGCATCCTTCTTCCGATGTACTCTCTCTCTCTCCTCTGCACATGTCCAAACCATCTCAGTCTGGCCTCTCTGACTTTAAAACCTCTAACATGTGCTGTTCTTCTGATCCTGTCCATCCTGGTCACTCCCAGAGAGATCCTCAGCATCTTCATCTCTGCTACTTCCATCTCTGTTTCCTGTCTTTTCTTCAGTGCCACTGTCTCCAGACCAAACAGCATGGCTGCTCTCACCACTGTTTTGTGCACTTTCTCTTTCATTTTAGCTAAAATTCTTCTGTCACACATCACACCTGATACTTTTCTCCACCCGTTCCAGCCTGCCTGCACACGCTTCTTCACCTCTTTTCCACACTCTCCATTGCTCTGGACTGTTGATCCTAGATACTTAAAATCTTCGACCTTCTTTCTCTCTTCTCCCTGTAACCTCACTTTTCCATTTGGATCCCTCTCATTCACACACGTACTCTGTTTTACTCTGACTAATCTTCATTCTGATTCTTTCTAGTACAAACCTAGAACGATACCAAAACAGAAATGCTATATACATTTCATTCATCTAGGGACCTACCATCCCATCATCCATCCACTCCTCCACCTACTTATTCACTCATCTTCTGATCTCTAGATCCATTTGTTTATCCATTCATGCACCAGCTAATCTCATTAATCCACCTATCTGTTGAGTCTAATGTTTTTATTCCATTTTAAACCTTCTGCAAAAGCTTCAGTGTAACCCGGCTTGACTCCTGCAAGGATTTTTGATCAGCAGGAGCAGATCCGGATCCACGTTGGGCCTCTTTCAGATGAACAGTCTGTTGGTTGTGTTCAATGTCAGACGGCAGGCGGTGGAAGCTGGCGAGGAGCCATCGGCCTGCTGGGGAAAGACCACCGAGGCCACGGAGCTCTTCAAGAGGACATGGGAAACATCAGCGAAGCCTCCAAATGAACTCTGGGGGTTCCTTTCAATCCTGAGCAAACACAGCTTTCATTAAGTCGACGGCTCTCAGACGAATAAAAAGAAAACATCACACACACTTTAATCCAAAGTCAATGTTTAAATGTTTGTTAGATCTCTTAAAACAGGAATTTATTTTGTCAAGTATCCCAGCATTATTTATTTTTAGTTTGTTTACATTGTAATTGCTCCCATGAAGAAATATAAAAAATACCAAAAGGAATATTGTTGTCTGTGTGAAATTTCCAGGACAGTTCAAAGTAGATATTCACAGATTAATTTGGATTTTTGCAAAAACTGTCAAGAAATTTCTCAAGAAAAACTGAACAGAGTGAATAAATCTTCAGTGATGTGGAGCTGATGTAAGAAACTTATACAGAAGTAGAAGTGGTGGAACTCACAAATAATATCATAGTTTATAATGTGGCTAGTACTATTACTTTACTATTCCAGTTTATTGCAGTAATCAGGGGTTAGGGATGAGCAGCACTGGAAAATGACATGGAGGGATGCACCATCATGGCCGCAGCAGGAAAGTAGAACATCAGAATATCTGACATGGAGTGATTGACACCAGAGGTTAAATAACCAGGGGAGAAAATGAGACACAGGTGCAGATATCATGGAGAGACAATTAGGACCATGTGTGTTGAATTTGAGTACAGGACAGAACTAAGAGGGAGGAAACATTCCAAAAGAGAGAACAATCATGTCATTTACGAACAGAGCAAATGTTTAACCCAAAGTTAGGCAACTTTAATTCAATTCAATTCAATTCAAGTTTATTTGTATAGCCCAAAATCACAGAATGTCCGTCTCAATGGGCTTCACAAGAAAAAGAGGAATGTATAAACACAAATACACAACAAGAAAAATAACTAACAAATGCTAACTAAACAAGACTAGCACATTAATGCACTTAGACTCTCCTTCTCGGTGAGGAAAAACTCCTAAAAAACCCATCAGTGGGGAAAAAATAAGAAACCTCATGGGGATCCACGTGAAAGAGAGATCCCTCCCCCGGGACGAGCAAACAATGTGTCAAAGATTATTGTTTAAATATTAGCTTATTCTACTCTACAGCTAAATATCTAAAGAAGTCAATAAATGTTCTTCATCCTGATGGAAACACGGGGACTCCTCAGCCCGGAGATGTCAAGTACGGGGATGAGTAGATGTTCTTCATCCTGATGGAAACACTGGGGGACTCCTCAGCCCGGAGATGTCCAGAACGGGGATGAGTAGATGTTCTTCATGCTGATGGAAACACGGCGGACTCCTCAGCCCGGAGATGTCCAGTACGGGGATGAGTAGATGTTCTTTATCCTGATGGAGACACGGGAGACTCCCCAGCCCAGCGATGCCCACGGCGGGGATGAGTAGATGGATTTCATCCTGATGGAGCGGGGATAAAGAAGCGCGGAGGTCTCCTCGGTGTGGCCATGCCCAGGACAGGAACGCAGAGTCCTGGATGGGGCTCTCTCCCAGAGAGGAGGGAGAGAGGTGGACGACATGTGAATTGTATTGTACCAACTAGCAGTGTAATTCTAAATAAACACTTTATTTTCCAAGATTTTATATCTTTAAACTATTACATTTTCATTACAATTTACTGTTAAACATTGGGTTGGCATAATAATGAATGAGGGAAAATGAGTAACATGATAATATAATAATACAGTAAGTCATTATTTATTGTTGCTGTTCCTCTTTTTACCACCCGAGGGCAGTATTGTGCTACTTTAGTTTTTTTTAAAAAATTATTCCACTTAAATAAAAAAAAATCATAAACTTTTTCCTCTTAAAATTTTTCATAATCGTTCATGAGAATCTTTAATTATTTACTTTTAAAAACATTAATGTAATCCTTAGTTTGTTTTTCAACTGCTGAGAAGAGGCTAAAAGGTTTAAATCTAGAAGCAAACCTATGAGCTATTTGTACTTGACAGAAACTACAAGCAAGAAGATGTTTTACATTTATATCATTTTGAATGTTTTTTACACTTTGTCACTATTTTCTTTTAAACATGTGTTTGGTTTGAGATTAAAATGAAAAAAAATATATATCTTCTTTGTACCACAAGAGAGCACTGTTACACCACTTCAGACTCAATGAGTTTCATTAGAAATAATTGAATTTAAATAAAAACATAATGAACTCTTTTAAAAAATCTAAAATGATTCGTGTTTGTTCATAAGAAGAATTAATTATGTTATCAGATGGATTCCTGATTGATTCTTGTTTTTATTCCATTGAATAAAATGTGTAAAAATGACTCAGTAAAAAAAAGGCCATAATTTTTTACAAACCTCTCTGGACAGTTTGCATGCAGGTTGTCTCTGAGTGGTCCTAAAAAACCCAAGGACATAATTTAGATACAGCTAATGAAGAAAAGGTCGTGCATTTTTCCCCCAGTACAGTTTTACTTACATTCTGTTTGAAAACAAATCTAAACATCCGCAGCGTTCTGTGGTTACATTCATCTTCACTATCAGACATTTCAGCTGGAAGTTTTCTGTGTGTGTGTGTTTATGTAGTGGGCCGGAGCTTTCCTAACAGGAATCAGCACACAAAGTCCATATTTAGAGCTTTAGAAGGATCTCCAGCTCAGCTTGTTTATGAGCCGGAGACAGAAGACACAAGCCAGAAATTCATACCCACATATGGTGTGTGTGTGTGTGTGTGTGTGTGTGTGTGTGTGTGTGATGAAGTGAAAGTTTACTAGATCTTTTCATCATCAGAAGCTGTGAGCTCATGGGCCTCAATTTGTTGGTCTAATTGTGCCCAAATCCAATCTTACACTAACTTAATGTTCTAATAAGATGTCAGAGTGCGTGGACGACAGCGCACGTCTAAGCTGAGTATCTTAATCCCCCGGTCCTGTTCAGAGAGGGTTTTCTTTATTCACAAAGATGGCTTCTTTTACACCTCTGTTGAACACTTTCTCTCTACTTTGAATCTTAGCGTCACTGTCCTCGAATCTGTGGAATCCCTCGTTCATCCAGGAGTGATCCATCGTAGAAAAGGATTCAGTTGTCTTTTGGACAGTACAGTGTGTTTGATGATCGAGACGTTTCGACTTCCAGCCATCAGATTGAAAATGATTTCAGGATGGAAGTTGAAACGTCTCAATCAGAAATTTCACTGTCCAGAAGACAATGTTGAAGTCTTTTTTATGTCTATCCTCAAATGTGGGTTTGTAGGATTTACTGTAAGGTCCAGATGTACGGTGGACCACTTGAGGCTTCTCTTCTGTGTTGGTATAACCTTTTGTAAAATAGCTGTTTTGTTTCACTAATGTGGAAGAGGACCCAAATGCAGGACAACAAAAACAAGGTTTATTTAGTAAGGCAGTCCAGTTTAAGCTGTAAAGGAAAAAACACAGGATCAGAATAATGTCTTGAGGTTATTGTGAATCATGGTCAGGCATCCAGGAGGTCAGTCAGGAGAGACTGCCTTTAAATCGGTCTCCTGACAAGATCTGCACCAGGCTGACGACGCACAGCGAATCATCATCAGGACAATCACCCAGGTGTTTGGGATCGGGCTGGAGTCCAGGAGAGGGAGGACTCTCCTGGCAGGTGAGGGCATCATGACAGGAGAAGGCGTAAAAAATGATGTTCAACATTTTTATTAAACATTCATGAAGAATAGACGTCTGGGAGCCGACCTGTCTTGTAAATGATGGAGACAAATCAAACCTCCACATTGTTCCAGGAATATTCGGTCCTTCTAACCTGCAGAGTCATCTATTCTCAGAGAAGTCTGTGGTTGTTAACGGAGATGTCTCTGCTCTGCAGAGTATGGTCACAAATTTGAGACTATTCTGGGAGAGGCTTGAAGATGTTTCAATGTGGTTTCAGGTAAAGCTGGTTGGACTTGTCCCAGTTTTACCCCAGTAACAGAAACATCACCACATGTAACACGTGTACATTTTTCTTATTGATCTGACTGTGGAGTAAAACAGATTAAAATAAAATGCTAAAGCTCAAAAGACACTTTTCCTGATAGCCTCGTTTCCTGATGAAGCGTCAAGAAGAGGATTAAACAGAAAGTCCAGATGTTTCTATCAGGTTCTGATTGTATTCGTGGTTTTTTGTTTTATTTCATGTTTAGAGAAGTTTTTGTGATCAGTTTCTTAGATGTTTTATAGTCAATGTTTTGCTGCAGAAATTTTTTACCAAGTCATGTTTTTCTGCTGATCACAGAAAGAATAAACTCACATAAAAAAATCACTTTTGAAAAAATACATACTGTATAAAAAACTTAAAAATTGTAAAAAATTTGGACATAATGCACTAAAATGAGTTTCTTAAATAAAAGGTCTCATATTAAGCAAAAAAAATATTATGATATATTTTCCACATAGCTCCTGTTTTTTGTGAAGTTGTGAAGACATAGTTGGTACTGAGTAACTGTGGGCAGTTTTATTAACAAGAGTTTGTGATGTTAATGTTTGTGGGATCATCAAATTCAGTCACCTTCTTAACCGGATATCCCTTATGGGGTTGCGAGGAGGGCCGGAGCCCATCGCAGCCGATTCGAGGCGAGGGGCAGTGTACACCCCAAACGGGTCGCCAGTCTGTCGCACGGCCACACACACAACCATACACACATTCCTAGGGGCAATCATGTACTGCACGGCCAATCAACCTACCATGAATATTTTATACGGTGGGAGGAAACCAGAGAAAACCCACACATACACGGGGAGAACATGCAAACTCCACACAGAAAGGCCAGTGTTCGTAGCCTTGTCCCCACCTGGGACGAGAACCGACGACGTTCTAGCTGTAAGGCCACTGTGCTACCCACTGCACCACCATGCAGCCCCTGTTTTAAGTCATAAAAATGAAATGCTACTAAATGACTAAAAATGCTTCTCCTCTGTAACTGAGTGTTCATAACATCAGAAATCCGTCTGACACACTCGGTCCCCGCCCATCATCAGACAGAACTGGGACTCTGAGCAGCTCATTTTCTTTCATGGCAAAGGAGTCATTAATAGAAACAAATGTGTGTGATCGGTTTTCTTCACTTCACTCACAGCTCGCACACTTTTAACTGTTTCATTTTCTCATCTGCTCACAAGGTGACACACATCCGTGCTGCCATGGTAACAGGAACAAGCTGGTATAAATATAGGAGGTTACATGTGGAAACAGTGAGATGACTTTCTCTACATATGGATGGATTCCTGTCACATTTTAAGATACACAAATCTTTTTATTTATCCATCTCTCTACACTGATGTTCAATCATCTTTCCTTCCGTTCGTCTACGTCTGTTTTTAATCCATCCTTCCTTCGTCCACACATCTAAAGAGTCTTTCAGTGATCTCTTCGTTCATTCATCTCACCGTCTACGTTTATTCATCGATCAATTAATCTATTCGTACACATATTCACCACCAAGGCCTAAATATGGCTGCAACCAAACTTGCTCAACAACTCAAAACTTTATGATAAATTATTAAGCGATGCGTCAAAGACCTGAAATGTTGCAGAAAACTTCGATTTGAAAACACCAGAAACTTCCCTGACTGCTCAGGTGGGTGGATAGTCAGTTCTGATTGGCTGTGGGTGTCCATTCAGTGTTTCTGTCCATTTCTGTCTTCTGGAAGAACCAGAAATAATCTTATTTCCTGTCAGGATGCAGCAGGAATCGAACTGCCCACTGCTGATCGAGCTGGGATCACAGAAATATACCAGTCAGGTTTCTTCTAAACTTCTTCACAGAAATCTACAGTTTCTACCACTCCAAAACTTTTGAAAAAGTGTGTCTACGTATACACATGAACACACAGTTGATTAATTAATCAGCCGATTAAATCTCAATTTTTGCTAAAAGCAAATAAGTAACATGATTGCAGCTGTTTTTTTTTCTAAACAAGCTGGGTTTCTTCTTTCGGCATTTCCCTTCAGGGGTCGCCACAGCAAGTCAGTGTCTTCCATCTAACCCTATCTCCTGCATCCTCTTCAGTCACACCAACTATCTTCATGTCTTCCTTCACTGTATCCATGAACCTCCTCTTTGGTCTTCCTCTAGGTCTCTTTCCTGGTGGTTCCAAATCCAGCATCCTTCTTCCGATGTACTCGCTCTCACTTTCTCCTCTGCACATGTCCAAACCATCTCAGTCCGACCTCTCTGACTTTTTTGATTTTTTTTTTAATTAACTGCAATGTTGACTAAATGTAAATAGTTCAGTTGATTTAAACAAAAGTTTGTCTTCTAAAATAATTTGGTCCTCTCATCACATGTTGAGCTTCAAGACTTCATATGTGACAAACAAAATGCTGAAGGAGAGAAAAGAACAGAAGCGTGTTTTTTTGTTTTCATCAGGCTGCAGCAACTCGAAGAAAGTGATCAAACTCATTATAACAAGATCACGTCAAAGATAAAAACATGTTAATGGTTTAGCCAGAACTCAGCATTAAAGTGTTACATGTGTTTAGAAACATCACAAAATAGTGTGTTTTGTCCTGTCTGTGCCACGTCTAACCTGGCATTTCAAGGTTTCAATGTCTTAGCATTGCTATTTTTTTTTTTTTTATATATCGTTAGTCAAAATTTATTTTGATAACATATGTGCACTGGCACACCAATTATGTGCCCTTCTGTCTATAAGCTTTTGACTCTACAACGCACACCAATGTGTAATTCTGTTATTTGTCCAGCAAGAATGCATTATTTCACCTTTAAGTTTACAAGTACTCAGTAAGAGGAGATCAGATTACAGCAGCCACCGAATGATGGCAATCTTTTCCATTAGGTCTTTGATTTTTTTTGTACAGAGGCATTAATGTCTGTTTTCTAATTGTTTCCTCGCTGCTTCAAATGCTTCATTTCACTGTCCGAAGTTCTCTTCAGTTTCGGTCCACAAGTATCAACCTACATCTCACAATTTATGTACAGCAATCTCTGTGTTTTGTTTGGAGTTAACACACACTAACACTTTTAAAGGTTACTCAACTTGCTTGAAAGTTAGCGTGTGCATAGATTTTAGCTTTAGAAAGTTTTAAAAATGAGGCTCCTGCTCAGGTTCTAGCATTCCCTACAATTTGTGATATTAACAAAGTATGAATGAATAAAGCTCTGCACCAGAGTAGCAACCTATTCAAGGTGTACCCCGTCTCTAGTCTGTGATCAGATGGGATTGGCTCCAGCACCCCTCGTACCCGTGACAAGAATGAGCTTTTCAGAAAATGAATGAATAACGGCACTGAATCATAGATAATAGCAGTCATTTGTGGCCAAAGGGGCCATTTTTGGGACCATATCTTTTCAAGTTTTTTTTTTTTATTGAGAACTTCAGGATATTTCATCAAAGTTATGCAGATGAGCCACAACTTTTTGTGCAGCATCAGAGACAAACTTATGTTTATTTGCTCTGTAAATGAACACAGAGGAGGGTTTTCATAAAAAACCTGATAACAAATTCAATTTATTGTCTTCCCAATGCAACCCTGCAAAAGATCCAATCAGTTCAGATAACAGATGGAAACAAAAATCATTTCCCTGGATTGATTTGTTTATTTGAATTTAGTTTTATTCGCCAATCTGAACATGAAGTAAAAATCTATTTGAGGATTTTTGTTTGAGGGCTAACTGCATTAGTCACACTCTGCTGACCTTGTTGCTGAACCTTTGGCTGACCCCTCTACCCTGCAGCTGACCTGTAACCACTTTCAGCCACTAAACATTTCCACAGGCGGCTGTAGGTCACTGCGGATCAGGAAGTTGGGCTGTGCATTTCCCACCTAAACCTGCAGTGGTACTTTGTCTGATTTAATCCACTTCTCAATGTTTATTTTATGGTTATAAAATAACTAAATATAAAATACAGTTTAAAAACAGCTGTTAACTCATCGAATGTTTTCACTTGATAAATAGATGAACCAGTGGGGAAAAAACTCTTCCTACTGCTTTCACGATGAACATAAAAACTTACTCTTATTTAGAAAAAAAGCAACATTTTACTCATAAAAACTGTGTATATTTGTAACAACAATTAGAACCTTTTGCTCTTCACTGATTCTGATTTTTAAATCACACAAAAACAAAATAACACACTGAGTTTTATTAACACAGAAATAGACACGACCAAACACACTACTCAGATTTTTATTTTTTCAAAGAGCCGCCAGTAAATCTGCTGCTAATTCAAAAGGGATTTTGAAGGCCTCCAGGCAGACTTACTGTAACTGTCATTGGTCAATCAGTTAATCTAGAAGCACGACTGAAGATCATCACCCTTTATCAGCTCCAGTGTTTAAGACACCTGGGCTCCAGCCAGTGCCAGATTGTTTGCTTGCACTCTGCTCATTCAGAAGCTGATTGGTTTCACTGCCATTGCCTGATCGATGATCTATTCATGTACTCCAGTCCTGACTATTTCCCATCCTGACTGCCAGCCAAGCCAGTTCATTCTTCCATTCCTTCCTATTTCTGAAAACCAATAAACCTAAAACTAACCGGTCTGTGTCTGGGCTCCACCATTCCCTTACCATCTCACAACAGCTTGATTGCCTCCATCAGTGGCAGTGATAAATCAAATCTTTGCTGATGGACTAAGAACTGTGGGACTAAACTAAAAAAGTTTCTCTCTGACGTACAGACACCAGAAGAAGCTGAATCTTGTTTCTGGCTTATTGAATGAATCCAGTTTGCAAAGCTCTTTTTCATCATCCAAGTTTTTGCTGAGCACAGATTTTAGATTTTTTTTCAGCTTGGTTGGGATGTTTTCCGCACTCTGCTGTCTCTCACAAAGTTATTTCCAAAAAAGTGACTCAGTGCCAGTAATTAATTTGGAGCGTCTGTCAGAGCTTCTGAAAGGTTTTCTTTGAAACTCCACAGTGACTCTGACACTTCAGATAATAGCTTTTCCCCCCTTATTATTAAAAAACCCCTTTTCATTAGTAGATTTAGTCCTCTGTAATTTGCATGAAGCGCACGGTCCAAACTTTCAAAGTTTACCAGATCTCAAACTGCTGTCTCATTCTGACAGATTGTCTCCATCTGCAGAACATCACTGTAGATGAAGAGAAACACGGATTAATGATGTCCCATAGCTGTGGTAATTATACTCATCTGCTTCCTCCTGTGCTTCTTATCTTCACCCTGAACCACATCCCATCGCCACGACAGGCGCCCCCAAAGTACCACCACTCTGCTGGTAATCAAGGTTTTCTTACATTTTGGAATCTTCAGTTCTGATCATTAATTTAAAATAAAATATGGTATTTAATTTGATGGGTTTTTTTGTTTAAAGCGTCACAACAAAGTTTTCTCTAAGAGCTCGGCACTGAGTCAATCTGACAGAAACATAATCTAAACACGCTACTGAGTGTGTGTGAGTAGAGCCTCCTTCGTGGGAAGGAAAAACTCCTAAATTCTCAGTCAGAGGAAAAACAAAAAAGTGATGAACACATGCTTTAACAGTTAAATATTATGGATTATAAAATATTAAAATATGTTTTTATTGTATGTAATTACTTTAACATCATATTCTTTCCGTTCCGTCATCTTCCACTTGTTCTGGGGTCGGGTCGCGGGGGCAACAGCCTCAAACGGGCAGCCCAGGCTTCTCTCTCCCCGGCTGCATCCTTTAGCTCACCTGGAAGGATCCCAAGTCGTTCCCCGGCCAGCTGTGAGACATAGTCTCTCCAACGGGTCCGGGGTCTGCCTCTTGGTCTCCTCCCGGTGGGACGTGCCCGAAACACCTCGCCCACGAGGCGCTTGGGAGGCATCCTGACCAGGTGCCCGAACCACCCCATCTGGCTCCTCTCGACCTGGAGGAGGAGCGGCTCGACACTGAGCTCCTCCCGGATGGCAGAGCTCCTCACCCGATCTCTGAGTGAGAGCCCAGCCACCCTGCGGAGGAAGCTCATTTCGGGCGCTTGTACCCGCAATCTCATTCTTTCGGTCACCGGCTGGTTACCATGGTGAGGGTTGGAACGTAGATCGACTTGTAAATCGAGAGCTTTGCTTTTCGGCTCAGCTCTCTCTTTACCACAACGGACCGATGCAGCGTCCTAGTTATTGCTGATGCCGCACCGATCCGCCTGTCGATCTCCCGCTCCATCCTTCCCCCACTCGTGAACAAGACCCCGAGATACTTAAACTCCTCCACTTGGGGCAGGACCCTGTCCCTGACCCGCAGGGTGCATTCCACCCTTTTCCGGGCGAGGACCATAGTCTCAGATTTGGAGGCGCTAATTCATATTCTTTCATTTCTATTTTTTATGTGATTTTGTTACTATCTGCAACCTTTGAACCAAGTACTGAAAAACCACGCCTTGTTTCGCACTGCTCCCTAAATACAAATGAGATACTTCACACCCCTCCCCCACTCATGTGTTTCTAACCTGAGCAACCATAGACATAAACACAATGGACTTTCTTCTTGTTTCAGCATTTCCCTTCAGGGGTCGCCACAGCAAGTCAGTTTCTTCCATCTAACCCTATCTCCTGCATCCTCTTCAGTCACACCAACTATCTTCATGTCTTCTTTCACTGTATCCATGAACCTCCTCTTTGGTCTTCCTCTAGTCCTCTTTCCTGGTGGTTCCAAATCCAGCATCCTTCTTCTGATGTACTCTCTGTCTCTCCTCTGCACATGTCCAAACCATCTCAGTCTGGCCTCTCTGACTTTAAAACCTCTAACATGAGCTGTTCCCCTGATGTACTCATTTCTAATCCTGTCCATCCTGGTCACTCCCAGAGAGATCCTCAGCATCTTCATCTCTGCTACCTCCATCTCTGCCTCCTGTCTTTTCTTCAGTGCTACTGTTTCTAGACCAAACAGCATGGCCGGTCACACTGGACTTTGCAACAATGGACTTTGCAACATTATAAACAATTTTCCAGTCAGATCTTCAGGCAATAAAAGATGTTTTATCCCAAGAATATTGTTTTATTTCTGGTGACACTTGTGATCTAGTCAGTATTATGGTTTATATAAAGTCTCAGTTAGCCTTCATAGCCGAGGGAATGTCTGGCAGTAAACATCTAGCTGGAGAAGATTTCACTAGTGGACAGAAACACAGAACAATAAAATTATATTCACATAAAAATGTTCAGTCTTAGATGTGAAAATTAATCCCTGACTCCTGCTTTCAATAGTCCTCTGATTAGAACCAGAATCCACCACAGTGCTCGGAGATTGAAACCAAAACGAGACGTCAGAGCAGAAACAAAAAAGTAACAAAGATTATCTTAAGATATTTTTGCTGTTATTTAATGGATCAAATTCAGATTTACTGAGTAACTACAGACCTCATCGACCCACTAAAAGGTATCCAAGAGATAAAAAGGGGCATTTTAGCAGAACATGTCCCCTTTAAAAGCTTTAGCTAGAGATCCCAGCCCTGGGAGATGAGGTCTATAGGTCAGGACAGTAGCACACATAGGACCAGGTAAAGTTCAGACATCTACCAGAAAGCAGACATCTGGAACAGTCCTCGCTCCTCCAGACTTTTCTTGTCATGCTGTCACATTTCCTGTGAATTTCCTGCAGAGATGCAGATGGAGCTGGGACACAGTCAGCATGTTAGTTTTCAGGCTGACAGATTAACAGAGGAAATAACTTTTGAGTGGGATGTCTTGTCTGTGAACAGTCTGTGCATGAGCCTCCTCTAATGGCTGCCGAAGAACATCATTTCTGGCAGCTGGAAATGTGCTGAGCAGTTTCAGGCCTCTCGATTGTCCAAGTTTACCTCAGAGTGAAGGCATGACAAGTTTAAAGACATAATTTTTAGGACACTTTATTTTAATGTAAAAAGTAATAGTAAATTTTATTCAAACTAAGGTGGAATTAAGACACTGAATTGAAACAGAAACGATCTAAAGGAATCATGAAGTAAAACATTCAGATGTTTAATAACGTCATGCGAACGTCTATGTGCAGCAAGATTTTAATTATTTCTTCACAGCATAACACTTTTTGCTGCCTCAGATCCGACTGCATGCCAACTTCCACGCAGATAGAGGCAGAGCACATTTACTTTGAGCGAAATCAGAAGCTGCTTTTCGCTGGCTGGAAGATGCAAAAGAAGACACTTGGGGACAGAAGTTGAAGTGAAATCAAGCATTTGAAGGAGCAAACTGTGTACCATCGTACACCTGCTCCTTCACAATATTTCACATCCTACACACAAAAATAATTGATGATTATGTTATTATTTTAAAAAATCAAGCTTGTAATCACTTGGATCCTCTATAATAACGGACATGATTTCCCATCACGCAGCTAGTGACTTTTTTGTTACCACGTTCAGGTCAGAACATTTCTATTTGATTTCACTGACAGATCAGTGTGTGCCACTCAAGAGCTGCAGTTGTGACTGCGTCCCTCTGTCTGTGACATTGATTCATTAGAAGGCCATTGCATGCGACACATTTCCATGTCGGTGGCATCTGTTCATTTGAATTACTTTATAACTGTATATGTACTGTATCTCATTATTTGCACAATCTGTATTTGGAGTTCCAGAAGTGTAGTTCACATACGATGGAAATCTAGTTGGCTTCTCCTTAGATTTGACACAGGAGGGATTTTTGAAGCTCACATTGCGTAAAGGAGTTACATTCTTTTTTTTTTTTATTTTATAAATTTATTTATTATTTTTTGATAAATTCAGAGTTTGTGTGAAGTAAGCAACTTGTGTGAGCTCAGCAAAAGTTCTTACACGGCCAAAAACCCACACAATTCTTAGGAAATGAGGCACCAGGACAGTATTCTAGTCTAGAGCTGTAATTTTTAGCCCGGGCTCAATTTCTGACATTTTTACTCGGGCCATTTGGTATGCTTTAATTTCGATAAATCATGTGTAGATTGAATAATATCGGGCTCTATACGGGTTCGGGCTGTCGATCAAAATGTTCTTGTCAGGTTTGGGCCAAATTCTGTCAGGCTCAAACCCTTTCGGGCCTATTGCAGCTCTATTCTCGTCTACTGGACACAGACACGTGTACGTTTCAACTGCTCTCACTCTGAAAGACAACTGGTATTATGTCTGTGCATCTTGTAGAAAGATGTTTGGGATGCTCAAACATGGCTGCTGTGAGTCAGAATTGAGTCTATGAACAGATGTTTAAAAGATAAACTTGGTGGTGATTCTTTATTTTTTGCTACCAGGACACCTCAGCATGAATTCGGGCAGTGGATCAAACCCGAACTAGCAACCCTCTGCCACTGAGTTGCCACAACCTTCCTCCATAAAAAATCACGTCTGAATCGACGCAATGAATAGTTCGAACATTCAAAGTAATCGAACGAAAGACGCAAAAAATATTCATACATTTTACTTTGAAGCACTCACGTCACTTTACATAAAGATTAAACAAAATACACAAGATAAACAACACAAAATTGTTTACAAACCATATACTGTAAATGAATTGCAAGGTAGGAAGATGTGGTGGCTGCTTAAAAGGGAGAAAGCGGATATGTTTTGATTCTGGATTTGAAGAGGAGGGAGTCGATATTTCGGATGTCAGGTAGGAGAACCTGACGTGTAAGTAGGATTGTGGATGGCCATAAAAGTGAGAGCGTGTATTTTGTATAAATAATTCTGAATTTATCTGGGAGCCAGTTTAAGCTGAGGAGCTATTGGGAGGAAGACATCTATGTGGTCCGGACAGCCCAGTCAAACCATAAGAGGTTGTGGAGGTGGTCGATCAAGCTGGTATAGTGACAGGATGCACTAAACTTAAACAGCATTACATGCTGATTCAGATCAGATTTCCCAAAATATGGAAGTCATCTTCCAAGATATACACAAAGATGAAATAAAAGATTGTGTTCTTCGTTACCATGCATATAACTCTAGAAACAGACAACTACTTCTTGATGTTTCCTATGGCAGAGGTTTCCTTAGTTTCTTAAACTGGACGGCCATGACATTCCTTCTTCCCATTGCCTTTGAAACCCTAACTACAATTCCTCCCTTCTTTGGATCAGATGAAATAAAAGATTTCTTTGTTATTTGCAGCAGTATTAACATGTATATGATTCTGGAAACTGTCATGCAAATATCCGAAATTACGGTTCAAAAATATTTCCCTTGTAATAAATCCTTCCTGCCTCAGCCCAGATTCAAACCTAGGACTTTTGGTGTTGTAGACTGGGACACTACGCATTGATACACATAATTTCCTACCAGTTATTTTGAGCTCTCCACTTCATATTGAAACCTACTGAAATATCAGGACGGAAACGGTCAATCTTAGAACTGTGACTGATGCTGGAGCCGAGTTTGATGAGGATCTTTGTATTATTTGTAAAGCGTACACACAAGACAAGCTGGCGTCTACGCAACACGGGTGCAAACAGATTAATTCTGCAAGTGGGATATGACAAGATACTGCGTTCACAAGGTTGAGAGAGGTGAGGCCAAGTGCTTTAATTCATTAATATGTCACAAATGCCTACTATAAGGACTACGCGAATAAAATTACTAAGCTCAAACAGAAGCAAAAAGAAACACGAAAGCAATCTATACCCTCTGGTGATGATGCGTCAACCCAATCACCAAAACCTGGTACAACTCGTTCATAGTCTAACAGCAAACGAGCACTACATAGTGCATAACCCACTTATGCTACTGTGTACTATCAGTAGACAAGAATCATATGTGGCAACAAGTCTGTGAACAGTGATTTCATCAGATATCAAAGCAGTGGGAGCAAGCGAACAAACATTTTCCTAGACGCAACCGTCTACTTCCAGGATGATGTTTTTTGTCAAACTTGTGACCTTCAAGAGGAACATGCTGTGTATGGTTCTAATATTAATTGTCACAACCAGTGCTTCAGAAAATATACTAGCCAGTATGAACGCGCCAGAACCCTTTGTGCCCCTGTACAACTCAATGCCAAGCAACTGATGTGGAATCAGATTGTTGTTGACATTGTAGAGGGCCCAAGGGCTGGGAAGGGTTACGAAATTTCAACTATTCGAGACGAAATGAACTAAATGTGTGTATTAAAAATAATTAAGAGTCTTCCATAAAAGACCAAGAGCACAGGAGAACGTGCACCGCACCGCCAATTGTGTTAATTGAACTCACACCTAAGTCTCCACTCCCGCAAATGGCTAACTTCTGGTCTTCAATTGCCAAGGTCTTACCACACCCCTACCATCCTGAGTTAGTTCAAAATGCAGGGTGATGATTGGCCATGCACTTCTTTCTAAGCAGAACAGTGCTTCCTGAATTACACTCACAGTTTGAGGCTTGCTCTCCATGCCTTCAACTGCAGCAGGATACAAAACTTGTGGTATTATCCAACGACACTGACATTGTGGCCCTCCAGTATCACCATCCACCTTAAAAGTAGCAGGACTGACAGAGCTTTGAAAGCAAGGTTGATGTTGCGATATATCCCGCAACATACGAAATATAAAGTAGCATATGAACATCAAGGTCAAAACATTTGCAGCGTCCTACCTGCCTTGCTTGACTGGGTGTAATGCAACAAGCAAATTGGGCACCAAGGAAGCTGCTCTTAAAGCTCAACCCACAATAATTGCTCCATAACTTTGGTAGAGAAATGTCCATTACACCTCACACAAAAGCTGATGCTGAAAAATTTCTTGTGTTGGTTTTAAGTGGCAACCGCCAATTTTCAATTGGCGAAAACAAGGGCTCATCACATCTGTATTTGCCTCAAACATCGGAGAGTTAGCTGTCGCACATGATGCGAGCTTTATTCTACTCATTCCATTATCCACCTCTTCCAACCCAACATCAAAGATCCATCAGATTTTGGGTACCAGCTGAAAAACTTGCTCCAGTCACAGGATGCAAAATCCTGTGTACGAGTTAAACATGAGCTGTACATGATATTTGATACTTATAATCGATGAGTGTTACCACACCCACAAAGAGGCATTCTACAATGAAATTATGAGACTCTATATCGAGAAAAAAACGAACGAAAGACCGTTATCACAGATCCTGGGTCTCACAGCATCACCTGGGACAGTCTTGAGTTTGCTATTAACCACGTCCTTTTGGAGACCATTTGAAGTTGACGATGGAGCAGAATCACAAATTCATGGACCTTTCAAAGTATGTGAAATTGACTCAGCCTGCACACAAAAGTATGAAGCCGATGTTGTAATCCTGGAGCAACGAGGCATCAGAAAGAACATGTCCATGCTGCATGGAGAAGGCGGGGTGCACTCCTTGCTGCCGGTTCACAAAGTTACAAGATAGTCTTTGCAAGATTCCACACAATGACATATGGTAAAACAACTTTACATGGATTCTTTATGATGCAGATGTGATATGGCACTTCTTTAACAGTAATGCCTGTATTCTAATCTTTTGCAAAAATGTCTTATCTGTATATATTTTGAAGGCAAAACTAGCATCCAAATCCATTAATTATTGCTTTTAGCATATTCCCCAACCCCAAAAATCCATACTCAAAAAAAGAAAAAAGCTTGTCAAAATTGCTCCAAAAATAGCCAAGATAATGACGACTAGATTTTGTTTTGTCCGACAGGAAGATTTTAGGACACACTGAGCAAAATCTAAATATATTGAGCGAGAACCCATTTTTTTTTTCTAGCCTAGGACCTAAACTACCACTTAAAAGAGGGTTTTTTTACCGGACATATACATGTATACAACTCTGACCCAGCCCCTAAACTATCAGATGAAATCAAAGATCTTGATCTTCGTTATTTGCAGCAGTATTACCAGCATATAACTATGGAAACAGACAAATTCTTTTTGATGATTACTATGGCAGCGCATCCTTCCTCCATCCATCCAAAATCCCTCAAGAAGCAGTCTTGGGAAGTACTTCAAAGATAGTGGAAACTTTATGAGGTTTAAAGACTCTATGGTGTGATTTCTGTTGGCTTTTCTCAATGAGCTGACAAAAACAGAGCATTGCTTTTGTCTACTGTCAATGTAAACAAGGCATATCAATGTGCCTTACACTAATATGTGGCTATCATTCAACGTGAGTGGTGTTTTCAAAGAAGTTGTGTGGCTATCATTAAACGTGAGTGGTGTTTTCAAAGAAGCTGTGTGGCTATCATTAAACGTGAGCGGTGTTTTTAAAGTTGTGAACAGAAACGCTAGAGACTCCTAAGGTTTTCTCTCGAGTTTTCGTCACAGTCCCAGTACAAAATTTTGGTTTGTGATTAGGTCTGTTGTGATCCTTTCAGCCCCACAACAGGAGATTCTCATGACATTTTCCCAAAAGTCAGGCGTGAATCTGATGTGGTCACAAAAATGTCTGCTAGACAATGAATGGGACTTCAACGAAGCAGCTGGGAGAGCTAATGTGAAGTCCACTTCAATCCAGCCTTCGTAGGCGACCTCGTTTCCATGAGTAGCACACAGGTCAAGTTTATCTTCCTCCAGTAGCTCTGTCACTGGTCTTACTTTAACATTAGGTGCTTTTTTTTTCCCAGCCCACGCTAACAATGGTACATCTTGTGAACCACTGTCCCATAGTACAGCTGTTTCCACATTGTTTACAGAGGCATGAGCAAGACATCTCCTTCACACTAGTTTAGCTGTTTGACTCTTCTTACTCGTGAGAGGTAGTCTGGGTGAACTGGGCATCAATCTTACCAAGATGTACTGCATTTGTGTCAATTCTGTTGAAAGAAATAAACATGTAAAATAAAGTATATAACAGTATATTTGATTCAATGTGAGTGACTCTAAGACAGCCAATCGCCCAGTAATCCTAATGAAGCAAGGGGAAAAGGTAAATGAGCAATTGCCTGCATACCTGGCTCCACATGGTCTGACTCACTGTATCTTTAACTGAGAGCTTTTTGAATTTGTCTCTTAAAGATATTGTAACCAAGCTTAACCTTCTGATGTGGTTCACCATCTTGTCCCACAATTTTGCATTCATTTCAAGACAACTGATCAACAAAAGCTGTGGTTGCATCACAGACTGGAGCATTAACATTAGAGGCAGCAGCTGGAACAACAGCCATCTTCGCCATATTTTGTGTTGTGGATGTAGTATCTGTTACGAACACTAGTAACACTCCTAGTAACACTTTGTTCCTTGGTGTTGGTCAGCAAGCGATCTCTCATCCCGGGTTTCAGTACCAAAATTCGTGTTGCACTCTAAAACACATCAGCCATTTTGGGATTTAGCAACCTTTCTTTGTTTTCTGGTTCTCTCAGTTCAAGCACCCACACACTAACGTTCCAGCGCACACGGTTCACATTCACCAGAATGAATGGGCGGAACTGACGTAGATTTGCGGCGGAAGTTACGTCACAGTACCGCCCACCTTCTCTACCGCGCATGCCATTTGACATCCTATAATATTTTATTACTATTAGATTGTGCAACGACAGTGTTTATTTTTTAAAGGTAACGTGAGCAAAACTGAGTTTGATTGTGATTTATTGAAGTATTTGGCGAGATACTTGTAACAATATGTGATACCCCTAGAGGGCGATCATGTTTATTATTACTTTGTATATACCAGAAAGTGAGACATGGTGAGTGGACTGAAACTGAGTGTGTGATGAAATGGCAACCCATTTGGTCGAATAGACATGAAACTAGACTCTTCATATATATATACATATATATATATTCACGCATTAACAATACTCACATTGTTTTTTTTTCTGCTATGAATTAATCAGCATTTAAAAATTCTATCAAAGTTTTTATCTTGTGTATCTGCAAAGAACAGCTGGATTATATTTCTATCAAACACACAAAGTTCTCTTTCCTCATTGTCAAGAGTCCATCTTGTTGCTGTGCAGCTTCTCATGAATGATGCTTGAAGAGCAGTATAAGCAGTCAACACAAACATCTACAACCCGTAACTCACCAGTCTTGGTAAAAATGTGTTTACCATCCTCTTTCACACCTGCACTTCTAGCATTGTTTTCATGCTGTTTTCTCCCACGTCCGCTTTCCCAAAGTCACACAACCACCCTCTGTACGTTTTGAAGGAAATGTTCAGTTGAATTTCGCTAATCCGGGGCCAAGTCTTGTGGGCAACAGCCTCAGACGGGAAGCCCAGGCTTCTGTCACCACGGCTGCATCTTCCAGCTCATCCCGGGAGGATCCCGAGGCTTTCATCGGCAGCTGTGAGACATAGTCCCTCCAGTGGGTCTGGAGCCTACTTCTGAGTCTCCTCCCACTGGGACGTGGGCAAAACACCTCACTAGCAAGGTGTTCGGAAGGGATCCTAACCAAATGCCTGAACCACCTCATCTGGCTTCTCTTGATTCTCAGGAGCAGTGGCTCTGTTTTGAGCTACTCCGAAATGGCAGAGCTTCTCCCTCTATCTCTGAGTGAGAGCCCAGCCACCTCGCGGAGGAAGCTCATTTCAACCGCTTGTATCCACAATCTCGTTTTTTTTTTTTTTCGGTCACCACCCACAGGAAATGTAAGACTTGTAAATCCTCCCTAATGTCGTAAAAATACGATACCTCAAATGAAGACAACAAAAATGAACAAATGCTTGGAGGACGCCAGAATTCATGGCCACTTGTGCAGATTTAAAACACCCAATTACAATAATGAAACATAATGAGCCAGTTCATTAAAAACAACCCTAGTCTTTCTCTCTAGAAGTAGTCATTTTTAAACTGGTTGGATAACCAGGTTCAAATTTACTTTGATGTCTTGATATTGAGCTGCCAGGATTTATAAAGTTAAAGTGTGTCTGCATAGATGGAAAAATGATTCATTTTTTTCTATGTGGAGGTTGAGCTGTTAGATTTAGAGGAACAGCCACCAGTTAATCAGTGTCACAGCTTGAGCAGCATGACTGCAGCACAGAGTTGGTTATATAATCTATGACTGGGAATCCCAGCAGCTCTGCCTCCTCCTCTCAGCAGCACAGGAGAAAAGGGGGTTGCAGAATAGATGGCAGCCGAGGGAGGACGGGATTGATGTTTGTGATTGTGATCATGAGTGTGAAGGGCTCACATTGGCCGGCAGCTCCTCCAGTCTTCAATAATCCAATAATTACAAGAAACATCTTAACGGGGGGATCCCTAGCAGCTGCAGCCGAGCTGATGGAAGTCACATTCATAATGCACAAGCTGTTTATTCAGAGTCTGAGAGCACAGCAGTGAAAATCACGTTAAAATACTGAGCAACACATCCATCCAGAACGTGTCCCCCTCACATCAACTACCCACGCACCATTCAGGCAGTTTTCTGAGAACCCTTTCAAATCTGCATATTGATTATTTCATTTAAAGAATCAATATTGAGTTGATTAAAGATCAGTATGTGCTCCAGCTGAAATAATTGAAAAGATAACATGTTGATAGTTTTTTAAATGACCCATAAAAGTGTCCTGGAATTTGTTCTTACAGAAGCTAGAAAAAAGGAATAAAGAATACTTTTAATCAATAATGTCTACAGTGTGGCACCTGCAGTAATTAGGATGCTGCAACAGGTGAGAAGGGCGAACAAAGCCAAAATCAGCTGTTGGCGATTACTCAAATGACATAACTGTGTGAATATATGCTACTACTCAGAGGCTATGCTACTTTTACTAATCCAAATAATGAGAATTGCGTGTTTAATTCAATGTCACTGCCACAGATGTACAAAATCAGCACCTCGACATGCAGATCGTACGAATATTAAAGGTTGGAATCGTGAAATTTCCTGGCTTCTAAGTATTAAAACAGTAAAATGTGGTACTAGAATACAGAAGTATTTGGGGTACAATTGCAAATATGTCACCCAGTTTTGAGCAGAGTAAGGGGATGCTGACCTCTGGTTCTTTTGATCTCAACCCTGCCCCTCTACCTGTGGCTCCTACAACCCTCTATTTCCATCAAGATGACTCTCATTTGCTGATTTAATCAAATATAAAGCTGTAGGTTAGATAAGCTAATATTTAATTAACGGTCCTAGGTAGGTTATCTATTTATCCTGGGGAGGGATTTCCAATTACAACAACAGTACTTGTCTTACTTTTGGGGTTCAGTGCGGGGAGGAAGGACCCAAATGCAGAAGGAATAGTTTAACCAGTTTATTGAAGGGAACAGGAGGCGAGGTACGCCGTTTGGAGGCTTGGTACGTTGTTGGAAGACAAAGGTAGCTAGAACTGGGTTTCCTGGGCAAGACAGAAGTTCCAAACTGTTGCAGAGCAGGAAAACACAACAGGCATTCCATAAATAGCCAACAGAGGACAGGGCTTACACTGACTGGAGAGACAATAGGGATCAGGTGGACTTAATTAATGAGATATTGTTGGACCAGGAGGCTGGGAAAGGAGAAGGATTTCTGACTGGTTCTTGAAAGTCGTATTAAGGTGTAAGCTTGTGCTTCAGAAGCTGGGCATGACCTTGTTAGTTCCAGTGATAAGAGTTCTCAATGCTAAAGTATACCAAGACATTTCAGACTGGAATTGTTGTAAAATGAAAAAAAGAAAAATTACACAACATTTAACCCTTTCAGGCACAATGGTCACTACAGTGAACAGTTACTTACTAGTTGCAACTTAAGGTCAATATTTCTTTTTCATGTCAAAAGAGGAAAAAAATTATTCATTCATTCATCTTCTGAACTGTTTACCCTGACAGGGTTCCAGGGGTTCCGGAGCTTAATCCGACTGATTTAAGGCTAGAGGCGGGTATACCTCAAACGGGTCACCAGTCTGTCGTGGGGCCACACAGACACACACACACAACCATCGACACACACTCATTCCTAAGGACAGTTTTGTAGCGGCCATTCAACCTAACATGCATGTTTTTGTGGGGTGGGAGGAAACTGGAGTACCTGAAGAAAACCCATGCATACGTAGGGAAAACATACAAACTCCACACAGAAAGGTCAGTGTTCCAATCCTCATCCCCACCCGAGATTCAAACAGGAAAAAAAAACCCATTGAAACAAAATTCCGAAGCTGCCTTTCACAATTCATGCATGAAATAATTGACTATGTGGTCCTTGAAGGTTCCTTAGGGTTGAACTGTAAAATCAGATTCAGAGCCTGGAATAGACACCAAACACTGTTATGTTTTTAAAGATCTTACACAACCATGATTGTTAATATTGATTGGAATCACCGAAGTATAACGCAATTTCTTATTTTCTCAGAGCGTGTCAAATAAAATAAATGATCTGAAATGAAAGATGGTAAATTATATTCTTGTTTATAATAATCCAATCAGAGGCTTTCAAAGCTCATTAAAGTTATAAATGTACTTCTATCAGAGGCGTGTCAGCAATATTGATTTGGTTATTCAACCGTTTTTTTTTTTCAAAGCTCCCCTCATTCTTGGTCTCATAGATCCAACACGGCGAGGGAGGCATTCATCACTGGTACCTCTATGGAAACATCACAGCACACCCATCATAAGAACCGCCTGTTTAATCATCATCAATGAAGAAAACCTCCCATTGAATGAGCAGATGAAGAAGAATTTGCAAATGTTTTCTGCTTCAGTCATGTTAACAAATTGTTCATTTTATTCATGGTAAAATGCAGGTGACGCTACATCAAAATGTAGGATCATTTAAATACTTGATGGTTTGCTGAAACTTCTACAGAAAAATCACATGTGCATAATAATTTAGAATGTACTGTACGCTATTCTAGCCTGATACAACAGCGTATTTATTTCACTCGATAGAAACAGTCTCTTCTTTTGGCATTTCCCTTCAGGGACCACCACAGCAAGTCAGTTTCTTCCATCTAACCCTATCTGCTGCATCTTCTCTGGTCACGCCAACTATCTTCATGTCTTCCTTCACTGTATCCAGGAACCTCCTCTTTGGTCTTCCTCTAGTCCTCTTTCCTGGTGGTTCCAAACCCAGCATCTTTCTTCCGACGTACTCTCTCTCCTCTGCACATGTCCAAACCATCTCAGTCTGGCCTCTCTGACTTTATCTTCAAAATCTCTAACATGTGCTGTTTCTTTGATCCTATCCATCCTGGTCACTCCCAGAGAGATCCTTGGAATCTTCATCTCTACTACCTCCATCTCTGTTTCTTGTCTTTTCCTCAGTGCCACTGTCTCTAGACCAAACAGCATGGCTGGTGTTGTAATCTACCTGTGTACTCCACCAGTCTTGTAAGTCACCCTGTGTTCCAGCCTTTTCTTAAAGAAAGTATTCACTATAGCCATTTCCATTCTTTTTGCAAAGTCGATCACCATCTGACCTTCTGCATTCCTGTTGTGGATACCAAACCTGCCCATCACCTCCTCATCATCTCAGAATCAGAATATACTTTATTGATCCCACACAGGGGAAATTTGTGTGTCACAGCAACAACTTCCTATCTGCTAAGTGAGTCGTTGTAGAGCCCGATCACGTACGGAAAGAAAGACCTCCGGTAACGAGATGTTCTCGAGCGGAGCTGTCTGAGCCTCTTGGAGAAGGAGCTCCGTTGTTCGTCCAGGAGTGGGTAGAGAGGATGGTCATGGTTTTCCATGATGGACAAAAGTTTGTTCAGTGACCCCCTCTCTACCACTGCCTCAAGTGAGTCCTGTTTGCTGCCAATGACAGAGCCAGCCAGTCTGATTAGTTTATTCAGTCTGTTGGTGTCACTGGCTGAGATGCTGCTCCCCCAGCAGATGACAGAGAAGAACAAGGTGCTGGCCACCACAGACTGATAGAAGGTCTCCAGGATCTTGCTGCACACATTGAAGGACCTCAGCTTCCTTAGAAAGTAAAGTCGGCTGCAAGTCTTCTTGTACACAGCAGTACTGTTGCTCCTCCAGCTCAGTCTACTGTCGATGGTCACTCCAAGGTATTTGTACTCCTCAACCACCTCCACATCTCTACCCAGAATGCAGAGCGGCTGCAAAGCAGTCCTCCTCTTCCGGAAGTCAATCACCATCTCCCTGGTCTTGTCCACATTGAGGAGCAGGTGATTCTCTCCCGCCCACACCACAAATCCATCCACCACCCTCCTGTACTCCTCCTCCTGCCCACCACTTATACACCCTACAACTGCAGAGTCATCAGAGAATTTCTGTAGGTGGCATGAATCGGAGTTGTGCTGGAAGTCTGAAGTGTACAATGTGAAGAGGAATGGAGAGAGCACCATGCCCTGTGGGGCTCCCACACCACTTAAAACCACATCAGACCGGACTTTGCCCAGCCGGACGAACTGTGGCCTGTCCGTCAGGTAATCAGTGATCCAGGAGACGGCGGACGCACCAGCACCCATCAGCCACAGCTTATCACCCAGTAATGAGGGCTGGATGGTGTTAAAGGCACTAGAGAAATCAAAGAAGGTGATTCTCACCATGCCTCCACCGCCATCCAGATGTGAATGAGCTCGCTGCAGCAGATGGATGACAGCGTCGTCAACACCCAGGCGTGGCCGGTAGGCAAACTGCAGGGGGTCCAGAGAGGAATTCACCAGCGGTCTCATGTGGGCTAACACCAGCCTCTCCAGCACTTTCATCACATGAGATGTGAGGGCAACTGGATGGAAATCCTTGAGGTGAGATGAAGATTCTGATTCTGACAATAACTCCTACACCATTCCTCTTCCTATCGACACCATGATAGAATAACTTGAACCCTATACCGAGGCTTCGAGTCTTGCTACTTTTCCATCTAGTCTCCTGGACACACAGGATGTCTACTTTCCTTCTCTGCATCATGTCAACCAACTCTCTGCCTTTACCCGTCATAGTCCCAACATTCAAAGTTACCGTACGTTCTAGACTCTTGAGGTTTCTCGTCTCTATCTTCCGATGTACGCGTCTACCTCCTCTTATTCTTTGACCACCAGTAGTCCAATTTCCACCGACACCCTGTTGGTCAACAGTACCAATGGCGGCCGTTGGTAACCCGGGTCACGACCGATCCGGTATTTCTCAAACTGACTTGCATATTTGTATTTGGCATAGTTTTACATTGGATGTCCTTCCTGACACAATCTCTGTGATTATCTGGGCTAATGCCCTTTGCAAAACCATTTGGATGGTTAGCATTTAGATGTTTCACTGAGGAGTACAACATCTGAACATGCAATGAAATGAAAATGGTAAATAGACTCTACTTAGATTGCGCTTTTTCACCTGCTTAGGCACTCAAAAGTATTCTACAGTGAAGCTCACATTCACCCATTCACACACACATTCATACCTGATGTGGAAGCTGGCATGCAAGGTGCAAGCCACCATCAGGAGCAATTGGAGGTTCAGTGTCTTGCTCGAGGACGCCTCGGCATGAACTCCGGGCAGGGGATTGAACCCAAACCAGCTACCCTCTGGTTACAGGGTGGTCGCCCTACTCACTGAGCCAACCTTCCTCCATAAAAAATTGCGTTAGAATTGACGCCTGAATAGTTCGAAGATTCGAAATCTTCAAACTATTGTACCAACAATTTGAATCTTTGAAAAACAATTCAAAGATTCAAATTGTTATTCGAATGTTTGAACTATTGAACTAACTAACAATCTGAATTTTTAAACTTTTTTCTCAGCTTATCTTTCCACCTCGTCTCCTGTATACACGGTATGTCTACTTTCCTTCTCTAGATCATGTCATGTAACTCTCTACCTTTACTGGTCATAGTCCCAACATTCAAAGTTCCTACCCTAAGTCCAAGACTCTTTATGTTTTTCTCCTCTGTCTTTCGATGCACTCGCCTCCCTACTCTTCTTTTTTGACAACAAGTAGACCAGTTTCCACCGGCACACTGTTGGGCGTTGTTAACCTGGGCCACAACCGATCCAGTATGGTATTTCTCCTGCTGACTTGCATATTTTTATTTGATGTAGTTTTAAGTCGAATGCCTTTACTGACACAACTTCTGTGATTATCTGGGCCAATGCCCATTGCACAAACATTTGGATAGTTAACAGAAGTTTAACTAACAAGTACAACATCTGAGCATGCAATGAAATGAAAATGGTAAATGGCCTTTACTTATATAGCGCTTTTCAACCTGCGTAGGCCTTCAAAGCAATCTACAGTGTAGCTCACATTTACCCATTCACACACACATTCATACCTGATGGTGGAAGCTGCCATGGAAGGTGCAAGCCACCATCAGGAGCAATTGGAGGTTCAGTGTCTTGCTCGAGGACACCTCGGCATGAACTCCGGGCAGGGGCTTGAACCCGAACCAGAAACCTTCTGATTACAGGGCGGTCACCCTATTCACTGAGCCATTGTTCCCACTTCCTCCATAAAAACTAATGCAAATATTGATTTAGAAATAACTACTGGTAATTCGAACCTTCGAACAATGATTTGGATTTTTGAACTGTTATAATTTTGTTTAAGTTTACTATATCATTTTACTTCTGCATTAATTTATGCATCTCATCTTAAAAGGTATAGGAGTTGATGTATATGCTTTTGTAATTGGTTATAAGTACAAAAAAAGAAGAAAGTAAAATTAGATGAGCCAATACGTAAATTTTCACACCATGTCCCACTTTGGATCTGTTCTCAAACCCTCTATTTTTCTTGCTGGAGTTTACGGTGTGACATCTTGTCAGGCAACATGTCTACAGATTTTATTCGCACATTTAATTTTTTTCTTTTCATCTTTAACTCACTGTATCCAAACGTTAAATTCACGTGCAATATTTTCTAAATCTTTCAGGGAAAAAAAGCTACCCTGTATATTTTAGTGATGTGAAAAAATATGCATTTTCTCACTCTTTTCTGTTCTTTGTAGCTCTTGGTGTGTACTACACTAAGCCGTAGGTTGGAACTCGACAGGCAAATTACACACACACACCATGATAACAAACAGAAAGATTTATTAAAATTTATATTATGTAAAGCATCAGGAGGAGGATTGGATGGGCTCAGTCAGACCAGGAGACCACCGGGAAGCCTCATCACCAGGTGGACCACAGACATATGTTGGATCCCGTAATCCCACAGCTTCCTGGAGTCTTCAAGATGTTGGTCTGTAAAGATCAGCCGCAAATTTTCAGCTCCTGCACATAAACAAACAGAGACAAGGGGCACTCAGTCTTTCATTTTTAAACTACTATTTTCAATTTATACTATGATCAACATGTTTAATTTCTTATGAGAAAACAACCATTTTATGACCACTTCTCTGTAGACATCGTCATCAATCAAACTTCAACTCTGCAGCTTAAACAAGACAAATAAAATATAACTTTAGTTTTAAGTGTAAATAAAATGAAATATTTCCATACCTGCGTTTTCTGGGAGTTTCAGCGCAATTCTGTCTTTCAGATCGCGGACTGTCATTTCTCTCATCTGTTCATCTGTATTGCACAGATCGATGATCATTGTTTCCCCTCTTATACCATGAACTTCAAGCTGATAGATTTTTCCCATTTTCACTTTCACGTCTTCTGTTTTTTTTTAAAACAAAAAACCAAAAAGCTCCACCTCGTGCGGTTTTCCTCAAGTGTTTACTCAAATGCAGCCAAGATGGCGTCTCTCCCGGAAGTCGACCCCCCCCCCCCTTCTCTGCGCATGCGCTAAATGACTGCCATGAGTACCTCTCGCCATGCTTCTACATAATCTTGGAAGTCTGACTGGCAGTGGATGAAGTACTCACTTTTTGTACTTAAGTAAAAGTACAGATAATTAGACAAAAAAAATACAAAAGTAAAAGTATCAATTAAAAAAATCTACTTAAGTAAAAGTACAAAAGTAGTTGGTGTAAATTGTACTTTTTAAGTAAAAAGTATAAGTATTCGACCATAATTCAAATGTTATTTGTTGTGCTATAGGGCGTCACCATGGTAACCAGGATAAATACTCTGCAGGGGTGGGACCACCCTCTCCCGCCTCTTTTGGTCCACAAAAATATTAATACTTAAATTAAAAGGAAAGGGGACAAGTCAAGCTATCCTCTAGAAGGACAAGTGAATGAGCTGCCAAAATGGAGGAAAATGACACTTATTTTTTAAAATGTTTTGGGGGGAGGCCCCCAGTCACTATATGTTGGCTTTGTAAAAGGCCCAGCCCCCTTTGGAAAATTCTAGATCCGCCCCTGCTCTGTGTAATGATGGCTCAACTTTTTATTTAGAAGTAAACACAACGAACAACGATCTTCTGACTCTTTTTAATTTGTACTATATTTGATGTTAGATTTTTGGCGCTGAATGAATGCGGAAAATGTTTCTCGATTCATGACTTCTTCTCCCGATCAACTGCTTCTTTTGATTTTGGCGATGCGGCTTCAAGATGCGCTAAAAAAAAAAAAACTGTGTATTTTTCAAATTCCTGAACGAAAATGTAACAAAAAAATGTAAAACACACTTTTAAAAAGTAGCGAAGTAAAAGTACAGATATTTGCTCTAAAAATGTAGTGAAGTAAAAGTAAAAGTACCGGTCTTAAATTTTACTTAAGTAAAGTACAGATACACATTTTTTTTTACTTAAGTACAGTAACGAAGTACATTTACTTTGTTACGTTCCAGCACTGGTGACTGGACAATCAAAATGGTCATTTTTGAAGTCAAAGTGACCTATTGGATATGATACTTTGGTGCTTTTGGACAGCAGAGGGTGAAAAATTCTCTTATCTTCTGCCATCCTGTATTTGTGGTTCAAATGAATGCAGAAGAATTGGTCCCAAACAAATCATATAATGTATATACACTCATAAAAAAAAGAAGAGAAAACTGATATTATCAAATTAAATTGACATTAATCAATTAATATCATTTACTGTATTGTTTAAAAAATAGAACTTTATTTATTCATCCATTCATTCATTACATCTTAAACCATAACAACGCTTAAATAATATTTGCTTGAATGGAGAAGGAAGTTTGAATTTTAAAAAAAAATCTGCTTTTAGTTTGCTTGAAGGAAAAATCAAATCAAAGTACCTCAGGGTGGGTTTGTTTTCATATCATAAGTGTCTGATCAGTTTGTGAAGAAAGTGATTCTGCTAACATGGAGTTTTTAAAGCCAGTCGCTTTGAAGACAGCCTGTAATTTAAATGAACTCTGAGTGGAAAGACTGACGGCTTCAAACTGATTACTGCTCCTGCCTCTGGTCTGCTGTCAGATGTGACAGCTTCTACCTCCGCCCTGACGACTCGCTGATGAACCACTGCATGTTTTCAATGTCCACAAATCTTTAGAAAATGATCACTTTTATAATCGAATGGTCTCAGAGATCAAACTTCCAGGAACTCATTAACTAAGAATTGTAAAGATTTTTGTCTGTTTTCCTCAGACTTGGCTTACGCCATGCAAACTTGAGATTAATCAAAACCACCATAACTCTCCTTAGACAACTTTTACCGTAATTTCACGGCCATACGGCGCATATAAAAGTCTTAGATTTTCTTCAAAATGAGCGGTGCGCCTTTTCGTGCGGTGTGCCTTGTGTGTGAGAAAAGGCGGACCTAAAAGAAAACGCGGTGCCCGCGAGGCGGACCTGAAAGAAAAGGCATGAGAACATTAAAGAGTGAAGTGTGAGCGGCGTGGGAGCGATGGATGACCGAAGGAGACCACAGTTTCACGAAGGGTGGAAGGCAGCGCCGGGCGAGTTACGCTACAGTTTGCCAATGGATTGTAGATGCTTGGACTAACGTGTCTGCTGATACTGTTATCTGAGCTTTCGCAAAAGCTGGTATCCTTTCTGAGGAGCCGCACAGTACAGACAGTGACTTTGACAGCGACGAGCGAAGTGGACCTGCTCTGTTGGATTTTGCGCAGCTGTTCGATTCCAAAACAGAGGATGAGGACTTTGACGGATTTGAATAAAGACTATTACCGGTAATGTGCTTGTTTAGTATCGTTACTACTTAAATAAACCACAACCAAACTCAGTTTTGCTCCCAATCTATTTTTAATTTTTTAATACGCACATTGCATGCTTGCGTGTGTGTAGTTGTAAGGCGGTGTGTGACTGAGACTGCGCCTTTTCGTACGGTGCGCCTTATGTGTGTGTTAAATACAGCAATGGCGCACATAACTGAGGCTGCGCCTTTTCGTACGGTGCGCCTAATGGTCGTGAAATTACGGTATATCATAAATCCCACTTTTGGGATCTTTGGATTTTTGGCAGGTCAACAACGCCTCTAAATACAAATTTTGCAAATATGTTATTCATATCCATTGGTCCTCAAATGAGCCGATGGTAACCGTAATTACACATGAACAATGTAGAGGTGTTATTGTGCAGCCGAAGTGAGTAGAAGGTGTTCACCGAGAATACCTTGTTAGTGGCACACAGTGATCTGTCAGTGAAATACAGTAGAAAATAAAAGGTTTGACATTAAAGTAGAGACAAAAAAAACCCAAAGTGCACCAGAAATCCATGTCAGTCTGTAGGCGGTCCAAGTAATTCCAAGTACAATGTTTTGATGCTGTTATTATTAATGATTATCTTTAATTTATTTTTTTATTTTTTATTTTTTTGAATTACTCTATTCATCCCTCACCGGGAAAATTTGTTTGCTGCACTCCTTACACCGCAGCAGGCTGCCCTTCAACGGCGCCAATGGTGGGAGAAGTGGGGGTTAGGTGTCTTCTCCAAGGACCCTAGACGTGCTCTCCGTGGAACGCAAACCCGCGACCTTCCGGTCCGCGGGCGAACGCGCTAACCATGCGGCCACCGTCTCCACTAGAATATCCACTAGAATATCCACTAATACTAGAATATCTATAAATTATTGCACACAAATGGAGGCACAACTGCACAGTTTCAAAATTTGTTTAAATGTGCCAACTGAAGTGCATAAATTTTAAATGTCATTCTTTTCCATGATGTGGTCCATTTTTCTTATGAAAGGCATTTATGTGTGCTTTCTAATTGTTTTCTTGTTGCTTCAAATGCTTCATTTCACTGTCCTTAGTTTCTGTTTAAAGTGTTGTCTCTTCTCCATGCGTTCGGATTGCTCCTGACTTGGTTAGTTATGCAAAAGTCCACACACTCCGCCATCTTCATAAATCACATAATTTGTGTGTGCACGGATTCGAGCGTAATTATGCTTTATAAATAAGGACCCTGGTCGTAAGAAAGCGGATGAAATCATCACTGCTGCATCACCTTGACCTCATACTCCTTGTTCTTCACACTTTCTCTTCCTCATATGTTGATTTTTACTTCTCCTGACCCCTCTCCTGCTCGCTTGACCTGCTGACTGGTACCCCTGCACAGTGTGTTTTACACATCCATAACTCACTTCCTCTACTCACACTGTTTATGTCTTTGTGAATGGTTTTCAGGAGCTGGTTGAATATTTACAGCAGCCACTAGTCTCTGCTCACGGAGAGTCAGAGGAAAAGAGTGTGTTTTTTCTTCTGTTGGATCAAACCAAATTAATCCATCCAGCCTGTTTAGAAACTGCCAGATGTGTGTTCACGGTCCCACCTGACGCTTCCTTCGCGGATCAGATGTTTAATGCGCAGACACACTGTGAAGGAACTTCTTTACCACCACGTCTAATTGGTCCAAGTTTCCTGTAGGTAGGAAATTAGTGCTGCACTGTAAAAAAAGTAAATATGAACATCTGGATTTGGGAAGAATGAAGCCGATTGGAGCCACATAAATAGTTTTCTTCTTTTTTTTTTAAGTTTTCTTAATTAATTTTTTCTCTGAAACATATCATTTTAAATAAAAAAAAATTCTATTCACACAACTGTAAAAGAATAAATTCTGACCGATTTTCACTGCAGAGCTATTCAATTTAATATTGTTTGTTTTCTGACTGTTGATTTTTGTTAACTTATCACATGAAAAACAATGAAATGATGTTTTTATTTATTCTCATTATTATTATTACATTGAACAATTTATTTTGTAATCAGTGTCTTCATAAAAACAGCTTTTTTGGATCCTTAAACAGTGATCAACGCTCTGAATAAAAAAAAAATTATTGATCAGGTCACAGTCTTTGTGTTAGTGTCATGATCCCCTCCCCTGCCACCAGAGGGATCCCTGGACCTGCTCTCCTCACCCTGATTAGGGACACCTGAGGGTGATCAGTCTGATGACACACACCTGTGGATCCTGGTGCCTATTTAAAGGCAATCACTCCAGACTTCTTTGTCGGGTCATCGCCATCACTACCGTTACCATACCTTCCAGCCATGTATTCCCTCTTGGCTGCCTGACCATAAGTTTGCATCTTTGAACTCTGTTATATTATTTGAACTTTTTGATCCTGAGTTAATCCTGTGCCCTTTACCTGGCAGCTTTACTGGACTTTTTGCCTTGCTGGACTTTTGGGTTATAAATCCTGTTTTGTTGTCCTGCATTTGGTTCTTCCTCCTGCTTCCACATCACGACAGTTAGCACCTGACCGTCTGTAAGAACATGGTCTAGTTTGAGGCCTTTTCCATTCGGATTTATTTCTGAATCACACGCTGGTGTTAGTTTGTTTCCAGACTTGTATTTTCATTTTTAACCTATCACATTAACCACTTGTTGCCAGGCAGAGTCAGTCCGACTGGAGACATTCACAATCTGTTCTGCTGGACTTCCTTTACAAAATAAATGTCCGCAAACCTTGCTTTAACCAATCTGATTTTTAGTTGGCATCACTAGAACCTTCTAGCAATGTCATCAAAATTGGAATTTCAGACAGTGAACTGACTGAAGCTGGAAAACAGCATTGGCGGTGAGTTGTGTGAATAGAAATATGTTGGTGTAAAAAGCTCATTTTTATTCATAAGGACTGTAGGGGAAAAGAAACCAATTAATGTTTGTAATTAAATTGGGTCAAATTCAGAAGAGACTTTTCAAGAACGGCTGGACGGAGTCAGACTGTTCAATAGAAATCAAACTGAACACAGAGAGGTATTTCTACACATACATTTAACGGGTTGAGATGAACTTTGCTCTGATTTTTGTTTGCAGAGACTTTACTAAAATAAAATCCAGTCAGATGAGTCTAAGTCGACACAGTGAGGGACACGGCTTTTCCAACAGCATGAATCGATGTGGATTACAGGAGAGAAATCCTAACAGGAATCTGTGTGGGAGTGAGCATGTTAGGGGGGAGAGAGTGGGCTTAAAAGTGACTGCAGCACTTCGTCGAAGCTAGATGCCGCAATGGACACATAAATAAGTACTGCAGCACTTGGAGTCGGAGGAATCCCCTGTGCAGCGCGGCGAATGGAGCTTGGATGGAACGTGTGGTGTTTACTGTCAGCTGATGGAGCTCTGGGTGATGATGCTCTACAGTCTGTCAACCTGTGTTACATCTGTACTCAAACAGCATCTGTGGCCAAACACTGGAAAAGACACTGCGTAGGACTGGATTGAAATAAATCATCTAAACACACCTGTGAAGCTTAAACACACATTTCTGTAGTGACTCTACGCTCTGATAGAAACAGAATTTTAGAGACTTTATTAGCTGTTTGCAAACAACAACCTGATGGATCATGTTGTCTGGGACTGGTAATATTTGCTATTAATAATAGAGTGAGTGATCCATGAAATGCCATGCAGATATGTCTTTATGCTGGTAGGCCTGTACCATCTGCTCTGAGTCTTTACAATTCCACAAGCGAAGCTAAACTGCTTCAATATTACAGCCAAAGGTGAACCGGAATCCTAATGCAGAAGGAGAGAAGAAGCAAACGGAGAAGGAACAGAGTCATTTACATATTCATGAGGCTATGAATATGTAATGAGGCGAAAGTGAGGATTTATATCCACAAGGAGGAATTTTTCTTTTTTTGTTTTTTATGAATAGAGATGAGGAACAGAGTCTAAACCAACACCAGGATCCAATCATTCAAAAAATATCAATCTATCGGTCTATCAGTATGTGCGTCTGTCTACTGTGAAAAATGTTTTTGCGAAAAAAATCACAGTTAATTTTGTGGATCATGGCAGAAAGAAAGAGATCAGTCAGAAATTCCACATAACTTTCAAAGATCGTTTTCACATGTTGAAAACACTAAGGGAGCCGACTAGTTTTCACCCGTTGATTCTGGCCACCTCCCTGCTGTCGCAACTCACTAGAGAGACATCCAAATGAAACCAATTCGATCATCATTTTCTGACTTCCTCATGGTAACTGATCCAGTCTGCATTCCCAAGGCAACCGCTTTTCAAACCAGTATGTAACTAGCTTTTTGAAGGTAGATGCCCTCACCACTGGAGACCCTAAATCCAGCGCTAAGTAGAATTTATTAATCAAATGTTGTCACGTGGGGTGAACAGCTGCAACATTTTTTTAATTGGTGCATCTTATTGGCCGGTCATTAAAACCTCTTTCACCCTAGGCCATAAATTACACACCCAAAGTTAACAGTGTACAGTATAATTGCATCTACAAGGACTGTTTGAATTATTTTTGTGCCAAGCTAAGGGGGGCACTTTTGAACTTTGCTCATAAATATCAGTTTGGGTGTCACAGACTGAGAGTAAATTAGATTGAAAAAAAGGTTGATTTCAGTATCTGTCATGACGCCCTCACCTGCTGCCAGAGTGAGCCCTGGACCTTCCTTCCTCTCCTGGATTCCAGCCTTACCCTGAACACCTGGGCGATTAGCCTGGCACCAATCAGCTGTGCATCGTCAGCCTGCTGCCTACTTGTAGACAATCACCCCAGACTTTCTTTTCAGGTCATTACCACATTACCATCCCTTCCAGCCAGGTCTTCCTGGCTGCCTGACCATGATGAGATTATGATTGAATGCTGTTATATTATTTGAACTTTTGAATCCTGAGTCAATCCTGAGCCCTTTGCCTTACAGCCTTACCGGACGTGCGTTAATAGTCTGGTAATCCAAACATAAACACTGTTTTGATGGCCTGCAATTGGGTCCTCCTTCTTCCACACCCCAAACCCTGACAATATCTCTTTGAAATAATGCTGACGTAGGCTTCTCCTCTTCCAGGCTTGGATTATGAATCTAAGGGACTACTTTTTCCTGTCAATCTGAGACACCACTGGAAGACCTGGGTGAGAGGAGTGCCGGTCTACAGCTTTTAGGGGTGTCCCACAAGGATAATGAGAAGGATGTGGGAGTGTATTGAAACAGTTGGACCACCAAATCCTTTCACTGATGTAGCCGGCTGCTTACTTTTAGTCTTTGTGTAGTTTGTTCATTATTTAATTGAATATGCAGCTTGCAAAGTCATAGCAGGTCAAACTAACAGACTCCAGCGCTGTGAGACACTCCCTCCTTACCCTCAGCTCTTGTTTGGTCTTTCAGATTAGTTTATTTATTGATCCCCAACAGCACGTTGTTTTATTACAACTGCTGCAAACTGTGTCTGTCTGACAGCAGAATAGCCTTTCGTCCTTTTAAGGAAGCCATTAGTGGAAGCCCGAGGCTGTAACCATGCCATCGTGTCTGCTCCAATTTAAGGTGATAAAGATGAACAAGAAATTGGGCCAGTTTGGTTCTTAAGGGAAATGAAAAGAATATCAAAGGAACTTGTTAGCCAAATGTGTCAAACGTCTTTCTTCCAGACTGTTTCTACAGGCTGGTCTACAGACCTGTAGAAACAGTCTGTCCTTGCACCGTTGGGGTTTGTTTGCTCCTCAGTGGGTTGGTTCTTTTTTTTTCTTTAAGAAGTCGTTGCTTTCTGGTCAGTACCAGGCATGACTTGTGTAATGTGCTTGAAAAGTTAGTGTCGCTCAAAAGTAGAGCAAAAAGTTACATTTTTCCAGAATTCCATTGGCAGCAAGGCAATCAAGTCTGTGCCCTAAAATGACCTGCACTGTGGAAACACTTCTTCATTGAGAATGAGTAATAACAGGCGGCACCAGCTCATTGGAAGACCATTGCATATGCATCATGTCATTTGCATGTTCTGTATTTGGAGAACCACAGCTGTAATTTGGGTTAGATTTCTCCTATATGTGGTCTGTGGGACAAATCTCATATGGGCTCTGAAGCCGTTTTTTTTTTTTTATAAATCTCATGTTTGCAGGACGTAAGTTGAGCAAAAACTCTAGCTTTTCCAAGGTGTAGATCAGAAGGATAACCAAATTGCACCAAAGGCCAAGTTTAATGTGTTTGATCAAATGGCAGTGGCGGCTGTGGAGGGAGGCCAGACTTGGTGGTTGAGGAGCGAGCGGGAACTAGACAAGCTGGGGGCAGAGACCAGAGCTGCTGATGACAAGGTCTTGGGTGCAAAACCAGGGCAGCGACAGAAAAAACGAGAGGGCGAGACAACAAACGGATAAACAATGAGGAGAAGGATGACAAGACTCAAAGACAGGTGTGATACATGAGGGCAGGTTATTAAAAACAGGTGGGAACAAACTGGATGGAGGATTAAAGGGAAAGAAGGAAAAGGGAGTTGGGACAGGTGAGGATTCTGACAAGCTCAATTTAGGGTGTCTACAAGGAAGTCCACCAGGGTGTCTCTCTGGAAGTCTGAATCTGGTCTGATGTGGTTTCTGTTATTACATGTTCTATCTGCGGAGGAGGAATCATACCATCCCACCTGCCCACTTTCGTCTCTTTGTTTCCACACTGTTTTCTCTGAACTCTCTGACATTCCAGACCGTTGCTCCCCTGCTTAATGAGTGACCATTTCAGCTTCTGTGGAACTTGTGAACTTTCTCTGTTAGACACAAGTTCCCTTCAGTTGGACTTTGTACACCATCTATGATCTGAATTGCTGCTAAAAGGATTCTTAAAGTTGGTGGAGCGGGACAGATTTCTGGGAGGTCAGGAAACTGATTTTTAACCATGCCACAACCAAGTTAATCTTAAACCATTGAATGATTCTTTCCACTTTTTGAAGTTTTCTACCATATTTGAACGATATTCTTCTTTTTCTATTTCATGCATTAAGTGATTTCCTCGCTCTCCTGTCCAGTTTTCATATACCACTTGAGCATCAGGTTGTTCTTGGCCACCCATTTTGTTCACCTCCACATTCACATTCTAAGCGAAGCACAAAGCATGCCCATGTAGAAACTTTTGTTTGGCCAAGGGTGAGCGCTCTGATGATAAAACCCAGAGCACTCCCACTCCTGTGAGGTCCTCTCATCACGTTCTAAAGGCACATGTGAAAGCAACAACAAAAGGAAGGTAAAGTAACGTCAGCTAATTCATTCCATCCACATCAAACACTTTATTTTCCACCCAGGGAGACCGATTTGTCTTCAGAGGGTGTGAGAAAAGGTGAGGAGGGGGGACAGAATGGGAGGATTGCCTCTCGTTGCAAAATGCATTCAGTGAACAAAAAAATACACAAAAACGCACAAGCTGCAGATTTTTTAAATCAGAAATGAATGACAAAAGCTTTTCTCAGACTTTTGTGTGACTGTGAGGAAACAATGAGCTTTTTGTCATGTCCTTAGCAGGTCGGAGGAAAAAAAGTAGGAATATTTCTACAGGATTCCAGGTCTGGATTGTTGTTCAACTGCAAGCATCATCACAGCTGCCATAGCTGTGATAATTTCACTGCATTTTTTATGATTGTAAAATGCCCGATTTCGCAAAAAAAAGTTCCCGTTTTTTCAACCTTACTCAAAATCTTATCAGTTAAGAATTAAATCAAGGGTTTCTGCCAATGTTTGGAGCAATATTAACGTGTAAGATTTTTACATTTTGTCACATGACCCTGAAATCCTAATCAGTTCATCTACAGTTGGTACTGATTGACTGTGTATAGTTTAAATGTAATCCATTCAGTATTACTGGAGCCTGAGTGCTTTAATTCTTCACTCTCTTTAGGCTGAGGCATAAACAGAGAATTTAAAACATGGTCTTTAAAATCTGGTAGATTTGTATACGAGTTGTTTTTTTTTGGGTTTTTTTTTTAAGCCTTATCAGGATGATAAACGTATTATAACTTTCCATCCCGTCATCTTGCGCTCATACGGGGCAGGGTCGCGGGCACAACAGCCTCAGACGGGAAGCCCAGGCCTCTCTCTCCCTAGCTGCATCCTCCAGCTCATCCGGAAGGATCCCGAGTCATTCCCCAGCCAGCTGTGAGACATAGTTTCTCCAGCAGGTCAGGGTTCTGCCTCTTGGTCTTTTCCCGGTGGGGTGCGCCCAAAACACCTCACCAGCGAGGCACTCGGGGGGCATCCTGACCAGTTGCCCAAAGCACCCCATCTGGCTCCTCTCGACCTGGAGGAGGAGCGGCTTGACATCGAGCTCCTCCCAAATGGCAGAGCTCCTAACCCGATCTCTGAGAGAGAGCCCAGCCACCCTAAGGAGGAGGCTCATTTTGGCCGCTTGTACCCGCAATCTCATTCTTTCAGTCACCACCCACAGCTGGTGACCATGGTGAGGGTAGGAATGTAGATCCTGGTTACCATGGTGAGGGTAGGAACGTAGATCCTGGTTACCATGGTGAGGGTAGGAACGTAGATCCTGGTTACCACGGCGAGGGTAAGAACGTAGATCGACTTGTAAATTAAGAGCTTTGCTTTTCGGCTCAGCTCTCTCTTTACCACGACGGACCGATCTTATTATAACCTGTCATTTTTAAACCTTAAAATGATCGTTTCAGGTATTTCAAACGTATTCCAAAGGTTTTTCCTGCAGAAGATTAAATCTTCCACATAGTTTTTCCATCAATAAATCATTCCGTGATCTTCTGAATATCAAGTTGTTTTATTCAACAGTTTCTGTCCTTTAAGTTTTTCATTTGCTCCTTTTCTTCTTAAATTTTCTTCTTCTGATCCATGTCTGTGGAAAACATTCATTCCTGATCATTTATTATTGATCAACTGCAGGCATTTAATTATGAATGACTGTGTCCCTTTGAGATCGCTAATGAATCTCCCCTCACACAGCTTAATGCCGCTGGGCATCTTCATTTCCTCGTCACTCAGAAAGATGGCAAAAACCCCCTGTATGTGTATAAATCATTCATCTGGATAAGTATATGAAACTAGACGTGGACAAAAACATTAAATACTTTAAATACGCTGGCATGAAGCTGTAATTTAAATCTGATGTTATACATCTTACTAATCTATCATTTATTTGATCAGGATCTGAAATTTAATTCATTATTATTTATGCCACCCATTATGTTATTCCATGATGTAAAACTAGTCAAATTCCAACAGAAAAGGTTAGTAAATCCAAAAACACAAATTTTTAAAGTCACAACAAACTTTTGTAGAAGATTAAACCGAATGTTTTGTTTTCTTAATCTTTAATTTCATCTTTTGAGCAGCTCATCCCTAACGGGTTTGTCGAATTGCCAGAGCCTATTCCAACTGATTACAGGCGAAAAGCAAGGTACACCCTGATCAGATTGCCAGTCTGTTGCAGGACCACACACACACACAGACAACCATCCACACATATCCATTCCTAGGGGCAATTTCACAGCAACCAATCAACCAACAATGCATGTTTTTGAAGGGCGGGAGGAACCCAGAGTACTCGAAGAAAACCTACGTAAACACAAGAAGAACATGCAAACTAAACACACAGAAAAAGGAGGCTTGTGATTCAAGCCTCGCCCCACCCCGGGACTCAAACCCCTGAACTTCTTGTTGTGAAGCTACTACACTAACCACTGCACCACCTTACGGTCCTCAATCAACTCTTGATCATTTGTCTGCAATTTGAAGAATTTTACACTTTAATTTTTTTTTTTACTTTTTTTTTTCACTTTACAATACACTTCAATTTGTTGCTCAAAGATGCACAAACTTCTCCTGGTACCGAGTTGTTAATAAAATACTTAAAGTTGTATCTGGCCACCTTTGTCAATTAGCTTTTCAAAAATCACATGTAACAACATCTAGCTTATGCAGCCGAGGATCTGACCGCTAGGGTCCAGTTGTTGGCTGCCACCCATCTCCTCCTTCACCCGACCCCTATGGCCCCTTCTACAGGTGGTGAGTCCACTGGAAGGGCGGCCCATGTCTCCTGTTTGGGCTGAACCCGGGGCCGGGCCCCATGGGTAAAAGCCGGGCCACCATGTGCTCGCTCTCATGCCCCACCCTCGGGCCTAGCTCCAAGGGGGGCCCCGGTGACCCACGTCCAAGCAAGGACGCCATCTTGGCCATGCTTGATCTCGTCATAGAGGTGTTTGAGCCATGCTTTTTATGGCCCCTCCCCTAGGTCCCTAACAGGGGCATTAAGCCCCGGACAACGTAGCTCTTAGGATCATTGAGCAAACGAACCCCTCCACCACAATAAGGCAGCGGCTCAAGAAGGAGATAGATAACCTATTGTTAAACACTTTGACGTATTCTTTTTTGAAACCGTATGAGAAGATCTGACTTTATTTTTTACTCCAAAGATCTGTAGAATAAGATAAAAAGAGAAGAAGGTTTGGAGTTAAAGTGATTCTTTGTGCAGACATTTATTAACAGTGTGAGGTGGCTGTAGTGCCAAGGTGGAACAAAGGATCACCGACCAGCAGCAGAGAAGTCTAATTAACACAGATCCAAGCAAGGACGCCATCTTGGCCATGCTTGATCTCGTCATAGAGGTGTTTGAGCCATGCTTTGTCTGGCCCCTCCCCTGGGTCCGTACTAGGGGCATTAAGCTCCGGACAACATGTAGTTCCTAGGATCATTGGGCACGCAAATTCCTCCACCACAATAAGGCGGCGGCTCAAGAAGGAGATAGATAACCTATTGTTAAACACTTTGACGTATTCTTTTTTGAAACCGTATGAGAAGATCTGACTTTCATTTAACTCCAAAGATCTGTAGAATAAGATAAAAAGAGAAGAAGGTTTGGAGTTAAAGGGATTCTTTGTGCAGACATTTATTAACAGTGTGAGGTGGTTGTAGCTCCGCTGTAGTGCCAAGGTGGAACAAAGGTTCACCGACCAGCAGCAGAGAAGTCTAATTAACACAGATACCATTAATCAGACTGGAGCCTTTAATCTGCAGCAGTGCGAGGAGGTCCTGGACCTGAAAAAGAAACCACGTCCCAGCCAGTGAGTTTCAGGCTGAATTTTCAGTCAGATTTTAGACTCACAATATCAATCCCTGACTTTCAAATCATCACTTGCTCATCTTTAAACTTAACATTCATCATCATACAAAGTATCTCTGAAGCAATCATACCTGGCTAAAGGTATTCACTCACCCATGAAAGTAAAATATGTACTGAGTCACTTCCACAGATGTGTATTATAATCACACTTAGGCCTTCAGTAGGGCTCCAACTTCACCAATTAGCTCCTCAATAGCAAAGAAAGGCCTCGGCCATCCAAGAGGAAAAACTCCATAAACAATCTAGTGGTGAAAACGTCTCTTATTGTACAAAAAGCTGCAAGACACAAAACCATAAATGTCAGGTATCATCAATCTTCTGTTTTGTTTTTGTACTTTATGGTCCATGTCTCGTTTGTGTTGTCTTGTGTTACTTTCTGTTTTATTTTGAAACACTAACTCTCCTCTCGTTTCAGGCCATATTACTTCCTGTCCTGGAGTATTTTCCGCAGGTGTAATTGTCTAATCGACCCTGATTGTTTCCTCCTGTGTTCTCCCCTTCCTCATGTTATAAAAGTCTGCGTCTTCCCTTTTCTGTGCCAGATTGTTTTGATTATTTAAAAAATAAAAGTTATTAAGTTACTTTCCGCATTTGGGTCCTGTCTTAATCCAAGCCTGATCATGAACTTTGATAATATATATAGAAAAATAGAAGAATATTTTGGATTATTTGTAGATAAAATACATCTTTCTCTCTCCTCAGCAATGATTAAAGTCCAGCCTGACCATCAGATTTCTGATGAAGTTTTAGACACGTGTGGACACACGTCATGTTCCACACTACTCACAATTCTTTACTTTGTTCAAAACCTCTTGGAAAAAATCAATCTTGAAAATTAAAACCTATCAGTTCTTTCACGTCAGATGTTTGCTTGAGAAACAATAGTTGCATTGATGTAGCCGACACAGGTGCTATTTGTTAGCTTAGCTGATATGTTCTGCTGCTTTCCAATCAGCAGCTGACTTAAAAGGCTTCGGGTGACCCCTCCGACCACTTCTACCAACTGAGCAATGCTGATTTTAGGCTACCTGGCAACAAATGCAGGCTGAAATGCGACACAGCCATCAATCCACCAATGATAGAAAACAGACAGACCATTTGGAATTATTTCTTAAATATTTATGGACAAAATAGAATAAGCAACAATATGTGATTCAGATATTTTTACGTCTCCGTAGAAGGCTTTGAAGGCCTTCAGGGTTTGTCACTGGATCAGTATAGATAGTTTTCTTTATACATATGGATGGAAAGATAGATACTGTATATTTAACCCTGGAGTAGCCGCAGGGTTAAATCTTGCTGTCATGATGAGAACTAAACATCTTTAAAAGAAAACAAGTTTCACAAACACAGACAGAAAAAATACTTTGATTTGGGTTTTAAAACTAAGACTGTTGATTTTTTTCACTGTTTTGTTGAAAATGGACCGTTTCTACTGGTTCGTCCTTCCCTCATGTGTTAATGTATCTATACTTGTTTTTACTCTTTGTTTTTCTTTTTTTTTTTTCATCCTGCTTCAGGACAAGAGATGAAATTCAGGCTTTGATCTAATTCTGACATATTTATGTTGAATCTGTTACTGACACATTGAATAAAATTAACTGTCCTTATTTAAATATATGACTGAAATGAAAATAGTGTCACATTTCAGTTAAAAAACCGAGGGTGGAACTTGTTCCACTCCGTTGTCTTCCGCCAATCTGGGACTGGGTCGCAGGGACAACAGCCTCAGACGGGAAGCCCAGGCTTCTCTCACCCCGGCTGCGTCCTCCAGCTCACCCTGAAGGATCCCTGTGAAACATAGTCTCCCCTGCGGGTCTGGGGTCTGTCTCCTGGTCTCCTCCCAATGGGACGTGCCTGAAACACCTCATCAACGAGGCACTCGGGAGGCATCCTGACCAGATTCCTTACCCACCCCATCTGGCTCCTCTCGGCCTGGAGGAGGAGCGGTTCGTTTTTTAAGTTAAATCCAACTCTACAATTGTTTTGACATTTTTTTTGGTCAAATCTGACCCCGTGGTTGCTCCAGGGTGGAAGAGATAAACAAACTCATGCATGACATTTTGTTTCGGATTCTCACATTAAGCTTTATTATGACTTTGAAACGCATTCTTCTTCCTTTTTAAAATCTCATTATTTAATCTCCCTCCATAGTTCCGGGAGGCTCTGATTTTCACACATTTAAATATTTTAATTCGTTAGGAGTAAAAGCCAGAGTGTCTGGAAGGCCATTTCTATCTTTCCTCCTGTAATTTCTGTATCTTTTCTTCCTTTTCTCTCGTTCCTCCTCTCCCGTTCCGCACCCCCACAGCTTCCTTGATCTCTCTTTAGTCTCTCTTTCCTTCATCCAGAGAGAATCATTAGAGCTCAGATATGATAGTTGGGAGACATCAGAGAGAATCTGTTCCCCTACGTTCTCATGCTTCACCTCTTTTCAACTCTTCCTTTGCCTTTTCTAATCTCATTAACATTTGACATTTACATTCTTTCTTCATCCTCCAATGAACGCCTCAAACTTTCTCCCCACACTCCTCTTACCTCCCGCAGGTGTGTGTGCACGTCCAGCAATCTGCAAGAAACTTTCCATTTCAGTCTGAATTACTGCCTTCGTTATCACAGCACTTTGATATTCCTGTTTTGCACTTTTTAGTGGATGACTTAACCATAAAATATGTATTTCTAGGTACTTTTGAAGGCATATTATATGCTATAAATCAGGATTTATTAAGCTGTAGTCAGATGGCTCGACTTATGAACCTGATTTTCTGCTGAATAAATGACCTAAAAGTGTCATTTGTTATCGTTTCTTCTAAAGAAAGAACTGGTTGTGTCTTATTTTACAGCCAGAAAGTCTCTTTTTTTTAATATTTTAACCGTAGACTTCCAAACTCTTTAAATTTTATTCATGGAATTCCTTTTTGTTCTCAGTCATCTGTCACTCTATTTTCATTTACTTCCCCCCCCGTCACCCACCTACTTTTTATTGGTTACTCCATCCATCATTTATCAATCACATGACCCTTTAACCTTTCATTCAAGATTTATAACCGATCAATCTACGATCACACCAACTTAGAAAAGTTTCTCCTTCTTCTCTACAGCTTACGACGTGTTGCCAAACGTTTGAAAGAAATTTACCGTAATTTCACGACCATTAGGTGCACCATACGAAAAGGCGCAGCCTCAGTTATGTGCGCCAATGCTGTATTTAACACACACATAAGGCGCACCGTAGGAAAAGGCGCAGTCTCAGTCACACACCGCCTTACAACAACACACACGCAAGCATGCAAATGTGCGTATTAAAAAATAGATCGGGAGCAAAACTGAGTTTGGTTGTGCTTTATTTAAGTAGTAATGATACTAAACAAACACATTACCGGTAATAGTCTTTATTCAAATCCGTCAAAGTCCTCATCCTCTGTTTCAGAGCAGGTCCACTTCGCTCCTCGCTGTCAAAGTCACTGTCTGTACTGTGCGGCTCCTCAGAAAGGATACCAGCTTTTGCGAAAGCTCGGATAACAGTACCAGCAGACACGTTAGTCCAAGCATCTACAATCCATTGGCAAACTGTAGCGTAACTCGCTCGGCGCTGCCTTCCACCCTTCGTGAAACTGTGGTCTTCGGTCATCCATCGCTCCCACGCCGCTCACACTTCACTCTTTAACGTTCTCATGCCTTTTCTTTCAGGTCCGCCTCGCGGGCACCATGTTTTCTTTTAGGTCCGCCTTTTCTCATACACAAGGCGAACCGCACGAAAAGGCGCACCGCTCATTTTGAAGAAAATCTAAGACTTTTATATGCGCCTCATAGTCGTGAAATTACGGTACATGTTTTTTTTTTTTTTTTTTACATACTTGTTTTTTTACGCAACTAAAATTGTTGTTTGTAGATTTTAAAAAATTTAAAATTCTAAAATATCAAATGTGTACATTTTTACTTTCAAAATTCTTCAAAGTTTCAGAATTAGTTTGTTTAGTTTGTAACTAATTACTGAATAAATATACTGGTTACTTTTTGATAGAAGTCATTATTAATGTAACTGTTTACATTTTTAAAGTCTGGCACACTGTAAGGAACAAGGAACCTGGCTCTCATGGATTCCTTCCTTTCTTATTTTTACTTTGTCAAATCATTTCTTGGGCAGCACGATGGCGCAGTGGGTAGCACAGTGGCCTCACAGCAAGAAGGTCATGGGTTCAAGTCCCGGGTGGGGACGAGGCTTGGAACACTGTCCTTTCTGTGTGGAGTTTGCATGTTCTCCCCGTATCTGCGTGGGGGTACTCTGGTTTCCTCCAGAGACATGCATGCTGGGTTGATTGGCCAGTGCCAAATTGCCCCTAGGAATGTGTGTGGATGGTTGTATCCGCACACACTGGGCCACATGCCAGTCTGTCATATGGCCCTGCGACAGACTGGCGACCTGTTTGGGGTGTACCCTGCCCTTCACCTTAAATCAGGTGGGATGGGCTCCGGTATCCCCTGCAATCCTGTAAGGGATAGACGAATAAGAAGATGACTGACTGAAATCATTTCACTGACAGATCAATGTGTACAATTCCCAGATTTGCCATAGTGACCGATTCACACTTCCCTGTCTTTTATTAGTGTGAGACACCACCATAGCCATAAGGTCTTTAGGCTCTTCAGCCTCATATGACCTGTGTCTTAGCTCCAGTGAATAAAATACAGTAAGTGAGTAATGACAGGCGGCACTGGCTCATCTGAAGGCTTCATTTGCATGATACATATTTGGAGTGGACATTCAAAATCGACGGACATCAAGTTGTAGTGTGAGATTTTTCACCATTTTTTTATAGATTTTGTGGGGTTTTTTTCGACATTTGCAAGATGCGTAAACTCTTCAAAAAGACTTGCACAGTTTAAAATCTATGGAATTTTTTTATGAACGAGGTCCCAGGCCAGTTTGACTTGATTACATCAGTAAAGATGTTCATAATGGGCTCACTCTGCTGGAAGAGTTGATCAGGGTTGAACCCAGATCATTTTTGTAGGAGTTAAGAAAACTTTAAATTGTTTTTAGAGCTCCTAAATGATTAAAAACATTTGTTGTTCCATTTTTAAACAACAACTTGTTTAAAATGTTGGTAATGGAAATCTCAACACTTCATTTAAATGAATCCTCACAACGACCGGCAGTACGAATAAAAAAGGAATTAAAAATAGAATGAAAATATATCTTAGAGCAAAAAAAAACATTTGGCATAACACACGCATTCAGAGCTAAATCAGATTAAAACAGAGCTTGAAGTTTTAATAAAGACTCTTTTATAATTCCAAGAGCCAAATTTTCCAGGAAAACGAAACCAAATGAGTTTTTTAAAAATTTCTTGAATCGATTTTCATTAGAAACTCTTGCAGCCACCGTGATGTTTAACCGAGGGTTTCTTTGTTGTTGATTTAATAAGCTGTTCTGTCTAAACAGAAGAAGCCTGTAGAGCTTTACTAGTAATTATTTTAAAGAGTTTAAAACACTACATTTAGTGTGAAAAGGATTAAATGACTTTAAGGACTGAATGCTATGAGGTCAGACTGTTTCCACGGACAATCAGATGGATCGTCCTGCGGTATTTGTGACCTCAAATAAAATCTTTGCTGTGTTGTGCAACCGTCCATGACCTGAGATTGTTGAGAAATTCTCAAGGTTTTCCTAGATTTTACTCATTGCAAAGAAAGAAATGCATCAGTGATCCACAGGAGAAAATATTGGTCTTATACAGAATACACACTGCTGCTAAACATATAAAAAAAAAGGGTAAGGCCCCCCTAACTAAACTTAACTAAACAATGGAAAAAGATACATGTCCGGGGCCCCAGTTTAGGTGCCACCAGCTTGTGCGAACAATTCCATTTATGGTCATACATGGTCATTTGCATGATCCATGTATGGAGTTCTAACACAGAATAGATTTCAAGTTTGATATTTAGGAGTGATTCATGAAGCTTATGTTGTGTAAGGAGTTACAGTAGGTTTGATAAATCTTGTGTTTGCATGTTTGTGTGAGCACTGCTCTAGTGTTAGGTGATTGGGTAGACCAGCCAAAGATCTAGATTTCTTTATTATTCTTTTATTGTGAGTGTGGACCCTCACCCACAGGACTTTGTGAGTTTCAGGATCCATGGTGCTGGAAAATTTCCCCACAGGACTGATTATGAAGTGAGAGGAGAGGGGAATTTAGTCCTAAGACATATTGAATAAATGTATTCAAGCTTTTTTCACACATTTCTGAGCTAAAAAAATTACCATATTTAATTGTTGAATGCTTTAAGATTGGAAGTATTTTTATATGAGGTAAATATATAGTTACATTTATCTATATGATCCTGCTAAAGACCCGTAACCTGTCCAGGTGGACGCCCCTCTTGCTGCTTATTGGCTGTGATAAGCTCCACGCACCCCTGCTTCTCTGGATTAGATAAAACAGTTTGAAAAACAAATGAATGCTGTGAATGCTATTGGCCTGTCAGATGTGTTTAAACAGGGAAACATTGAAAAGCTGCAGGATTGCAGCCTCTGTGGAAAGGCACGGTGCTTCTTGTTGTGTAGAGGTTCAGATTTTGTGTTTTTAAGTGACAGGAACATACAGCCGCTCTTAGTGTTGCTCCCACACAAGGCATTGAATGCTCTGGAGGATTCGCTCACACATATTACCCACTAATGTCCTGCATCTCTCCTAAAGAGGCTCAGTGGTAACAGATCTGAAGCAAAGACAGAACAAGGACATAGGTCTCTTGTGTCTGTGTGAAAACAACCTGTCAGATTATTTACTTTATGACAGCTCTGGTAACACAATCCCAGGCTGGATGGAGTTAGGGTCCAAAATGTTCCAAAGTAGGATGGCTCTGAACAAAGTTATAAACAACTATGCTTACACACTTTGAATGTCAGCATAAACGGCACCAGGTTTCTTGCTTTGCTTTTATGAACCAGGTGAGGAGTTCATCTGGACGGGAACTAGAAACTAGAAATCTCCACTGGACAGCACCAGCAGACACAGAGATGGTCACCATCAAAAATACAGATGTGAACAGCTGCTACATGCCAGTTTGATTTTTTAACTATGTCCAAGTTTTCTTAAAAAGTTCATCTTAGAAAATGTCCACCAGTAAATCTGCCATCAAATCTATTTCTCCTCCTAAAGTCTTTTTTTGGATGATTAAATAGGTTTCAACCAACAAAACAATATGTCTGTTCACACATTTTAACATAAGCATGCCAATTAGGAATTGAACTGGTTGAGTGATGGAAGCTTCAAAAGACGACCAAAGCAGATTGTCAAGCCCTCCGACTCCGCCTGCTAACGGATGATGGCTGAAATGTGACTGATTAAAGAGCCATTAGGCAAAAATCTACCTTTATAGAATTCTTCTAAGTTTGAATGTTATTTTATTCATGGTTGAGTCATTTGTGAATTCGGGATCTTGTTCTTTTGGTCACCATCCACAGGTGGTTACCATGATGAGAGTACAAACGTTTGGTAAATCCTACCCCAAGTGAAGGAGTTTAACTATCTCAGGGTCTCGTTGGACCGATAGATCCAATGAGGGATGGGTGCACTGTCCGCAATAATCAGGACACTGCATTGATCCATTGTGGTGAAGAACGACTTGAGCCAAAGCTCTTGATTCACCAATCAATCTATGTTCCTACCCTCACCATGGTAACCAGGATCTACGTACCTACCCTTACCATGGTAACCAGGATCTACGTTTCCACCCTCACCATGGTAACGAGGATTTACGTTTCTACCCTCACCATGGTAACCAAGATCTATGTTACTACCCTCACCATGGTAACCAGGATCTATGTTCCTACCCTCACCGTGGTAACCAGGATCTATGTTCCTATCCTCACCATGGTAACCAGGATCTACGTATCTACCATCACCATGGTAACCAGGATCTACGTACCTACCCTCACCATGGTAACCAGGATCTACGTTCCTACCCTCACTATGGTAACCAGCTGTTGGTGGTGACTACAACAAGATCCCCCCTACAAGCGGAGTTTCCTCTGCAGGGTGGCTGGGCTCGAGCTAAGAGACAGAGTGAGAAGCTCTGCCATCTGAGAAGAGCTCGGAGTAGAGCCGTTGCTCCTCCGGGTTGAGAGAAGCCAGATGGGGTTATTTGGTCATCTGGTCAGAAAGCCTCCCAGACGCCTCGCTGGTGAAGTGTCCTGGGCACGTCCCACCGGGAAGACACTTAGCGGCAGGCCCCGGACCTGGTGGAGAGACTATGTCTCACAGCTGGACGGGGAACGGCTTGGGATCCTCTCGAGTGAGCTGGGGGACGTGGCCCAGGCAACAGAACAGAAAGAATAAGTTCTAAGTTTACACTGTGTCGTGCATACACCAAGGGGGTGGGATTAAATGGAGAGTGAGAGGAGAAGGAAATTTACAATACCAAAAAGAAAAGCGAAACTCAATAATTGCATTTTTTTAGAGGATACTTTGATATTCAGGCTATTAGAAATGTAACCATGTTTTTCTACAAACACATTGAGATGAACATTATTACCCTGAATGTGCGTTACCCCTCTAAATGTTTTCCTTTGAATATAAAGCAGCACAATCATCAGAAAAGCTGCAAATGCACAAACACATTTACTTGAAATGGACAGTACACGTTGATGAGGAAACACAAAACGATCGTAAACATGTCAGATTGCAGCGCTATGAATAAATATTCATATTGAAATATAAATAACATCCGTTTGGGATTGAGATTTTTTTAGACGAAGAGGGAAGCCTCGCAGGCCCTAATGGACCACGACTGCAGAATTGTTTATGTGAGCTATAAATTAAGAGACAAAGGGGGAAAAAGCTGCTTTGTAGGAAGCACGCTGTCCGAATTTTAAACACGTGTGAATCAAACAGAAGTGGTGTGAAAGTGAGTAATTAGGAAGATGTGTGAGGAAGGTCTCCTCGGCTGGCTTCACTTCTTCGTCTTCTTCCTCATTTTCATTCTGCATCCCGCTTGGTGCTGTCTGCCCTTCGTATCACTGTCTCTCGTCCAGCACTGCTCTTTCACCCTCCTCTTCGTTTCTTCCTCTCCCTCCCTGACAGCTAATCAATGAGCATGCACCCGCGGGGGAAGAGGCTTCGGCTTTGGCTGCATGGATTTCCAATCGGCCTGTCGACCCAGTGAGGGATGGCCGCGCCGGAGCGTGCCAGAGAGAACAAAATGTCCCCCTGTCTGTGTGCACGCCCAGTGGGTTAGGGCAGCTAACAACACTTCAGAGCTTTCTGTGTCAGAGTTGTTAACTGTCAAGTCCCAGCATGATATTTAATGTGTGATAAATGTGTGCATTAATGTCGACTCGGGAGTCGATCAGTCGCTCGCAATTAGCCGATGTGTTGCACTTGATTAGACTCAGTTGTTTGTAATTGAAGCCTGGACGTGTTTGTTTAAATATCAACAGCATGAGCCGGCACTGGAGTAAAATAACGATTAGAATTCATTCATAAAGCACAAAGGAGATTATAAATACGAGATTAGCAACAATCACGGGAAGTAGAATAACGTTAGATATCCTTGGACCAGATGTCTGAAACTCTGGACTCATTTGGAGAAACTGAGAAAATCTCCAAAGACAATGTTGAGTTGTTCATCGTCCATGTAACATGACGGGAGCGGTGACCCATGCTCAGGGAAACGTGAAACTTAACCATGGATATTTTATAAGTGCAGCCTGTTCGCTGGTGGAAAAAGTCTTTAACTCACTTCTTCATCACAAGATGTCAACCCGAAACCACTCAGGACCCCACTCATTGTGTTCCCAAAAACAAAATAAGAAATCTGGACTCTTGATGAGGGAGTGTGTGTGAGTAATACTGTAGCTTCATTTTTCTGTTTTATCTGACAGGACCACCTGCTGTAGATTTAAACTGCTAGAGAACATCTGCTTCCAGACTGGACACAACATTTTATTGTCCTCATTTTGAGAAACTGTATAGTTTTTGTTGGTCAGATTTCCTGGTTAGTACCTCCACAACTACAGAACATTTGCTTTGAATCCAGGAAGATTTTTCCTGGTCTGGTCACAACATCATCACTGGTTGGAGTTTCAAATCCTCAAAAGGTTTGCAAAGCTCAATAGTCGTAATGACTTCCATGGATTTTTAAAGCTACATTGTGGTGTAGTTCTGTGTCCGAACACATGGTGCTCCAAACCAGGCAGACGTGGCTTAACGAGGTGATCAGTATGTTGATCAGTTAAAGGAGTTGCTCAAATTCTTTCTTAAACTTACAACATCAGATGGTCATTGACAGTGACACATTCAAGATTAAAACCAGTTTCTTTGGTTTTAACATGGCGGAGTGTTCCAGATGTTCTGCTGATCTCGTCAGGAACCAGTACTCAATGGTCTTCATGTTGACTTTCTCCTGAAACACTGGAGATGGTTGTGTGTTGGAATCCCAGTAGCATTTTAAGTTTTATTGCATTAAAAACAGAAAAACATTTAATGGATTCTTAATGAGTTAGGTACCAGATGTTCTCTCATTGGCCAGAAATAAAAACGGTCCTACTCATTATTTAAAAAGTGAGGAAGCCTTCATGTGACAGGTTCGTACGATAATGAGGATGCACCAAAGCAGAGAAAATCCTCCAGTTTAATTATACAGTTTTCTCTGTGTGATGGGCGCCTTGTTCACCTTGTTCGTTCAGTTGGAAAGACAGATGTGTTCCTTCTTTTACATTCACGCCATTAACAACACACACACAATGTGTGATTTACGTAGGTGACGACAGAGAAAATGAAAAAAAATGGAAACGTAAAATCTTTGTAAAATCGTTTTCACACTCTTTGTTCACTTCAAAGTTGTCTCAGTTCAATAGTCACGGACGGGCCTCTGCCCTGAAAGTCTCAGATATTTTCATGCTCTTACACACCTTATTTAATCTAAATGGCTCCACAGACACTTTTATTAGCAGTGAAATGTAAAAAGAACCACAGAAAAGAGTCAAACGAGCAGTGTAGAAAAAGAGCTGGAGGTCACGGAGAAACATTTAAAATATTGTTTAAATAAAACTTCTTTTATTGAAGTGAAATTTATGTGATGAACATTCAGTCAGGATGTGTGTGCGTGCGTGTGCGTGTGTGTGTATGTGTGTGTGTCTGGAGGACAAAGGGAGATATTGTAGTGTGTGTAAATTCATTCCAACTTTTCTTGAGTGATGAATCTCCTCCATCTGACAATGTGAAGGATGAGTCTAGGTTTACTGGGTATTACTTTGCCCCAGGTGAAGGGGATGTTATGATGTGTAATTGTCCCTTCGGGATCTGGGCGTGGTCCAGTTCCTACCCCTGGTATAGATGAACAGGCTCTGACGACCAAAGATCATGGTCAGAAATTTTTAGGGCAGGCGGCGTCAAAGTTTTTGACGACCTCTCTTTTTCCATACACTTGTTTTTTGTCAGTGCGCCCCCTTCTGGTGTCCACCTCATACAGGTGAGGAAAACAAAAGAGACCCAATTTCCTGAGTCATGTAACGTTCAAACTCCAATCTAACCATCTAAACGCTAAGAAGACTTCTACCTTTTCTACAATAGTTTAAATAAATCTGTAGTCCACTGGTGGTCACATTTACACACGCACAATCAAATATTATGGGATGTTTTTGTCAAAGATCCCTCGCCCACCATCAGCGGGAACCCTGGGCCTTTCCTCATTTGCCTGATTTTAGACACCTGAAGGACTTTGTGCAGCTGCCTTCAAATAGGCAGCCTGTCTTCCCTTCAGGTGTCGGGTCATTAGATTCCATCCCAGCCAGCTCTTCCTGGCTGCTTTAGAACAATAACTTAAAGACTTTCCACTGATTCCTGAGTTTTTTCATTACAGCTTTACTGGACTCCCTTATCAATAAATCATGTTTCTTGTCCTGCGATTGGGTCGTCCTCCTTCCACCTGCATTCTACATCATGCCAGCTTTTCCTTCTCGAGAATGCGGCTCCAAGTATACAGATGTCCTCTGTTTAGTTTACCTACTACTTGCTTTACGTGTGTGTGTCTTGTCTGATTAACTGTGTGAAGCCCTCTTTAGTGTGAAGCTATAGAAATATTAAAATCTTCTTTAATCCCACTTTCAGCCAAACGCTTAATGTCAAACAGAGTAAACATATTTAAAGACGTGAAGCTTGTAGATTCTGTTCGGTCATCTGGTCCTGCTCAGCTGACTGATCATCATAAAATTAAACAAGCCAAACAAACTCGCTGTTCTGCTCCGAAACAAGCAAAAACACATCAAAAGCATATTTCAGTTTCTCCTCAGATGGATTTAACCCAGAGGTTAAAAAAAACATGTTAACGCTGTAACCAGACAGCATTGATTTCCTGTGGAAAGAAATTCCTCTGTAGTTTTTATGACTTTATTTTTCAACTTCTCTTTACTACATAAAAAAACAAGCACAACTGGATTTAGTTTCTAGTTACCTCTTGAGTTCTTCACCATGGATGGGTGATACATTGTTTACGTTCTATCAGCAGAAACGTTTCCTATGGTAAGAATTTGTCATCCGAAAAACAAAAAGATGCTCATTGACGAGGTGTTTTTTTAATGCGTGACACACTTACTGAGTGACGCCCATGAGACATATTAACAACACTGGTGGAGCAGGTACATCCTGAAAAAAAAAAGAGTTTTATTCTGAAATAATTTTGTTATCTGGAGATTTTTTCAATTTTGGTGATAAGATGACGGCAAGACATCAAACATCATGCCTCCAGCTGCCCTACAAAATTACAACTTCAATCTTTGTGAGCTTGACTTTTGATAGCATGTAAACACTGAAAATCTTTTTGCGTTCATTTATAGTTGGTACTGAGTAACTATGAGCAGTTTTATTAAAATTCCTTTGGTGTTTTGGGAGACTTTGTGTTAACAGAGATGGGACGAAGGAACGGACGCTGACAGGCCACGTGCTCAACGCTTAATTGAATTATTTCGGGCTTCACAAGAGTTCACTACTGTGACACGTCTGTTCTACGAAGAACAAAATACACAAACCAAAATGTGTTTAATTAAAATGTAAAACCTCTAAACTTGATGGGGTGATATTATGATCTTATAACATGTTTAAACATGTTTGTATTGTATGTAATGATTGTAACATCATGTTCTTTTGGTCCTAATTTCTAATACTTATGTGATCTTGTTACTATCTGTAACCTTTGCACCAGTATCTGATACTCCACACCACTCCCCACACTCCTGTGTTTCTAACACGAGCAACCATAGACATAAACACACTAGACTTTGCAAACAATTCTCCAGTCAGATGTTGTGTTGTCTGTATTTTAAAGTTAGTGGGGTAGGTATGAGACATAGAAGTCATTCCTGGGGACAATGTCGCACCGGCTAATCAACCTAATATGCATGTTTTTGGAGGATGAGAGGAAACTGGAGTACCCTGAGAAAACCCACTCTTACACAGGGAGAACATGCAAACTCCACAAAGAACGGTCAGTGTTTTAAGCCTCGTATCTTTGCTATTGTTTTTTAGATTAAATTCAGATTTTTTGAGTGATTACTGACCTCATAGACTCACTAAAGGGTGTCCAAGAGATAAAAAGCTGCATTTAACAGAATATGTTCCCTTTAAACCTTCTGGATGGCTGGGATTGAGGGTGAATAATGAGTCAAGTTAGAACTAAAAATGAAAGAGTTTGTTTAACAAAAAAGCACAGACCAGCAGTGTGGTTACTTACCAGTTTGATCTCACAATCCTTTCCAGATAATGTCACAATCTTTTTCCCAAAAAACGTGCTATTTGGGTTTATTTTTGGTCACTTTTTATTGTACTAAATACTAAAAATGATTGGTATATTTTTTTATCCCGAATCGCCCATTATTCACCCGTCCGTGGAGCAGGTACAGTATTCCTGATAAAGCTGAGCTGCTGTTTTTTCTGATCGAACGTTATTAAAGGTGACAAAGATTATCCGTCAGGTTGTTCTGGTTTTCTCCTGCCGGACAGTTAAAGCTTGAGTCAATTAGAACTAATTAGAAACCTGCAGGTGCTGGTCTTTACTGACATTTCCTCCTGACATTTTGTGACAGAATTATCTGTCGTTTGGCTCTTTTAGTTTTTAATGAGGCCATTACTGATCCTCGGTGATCATGTTTACTGTAGTGGTTCTGTCCTCGAAGGCAAGCCTTTAATCTCAGGGTTCAGAACTCACACTGCTGTAACTGGGCTCCATTATTCTGTAAGTCGAACTGTAAAAATCTTACAAACATGTTGATTCTGTGTGGAAATGAATTTGTGTCATGTCCTCATTACGTTTTTCTGGCTGTAACGACAAATGTTTTTATGTCAAAGATGTTTTCTTTCTTCTTCAGAAGCTCAGTTTGATCCCCACACAGTCTGGGTTTGCAGGCTTCCATGTGCTACTTTGGAAGAGGACATCTGAACAAGTGGGCTTTTAAAGATGGAGCCAGTAAGTCATAATATAGTGAAAATAAAAGTTTAATATTTTCTACTGTATATTAAAGTACGTAGTCAGCAATAACTAGGACGCTGCATCGGTCCATCGCGGTGATGAAAGAGCTGAGCCGAAAAGTAAAGCTCTCGATGTACAAGTCGATCTACATTTCTACCCTTACCATGGTAACCAGATCTACGTTCCTACCCTCACCATGGTAACCAGGATCTACGTTCCTACCCTCACCATGGTAACCAGGATCTACATTCCTACCCTCACCATGGTAACCAGGATCTAGGTTCCTACCCTCACCATGGTAACCAGGATCTACATTCTTACCCTCACCATGGTAACCAGGATCTACATTCCTACCCTCACCATGGTAACCAGGATCTACGTTCCTACCCTCACCATGGTAATCAGGATGTACGTTCCTACCCTCACCATGGTAACCAGGATGTACGTTCCTACCCTCACCATGGTAATCAGGATGTACGTTCCTACCCTCACCATGGTAACCAGGATGTACGTTCCTACCCTCACCATGGTAACCAGGATGTACGTTCCTACCCTCACCATGGTAACCTGGATCTATGTTCCTACCCTCACCATAGTAACCAGGATCTACGTTCCTACCCTCACCATGGTAATCAGGATGTACGTTCCTACCCTCACCATGGTAACCAGGATGTACGTTCCTACCCTCACCATGGTAACCTGGATGTACGTTCCTACCCTCACCATGGTAACCAGGATGTACATTCCTACCCTCACCATGGTAACCAGGATGTACGTTCCTACCCTCACCATGGTAACCTGGATCTATGTTCCTACCCTCACCATGGTAACCAGGATCTACGTTCCTACCCTCACCATAGTAACCAGGATCTACGTTCCTACCCTCACCATGGTAACCAGCTTTTGGTGGTGACCAAAAGAACGAGATCGCAGATACAAGCGTCCGAAATGAGCTTCTTCCGCCTGGTGGCTGGCCTCTCATTCAGAGATCGGGTGAGGAGTTCTGCCATCCGGGAGGAGCTCGGATTAGAGACGCTCCTTCCCATTGCATAAAATGCATTCGTTACATTTTATTTTTAAAAATTAACTGAGCCCCAGTCAGAGTCTATCAGTGTCTCTAATGACCTGCTCCTCTGAAATGAATCTGTAAACTTTAGCTTAGTTTATGCTAAGAAATGTTTATTTCGTTCCATTTTTGTTAATTTTTAGGGTTATGGTCTAGGTTTAGTTTGATTAGTTTTCATTTTATTGAAGTTATTACTGCCCCATTCGGTTCTCCTCCTGTCTGACTGAGTCCAGACCCCCACTCACTCAGCTTTGACATGCCTTTGTTTTCCTTTTCAACATGTTTTATATCGTCTGGTCACGTGTGTTAGAAGATCATAAACCTGACAGAGGGAGGGACAGAGTTCTCACTGAGAGGACAGGTGAGTCTTTCTGAAATATTCTATGATCTAAATGAAACCAGGAGCGAACAGGCCGTCCTGTGATGGAAGCAGTGAGATGGGAATGATTTGTTATGGTGCACAGATGTTACAGCTGTGTTACCATGCTGTCCCCCGAGAACCGATCAGGACTAAAACAGAGAAGGTCTGCGACCATAACATTATGGGTGCAGCAAGAATATGTCTGAAATCCGATGAAGGTGGAAGGTTGCTTTCTGATGGACAAAACACACCAAATGTGGTGAACACTGAATGCCTTCCAACCCTCTACTGGCCTATAAAACTTCAATCAGGAGAGACTCAGGGGACTGGGTGAACTGGAGCATTTATTGAGCACTGCATATAGAAACTTTGGTAAAGTAGACTTCTCCGTATCGGAGGAATGTGCTCAGGAAGAGGAGTCGTTAAAGTAGGTGATCAACCCGAGTCTGACCTGGTGGTGGCAGCAAGGAAAAAGAAGACCTCCAAACACTATGCTAATGGATGTGATGACTGCAAACGTGCAAAGAGTAAAATGGCCACAAGACAAACCTGAACCTAGACCTTAAAGCGTTTTAATTTGACCCACCAAATTTGAAGAAATGCCCTCTGCAGGTCAGGAACAGGGTCCTGCCCAAAGTGGAGGAGTTTAAGTATCTCAGGATCTTTTTCACGAGTGGGGGAAGGATGGAGCGGGAGATCGACAGGCGGATTGGTGCGGCATCAGCAATAACTAGGACGCTGCATCGGTCCGTCGTGGTAAAGAAAGAGCTGAGCCGAAAAGCAAAGCTCTCGATTTACAAGTCGATCTATGTTCCTACCCTCACCATGGTAACCAGGATCTATGTTCCTACTCTCACCATGGTAACCAGGATCTACGTTCCTACCCTCACCATGGTAACTAGGATCTACGTTCCTACCCTCACCATGGTAACCAGTATCTACGTTCCTACCCTCACCATGGTAACCAGGATCTACGTTCCTACCCTCACCATGGTAACTAGGATCTACATCCCTACCCTCACCATGGTAACCAGCTGTGGGTGGTCACCGAAAGAATGAGATTGCGGATACAAGCGGCCAAAATGAGTTTCCTCCGTTGGGTGGCTGGGCTCTCACTCAGAGATTGGTTGAGAAGCTCTGGGAAGATCTGGGAGGAGCTTGGCGTCGAGCTGCTCCTCCTCCAGGTTGAGAGGAGCCAGATGGGGTGGTTGGGGCATCTGGTCAGGATGCCCCCCGATCGCCTCGCTGGTGAGGTGTTTCAGGCACGTCCGACCGGGAGGAGACCAAGAGGCAGACCCCCGATCCGCTGGAGAGACTATGTCTCACAGCTGGCTGGGAAACGACTCAGGATCCTTCTGGGTGAGCTGGAGGATGCAGCTGGGGTGAGAGAAGCCTGGGCTTCCCATCTGATGCTGTTGCCTCTGCGACCTGGCCCCAGATAAGCGGAAGACGTCGGAACAGCACTTTTCAAAAGAAGTTGAGCAAAGTAAAATAATCTGAGCGACATGCGACGAGTCAGGTGTCCGTGTGTAGAAAACTTATGCAGAAAAATAAAAGAAAGCTCACAGCGTTCCACCAATTACCCTAAAATTGAACAAACTAGTTTTTTTCCACTTTTTTTTTTCTCCAGTGTCCCATTTTTCAGTCTCACAAAGAGAATTAACAAAGGAGGAGAGAAGTACTGTGTGAGGAGACTGAAGGATGAAAGAAGCTAAGCTGTACTGGGCAGATAAGCTGGAGAATTTAAAGTGAAAGATAAAGAATAAATGTAAAACTGGAGAAAAATTGGATGTAAAATGCATCTGCGTCTCGCCCTCTGGGCGGCCTTGCAGCCAGTCACTCTGAAATATGAGATTAAAACGTCTCTGAGGTGAAGGTTAGAAAGAAGCTGACAGGTTGATCTGACCCAACGACTCCACATCATCTCAAACATCTCAAATCTATCTATTCATAATTCATCGGCTCCATTTCTGCATCAACATTTAACATTTTATTTTACAAAAAACCCATTGATTTGAATCTTCTCACCTGCTTCCAGAAAAGACTGAGTAATATTTTCCGTTTGCTCCACTGGAGGGGTGCACCAGTACTGGAGATCCATCAGCTGCCCACACCCACTCCTCTCAGGAGTCAGTGTAGATGGTGCGCCCCCCTCCACCACCAGTAGAAATGTATCAGTTCCTGCACCGCTGCAGTAAAACGTTAGTCATCCTGCCGGCGGCTCCACCACTCCACATGCATATTAATACATCTGTCTGAAAACCCAACACACCTTCCCCAACGCTCTGAGTCACACTCACTTTAAAAGTTGGGTTTTATCTCTCTTTTTACTTTTAAAAGAAGAAGCCGGATGTTTGGCAGGAATGTGTTTCCATGGGGACGGATTGGCCTTCTCAGATGTTTTGGTTTGTTAAAACTTCCAGATTCTGCTGAGAAATACAAAGTAGGTCTGATTAAAAAAAAAGTTATTAATCAGATGATGGACCAATAGCAAATGAATGGATCAGTGAATGATTTTTTTTGTTTTTTACTCACTCTATTCATCCCTTAACGGGGAAATTTGTATGCTGGACTCCTACACCGCAGCAGGCTGCCATGACGGCACCAAAGTTGAGAGAAACGAGGGGTTAGGTGTCTTCTCCAAGGACCTTAGACATGAACTCAGTAGGATGCAAACCCGCGAACTTCCGGTTCACTTTCAGTCTGCGGGCGAATGCTCTCACCACTGAGCCACCGTCTCCTCCAATGATGTTGAAATGATGACCTTTAATTGACATTTGATCAAGTTTTTCATGACTTTTTTTTTTAACAATATTTCCACATTCTTTTTTTGAATACCTTGTAAATAGTAATTGTTCTTGTAAACAAAAACAGCTGCATTGATCGAATGCTGACCAACTGCATTTGCAGTTTTTATTTTCTATCATAATGCTTCCCGACCTGGACATCGTCAGCACATCACCTTCATTTAAATCTTCTTCTGTTTCACTATCCAACCAGAAAGTCAAGGTGTTCCTAGAAGGAAGTTCTAGTTCCAGCTCTGGTTGGTCACTGACAGTAACCATGGTTACACAGGTAGTTTTGGAAGAATGACTCTTTGATATCAACGAGGAAACTAGTGATTACTTTAAAACTTCACATTTATGTCTAAGTATTACATTCAGTTTTTCACTTAACAGTGGAAATAGTCTACAACCATGCACTCACTGCACACACCTGACAGCTACCCTAACACAGGGGTGCGTTCTAAACACAAACAAATTGTGTGGAATCATTCGTGCACGACCCTGTATGGAACCAAATGTACCAAAACGGTGTGGTATAGATAGACGTAGCATTATATTATTGATACATATCTGACAAGCCAATATACACTGCGTTACCGTGTAGTTTGAACGTAACATTAGAAACGACACCTTCCGCTCGCTACTTAAAATTCAATCTGTTTACACATTAAAATAACATTAGTGGTGCATTTATCTTTAATTTGATGAAGAGTTGTGAACATTTAATAAAATACTTGTTAACTAGAAAACAACACCAAACTCAAAGTGCAGCTTGATTGCATTGATCGTAGCTTTCATTCAGTTTGTTTCTTTGTTTGGGGAGACAGTGGCTCAGTGGTAGAGCGTTCGCCCTCGGACCAGAAGTTAACTGGAAGTTTGTGGGTTCACGTCCCACCAAGTTGACGTCTAGGGTCCTTCGAGAAGACACCTAACCCCCTGTTTCTCCCACCGTTGGCGCTGTCATGACAGCCTGCTGCGGTGTGATGCAGCACACAAATTTCCTGGTGAAGGATTAAAGAATACATTATTATTGTTGTTTCTTTGTGGTATGTGATGCCAGCATGTTGGGATGATGTGGTGACGGTGTTGCTTTAGGTGAGCATGAAGTTTGGCAGTATTTCCAGACTACTTGAAAGCGGTTTAAAATGTTTCCATCAGGATTACCTTTGTCTTTGAAACCAAAAAAACGTAACGTGCAACCATACATCTGCTGATGGATATCAGCATAAGAGAATGGATATGGTCATTGATATTGACGTGTATCTAAATATTAGTTTTTCAGCTCCACCCTGTCCCGCAGGTTCATCATTATTGTTTTGGCCTCCTGCTGGATTAAAAAAGAAAAATCCTCCCTTTCTCTTTGTCTTTTCTGTCCTGAGGAAACACTTTGCTTCCTAAACTGCAGCATGATGTTGACTAGCTGCAGCGTGGTGGGATGTTTTCACGGTGGACTCTTCACACGACCTCTGACACACACATCCAGTCCGTTCTTTGTCTTTTTTTGTCGGGACAGCGTAAGTATTTCAGTCAGAAAGCCCTGAGGTCATGACCCAGAAACAGTGCCACCCAACCAGCTCTGATTGAGGTTTTAATTAAATTTCCAGCCACATTTAATCTGAGGCTGCTGTAATTATGAAGGAATTTACCTGATGGAGAAATCTGGGTCAGAACAGAAGAGTCCTGCTGTGTCAGCTTTACCTAACACCTGACCTCATGCTTCTCTGGTCAGAAACAGACCAGGTCCTCCCGAAAGGACAACTGGGATCAGAGGAAGATTATTAGCTGCTGTAAGGAATGGACATGAGGGAGGAGAGACTGGATTTAAGTTTAAAACACAAAAGAGAAAGGACTAGTGACGCATTGGTCGCAACTGAAACGAGTTTTAGAGATTTGAAGTGAACGACAGGAACAGACTGTTTAACGGGAGACGTTTTCTTTCTTTCTCGTTTTTCAGTCATTGTTCTTTTGTATTTTTTTTTTTTGACAACAAAGCTCGGATGAAGTCACTCTCCACACATTGTGTCCAGGCCTCCTATTTTTTTTAGTCCTATGTCTTTTTAAAAGGGACATTTTAACGTTATCTTCACATCTTGGTAATAATTCAACAGTTTTGTGATTTTCTTTTTCTTTCAGTTTAATTTGTAGTTTTTATTTAGATTCTTTGCCGTTATTATAGAGACACATCTAGTTCAGACAAGGCTTGGAACACTGGTTTTTCTGTGTGGAGTTCGCATGTTCTCCCCGTGTCTGCGTGGGTTTTCTCCGGGTACTCCGGTTTCCTCTCACCCTCCAAAACATGCATGTTAGGTTGATTTTCTATGTGATTGCCCCTCGGAATGAGCGTGTGTGTATGGTTGTATGTGTGTGGCCCCGCGACAGACTTGCAACCTGTTCAGGGTGTCCCTGCCCTTCGCCTCGAATCAGCCAGGATGGGCTCCAACACCCCTTGCAATCCCAAAAGGGATAGATGGTTAAGAAGGTGACTGACTGACTGACTGTGGATGCCGGACTGATTTGTCTTGAGATCTGTTGAAATTGGTGTTGCTCTGCGGGGGCTTTGATTCCACCACTTAGCCAAATTAGGTCCAAATCATCCTCTGGTCGATGCCGGTGGTTATCTTAGTTACTTTTTACAGTTAAACTCTGTTAAAGGTGAAACGACAAGTCCATGCAAAACTTTAAAAACAAGACAGGCATCAAGAAATATCTTGAATTTTTAAATCCAGTAAAATAAATCAATACAATCTTAAAAGATTTCCGAATTTTCTTAAATCCTGATTTGAGAGGAAATAGGTCATGATACTAAATATCATTGATAGAGCAGAGAGTTTTAACCATGAGGAGAACAGGACTTCTAACGATCAGGCTAAATAGAGTGTGTTGTGACAGGAAGTGACTGCAGGGACCAGATGTAGGTTACTGTGAAGGAAGGATTGGACCAGCAGCAAAAACACAAGAGAGATGGAAAAAAAAAAAAGGAAAGAGGATTGCTGACACTTTTCTCTTCTTTTATTTGAACAATAATAAGTGATGAAGATGAAAAAGCATCCCACACCAGCTCCTACACACTGCAGATCTGGATGTCCTGACAGCAGTGTGTAGGAGAGGGATAATGTGGAATTACAACCACTTTACATTTAAAAGAAAGATAGTCTGAAGAAGCTTCAGGTGAGACAGGAAGTAGGTGGAAAGTCCAGGTGGACTCACGCAGGTTCAACCTCTGATGCTGTTTATGTAACCGTGGCGCTTTGTGCCGTTGCCATGGCGTCCCAGCCTACGTGCTGCAGTCACATCTGAAGCGAACTCACTAGATGCAGAAGAGTCTTCCAGATGAAAGAAAACAGTGTTTAGCCTGCGGGAGCTGCTTTTATACACACATACACACACGCGCACACACACACACATACACACCAGTTAGTTTATTAGTTGAGATACAAGCCATCGCTCAGAAAAACTGCAAAAAATCCTCCATCCATTCTCTGTATTCTGGGATGAAGTCAAAGAATAATGAAGAGCGGCATCTCCTCTGTATGATGAGGAGCAGCATCTCCTCTGGATGATGAGGAGCAGCATCTCCTCTGGATGATGAGGAGCAGCATCTCCTCTGGATGATGAGGAGCAGCATCTCCTCTGGATGATGAGGAGCAGCATCTCCTCTGGATGATGAGGAGCAGCATCTCCTCTGGATGATGAGGAGCAGTATCTCCTCTGAACGATGAGGAGCAGCATCTCCTCTGGATGATAAGGAGCAGTATCTCCTCTGGATGATGAGGAGCAGCATCTCCTCTGGATGATGAGGAGCAGCATCTCCTCTGGATGATGAGGAGCAGTATCTCCTCTGGATGATGAGGAGCAGCATCTCCTCTGGATGATGAGGAGCAGTATCTCCTATGAACGATGAGGAGCAGCATCTCCTCTGGATGATGAGGAGCAGTATCTCCTCTGAACGATGAGGAGCAGCATCTCCTCTGGAAGATGAGGAGCACCATCTCCTCCCGCATGATGAGGAGTAGCATCTCCTCTGTATGTAGAGGAGCAGCATCTCCTCTGAATGATGAGGAGCAGCATCTCCTCCTGGACACTTCTCACTCAGAGTCTGACACTGCAGAGGAAACTCATTTAGATTCACCATCTCATTCTGTGCTCCTTAAACCTAATCCATTAAGCTTGATACAACATTGTGTCCGGTTCTCGGGTCATGTGCCGTTTCTGAAAGGTCAGAGAGAAGTAGCTCAGGAGGACAAACGACAAACATGCACTTTATCACTAAAATATTTGCTCAACCATCCAACTAATGAGATTAAGGCGTTCCATCAGTTCTACAGTGTGTCAGTAGTGTCTGACTACTATCTTCATGTCTTCCTTCACTGTATCCATGAACATCCTCTTTGGTCTTCCTCTAGGCCTCTTTCCTGGTGGTTCCAAACACAGCATCCTTCTGCCAATGTAGACTAGTTTCACAAATATCTGTGAAAGCTCAGTGACTTAAAGTGGAAGTATGACTGGATGGTGAACTCTGGACTGAACTGGTCAGAAGAGTACGACAACACTAGATCGGTCAGTTTGATCAAAAATTGGAATGCTCTCAGAAGGATGAGGTGAGAAGAGGTCATTATTTTTTGTAAACAGACATCTCCCAGATCAGTGATGGGATTTAAATTAATCTGCAGTGCCAACTATAGATGAACTGATTTGGTTGTCAAAGTCATCAACATCACAAAAGTTGGAATCACTGCTTTACAAAAACAATATAATATTGTTTTGAGAACAAAATGTTTTTTTTTAAATGGATTTATTCTTGATAAATTTGAACGACATTAGAGCAAATGATTTAAAAACTTTACGTAGTTATCAGATCGAGACTAAATGGTTAATTTAGTCTTCACCAGGAAAGAAATCTGCGAGGAAAGAATCTCCTGAATCTGTTTAGTTTCTCAGTTGGCTTTTTTTTTATCTAAAAACAATTTTTTGTTTTTTTATTCTGTTAATTGTGTGAAGCTCATTAAAGACAACTCTATGTAATGTTGAACAATATAAATCTGAACCTGGTCCTGGTTTAGTAAGTTTGACCCGACATCTTAGTGAAGCCACACATGAGGAATGAGAGGTCACTAAAGCAGGTGAGTAAATACTTTTGGTAACCCGGTGAATTCGAGGCCAGGTGCAAATATTAAAACAAAACTCAGCTTCTGTTTGTGACAAACATCCAGTTATAACTCTCAGGAGTTTAAACTCTAAACCCGAAGGCAGCTTTCTCTAAAATAATTCGCTCATCAGTTAAAAAGAAGCAGTTTTATTGAATTGCGTTGCCGTGGAAACAACATGGGTCCAAGTTCAAGCGCTGTCAGCTGCTGACAATAAATATTCATAAAGAAGATTTACAAGATTCATAAAGTTAAAGTTGGTATTTGTTTCCGACTGAACTGCGATTAAACAGAACAGCGCCCTCTAGAAGTTTGAGACGTTTTCTTAGATAAATTTTTTTTTTTAGTCTAAATAACTAAACATCACTTTGCGTTTGGTTGTGTTCATGATGCTGTCGTCCATAGAGGAACCAGAAGCTATAAAAATAAGTGCAGAAAACTTTTTGTATCCATTTCACTGCATTTTGCAGAGTAGAAATGTATCTTACACGTTTACACACACAGACACACACACTGGGAAACTGAATCTCTCATTTGGGATGAAACTGAAGAACCAAACAAAACAAAACCCTCTAAAGCAGCTGAACTGGTTCAGAAAAACATCATTTCTGTGTTTGTATGTGTGCTGATTTTTAATGTGTGGGTTGTGTGTGTGTCACTGTCTGCGTGGGTTGAATGCCGAATGAATACATCTCATTGACTTGTACACAGAGCTGTGATGTATGAACTGTACTACATAGTGATGGTGGTGTGTGTGTGTTTGTGTTTGTGTGTGTGTGGGAGCGGAGGTTGTGCTGTTGTTTGAAGTGAACGACGAGGTGCATCGCTGCAGTTGCTGTTTGCATGCTAATGTTGTGGCAGAGCTGGAGGACGTGGGAGAGGAGGCAAAAAGGCCAGAACCCGCCTACACACACACACATACACACAATCCTAACCTGCCATTTCACACCTCTCTGAGTGCAGAATCAGAACACGCCTGGTGTGTTGATGCTTCACTGCAGAGACCCAAACCGGCTCACCATCCACACACAGACACATTTCTCCATTCAGGATTAGAACATTACTCTGCTCCCCTCGCAAAGTTTTGTACCAAAAAAAAAAACTCCCAACAGACAAACTACACAAAGTACTTAACTTTTTATGGATGTTTAAAGGCCTTGTGAAAAGCCAACTTTTTGGTGTGGTTTTTATTTCATTCACGTAAGTAGCCAAACTAGCGTCCCCTAGTGCCTGCATTTGGTTCAGTTTTACCAACTAAAAAGAAAGATTGTGTACATTAGCTTACAACTGAGAAACCCCGGAAAACGGCCAAGGTATCAGTGAACAGAAATGACACTAGTCCGTCAAATGCTAAAGCTTCTATATGTTTGTAGCGCTGTACGAGGAGACGGACAAAGATAACCAATCTGTGTTGGCAGCCATTTCTGAAATGGACCATTTAAAGCCAGAACAAAGAGAAGAGGCCTAGAGGAAGACCAAAGAGGAGGTTCATGGATACAGTGAAGGAAGACATGAAGATAGTTGGTGTGACCGAAGAAGATGCAGCAGACAGGGTTAGATGGAAGAAACTGACTTGCTGTAGCGCACCCTGAAGTGGAATGATGAAAGGAGAAGAAGGAAGCGGCAAATAGTCAAAGCAGTGCTTCTCAAGCAGTGGGAATGTGAGGCCATTCAGGGGAGGCCGAGACACAAATGTTCAACAGTCATGAAAAGAAAGGAGGACAAAAGGAAAGAGAGAAATAAAAGTCTAAAACGGAGGATGTACGACCGAGCCTGGTTAGTGCAACTACAGTGGGAAACGAGGATAGACTTTTTTTGTTGTTGTTGTTGTTTCTGAAAATGTTAGCAGCAGACAACATCAAACCAAATAAAGTCATCCACAAATATTACATCTCCAATTTCTTAAGCTGTTAGATTTTCTTTAGTACAAACATGCAGAGTTCTACCAACAATGTTCCCGCTTCGTGAACGCTACATCAGCAGCCAGTAGCTGCATCAACATGTAAACACCCTGTAAAATTCTGATCTGTTCCATCAGCTTCCACTTATCTGGGGCTGGGTCGCGGGGGCAGCAGCCTCAGATGGGAAACCCAGGCTTCTCTCACCCCGGCTGCATCCTCCAGCTCACCCAGGAAAATCCTGAGGTGTTCCTCATCCAGCTGTGAGATATAGTGTCTCTAAATTAAAAAGTACCCGCCCCGTGGAGCTCAGTGGTGTGTGTTATCACGAAGGGAAAAGTTCTCATTCTGCTAGTAGTATGAGAATCAGCTACTAATCCTACTCCAGTTTGTTCTTGGCCATGGATTTTGAAAGCATAATGATTTTTGGATTAGCAATGCATGCTCTCTGCTCATGCTTGGTCCCTCCTTTCACGTACATATAAAAATAAAAAACATTATTACGTAAATGCCCCAAAATAATATAACAGACTACGTGCTAGCTTTGGGAGACATCAAGTTAAAAAAGGTGTTACTGAAGCACAGATGCATGGTTTGATGAAAAATTATAATAATTCAAATAACTGTTTGCATCCTGGTGATTAAATTTGATCAAATCAAACAAACAATAATCAATTAAGGCAATCAGAACAGTGACATCTATTGACTTTAAAAAATCATAATTTTAGAAAATAGATCAACTATTATTGATCAGAGAATCCCCTCGACTGGAACCAAACACTTAGGGGGTCCCCAGAACTAAGGAGGCTGGAACCACTGATTTCCAGCATCTGTCCTTCTTTCTGTAGACACTCAAACTCCAGTCTTCTTTTGGTTGTGGGCCGGCTGATGGGAAGTACACAATAAAAATGACAGTAATTTAATTCATGGCTCATTTTTCAAAGACAAAGTTGGAAAATTAAATCACAAATTAGCCTCCGGGGTCTCTGAAGTCTATGAAGCGCTCGTTCTATATTTAGAACTTTGATTTCTAGAAGTGATGGAAAACACCACCAATGGGGGAGCAGCAGAAAATCAATGAGAGCCTTTAAAGGCAGATAAACATGCAACAGATGTGAACAAAATGGAAGTAAATACGAAGGAATAACGATGCAGCTGCTTATTAAAGAGACAGATTTCTTCTTCATGGTTTATTGGTTGACATGGAGACTAGCTGTGAGGAAACTGTGTCCTCATTACAAGTTTCTTCTTTGAACAGAGAAAAACAGACCCATGTTGGGAGCTGCTCTGACTGGTCTGAACACCAAACCATCAGCTGCAGGAACATGTTCTTCAAATAAAAAAATTAAGCAGATAAAGGTTGAAATTTTAACACATTAGAGGGATCTTTTTTACCAAAAGAACGACATCAGTCAACAGGGAAGAATGTGTGTCCCAACAAGAAAGACTACATCAAAGAAAAAAAAAGCGCTACTCATGATGGCAGCAGGTCTGTAGAGTGCTTCACATTTTAGCTGGATTTTTTTTAGGTTTGATTTGAGTTTCAAGAGATGAGTTAGAGAGCTGAGCCGAAAAGCAAAGCTCTTGATTTACAAGTCAATCTACGTTCCTACCCTTACCTATGGTCACCAGCTGTGGGTGGTGACCGATAGAATGAAATCGCGAATACAAGCGGCCAAAATGGGCTTCCTGCGCAAGGTGGCTGGGCTCTCATTCAGACATCGGGTGAGGAGCTCTGCCACCTGAGGGGAGCTCGATGTTGAGCTGCTCCTCCTTCAGGGATAGCGAAGCCAGATGGAGTGGTTCGGGCATCTGGTCAGGATGCCCCCCGAGCGCCTTGCTGGTGAGGTGTTTTGGGCACGTCCCACCGGGAGAAGACCAAGAGGCAAACCCCGGACTTGCTGGAGAGACTATGTCTTACAGCTGGCTGGGGAACGACTCGGGATCCGTCCGGGTGAGCTGGAGGATGCAGCTGGGATGAGAGAAGCCTGGGCTTCCCGTCTTAGGCTGTTGCCCCGGATAAGCGGAAGATGATGTAACGGAGATGAGCTCCTTCATCAGTGAAGAATGTGGAGTCAGAGTGGACATGTGGACATGTTCCATGTTGGAATGAATCAGAGGGTGAAGGAATGAAGACAGGATCTTCTGAGTGCAGCTTAGTCTGTTTTACAGACTTGGTTGAGTGACATTAGCAACCTTTATGTCTATTTTGTCGTTGTTTATAAATAAATATTTCATAAATTGAATGATTGATTCGGTGACAAAGGGCTGCCTTGGCGGAGTCTGACTCTCACTGGAAATGGAATCGACATACTGCTGGCAATAGGGACCAAGCTCTGGCGCCGGTCGTACAGAGACTGGACAGCCCGGACCAAAGGCTCCGAGACTCCATTCTCCCAGAGCACCCCACAGGAGTCTTTGAGGGACACGGTCGAATGCCTTCTCCAGATCCAGACTCATTCACAAACCACCTAACTTGAATTTCTTGCTGTAGCAAATAATTTAATGCTTATCAAAGTCAGTTTGTAACTGTAATAAAGTCAGTTGTCTAAGGCCCTGTTCACACGTAGCCGCGTATTTGTGAAAACGCATATCTGCTGTCCTCCGTTTTAGGAATCTGCTCGCGTTGACACGTAACCATTTTCAAAATATCCGCATCCACACGGAGCCGTATAAAAACGCTTCTGAGTGCAATTACGAGCATGCCAGACCAGTAGTCGGCAGTATTGAGTGGAGGAGGAGAGAAGCTTAAGTGATTAATAATCGCCAATTGCAATGAATTTTTCCTCCTTTGCTCCTCAGTTGAGAGTGGACAAAAAGTCAAGAAGAGGGTCTGCAACAGGGTAAAAAGTAATGCCTGTTGTCCTTTTGTAAAAAAGGACGCACACGAATGATGTATGTGCATTACTTGTCGCAGGTAGTGACGCATAAAATGCAAATCTCTGTTTTCACGCGTCCACACGCAAAAGTAAAAACGGAGTTTTCCAAAATCTCCACTTTGACCAGAGTTTTCAAAAATGCAGGTTTTAAGTGAAAAAAAATCAGTTTTTGTGTGGACGGCAGGCAAAACAAATAAAAAACCTGACCAGGTTTGGAACTGGCAGAAGGTGTTTGGTGTCAGATCAACCAATAGATGAATAGATCCATCTAGTTTAAGGCAAGTATAGAACGTAAGAATACAGAAATGACTGACCGAAGAGATGGTTGGACAAGAAGATGGAGGAAGGATGGTATATTAATGAAGTGATGCATGCACAAATTGATAAACAAATCAATAGAATAATGGATGGATAAAAAAATGAAAGTCTGATTTCCCAAACAGAAAAAGTGTTTTCTTTCTGACTTTCGTTCTGATGCATCAAACTCTCGTTGATCAGAAGAGAAGCAGAGCAGGTTGAGGTGTTTAGTACAGGAAACAATACATACCGTTTTTTCTGGATTCAACAAAACACAATCTATATAAAATCAGTAGAAGTAAAGATTGAGTAAACAGATGAGTTGTTCTCTAAGTATTCATCAAGTGTGACCTCAGCTCAGACTGACGGACACGCCTGGAGCTGAAACGGAACAACACGGTTAGGACGTTTGGGAGGAATCATCATCACACCAACTCAGAGCCAACTGGAGTCAGACCAAAGTTCACAGAGACTGACTACAACACTTTCATGGAGATCTCAGAGCAGCTGTGGACAACTGTAATTAAAATAACACCATGGGAAAATAATAGAAGAGTTTTAATAAAACCAGAAATCCAACTGATGCCCTGTTAGTGCCTGAAAACACAACCCCGAATTTAGTTTCTGGATTGATGTTAAAACACGACATGGGCTTGTTTTGGTGTAAATTGGACTCCGGGACTAATTCCCAAATGTCTGGTGGTATTTTTGCCTTTTTTTTATTAATTTTTTTTTTAACAGGGACAATCTACATTCATTATTATTACTGTAGATACAGCAGTAATCACCGATGAAAATCACTCTGTTTTTCATCTGAACTCACTGGACAGATGCTAAAAGATCCCAAAAACGAGGTACAGATTCCAGATTTAGCGATGTTCATCCTGCTTTGATCTCTCTGATTTTAGTGTGTCAACTACTTGATGGCATGTTTCTGTTTTTTTCTCACGTCTCTGTAAAAATATTTCATCTGGTTCCATTATTGGATGTTCACAAACATCCAATAACTGACCCGGTCAGCACAACAAACAATAAAGCTTAAATCAGCAGCAGAGCTTCAGATCCTTCATAAAACCCAAAGTACACAGAGTAAAGCTGGACTAAAACAGAGCAGATATGGTTGATCAGGAGGAACATGTGTCTATGAACATGTAAAAATACTGACCTAGCAGAAAACCTTTAAATCCAGAGTAAATGCTAAAATACTTGACTGTAAAACGAGGAGTTTACAGAGATCCTAATGACCTCGGACAGCTGTGTGTCATATCTTCATCTGATCTAATTACTTTCATTTGCATTCAAGTGTCTCTTCCTACCTTTGAAATGGAAATCAATCTCAGCAAAAGCTTTTGAAAGACTTCTTCCTCCCTAACATTGATCTGTAAGAGGCAGACGCCTTCAGGAGCTTCACTGGATGGAGAGCATGTGCGGATGAAAGAGACATGACACAGAAATCCAGATTTTTAACTGAAGTTGGTCACAGAATATTACAACTACTCAAAAACTGAGGAAGGCCTATAGAGGTGTGTTTGGCACAGGACGACACAAGACAGCCTGGCAACGAGTGAAAGACAAGACACATTAAATACAGATAGGAGGGACAGACAATGAGACACATGTGAGCCACATTAGGAAGGAACAGCTAATCACCAGAATGAAGGGAGAATACAAGGAGGGGAAGTCATGTCACCTGGAACAAGAAGGAGGTCAGTATTTCAAAATAAGACAGGAAGTAAACTTAAGTAACAACAAAACCACTGACAAAGACCTGAAACCCTCACATAAATAAGCAGCATATTTTTGTTGCTTTGAGGGTGCTGTGATTTAAACTGTCCACCTTTACTCAGTACCAACTGTAGATGAACTGATCAGGTTTTCAGGGTCATGTGACCAAATGTCAAGCTCAACGAGTTACGGAGTCAAATTCTTTTGAACAAAATATCTTTCAAATCATTGCAGGAATTTTGATGAAAATGGCAACAGTTATTCAGTACCAAGTTTGTGACGTAGGCATTTTGTTGTTCGACGGCTTATTCGTGTTTTCTCAGCTTTCTTTGCGACCCTTTTACTAGGTTTTAAACGGCTTTCTACAACAAATTATGCCCGAGTAAGAACCTTTTTAACACAATTAAGCCTTTAGTCTGACGTGTTAAACCTGGACCAACATTCAAACTCAAAGAGCTCATTTGGCAGACCTTTAAAGCTTTAGGAAATTACACAGCACCACTCCCCTGGTGCTCAATTATTAATGATGGATGAATTATTAATGTGGCTCATGCCCTCAGTTTAGCTTTTTATTTGAAAGATTCACTAACCTGCAGACTAGCAAAACTCTAAATGAAAGCCATTAAACAGACTTAAACATGATTTACGTGTGTGTAAGAGGTGTGTGTGTGAGAGAGGGAGAACAAAATGTCATATTACCTGTTGGCATGTGTTATTTTATAATAACCTAGCCAGGATAGACTCCAGGACCCCCCACTGCCGAATGATGGATCAGGTTTAGAAAAAAATAGAAGGATGTTCATTTAGCTGTGAGTGGGAGAAAAATTTTAATCCATGGAATAAAATATGATGCAATGCATTAAATTATGATATTGCGTTAAATCGTACGAGATGCTTCTGTGGGATGTCGTACGATTAAATGTTGTGCAATGCAGTGTTATTAAAACTAAATTATATCAGATAGTAGACGATAATGTGACATAATACGATGTAATACAGTATCGATGGATGCTCTGTGTTCCTCACCTGGGTATCGTGAAACTGAAGAGGGCTTGGTGCTTGATGCTTCCCCAACACCCTTGACTGATTCCTGGTATTCCTATCCTTTGGGACTCATCTCATCTCTGGTTCATCTCCCCTGTCCTCCCGGCTAACTTCCACTTCCGTTCCATTCCGTCATCTTCCGCTTGTTCCGGGGTCGGGTCGCGGGGTTAACAGCCTCAAACGGGCAGCCCAGGCCTCTCTCTCCCCGGCTGCATCTTCCAGCTCACCCGGAAGGATCCCAAGTCGTTCCCCGGCCAGCCGTGAGACATAGTCTCTCCAGCGGGTCCGGGGTCTGCCCCTTGGTCTACTCCTGGTGGGACGTGCCCGAAACACCTCGCCTGCGAGGCGCTCAGGGGGCATCCTGACCAGATGCCCAAACCACCCCATCTGGCTCCTCTCGACCTGGAGGAGGAGCGGCTCAACACCGAGCTCCTCCCGGATGGCAGAGCTCCTCACCCGATCTCTGAGTGAGAGCCCAGTCACCCTGCGGAGGAAGCTCATTTCGGCCGCTTGTACCCGCGATCTCATTCTTTCGGTCAACACTTCCACTTCTATCAGGATGAAACTCATCTGCTGATTTCTTTACATACAGTATATACTGTAACTTTAGATTAGCGTAGATGGAAGAACCTGACTTGCTGTGGCGACCCCTAAAGGGAATTGCCGAAAGGAGAAGAAGAGCTTTAGATTAGCTAATATTTATTAACAGACCTATCTACATTTCCTGTCCGTCCTGGGATTGAATCCCTCCTTCATGTGGATCTCCACAAGGTTTCTTCTTTTGCCCTCTGGTGTTCTTTTTAAGATTGTTTTTTTTTTAATGAAGAAAACTCTAAGGTGACAATTTTTTTGTAAATTCGAAGTCTCCGAAACCACTACAAAGAGATTTGAATAAAATTGCTCATAGTTACTTGGTACTAATTAGAGATGAACTCAAGGAATCACCTCCAAGTTCTATATTTCATACAGATGCTCTTTTTTTGGTAAGTCTGAAGAAACAGTGTGGCTGGCATGAAAGCTGGAGGTGATGAAAGGTTAATGGGCTTCCCACCTCCGCAGCAGTAATGACAGGTTTGGACTCCACGTGAGGGACCACCAGCCAAGCTGCGGGTCGAGGGGGAAACCCCGATGGGGTTGCCTAGCTCAGGAACTCCTCGGCATAGTTATCCATCAGCTGACAGCTGCTGTGGGAGCCTCTACGGAGCAGGTACCACTGATCGATGCTGGATGAGAAGCAGTCCTGCCTCGTATGGATTCCAGCTGAACTTTAACCTCCACTGTCAAACCACATATTTCTTTTTTGTCGATTGTGGACGCAGGTTAAGTTGTTACATTTGATTTATTTCAGATTTTGTTGGTCTTAAACACACATACAGATATCTATAAGTACTTACTGTATATACAGTAGGTCTGTGTATTTCAGTGGCAAACATCTTCAAAAACCTCTGCTGTCCTAAAAAATATCTGAACCCCAAACTAATCTTAATTATATTTTGTCCATTTAGGTTTTCAAAACAGTTTCAAATAGTCTTTCATAATTTTTCTGATATTCACACTACAACAGAATGGGTGTTTTCATATTTAGGGTTTTGACCAATCATATTTCAGCCAGCATTTGTTGCAACGTAGACTAAACTCAGCAGAGTTTTCAGAAAAGCCTTTAGAATCTGTTGTGTTAGCAAAAAAAAATAAAAAATCTGGCTTCAACCAATAAGATTTTGAGTTTGACTTTGTCTTCAACATCATTACATCCCGAACTTCTGATTGGATAGCAACTGTGTGTCGTAGTTAAGCTGGCAAACAGCATCAATGACTTTCTACATCAATAATAAATAAGCTTGTTGTTGTAAAACCACACCTGCAGAAAGAGATCAAATAAATTTGGTGGCTGATTTACTTTCAAAAGATGTTGAACAAAGTAAATAACTATGAGCAGCATAAGACAGGACAGGGTACATGTGCAGAAAACTCAAAATGAGACTTTAAACAGAGTCTTAAAACCACTCCTATAAGCACAGGTGTATATGTGGATATAAATTATACACATCTATTTAATCAGAAGTATTTAATCTGCATATTACATTAACTTGGTTTTAGGATTACATCTTCTTCATCCTTCATTTTTCTGTTTTCTTCGCTGCAGCAAGTTTATTCATAAATAATTAATGATGTTTTCTTTCTTCTAAATGTTTTAACATGACTAACTCTTCCTCCCACAGAAGTTCTCCTTCCCACACGTCTAATGAGCTGAGTGTTCCTGGAGTCCGGCTTCTACTGGGACGTACATTGTTGTGGGCATCGTGGCACATTAAAATTCCTGCCCGCACAAACATTATCCATTAAAGTTTCTATTTCAGAGTCCTTGCTGCAGATGTGCTGCTTTGCTCCAAACACCCTGCTGGCCTATCAACTCCTACGCAGTGTTCTGAAGTCCACCATGTCACAGGAAGAAGACACAACTTCTGGATCTCTGCAGTTTCTCGCCTGTCTGTTTGCATCGGATCATTTCCTCATCCTGCATCACAATAAGCATCTCTTTGTGTGTTATTGAGCTCTTTGATTCTGGAGCCGTGCATACCAGCCATCACGCTAGCAGGAGGTTCCGCAGAAAAGACAGAAAGGCTTTTGTGATAAAAATAATGCAGATTATGTGAGAAGGTAGCCATGGATACAGCATCCTTGTCAGTGCATATAGAGAGAGATTTATGTGATTCCAGCTCAAGTAGTAGTCGTCTAAATGCTGTGTGTGTCAGATAGCTGCAGTGTAGGTGGATCCTGACCCCGAGAAGTCACAGCGTTACATAAGCATGATGGATTTGAAGCACAGTTTCCATTTCATAATTAACATTCATGCTGAAAAGTTTCTGCACAAAACTACAATTCATCCCATAAGGATGACTGATCTGTCCAATTTGAGCGTTCAAGGGTCGCCTGCTGTTCCAACAAACATCCACATCTGGAAGCTTCCAGCAGATAAATAAACACAACATTTTTTTGGTTTTATTTCTACATCCCAACTTAACATCTCAAAGAGATTCAGAAAACAAACACACAATCAGTACAAGCCATGAGTAAACTGAAGCAAGCCAGGATATTCCTGAGTCATTACCCTCCTCTTTCTGGGCATTCCTTATCTTTCTCCCCGTTGCCACAATTTCTCACACCTACTTCCAATTACCTCTTCATAATGTTTGCACCTGTGTCTCATCTTCCCGCTTCTTAAATAGGGCTGAGCATACACTGTGCAATTTCAGAATGTTTCAAATCAAACCCGCATTCACACTGTGCGACAAATCTACCTATGATTTGAACCTAAAGATTTACATTAAATGCGCACACAGTACGATCCAATCGAACCGCTCACATTGTAACAGCAAATTAAAACAGAGCTTGTTCTACAAGTTTTGCATCCATGTACTTGTTGCCATGGCTGCAGTTAAATTTTGGGGTTCACGTGCATGTACAGACATCAGAACCAACAGACCAGGCAAATCGGCTAGTAGTGCTGCTTCTACAGATGACAACATTTCAGACATATCAGATACTAATTCGATTACTAGTCGGGAGCAACAAATCACTCCCGTAACCTCCTGTTCATGGAGCCACCAAGACGCATCATTAAAATGGTCATACAACCTGAAACACGACTAAATTCAGGCCGGTGATCTCGTGTCAAGTTGTCTGCTGTTATGGTCTCTCGCCTCTGTCTTTTTTTCTGCTCACCTGCACATCTGGGGGATCATGTGGCATTTTCTGGCCAGCTATGAGACATATTCCCTGCAGCAGGTCCTAGGCTTGCCTCTGGGTCTCCCCCAATAACTGTAGAAAGGGAGTACCTGGTGAGTGTGGCGTCACCCAACGTTCTACGCCATCCAATTGAAGCCAATTCGGTCGCCATTTTTTGCCCTACGGTCAGAATCATGTTGAAATTTTAGAGTTTCAACTATGCAGTCATGGGTTTAGTCTGCATTTGCATGGCAACAACCTTGCCAACTAGGAGTGAGTTTTTTGAAGGTGCTTGCCTTACCTGTTTCACTCAAGATGAAACCGCCTGTCCTTTTTGAAATGATTATTTCTGGATGGACGGGAGTTTTTTCAGGTCCTAATTTATACAATAAAATCACCCTATTTGATCATTTAATGGTCCGCATTGTATGACCCCTAACTTTAAACTGCCAGAGACATTTAAAGCTCCAATGTCGACACGGTCAGGGAGGAATGATGAAATCTGTGATAAAAGAAGATCAGAAATACAATTAAGAGTTTGTTCCGTTTGAAATCCTCGTTTATGACCATGTGAATTTCTGCTTAGTGTGGCCACTCATTTGGGTTTGGAGACTCTCTTTCTCATTCTCTGTATAATGGGCTCTCTATGCCTCCCTCCTATCATTCCATCACTTTTGGATGCCAACGTTGAGTCACACACTGTGAAACAGAGACTGCTCGTCTGTTCTGATGAGGAATTACAATACACATTCTCTCCAGCAGAATGTGTAATGGACTGTAGTGCCAGGTCACACACATCACTTTTTACATACCTCACTGCCAAAAAATATATGCTCACCCATCCAAATAGTGGTTATCAGGTGTTCCAGTTAGTTTCCAGTGAGGTGCATGAAGCCTAGGCATTCAGACATTTAGAATAATTCATCCAGTATCCGTACATGAAGATATGACTGTTCACCGTCACACCTCTCTTCCCCACATTCCTCTGATAACGGATTGAAAGTGTAGAAAAACAAAGAAAGGAAACCCCGTGCATTTTCTCCACTAATATAAAACAAAAGTGAATGCTGCCTCTTTGCTTTCAACCATTCAAAATTCACAAGACATGACAGTGCCATTCATGAGTGCTTAGGTTAGGGATGGGCAGTAGATTGATTCAATCGAATAATGCGAATTTACAGTTCCAAACAGTGTTTTATAAAAATTAATTTTTAAATATTTTTATATGCAAGCAGAACTACTGTGTCGGCACGCTTCTAAAAAGCTACGTTGGTCAAACTTTGTAGATTCACAGGCATGAGAGGGACTGAGAGAAAGAAAGCTGGTGTTTGTGCCAAAGAAAGATATGATCAATATGACAAGTTTTCCTCTTTAGTTATTAAATCCTGATGTTTGGTTTTGTACACTTTGTTGGACAGCTAAAAGTTCCTCCTCAGAGGTTTGCGGTTTTGCAACCTGCTATTGGTCGCTAATTATTTTAGTGTTATACAAATGTACTGCTGTCATTTTGATGTTAAATACACATGGTTAGTTTTATAGAGTGACTGCTGTTGTTTTTATCCTTCGATAGTTACTGTTAAGCTAGAGCACCGATAACAGTAATAATACATTGTATTTGTATAGAACTTTTATGGACACTCAAAGATGCTTTTCATATGCATTATTCATTCACACCATACTAGATACATCCATTCACACACACATTCATTCCTGATGATGGGAGCTACCATGCAAGGTGCATACCACTATCATCAGAAGCAACTGGGGGTTCGGTGTCTTGCTCAAGGACACCTCGGAATGCACTCTGGGCGGGGGATTGAACCAGCGACCTTCCAGTTACAGGACAGTCGCCCTATCCACCGTGCCATCCTTCCCCCACTAAGGCTATAGCATGTTGCTCTAAGCTCAGACACTTTTTTTTTGTCATATCGCATTTTAACCGTAAAGGTAAAAATGAATAAAGTTACAATTTGTTCTGAGCGTTAAATTTGAAAATGAAATTAGAAAAATAGGGGCGTTTTTTTGTAAACACAAGTTGGAGATTTTATTTTTACACCCTATCGCCCAGCTCCAGGTTATATGACGCTTTTTTTTAAACCAGTCTTCTCCTATAGCTATTCATTGAAACTGCCCATAGTTACATAGTACCAACTATGGACGAGCTGGTTAGGTTTTCAGGGTCATGCAACCAAAGGTCAGTCTCACACATATGTACTCATTTTGCAATATGTCATATTTTTTGATGCCTTGGCGTTGACTCATTGTTATTCAATTAAAATTTGTATTGATTTATATTTTAAACATTGTTTGATTTTTGATTGCATATTGTTCCACAATCTAACAGTTCAAACAGAAATATGTAAGATTTTCCATGTGGTTTGAACATGACTCACTTTGAATGAAAGAGAACCTCTCAGACCTTGTTTACCTTTTTACCCAGAAAAGACTGGTCGTATATTCACAGGCACTTTGTTTGATTTGTTCTGTTAAACATTACTTCTGCTGTTTGAAAATTAACCAAATCATTTAGTTTAAGAATTCTAGACTTTATGAACAACGGATCGGTGTTCAATAAAAACCAATTTTATAAGTATGGGCTTGCAGATCTGTGCAGTATCTAAACTAAACTGATATCTGTGAAGAGTGGGCAATACTAGATGGTTTAAAACATCTTTTGCCTGATTCATACCAGTGTCATGATTTGACATGTCAAAGATGAGGTCTGAAAGAGGAATCGAATGATTCTTTATTTTGGTGAATCCACGGTAAAGTGGTGTTTCCATAAAAGGTTTCTCAGCTGCCATTACTCTGAGCAGCAGGTGGATTCGCTCCTTTGTATCCGTCAGACTGCAGGGCAGAAGCACCAATATCACATCCCACTGTGATGTATGATGCCATTACTCTGCAGGCAGAAGCCCAGTGCACTCTCTGTTGCCATAATCATTTTTCAACGCACTGATTTCTATCAGTAACGCATTTTTAATAAAGTCCTCACAAGCTTCATATTCAGCTCATGTTCATCAAAACTCAAAGCACTTTACTGGATTTCAACAACTCAGACTGAACCAGCTAAAGATATCAAAGATTGCATAACGCTGACTTTAACAAGGACTCATGAGTCAGCTTTACACCAAAACAATTTATCATTTATTTTTCACAAGAGCCACAGTTTAATTCATCATAATTTTTGTTTCTTCAGTATCTTATCTCTACTGTTGCCTCTTAAACAAAAAAAATGTGCCAACATTAACCAAAATGCTGCGAAAAGCAAACAAGTGACATAATTGCAGATGTTTTTTTCTAAATGAGATGGGCTTCTAAAAACAGGGACGGGAGTCACCAAAGTTTGATAACACATCAGCTGATTCCTGGATTTTATGTGTGACAAAACGTTTTGAATGCTGCTGTTTTAAATCTGGACGCTTAACACTGAAAACCTAATCAGTTCATCTATAGGAGACGGCAGCTCGGTGGTTAGAGCGTTCGCGCGTGGACCTGAAGTTCACGGGTTCGCGTCCCACAGAGAGCACGTCTAGGGTCCTTGGAGAAGACACCTAACCCCCGCTTCTCCCACCATTGGCGCCGTTAAAGGGCAGCCTGCTGCGGTGTAAGGAGTGCTGCACACAAATTTCCCTGGTGCTGCACTCCTTACACCGCAGCAGGCTGCCCTTCAACGGCGCCAATGGTGGGAGAAGCGGGGGTTAGGTGTCTTCTCCAAGGACTCTAGACGTCTTCAGTATTAACAGATTAACAGGCTGTCTCATCATAAAAGTGTGAGTTTCCGTTCCGTTCCATTGTCTTTGCTTCATCCAGGGACGAGATTATGGGGGCAACAACCTCAGCCGGGACATAGGTCTGCCTCTGGGTCTTCTCCCAGGGGGTCTTGCTCGAGATACCTCCCCAGCTAGGCTTTTGGGAGCCATTCTAACAAGATGCTTAAACCACCCCATCTGGTTTATCCCAACCCGGACGAGCAACGGCTCTACTCCAAGGTCCACCCACATGGCAGAGCTCCTGTGAGAGTCCAGCCACCCTGGAAAGGAAGCCAATTGAATCTACGATCTTGTTCTTTCAGTCACCACCGAAAGCTGGTTACCATGGTGAGGATAGGAACATAGATCCTGGTAACCATGGTGAGGGTAGGAACGTAGATCCTGGTTACGATGGTGAGGGTAGGAACGTAGATCCTGGTTACCATGGTGAGGGTAGGAACGTAGATCCTGGTTACGATGGTGAGGGTAGGAACGTAGATCCTGGTTACCATGGTGAGGGTAGGAATGTAGATCCTGGTTACCATGGTGAGGGTAGGAACGTAGATCCTGGTTATCATGGTGAGGGTCGGGACGTAGATCTTTGCCAGAGTTTTGCTTTTTGGCACAGCTTTCTTCACTACAACGGATTGATGCAGCGTCTTAATTTTTGCAGATGCTGCACTGATCCATCTGTTGATCTCATATTCTAGCCATCTCCTGCTTTTGAACAAGACCCCATGAAACTTCAGCAAAGGTATGAGTTTAAGCAAGAAGACTCAAAACAGTACAGCCACGTGCTGATGGAAGTTTCAGGCACTCACTCATTTTGCCATATAAGTACCATCTGATTCACCAATCGGAAACAGCATCTTTGGCAGTATTTATTTCAAGAGTTTTCACATTTAACGTGTGATTGTTTTAGACAGTCTTAGCTTTTTGGCTCTCTTGCGTCTAAATTAACCACATCACACCAAAAAAGATGAACTTTCAAAAGGCAAAAGGACACTTTCAGGGGCATCAGTTTAGCACCACTAGGTGTCTATCTGGGCATGCCTTTGTACGTCAAAATAAAGGTTAACTTACAGTGCATTGTTTTGTCTGTGTGTCTGTGGGGGCGGCATGTTGGCACAGTGAGTCGCACAGTGGCCTCACAGCAAGAAGGTCGTGGGTTCATGTCCACGAGGATTGGAACACTAGCCTTTCTGTGTGGAGTTTGCATGTTCTCCCCCAGTCTGCATGGGTTTTCTCTGGGTACTCCGGTTTCCAACCACCTTCTAAAAACATGCATGTCAGATTGATTGGCCAGTGCCAAATTGCCCCTAGGAATGTATGGGTTCGGTTGTATGTGTGTGGCCCGCGACAGACTGGCAACCTTTGTGGGGTGTACCCTACCCTTCGCCTTGAATCAGTTGGGGTGGGCTCTGGCACCGCCCCTGCAACCCGTAAGGGATTGACGGTTATGAACGTGACTGACTGTGTGTATGTGCATTACCCACATTGTGTGGACATACATTAGTTTATGAGGTCACACTGTGGGGTCCTGCTACCTGTTATGAGACAAGTGATCATGAATCGCTGTTTTTCATGGTAAAGGTGTGTGTGTGTGTGTGTGTGTTGTGGAAACTGATGTCAGCCAATCTTGTGTCCTCCAAAGTGATGGAAACATTCCTCTGTGTGTGTGTGTGTGTGTGTGTGTGTGTGTGTGTGTGTGTGTGTGTGTGTGTGAGAGGACTCCTGCTGTCCTCGACAGATGGAGAGGTGACTCTTTTGCCCTGAATCGAGTCTCTCAGGATGCTCGCTCTCCAGTATCTGGACAAACTCCAGCCGTGAAGTCTCCATCTTAGACTGTTCAGGTTACAGATCAGATTTAACGTTTATTAATCCACACTTTGCCGACGTGTGTGATTCCTAAAAGTGTGAGGGTTGTTCACACGTATGAGTTCAGATTGATTTATTTCTGTGTTTACGTTCTCCTGCTTAGAAATCATTCTTTTTTTTTTTTTTCATTTTGGGTGCATCTTCACTATGAGAAACAGAATTTAAAAAAAATGGAAATCACACTGTAGACTTTTAAAGTAACTTATTAGCATATTAATTGGTAAAGGCAGAGGTGAGCATTGTAGTTTGAGCAGCTATGGTGTTTAGTCTAGAGACAGTGAGGAAAATACAACAGAAAGATCTGGAGGTAGCAGAGATGAAAATCTCTTTGGGACAGACCAGAATGGAGAGGACCAGAAATAAGGACCTATGAGAAACAACACATATTAGAGGTCTTGGAGTTGGGTCTCAGGGTTGTTGACGTTAAAGAGGATGCAGGAGACAGGGTTAGATGGAAGAAACTGAAGGGAAAAAGATGATTTGCACATTACAGGGTTTATTATTATAGGGTTTGGAAACTGAAAGGACAGCCATGTATTTTTAATCCTGATAACGATATGTTGAGGATGAGACAAAAGTTCCTTTTTATTTGAACTTTTTTGACCAATAATCTGTTCTGTTATTCCAGACTGACTCAGAGTTTCCAGGAAGTGACATATTTGGCAACATCTGAATGGCTGTGACTTTTTTGCTCCATGATGAAACACAGTAACAATCAACATAAGATTACTTTTTCCACTTATCTGATTGTGAAAAACTTCCTTCTAACGAGGCTGGTGGAAAGTTGCAGGTGTAGTCATATTCCACCCCAGATTAGTTTATAAACTCAGATACAATGTAATAAAGCAAAACTGAATCTGTTTCGAGCCATCTGTTCACAAACTATGGCCAATATTGTTTTTTTACCTTCCACATTCCATTTGTGTAATTCACTTATAGTTATTCTTTGTCTTGTTACAAATGCACACAAATTACACACAAACCGTTGAGTTGTAACCATATGACTGTTGTGAGTGAGTCTGGTCAAATTCCTGTCATTCCTGTCATCGTTCAGTTTGCAAAGTCAATGGAAACTCTATCACATGTTGGATTTTAAAGATCCGATGTTCAACAGTAAACAAGTTTAATATGACACATGAGTGATGAACATGTATCTATTCACCAACAACAAAATCAAACATGAAAACATGAGCAATAAAATGTCATTGTTATTTTTTTTGTATCCTGAAACAACTAAAACAAACCAGACCTGGGTTTGATACAGTTTTATACCCAGCTGCAATCAATATGGTACCAGCAAAAATGAAAAATACGCAAGTGGAAAATTTTGAATTGGTGAAGTTTTTGTGTTATGTTTTGTTCTACGGACTATATTGACTGACTGTTCAGGTGCATTTCCTACGCTCTGCCACGCCTACCACGCCTACCAGAGAGGAATGAATGCAAATAAACCAGGTGAAACAGTCTGATGTGTCAGACTAGAAGAGAAGCAGTGCAGACATGTATGAAAAATGTGCATCTCAGTCATTAACTTTAGGTGTGGACGTCACCCTTAATGTTCGTTTCCAACCAACCAGAGCCTATGCTGAGTTTTGAAACTGGGTTTACGCAATTTGTTTTTGCATGGCAACGTTGAAAGAAAACACAGCGTCAGTCAGTCAGTCACCTTCTTAACCGTCTATCCCTTACTGGGCTGCGGAGGATGCTGGAGCCCATCCCGGCTGGCGACCCCAAATAGGTCGCCAGTCTGTTGCGGGGCCACACACATACAACCATACACACATACATTCAATCCTAGGGGCAATTTAGCACTGGCCAATCAACCTGGCATGCATGTGTTTGGAGGGTGGGAGGAAACGAGAGTACCCAGAAAAAGCTCACATGTACACGGGAGAACATGCAAACTCCACACAGAAAAGCCAGTGTTCCAAGCCTTGTCCCCACCCAGGACTCAAACCCACAACCTTCTTGCTGTGAGGCCACTGTGCTACCAACTGCGCCACCGTGCAATGACTACACTAAACTTGAACTAGAATTTGAAAAAGCAGCAGGTTCACATGCAGCTTGATACATTTGAAGACAGATCGGGCCTTTTGACAAACCAAACATTTGAATATTTTTAAATATCTGTCCAGCACTTTATGATCAATTTATTTTGCTTGTGGGTGTGAATCTACATTCTGGCTCAAATGTCACACATGTGCATCTAAAGAAAAAGGATCTGAATTGTATCACAGAGTCTGTCTGGATGTCATTCAGAGAGAAAAAGAAATGGAGAAAGAAAGAGAGAAAGAGACCAAAGTCAATCTTCTGCCTAGATGTTGGCAGTTATCTCTGTACATTGAAGCGAAGATTAATTACCACAAAGAGAAATAATTAACATTAATTACCAGAGAGTGTTCTTCTAACTGTGCAGACTGTCCTGCAGAGCGATAGTGTTATGGTGTGTTCAAGCTGCTGGACAGAGTCGGTGACTCATGTTGACTTTGGAAGAGTTGAGCTCCAGCAGGTTTCTTCCTCTGCAGCGTACAGCCATGTGCTGCTAAATGGCAGCTTTAAGCACCGCTCTGTCATTAGCATAGCGTGGGAGGCCGAGCTGATTGAGTGGCCAGTTGGCAGTTTGGAGGAAAAAATCCTTTTTTCAGATTCTTTGTTCATGTTCTGTCTTTAAACCAAAAAGAAAATCTCTTTCTTATCAACAAACACCTCCATCTGAGAATGATGTCACCTTCATTTCCATACCTCCCTCATCCATGGATCCCTACATTTTCATTTAAAGCAGACATGTTGGGCTTTTGTGGGGTGATAATTTGTATTTTATATAGAAAACATTTGTTAGAAAACATTTGTTAGAAAACATATATAGAAAACATGGTACCTTTTGATATTGTACCGTGCTCTTGCACCATCCAGAGCAAGGATGGGCAAACTCTTCTGTTCGTGAGCCGCTTAAGCTTCTAAAATCTGAGCAAAAAGCCAGACCAGGGGAATCATTTACAAAACGTGCTCCCGCCAAAAAAAATGCGCAATGCATGGACTTACGTACGCAAATGATAAGACGTGGGAAAAGACATCACATGTGGGAAGAACTTGAAGTGAACTGAGGACAGCAAAATGAAGCATTTAAAGCTCCAAGTAAACTATTAGAAAGCACACATACACACCTGTCAAAGTAGGACTTAACATGAGAAAATTGGACCACATCATGGAAAAGATTGTTCATAAAGATAATCAACATGTTTGCTGTTGTTCACATCCGACATGTAAAGAAAATAATTTCATTAAGACATCCATTTGGGAATGACTTGGACTGCCGTTAGTGGCTGACATGGATTCCCAGCTCTGGTTGATGTATGGCCAAAACTTTAAGGTGGAAATATTTCTTTTAATTTCAGTGACAGATTGGTGTGTGCCCCACACCCAGTTGCCATGGTTACTGCCACCCAACTATTTTTGCTTGCGGGAGAATGGTGACATATAGTCATTGTTAATTAGTAATTTCAGGTGCCACCGGCTCGTTTGTGGACCATTGCACATGCATCACTTCATTTGCATGATTCAGATTTGGATTCTAGAGGTGTAGTTAGAACAGGTTGGAGTTTGAATTTGCTCATGCCTGAAAAATTGTCGCAGGTGTGATTTGTAAAATTTACGATATGAAAAGGAGGCAACAGGGGTTTTTATAAATCCTAAATTTGTGTGATAAAAGTAAGCAACACAAAAACGGTGGTTTAGCCAAAAATCTATGCACATTTTGGTAAATAAGGACCCCGAAGTGAAAGAATGGCGGAATAATGAATGAGTGCATAGATGATGAGAGGGATGGAGGTATTATGGATGGAAGCAGGAATGAATAGAGACATAAATTAACCAGTTCTGTATGTCATGGATTGGACTGAAACCGGTGTTTTTCCACTGCATCTCTCTCCAGTGATCATCATCCCACACACCTGTGTCCAATCATCTCCCTGTCCAATAAAAACCCTCAGCTTTCATCCAGCATGGTGACTCAATCCTCATATTCTGAACGTCTGTCTTCCCGTGACCAACCTGGACTTTCCTGGCTCTCTCTGATCTCCTGCCCTGGTAACTTGACCTGCTGCCTGTCTTTGACCTTATCTGTAGTAATTATCCAGTCTGTGCCCCCTAACAAAGTCATCCTAAATAATTAACTGAGGATAAACTCTTTCTAAGCGTTGCATTTTGGTCGTTAATTATCACCACGATCACACAGAATGTGTATGAATGAATAGATTGACATTTCAGTGTCTCTTTTTAAGAAAAAGATTTTAAGTTCATAGGATCAACAGTCCAGAGCAATGGAGAGTGTGGTAAAGAGGTGAAGAAGCGTGTGCAGGCAGGCTGAAATGGATGGAGAAAAGTATCAGGTGTGATGTGTGATAGAAGAGTTTCAGCTATAATGAAAGGGAAAGTGTACAAAACCGTGGTGAGACCGGCCATGCTGATTGGTCTAGAAACAGTAGCACTGAGGAAAAGACAGGAAGCAGAGATGTTTGTAGCAGAGATGAAGATGCTGAGGATCTCTCTGGGAGTGACCAGGATGGACAGGATCAGAGGAACAGCACGTTAGAGGTTTTGGAGAGAGAGCCAAGACCAGAGACCAGACTGAGATGGTTTATACATGTGCAGAGGAGAGAGCGAGTACATCGGAAGAAGGATGCTGGGTTTGGAACCACCAGGAAAGAGGCCTAGAGGAAGACCAAAGAGGAGGTTCATGGATACAGTGAAGGAAGACATGAAGATAGTTGGTGTGACCGAAGAGGATGCAGAAGATAGGGTTAGATGGAAGAAACGGACTTGCTGTGGCGCCCCCTGAAGGGAAATTGTTATGTCTTTGATTGAAGTATATGTCAGAGTGAGACGTCTGTCTCTTCTAAAGATCTTTTATAATTTCTTAAACTAACAGCAGAGTGAGAGGTCTCGAAAATAGTAGATCTAGCATGAGTCTGAAATTGAGAGGACGGAAGTAGACTGCGCTCAAAACTTGTTAAAACCTGGGATAACTTTAGTCTTTGTAAGTATTTTTTGTGTTTATGTGCTTTGTTTGCATGCTTAAGATTGTATTTCATTTGATAACGTGTGAATCGCGTCTTATGTAGTAAGCCACTTAGGATGTGGGCGCGCATGTTTCAAGCTAAGCTAACGTGTGTTTGATCATGGAGACTCAGCGTTATGTACAGCTCGTAATACACTTCTTTTGTTTGTTTTGTTTCAGTTACTATTACCACGTACATATATATACGTACATATATGTATAATCCTGTGCAGAAAAGAGTCTACATAAACAAGAAAAGCAAGCCTTGTGTGGGAGTCTCTTTTTTCATTGGAAGAGTTAGCTGGCTGTCTAGCTGCACACAGTCACGTGTCGTGAGGACAGCACAGTAAAAAGACTTAAATAGAAGAAAAAAGACTTCTATACGGCGGGTTAAACAACACTGAGCTACACAGTCAACATGAGTCTACGCTCAGGTAAGACTTACTTGAGAGATTATGAATCACAGTTCGAGCCAGAGGCAAACTCAGAGCAGCAAGCTGATGACCAGGCTGCTACCAATCACCCGGTTCCTGCAGACCAGCTGTCGCCTGAGAGGCAGCCGTCAGAGAGGCCGCAGCATTCACCTCCACACAGCGTCAGGTCCAGAGCCACCAGCAGACGGTCGCACACCACAGCAGCTTCAAGTGTGTCAGCCACAAAAGCATACGCCAAAGCCCAAGCAGCAAAGGCCCAGCTCCGTTTCGCAGAAAAAGAAGCTAGTCTGATGAGACAAAAAGCAGATTTGGAAGCCAGTCTCCAGGAAAAGGATGCCAGTCTGAAAGCAGATTCGGCGAGACAAAAAGCAGATTTGGAAGCCAGTCTCCAGGAAAAGGATGCCAGTCTGAAAGCAGATTCGGCGAGACAAAAGGCAGATTTGGAGGCCAGTCTCCATGTTTTGAAGTGTGAAAAGGAAATAGCAGCAGCTGAGGCAGAAGCTGCAGCCTATGAAGAATTAGAAAGTCAGAGCGGGGAGTCAGACCCAGAACTTCCTATTACAGGTGAGACGTTTAATGCAGTACAACGCACAAGTGATTATGTGGAACAACAATGTAAGCTAAAGGCGCCACCTAGTGCTACACATGATAGCACAAATTTTCAAATGCCAAGTCGATCAATAATAACAAAAGAAACTCATGTCCAGTCCCCAATGAAAAACGATGTTAAACATGAGTACATACCAGAAGCTGTTCCAACCAGCACATTCTCACTCAAACCCCAAGCTCACACCTTTTTGCCTACAAGTCACAACCAAATAGAGCAAAACAGCGTACAAGATTTTGCAAAATATCTCATCCGCAAAGAAATAGTTAGCACTGGCTTACTCCAATATGATGACAGACCCGAAAACTATTGGGCATGGAAAGTCTCATTCATGAGTGTTACTAAAGACTTGAATCTGTCCCCTAGAGAAGAGCTAGACTTGCTCACAAAATGGTTAGGGCCAAAATCTTCAGAGCAAGCAAAAAGGCTTCGCGCAGTACACACCCTCAATCCCGCTGCAGGTGTAAAAGTGGTATGGGAGCGTCTAGAGGAATGTTATGGCTCCTCAGAAGTCATTGAGGATGCACTGTTAAAAAAGTTGGAGGAGTTTCCAAGGCTGACAAACAAAGAGAGTGGCAAATTAAGGGAGCTGGGTGACATCTTGTTGGAGTTGCAGTGTGCTAAGTCTGATGGTACACTGCCAGGTCTTGCATATCTAGACACGGCTCGAGGGGTTAGACAAATAGTTGAAAAACTCCCCTTTAACATGCAGGAGAGGTGGACCACTGTAGGTACAAAGTATAAAGAAGTCAATAGAGTGTCATTTCCACCTTTTTCTGTCTTTGTGCAATTTGTACAGCAACAAGCAAAAATGAAAAATGATCCAAGTTTTTCCCCATCCAGCTGCAGCAACCAAGTTACCACACGCACTGAAAAGTCCATTCCATATAATCGAAAAGCTACTGTTGCAGTACACAGAACGGAAATTGAGGAAAGAAAACAAGGAAGTTTTGAACAGAAGAAAATCGAAGAACCAGATCGTCTGTGTCCAATTCATAAGAAGCCACACCCTCTGAAAAAATGCAAGTTATTCAGAGACAAATCAATTGAGGAACGACAGGCTTTTCTGAGAGAGCATCGTATATGCTACAGGTGTTGTGGGTCTGTGCAACATATAGCCAAAGATTGTAAAGTAGCAGTAAAGTGTGTTGAGTGTGACAGTCCAAAACACTTGTCAGCACTCCATCCGGGTCCCACACCTGTCCCAAAAGATGACACCTCAAAGAATGTAGATGCTAAGGAGGACTCAGAAGACCATCCTGCAGTAGTCTCCAAGTGCACAGAGGTATGTGGACAAAGTGACAGCCCACGCTCATGTTCAAAGATCTGTTTGGTGAAAGCATATCCAGAAGGTCAAAAGGACAGAGCTATAAAAATGTATGCAGTGATTGACGAACAGAGCAATAGGTCCCTGGCTAGGACGGACTTTTTCAACCTGTTTGGAATAAAAAGTGCACCTGTGCCATACACGCTGAAAACATGCTTAGGAAAAGCTGAAACTGCAGGTAGGAGAGCAGAACATTTTGTAGTAGAGTCCATGGATGGAAAAACAAATGTCAAACTGCCTCCTTTAATCGAGTGTGATTCAGTGCCGGACGAAAGATCTGAAATTCCTTCACCTGAGATTGCTAAGCACCATCCACACCTTCTCCCTATTGCAAGCAAAATCCAACCGGTCGATCATCATGCTCCTATTCTCCTTTTGCTGGGAAGGGACCTCCTCAGCATTCATAAAGTAAGAGAACAGATCAATGGACCAAATAACGCACCATACGCCCAAAGGTTAGACTTGGGGTGGGTTGTGATAGGGGAAGTGTGCTTGGGCAAAACTCACAACACAACAGAAGTCAACGTGTACAGAACACACATGCTAGACAACGGACGGACTACTCATTTTGAACCATGTCCAAACGTCTTTACAGTGAAAGAGGACTATGTCAAGCAGCCCCAGCAAAGCACACCTTTAATCTCAAATAGTGTGGACATTAAAGGCAACACACACAAGCTAGGTCAGTCTGTGTTTGAACGTACAGAGTCAGATGACAAGGTGGCACTGTCTATAGATGACAAAAACTTTCTAACAATAATGGACAAGGCGGTCCAACAAAACAAAGAAAACACCTGGGTCGCTCCATTGCCCTTTCGCTCTCCAAGGAGGAGACTCCCAAGCAACAGAGTTCAAGCCTCAAAACGTCTATACTCACTCAAAAAGACGTTAGAAAAGAAACCAAAAATGAAAGATCACTACATCCGATTTATGCAGAAAATGTTGGATAACGATCAAGCTGAACTCGCTCCACCTCTGCCCGAAGGTAAAGAACACTGGTATCTGCCAACGTTTGGTGTATACCACCCGCAAAAGCCAGATCAAATACGTGTTGTTTTTGATTCTAGTGCAGAGTGTGAAGGAACATCCCTGAACCAAGTGCTACTCAGTGGACCTGATCTGAATAATTCTCTGTTAGGAGTGCTGTTACGGTTCAGAAAAGAGCCAATAGCCCTGACAGCTGATGTTCAACAAATGTTTTATTGTTTTGAGGTGTGTGAAGATCACAGAGACTATCTGCGCTATCTCTGGTTTGAGGACAATGACGTCACAAAAAATGTGGTCGAATATCGGATGAAAGTGCATGTTTTTGGGAATAGCCCATCACCCGCTGTTGCCATTTACTGCATGCGGCGGGCAGCAAGCGAAGGTGAGCGGGAACATGGCTCAGATGCCAGACGGTTTGTTGAAAGACAATTTTATGTAGATGACGGGCTCACTTCAGTCGCCACACCTGAACAAGCAGTTGACCTGTTAACGAGAACACAAAACATGTTAGCAGAGTCCAATTTGCGACTACACAAAGTTGCCTCCAACTGCAGCCTCGTTATGGAAGCATTCCCTGCAGACGATCTAGCAAAGGACTTGAAAGAATTAGATCTTGGTGTAGATCCACTTCCTGTTCAAAGGAGCTTAGGACTATGTTGGAACCTGCAAACTGACAGCTTTACTTACCTTGTATCCAATGAGACAAAACCATTCACACGTAGGGGAGTACTGTCAACTGTCAATAGCTTGTATGATCCGTTGGGTTTTGCAGCTCCTATAATCGTGCAAGGCAAAGCGCTACTCAGAGAACTTTCAACTGAGGAGAGCGACTGGGACGCACCTCTTTCCCCAGAAAAAGAGGACGCATGGATCTCATGGAGAAACTCACTGAAAACTCTAGAAGATCTCCAAATCAAAAGGTGTTACAGTTCAGGTTCTTTAGGTGAAATGAAAACTAATGAACTCTGTATTTTTTCAGATGCGTCTACTGTAGCTATAGGTGCGGTAGCCTACCTGCGCTCTTTAGACACTCAAGGCAAGTATCACGTAGGTTTTGTGATGGGGAAGTCAAAACTAGCACCCCGACCTGCACACACCGTACCACGGTTAGAACTTTGTGCTGCCGTGCTGGCAGTAGAAATGTATGACTTAATCAAAGACGAGTTAGACCTCAAAATTGACAGTGTCAAGTTTTTCACTGACAGTCGCATTGTGTTAGGTTACATACACAACTCCTCAAAAAGATTCTACATGTATGTAGCTAACCGCGTCACACGAATCAGGTCATCCACTCAACCTGACCAGTGGCATTACGTTTCAACAGATGTGAATCCAGCTGACCTAGCAACTAGATTTATTCCAGCCGTTGAATTCAAAAACAGTAATTGGGTTACAGGCCCAAGTTTTCTGTGTTCAGAAAAACTCAATGAATCTCAAAAAGACTATTCATTCTCACTGGTAGAGCCTGAGAATGACAAAGAAATACGAGCTCATGTAAAAACACTTGCAACTACCGTCACAACAACTCAGTTAGGCGCAAAACGTTTCGAAAGATTTTCAAGTTGGACAACGGCATGCAGAGCAGTAGCCAAACTTATTCATGTTATGGTTTCTTTGAAACAAAAGACAAATAAACAAGCAGGATGGAGAAGTCTGAAAGAGAATGTAAACACAAATGAACTCACTCAAGTCAAAAATGTCATCATTCGTTCGGTGCAAGAAGAAGCGCACAAAGTGGACTGAAAACCAACCAAATGTCAAAGAAGGAGACATTGTGTTGTTAAAAGATCCTCTAGCCCACAGGAATGAATGGCCTATGGGACTGATAGTTAAGACTCTACCCAGTAGTGACAAGAAGGTTCGTAAAGTGGAGATACGGATCATCAAAGATGGAACTCCAAAGGTGTTTTTGAGACCAGTCTCAGAGACTGTTGTTTTGCTTTCGGAGTAAGATATTATCTATGTAAATTTTATGTTTCGATATGTGGTGATATAATATGTTTATATCAAGCGGGGAGTGTTATGTCTTTGATTGAAGTATATGTCAGAGTGAGACGTCTGTCTCTTCTAAAGATCTTTTATAATTTCTTAAACTAACAGCAGAGTGAGAGGTCTCGAAAATAGTAGATCTAGCATGAGTCTGAAATTGAGAGGACGGAAGTAGACTGCGCTCAAAACTTGTTAAAACCTGGGATAACTTTAGTCTTTGTAAGTATTTTTTGTGTTTATGTGCTTTGTTTGCATGCTTAAGATTGTATTTCATTTGATAACGTGTGAATCGCGTCTTATGTAGTAAGCCACTTAGGATGTGGGCGCGCATGTTTCAAGCTAAGCTAACGTGTGTTTGATCATGGAGACTCAGCGTTATGTACAGCTCGTAATACACTTCTTTTGTTTGTTTTGTTTCAGTTACTATTACCACGTACATATATATACGTACATATATGTATAATCCTGTGCAGAAAAGAGTCTACATAAACAAGAAAAGCAAGCCTTGTGTGGGAGTCTCTTTTTTCATTGGAAGAGTTAGCTGGCTGTCTAGCTGCACACAGTCACGTGTCGTGAGGACAGCACAGAAATCATGAAAGAAGAAGAATCTCCAGGAATCCAGAATACTCAAGGCACCTGTGAACATTTTTTTCTAATGAAGTGAAGGTCCTTTTGTAAGAAAAGTGAACAAATTATTTGGGTTTTAAGATCAGGTGTCTCCAAATTGTAGCTCACAAGAGGCATTTTGGACCTTCCACAATGCCTCCTTGTAATAAAACTATAGAAACTACAAACAACAAATACTGGTTATAATCTAATTAAAAAGAGAGAGATTTTGGCTTTTCCCAAAAAGCTTCTACAGAACAACACAAACAACTCAAAAAGCACAGTTTTTTCACCAAATATGAAAGTCACTACATTTTTTATTTGTGAATAAAAGTAAAAATAAAATATTTCTTTCTACCGGAAACTTTTAAAAAGATCTTTTAACCAATATTTTTACCCCATTAACTGAAGTGTATCTTTTTACCTTTATAAAGACTTTAAAGGCATTTGTTTTCATCAAAAGCATAAAATTAGAAACCAATATGTTTTTTTGTTTTTTTTTTTACACAGGCTTCACTTATCCAAATGTTTGCAACATTAGAAAGGACTACATCTCTAAGCAGGGGCCTTACACCATGGTGTATATGGGCCCGGGTTACCTGTGTTTCTGCCTTTGCGGACTAGGTGTCCTGTGAATGAGTCCTGATTTAGCATGCATTCACTTCCAGTTACTCTCCTCTTTTCAGCTACAGAATTACAAACATGGTAGACAGACAATTGTATTAGCATCACGGTGGCTCATTGAGTGGACGTTTTTTGATCGCTGTAATTCTAAGCCAATGCCTGCAATCCCTGACCCTGTTGCTGGAGTAAAAATGAATTGAGCAGAAGAACTAGGTGGCGCTAGCCTGACTGGCATCTCTTAGTAGGAAAGACCAAAGCTCTTAGTAGGAACTGACGTGGAACACTATGAGATGGAATGAAGAGGTGGCTTAAGTGGGGAGTTTGAGTTTTTCTACTCAGGCTGCTTTCACCACCACCCAACCTTAAGGTGCAGAGGATGATGATAAAACAATGGTTCAGTGAGTGCCTGCCCTGCAACCGGAGGGTTGCCAGTTTGATCCCCCGCTCTGAGTTTATGCCGTGGTGTCCTTGAGCAAGACACCGGACTCCCAATTGCTCCTGATGGTGGTTTGCACTTTGCATGGCAGCTTCCACTATCAGGGGGAATCTGAGCTACACTGTAAAGCGCTTTGAATGCCGACACAGGTGGAAAAGCGCTATAAAAGTGAATCCATTTACAATGCTTTTATTTGCAACTTGCTTTGTTTGGCTTTATGTAAGAAGTATTGCCTTTTTTTTAAATTTACATAAAGCAGGTAGGGTTGATTTTATAAATCTGCCGATAATTTAGGAAACCAATATAATTCTTTCTATTTAGTTTTCTGAACCACTTATTCTTAACTGGGCCGCAGGGGGTGCCGGAGCCTATCCCGGCTGATTTTAAGCAAGAGGCAAGGTACACCTCGAACAGGTCGCCAGTCTGCTACGGGGGCCACACACACACTCACACACACACACACTCTGAGTCATTCCTAGAGACAATTTCATGGTAGCCAAACAACCTACCATGCATGTTTTTGGAGGGTAGGGTAATTCTTTTCAAGTAACATTTTTTTTTTGTAAACAACAGAAGGTGCTGACATATGTTTCCACACAAGACAAACTCAGACATTTCTGCCTTTCCAGCTGTTGACCCAAAACTTCAGAAATATTTAGTATGTCTCATTAAGCAGGATCTTTTTTTTTGGAGAATATGTTTTCACTAAAACCTCATCATTCCATGATTTCTCATTTCTGTTTGTGTAAGTGTGTTTTATTGTTGATTGAGAAAACTGTTTCTAAATTGATTGGTTAGGAAGTTTGCTCTAGGATGATTTATTGTGATCACCCTTTTAATCAGTATGTTTTAAAGTCTTTTTTTTTAAACTTGTTATATGTGCTTCATGCTTTATGCTGGGTGTGTAAATGAATTTTTTTTGTGGCTTTAGGTCTTCTCGTCATACGTCTCAAAATCCCCAGTAGCAGTCCTGCTAGTGTTAATCCCCAAGTGGGAGATGGATGGCGTGGGTCATTGGTGCCGGGTCTACAATAATCAAGACTCTGCATTGGTTCGTCATGGTGAAGAAAGAGCTGAGCTGTTTAGCAAAGCTCTCGATTTAACTGTCGATCTACGTTTCTATCATCACCTATGGTCAGCAGCTGCGAGTGATGACCAAAAGAATAAGATGCAAGTGGCTAAAATTAGCTTTCTCTGCAGAGTGGATGAGCTCTCACTCTGAGCGAGAGAGAGGAGCTCTGCCATCTGGGAGGAGCTTGTAGTTGAGCCTTTGCTTCTTCGGGTCGAGAGAAGCCAGATGGTGTGGTTCGGGCGTTTATTTAGACTGCCTAAGGAATGCCTCGCTGGCTAGCTATTTCAGGCATGTCCCATCGGGAGGAGAGCCAAAGGTAGGACCCGCTGGAGAGACTACGTCTCACAGCTGGACGGGGAATGCCTCGGAATCCTCCTAAATGAGCTGGAGGATGCAATCGGGGCGAGACAAGCCTAGGTTACTTGTCTGAGGCTGTTGCCGCAGCAACCTGGCCCCAGATAATAATAAGACATTGATTAACCTGCTGCTAATTAATTAGAGATTAAAAAGCATGGGTCCCAGCGCAGACCCTGTGGCACTCCGTAGGCAATACGCGTAGATTGATGAGCAAACAGAATTAAAACATGATAATAGCTAATAATAAATTGGCTAACAAGTAATAGAAAATTATTAGTTAATCAGTCAGTCGGTCATCTTCTTATCCGCCTATCCCTTACGGAGTTACAGGGGGTGCCGGAGCCCATCCCGGCTGATTTAAGGCGAAGGGCTGGGTACACCCTGAACAGGTCGCCAATCTGTCGCAGATTAAATAAATAAATAAATGAATGAATTACTCTAGTCATCCCTCACCGGGGAAATTTGTGTGCTGCACTCCTTACACCGGATTAGCTAATCAATTCAAGATTAATTAGCCATTAGCGGATTATTTAGAAGTTAAAAAGCATGGGCCCCAACACTGATCCCTGGGGTACTCCACAAGCAATACATACATAGATTGATGAGGAAACAGAACAAATATAATAATAGCTGATGAATATGTAGCGATTGATTAAAAGCTGATAATAATAACTATTATTAACTATTAGCCAATGTTCCCTCTATTTTTATGTGTCTGAGCAAACACATAAAACTTCCTGAGCCGAAGAGGGAGGAGCAAAAACGTTTACTTTTTCGTGACGTCAGCAGATGTGACGAGTCAAACTTCGACGCAGCGGTTTGAAGCAATTTGTTTCAAAAAGAAAGAAGAAAAAGATATGCTCTGGATTTCTGTCTCGTTTTACCATCTTTAGTTTAAATTTTGTTTCATTTTGAGCGCCGAATAGATTTTCTTGTGCGTTATTAATCTTGCTCCTCCTTGAGCCGCCACCTTAACGTGGTGGAGGGGTTTGCGTGCCCCAATGATCCTAGGAGTTATGTTGTCCGGGGCTTAATGCCCCTGGTAGCGTCACCCAAGGCAAACAGGTCCTAGGTGAGGGGCCAGACAAAGCTTGGCTCAAAAATACCCCTATGAAGAAATCAAACATGGCCAAGTTGCCCTAGCCCGGACGCGGGTCACCGGGGCCCCCCCTTAGAGCCAGGCCCGAGGGTGGGGTACGCGTGCGAGCGCCTGGTGGCCTGGCTTTTACCCATGGGGCCCGGCCGGTCTCAGCCCAAACAGGGGACATGGACCACCCTTCCAGCGGACTCACCACCTGCAGGAGGGGCCATAGGGGTCGGGTGAAGGAGGAGATGGGTGGCAGCCAACGATATGTCTCACAGCTGGCTGGGGAACGACTTGGGATCCTTCCGGGTGAGCTGGAGGATGCAGCCGGGGACAGAGAGGCCTGGGCTACCCGTTTGAGGCTGTTGCCCCCGCGACCCGACCCCGGAACAAGCGGAAGATGACGGAACGGAATGCGCAATTGCGCAGGCGTGCAGTTTGGAGAGAACATCGCTTTTAGCTCATTAATAAGAGATTAAAAATCATGGGCCCAACAATGACCCTTGTGGTACTCCATAAGCAATATATAGTTCAGACATGGATGAGGAAACAGAAAAAAAAACATGGTAATAGCTTATAATTACCCAACATAATTAATTACACCTCTCTTTTTTTTTAAATAAAACTTTGGTTCCACTTGTTTCTTCTTTTAGTTTTAAATGTCTGATTTCTCGGTGGAGCCACCTTAAACCAGAAAGAGTGAATCCCTCCTACCAGACCAGCACACCTTTTCTTTTCTTTCTTTTCCTCTCTGGTCGTCAGGGAAAGAAACCAGTTGGACCGTTGGAGATTTTTTTTTTCTTTTCTTCTACAATCTTTGATCAGTTGAGGAGTTAAAAACACGGAGCATTAACACATAACAAACAGGGCTGAAGGCTGTTTGGGCTTTTTTTTTATTCTGGCTCCACCAGGAAAGGGAGGGTGAGTTCATCTTTTTTTTTCTTGTTCGGATTGTTTCTGGAAGACAAACTGAAGGCTGTTAACGTTAGAAAGAAAAAAGAAAAAAACAAGTTAAAATCCCCTCCTGTGTGTGTGTGTATAAGGGTGTGTGTTGTTTTTTAATTCGGTGTCCTTTTGGAGGAAATGGACAAACCAAACTAAAGAAGAAACAAGCAGCAACAGGACCTGATTTTCTTTTTTTTAAATTGGAAGAATTCGCCATAACAACCAAGGTAAAGAAAAAAAAGTCTGAAAGAAAACTTAACGTAACCAGATTATCTTTTTATTTCATCCTCAAACTCTTTGTTTGTGAGATTTAAAGTAGATTAGATTGAATTTCTTTACTATTTAAAGCCACTTCTCACCGGTAAGATTATCCACAGGTGGGAGTGTTTATTAATCGTTTAAAACGAGCATTTTATGTTTAAATAAAAGACTTTAAAAGGATTTAAATCAGTTTTCTGGTCGTTAGCTAGGTCTGTTTGTTAAAAAACACAAGCTTCACCTCGTTTTCTTCGCTTTTTTTTCTTCCTTTACGTCCGTAAACGTCATTTTTTCCGTTTTAAATGAAATCAACGGAAATCCACCGAAAGAAAATCCGCATTTTCATTTAAAACTTCTGAAAAATCTACATGTGCGTTCGACACACCACGCACTCCGCCAATTAATAAAGTGATCATTTTTAGCCAGATAAGTGATTTTTAGTCATGGTTTACATATGCCGAATGAAAGAGCTTGTTTTTTTCCTGATTATTGATGATAAATTGTGTTGTTAAATGTGTTTTTTATGAGATTTATGGAGAGATTTTGCTTAAATTGCTTGATTTTGAATGGAGAATTCGTTTTGGGATTCCTGCAGCAGGAATCAAACAATCAGTTTAAGAACACTCCCCTTTATGATGCATCCTTTTGATGATATTTGATTTAACACCAAACAAATATCTAAAACTGTTAAAATAATGACTCATTTTGGAGCTGTGGTTTTGCTGCAGTCATGTAAAGTGTGAAGTAGAATCACTGTGTCTTCATCAGGGCTCTGCAACCTGAATGAGCTTGTCCAAGTTGTTTTTCTTCTTTCTTTATGTTCTGTATTGTACACTGTTTTCACTGAAAACAATGCCTTTTTATTGTAATTAATAAGAGTTTAGCTCATGAAAAGCATCTTTACGTCATCTGCTTTTCAACAGCAAAAGGCTCTGCTTCTCATTTCATCCATCTCCTCACCCTGCCTGGCTCCCTCCTTCCTTTTCCCTCTCCAGCTGGGTGTGTCCTGCCTTATTGCGTTAGAAAAGGAGGGGGATCCCACATCTTGGCTCGTGGTGACTCCTCCTCAGATTGTGACCTCCAAAAGAGGACATTGCTTCTCTCCCCCCCTCTCTCCCTTGTTTTCTGCAGATCAATTCGCCCAAAAATTTTTAAGGAAGAAAAACTTTGAATGTAAATGATTTGTAATCATTTTTTGCACAGAGAATGACGTAATGATAGATTTTATTTCAATTATTATTCAGTGTGGGCGTGTTGAGTGATTCTAATTGTTTACAAGATTTTTCTTGCCTGGTACATTTTTTTTTTTCGAATCGGGGTTTGTTTGTTTCACGAAGCACAGGTACAATCATTGCTTTCTGATCGGGATCTACATGATGTGTGTAAAACTCTCTTAGCATTGTCTTGGGCTCTCTATCATAGGTCCTGGGGTTCTTATGTCTCCTAGATCCTAGTTAGTGTCGACTTAACGCATCAAACGGTTTCTTTCTTCTTCTTCTTCTTTTGGCATTTCCCATCAGGGGTCGCCACAGCAAGTCAGTTTCTTCCATCTAACCCTATCTGCTGTATCCTCTTCGGTCACACCAACTATCTTCATGTCTTCCTTCACTGTATCCATGAACGTCCTCTTTGGTCTTCCTCTAGTCCTCTTTCCTGGTGGTTCCAAACCCAGCATCCTTCTTCTGATGTATTCTCTCCTCTGCACATGGCCAAACCATCTCAGTCTGGCCTCTCGGACTTTATCTCCAAAACCTCTAGCATGTGCTGTTCCTCTAATCCTGTCCATCCTGGTCACTCCCAGAGAGATCCTCAGCATCTTCATCTCTGCTACCTCCATCTCTGTTTCCTGTCTTTTCCTCAGTGCTACTGTCTCTAGACCAATCAGCATGGCCGGTCTCTTCACGGTTTTGTACACCTTCCCTTTCATTTTAGCTGAAACTCTTCTATCACACATCACACTTGATACTTTTCTCCATCCATTCCAGCCTGCCTGAACATGCTTCTTCACCTCTTTTCCACACTCTCCATTGCTCTGGACTGTTGATCCTAAGGACTTAAAAAAAAATTCTTAAAAAGAAACACTGAAATATCAATCTATTCATTCAGACACATACAGTGTGATGGTGGTGATAGTTAAGGACCAAAATGCAACACTTAGAAAGAGTTTATCCTCAGTTTATTATTTAGGATGACTTTGTGAGGAGGCACAGACTGTCCAAACCATCTCAGTCTTACCTCTCGAACTTTATCCCCAAAACCTCTAAAATAAACGGTTTCTTTACCTTTGTGAAAACAGTCTGACCTTGCGGTTTTGGGGCTTTCTCGCTCCACAGTGGGTGAGGACATTTTTATTTAACCAATCGTTCCTTTCTGGTCAAGTCCGGGCATGAAATATGTAATGCACCCAAAAAGTCAGTGTCATCCGGAAAACAATGTAGAAACAAACTTTTCCCATCAGCAAACAAATCTTTACCCTGAATAAACTTTCTAGACCTGTCTTTAAATTCTCAATCAGGATATATGTTGTTAACATAACAATTGACAACAGCATAGTTGATCTCCTTTTTTCATTTACAGAACTACAGGGTTGCACCTCCAGATTCTAACTAAATGTGACCAGAGCAGATGCTTGTGTTCACGTCACAATGTCATCTCTGTTCGCGGAGTGGCCGGGCGTTTTCAGAACGGTGCAATTGTAAGCTCATACCTGCAATTCCTGACCTAGCGACACTTTCCGCAAGTAGGTCTGTTTCTGTGTGGGATTGGGCGGTCTCACTCTGTACCACAATTAAGGATATCTGATTTTACAGAATTTTTTATTTTTTTTTAAATCGGGCTTGAGAAGTGGTATCCAAATCTGATGTCATCTGAAGCCACAAGATTGGGCCGATTTCCAATCACAGGATCGGGACATTCTTACCTTGAACACCAGTCTGTCGCAACAGTAGAAACATTTGGAAGGAAATATTTACGTGTTTGTCTGAATGAAACCGGTGTGATCAGGTTCAAGCAGAAGTGTGTTGAAATAGCGTAACTGATTATTATTGGGAGTCTTCCTTTGTGTTTGATGTTTATTAGTCAGACGCAAGATGGTCCAGATGAGTTCTGTTGCTGCTGTTGTTTCAGACTCTTTATATTTATGGTATTATGTGGTCTTAGCATTCATAACAAGATCTACCTCAGAAACGGGCCGAACGTAAAACTTGGACTTTAAAACGCTACTAATGACGATTCAGGTAGTAGAAAAAAAAAAGGAAGTTTTCTGTCATTCAAAAAAAAAAAAAACTAATTTCCTTTATAAATTTGAGTGGTGTTTGCTCCGGGCATGGCCTACATCCGATAGAACTAGAGCTGAAAAAATTAGATGATTGATCGCTTATCACTGTAACCGGCTTTAGGACACATCAGAGTTCTGGTGATCAGAAAATCAAGCAAATGACAAACTTTGGTAACCAAGTTTTTTATTACAAAAACAAACTGTACGCTACGGTAGAGGACAAAATTCTAGTAAAGATGTTTCACATGTGATTGTTACAGGACAGCGGTCTGGTCTAGACACAGAGATGGTGAAAGCAGATGCGTTTGGGCCAATAAACTGCTTCTGTGACGATAAAATACGCTTTATGTGGAAGTTATTCAGTCAGAAAGCACTTAGTGAAATTAGTTTAGGCTTGATGGAGGCAGTAAAAATAACATGAACGTAACCGTTCTGATCATCTTCCACGGTCTGGAAAACAAGTACAATAATTAACCACAAGGACCTGGTTACTTGCTGCGTTTAGATGAGACCATTTCTGCCTTGTAAAGACAGGAAACACATTTATTTAGATTTAAAGTACATTCATCAGTTTTACTGTGACTTTTTTTTTTCAGTTGTCTCAAACATTTTAGGAAATAAAAACGCTCACTCAACTGGTAAGACATCAAATTTTTAGACATCACTATTTTTGTGAACAAGTCGGAATTCTAAATAAATATGTAGCAAAATTTTAGCAGTTTACATGTCAATGGGAGATGGTGGCTCAGTGGGTAGAGCATTCGCCCGCAAACCGGAAGTTCACAGGTTCACATCCCACTGAGTGCACGTGTAGGGTCCTTGGAGAAGACCCTAGCCCCTCGTTTCTCCCACCATTGGCGCCGTCATAGGTGGCAGCCTGCTGCGGTGAAATGCAGCACAATAATTTCCCGTGAGGGATTAATAAAGTATTAAAAAAAAAAAAATTAAAATTTCTTTAGGTGAAAAAACCCAACTAGGGTTGAAACTATTCCTCAACTAAATTGAGAAATTTGATTTTTAAAAAATCTCTAAAATTTCTAAGTTCAGATACAAATCCAAACTTAAGTATTTAACATTCAAATTATGCAACATAATAACAAAACTTACATATTTGTTTTTACACAGCAATTAGTAGGTTAAAAGAGAGGTCTGTTGCTGCTTTCTTCCTCTCTGCCTGAGCAGAGTCGCTTCAACTCCTTCACTGAGGAATGACGTCACATAATAATGCATTAATGAAACTCTGTGAATCTGTGTGTTGATTGGATATTTTCAAACAGAAATCTAGCAATCGGCCACAATTTTGCTGATTACCAATGTCTCATGAGAGAGCTAAATCGGCCAACAGATAAATTGTCCAAGCCCTTGAGGATTCTGCTTAATACTAAAAGCCAGAACATTTTCTACTGAGCAGCCAGTAGAAAACCAAGAATGAGAGAAAAAGACTTTAGTTTGCTTTGAAACATGAAGAGCGGACTCTAGTCAATGGAAGGAATCTCATCCATTGACTAGATAGAAAAAACTAAAATGTCCTTTTGATGTACAAAGGTCTAACTTTTATCACCTCTAAATTTCTGAGTGTAACCTTGAACTTGTTTTTGTGGACTGCTACGTGAAAACCTGATGGTTTACTCAGAGGTACGGGTGAGGCTTGGACTTTGATATGGCTTTTCAAAATAAAAACTTCCAGCTTGCTTTATATGGACTAATTATAGTGCACCATCAGATCCAGTGAGATAGGATGAACAGAGGAAAGGATGCTTAGAGCACAGGAACTTGTAAATGGGAAGTATTCTCCAAATGAGACCTGCTGTCGGGGGCCTAGTTCAAGGAGATCTTTTAGAGTCCCTGAGGGGGTCACCCCCCTAAATTCACATGTCTGCTGCAAACCATCACCGGCAGCTATTGGAAGAACCCGCCTGATTCTTTATCTTCAAAATGAAGCCATTCTGGTGGCAGCTGTGAGATTTATAAAAACCAAGACATTATGCAGGACCGCCCTGTTTCCTCATTAGATCATCAGTCAGATTCCCCCAGCTCAGGTCCACTAGAACTTGTACTTAATACTTCCTGTCCAGAGATGACTGGCCTTCTATGTAGTAACCAGAATTTGGTACATTTCTTGGCATCAAAATTTTTTCTGCTTTTTTTTTTCATTTTTTAGTGCAAGTTATTCATGTCACTAACTCGGTTATTCAGATGCACCAGTTAAACAATGCAGCAGTTCTGGGGACGTTTGACTAGTTTGATTTTTATGTAGCAGCAGTAACAACAGGACGTCAGACCGTGAATCAGACTAATTGGCTGCTGTTTGAGTCTCCATTGGCAGGTGCGTACACTTTTAAAAAGCTAGTTCCTGGTTGACAAGGTGGTTGCCATGCAAAGTCAAAACATAGTCAATTACCAGATGGTTCTGAGCCCCATAAAGCAGCATCCATATTTGCTGAAAATGGAAACTGAATAGGCTCGTCTGGTCTGAGCCAAAGGCTTTGGATATCACGGTCACATTACCTCTTACTGTTTTAAGAGCTCATTAGATTCCAGAAAGTAGAACTCCTGGTGGAATAATATATCTGTATACTTTGTGATGTGGGCTCCAGGTTGATTAGAAACCCACCCCGAGGATATTTTAGTTTCTGTATCATTCCACGTTGTTGTCTGTCAGTACAGTGATAACTCTGTTTCATCAGTTTGAAGCAACTGAAGGAATTCTGAACTGCTTCTTTTATCTATCCTCCAAACAGCAAAGGGGTGTGGATATTACCCACAGTGCTCTGCTGCTGTGACCTTCAGACACGCAGTGCATTAGTAAGTTGGCTGAGATGGACGTCTCCCAGCGATGACAATGGCAGGGTTCTCCGGGAACCCCTCAGCAGAAGGAATCCCTCTCAACCAGCAGCAGGCACTCACTCTTATGCAAGGCTTCATCAAATATTAATGCAGCTGCTAGATTGTTCGTCCTCTCCACCATCCAGATGCTCCCCGCTTTGCAGAGCCCCGTGGTAGCAGGCATAATGGCCCTGGTGGCCTTCATGATTATTTTATTCCTCCTGCCGGCAGAGAGCAGTTCACCCCGATCTTCATTTCTTTTACTACTAGCAGTGTTTTCTCACCTCTAACCAGGAAACTCCCCTCAGACTCTGCTCTCCGTCTCTAACAGGTTTATTATGAAATCTGATTCTCTGCCAGTATGGCGGCTCGTGAACGTACACAGCTGGCGAGAGGTGACGGCATCAGCCGGGAATCCCTCTCAGAGGGAGAAGGACATTAAACTCTCTGCACCTGCTTCTATATTCAAACAAATGGATCAATAATTCCATTTACATCCAAAGCAGGCCGGTCTAATGATAGCATGTATGTTTATTTCCTGCTTCCTGACTCCTTTGGAGGTGGGTCAGCACAGTGGTCCTGTGTTTATCCTAGTGTGAGCAGTCAAGACTTCAAAAATCTACGTGCTGAACATATTCTTATCACACCGTTTAGGGCTGAATGCCTTTGAGGCTTGATCAGAAAACATGTTTTACAGATAAAATTGAGTCTTTTTTTTATTAAGTAGAAAAAAACACCAGTCTTTTTTTTTTTTCTCGCAAAATCAACTTTAGTGTTTTCTACCATATGAAATATTATTTCTCAGACTAAAAACATTTCTGCAGTGTTTTTCTAATTTAGTCATGCATGTTTGTATAATATCCAAGCGTGTGTTAGGATACCATTTTAACGCCAAGCTGTTCTGGGCCATGGATTTTGTTCTTTGCCCTGCCCACATGCCTATGGGGTGAGACTGTGCCGGAGTTCTCAGTGTCAACAGACGTGAATGAATGTGTTTGGGCGGCACGGTGACGCAGTGGGTAACAGTGGCCTCACAGCAAGTAGGTCGTGGGCTCGAGTCTAGCGTGGGGACGAGGCTTGGAACATTGGCCTTTCTGTGTGGAGTTTGCATGTTTTCCCCGTGTAGGCGTGGGTTTCCTCTGGATAGTCCTTTTCCCTCCCACTCCCCAAAAACATGCATGATAGGTTGATTGACCACTACTTAATTGCCCCTAGGAATTAGTGTGTGTGTCTATGGTTGTATGTATGTGGCCCGCGCCCGCCTGCTCGGGGTGTACCCTGCCCTTCGACTCAAATCAACCGGGATGACTGAAGGTGTTTAGGTTCTTTTTGACAAACATAGCATTTCTGAGCTACCAAAATATACCATCTCTGTGAGATTAAAAGCACAACACCCTCTTGTTAATAATTTTTCACACTAATAAAGGGTCAGACACCAGTAACTTCTACATCTTCCACTTTTATCGACACCATCTACACCATCTTAGAGTGTCTTTTAGTGCTAGTGTAAAGCCGGGTGGTAGCTAGGTTTAGTGTGTGCGGCTGAGTGTGACGGGCAGTGCAGCGGCTGCCCGAATGCTCAGAAAGGGGATTTTCTGTCTGCTGCCAATTAGCTGGGTGATAAGGTCGGTGCATCTGATGAAATCTGCTGATGTGATTAGGTTCAGCTTTCATCGTAACCAAAGTTACCAGTAAGTAAGTCAAAGATCCAATTCAGACCCGTAATTACATTTGCTTCCTCGTTACACTTATTAGTGGCCCCATAAACATTGACGGGCCAAGACTGGAAGCAGAAAATTAGATAAGCTGCAGATGATATGAAATGCTGATTAACGCACATTCTGGCTTCACACAAGCCATTCTTAAAGAAATGGATGTTAAACTAAGAAAAAAAAACAGTGAGTGGATCACAGTTAAACTCCCCGTGTACAGCGGATCACAGTTTTAGTTCAAGAGATGCTTAAAAATCAGTAAATGACATTTAGAATAAAATGTTATATATATATAAAACTTTGCTTTTAAGAATTAAAAAAAACAAAACAATGAATAATTAGAAAAGTTTGGAATAACGCATAATTATTTCATTTTCTGTTATTAACAAATTAAGATACAAAAAATCATTTTTGGATTTTTTGAGTCTGTCTTGATGAAAAACAAATGAAAAAAGTATTAAATTTGATTTTAAAAAGCCGAAATTAGAAAACAATTTAAAAAAGGTTTACACAAATGTGATACTTTAATTTGTTGGGGAATAATGGCCGACAAGGAGTTACAAACAGGAAGAGAAAAAATAAAACATGCAACTCTGATGTTTTGAATTACTTCGAATATACTTTTAGATAACCTCTTAAAAATTGGAAGAAAAAAAACCCCTTGAGAGTAAACTCTAATGTTGACAATTTGTGAAACAGTCCCAGCTTATACCACTTTCATAAGCTGTGGCGTCGTTATGTAATGATCTCGATGGTTTTTCTGGCTGAACGCAAGACAAAACCAAACTGCTGATTTATCTGGTCCAGGAACACGGATCTGCCTCGTGTAGATTCAAAGCCTCATCCAAACAACACCCACGGCAAGGTCCGATTTCAGGTTCCTACACTCACTATGCTGATCCAAACTCCGCCATTACCCACAATGTTCTCATACAGACTGCTTTTTACAAGTGTTAGGTCCCAGCATGCTCCCACATGTTGCTGTGTACGCATACACAGTATGCGTGTAGACAACACTGGTGGACCATGGATTTCACACCTACGCCTTTAGTAGTGCTTTTCCTGCATCAATCAACTCTTCAGTAATTATTTTAGGGTTTTGGACACACAACATAGTTTTGCTATACAGCTAAACACCTGCCTCATGCTACTTGGATTTCTTTACTTTGTTCAATCTCTCTTGAAAAGCCTGTCTTTTATCAACAAAACAATGTTTCCAGATATGTAGCCCACCACTGATGCTGTTTGCTACTTTAGCTGATAAATTAGCTGTTTATGATGACTGAACAATCAGGGGGTCTAAAAACACCGCTGAGAAGGCAAAGTACGAAGGCAGAGTACGACCTAAAAATCTTGACTGGTTAAAGCAAAAGTTTTATTGCCATTCAATTTTTGTAGAGAGAGAGACAGTAGAACAAACTCTGAAGCCCTTTAAAGAAAAAGCTTTTCTGATTTTAGTCTACTTGGCAACAAACGCTGGCTGAAATGTGATTGATCAAATGCTTTGATGTGAAACACATTTTGAAGCAGCACAGACAAAAGCTGTGAGATAAAATAGATACACCGTTTGGAAATGTATTATTTCACCTTATTCTTGACACTACCAGGTTGTGTAGATTAAACTTTCCTGCTTAGCTTTCATCACCTCTGTGAAGGTGCTGCTGTGCCACATCCAGGTGTGTCTGCTGAGGCTGGATGGTGTTAAAGTTCCAACAATCTCCAGCACCTCTAATGCAATGAGTGTGTTACACAACTGACTAGCCTCAGGTAAAGCTTTTAATCCCCACACCCACCGATACGTGTGCATTCTTCTTTTTATATTTACGTCGCTCTCTGTTGTGTAATTTTACATTTTAAGACAATTGTCTTCTGCAAGATCCTGTTCACCCACCCGATTGGCACCAACCGGTTCAGTGATGTGTCACACGTCTATGTTTTAATCCCTCAGGTCAGAGAAAGCACAAACGTCCTGCTAAAAGTCTGACATTATTGTACTCTGACTAATCACTGGGTAAATGTTCCTGAGTGTGCGGGTGAAGATTGGTGTCCTCCCAGAAAGGCCTTGGTCAAAGGAAGAAGTGAGCAGATGGAAGGCAGTGAGAGAGCCAACAGGAAGTAACGGCTCGATGATTTCCTCATGTTGCTCTGGCAGGATTTCACTTCTCGTTCACACATTGCCTTCAGGTGCAGCTTAGGGAGAAATGTCTCTGAGATCATCTCAAAGAACCATTTTATGGTGACATCTTTGTCAAACTGAACGTAGAAGAAGATTTAGATCTAACCTGATCTATTTAACTTGATTTAAATCCTTATTTATTCTCATTTACATTCAGATGTTTTGACAGGAGAAAGACTTTGGTGTCAAATTGTTGTGCTTTACACTGTGTCTGGTCTCAAGATTTGATATTGTGCTAATCTTGTCTCACTCCATTTTTGACATTGTGAATTTTCTCTCCTCCTGTTTGAGGTGAAGCACTTCAAGTTACCAAGGCCGCTCCATATTCTTTTATATGTTGTATTTGTTTTTTGGTGCGTTTACAAAAGCATGGCCCTTCCTGTTGAGGGGAGCGATTGAGCATGAGCAGAGCGTGTGCAACAAAACACCTCCTGTTTACATTAGAATGTGGGCGTTGGGGTAAAGATAGTTCATTGCCTGTAACAACTTACTGAATGGGAAAGCTTTGAAATGATTCAAACATGCATAATTGAAACATTAAACCACTTTGGTTATGTTTTTAATCTGGGTTAATCTTCGAACATGGTTTAGCTGGTTGAATGAGGAATATTTTTGGAGTCACCAGGGCCAGAAGAATGAGCCGTCAGGTTCCCGTCAAAAAGAGTCGCTTCCTATCAAAATATATTGATTCAGCATCTTTTTGTGGTTGGAAATGGTCATGTGAGCAGCGAGAACCCCTGCTGATGGTCACTTCTACTTCCTGTTCTGTCTCTGCTGTGTGTGTGTGCGTGTGTGTGTGTGTGGTGGCAGGAATCCCGTGTTTGTGTAGGAGAACTGGGCGTTGCCCTGTTTGGCTCTGTTGAATGCACACAATCAGTGCACAGTCATTCATCACAGTGTACACATACACAGAGCTCTGGTCCCAAACATTCCTAACTGGGAGTGAGATGAGGAAAAGAAGGCGTGCCCCCTGGAAAATCTCCGTTTCTCCACAGAGAGGAAATTCATCCCCTGCTGCTTCAGAGATTCCTCCTCTGATTTTCTCTCTGTAAAAACACCGTCTTTTATTCAGTTTACCAGAAGAAAGTGTGTGGGTGTGTGTGTGAATGTGTTTTGGGTGTGTGTTTGTTTTTATACATGACATCCACACCCTGTATGTGTTCATGTCCCGCTGATCAGTTTTGACTGTAACCAGAAAGTCATAAACATTTCAAGCCAAATTGATACCAGAAACCCTGACCAGTACCAGAATCTTTAACCACTACTGGTAATAATTTATCTTCTTGTGGAAAGTTTGAAGGAAATCTTTTCTCAGAACAGAACCACCCGACCTTCCTGCTGCTGCTTTATCGTTAATATTTATTTTAGATGAGGCTAGCTTCTTATATTTAACCTTATTTAGACAGCAGCTCACACAACCGCCCATCTCCCCTCGGCCTTGGCTCCTTAATGTGTCTGCCTGTTTATATTTATCAAGGCTACAGAGGAGATAAAGAAGTGGACACGCTGTTCTTTGATGCCCTTAGAACACAACGTCTCTCCTCATTGTTACATTGGCTGAACCTGTTTTTCTCCACATAGAGACATTTTATTTTACTTTCTGTGGAATAAAGTTGACCTGGTGTCTTTAGGCAAACAAGTCCTAATCTGGTTGGGCATGTGTTCCTAATTAGGACCATCTCTCCACCGCCCCCCATTAACAGGAAGCTAACTCCATTTTGGGTTCTAACACACTGACCACTCCGCTTGCACTCGAGCAGGGGTTCTAAATGCAATTTACCCAGAGTACATGTGTGTGAATGAGAGGGATCCAAATGGAAAAGTGAGGTTACAGGGAGAAGAGATAAAGAAGGTGGAAGATTTTAAGTATCTAGGATCAACAGTCCAGAGCAATAGAGAGTGTGGAAAAGAGGTGAAGAAGCGTGTACAGGCAGGCTGGAACGGGTGGAGGAAAGTATCAGGTGTGATGTGCGACAGAAGAGTTTCAGCTAGAATGAAAGGGAAAGTGTACAAAACCGTGGTGAGACCGGCCATGCTGATTGGCCTAGAAACAGTAGCACTGAAGAAAAGTCAGGAAGCAGAGATGGAGGTAGCAGAGATGAAGATGCTGAGGATCTCTCTGGGAGTGACCAGGATGGACAGGATCAGAGGAACAGCACATGTTAGAGGTTTTGGGGATAAAGTTAGAGAAGCAAGACTGAGATGGTTTGGACACGTACAGAGGAGAGAGAGAGAGAGTACATTGGAAGAAGGATGCTGGATTTGGAATCACCAGGAAAGAGGACTAGAGGAAGACCAAAGAGGAGGTTCATGGATACAGTGAAGGAAGACATGAAGATAGTTGGTGTGACCAAAGAGGATGCAGCAGATAGGGTTAGATGGAAGAAACTGACTTGCTGTGGCGACCCCTAAAGGGAAAAGCCGAAAGAAGAAGAAGAAGACCCAGTAGAACTTCTCAATATTGACAAAAAAGCTAATTGCAATTTTTCTGTTTGAGATTACTATCTTCATTTTCTTTCAGCATTTCCCTTCAGGGGTCGCCACATCAAGTCAGTTTCTTTCATCTAACCCTATCTCCTGCATCCTCTTCGGTCACACCAACTATCTTCATGTCTTCCTTCACTGTATCCATAAACCTCCTCTTTGGTCTTCCTCTAGTCCTCTTTCCTGGTGGTTCCAAACCCAGTATCCTCGTTCTGATGTACTCTCTCTCTCTTCTCTGTACATGTCCAAACCATCTCAGTCTGGCCTCTCTGACTTTATCTCCAAAACCTCTAACATGTGCTGTTCCTCTGATTCTGTCCATCCTGGTCACTCCCAGAGAGATCCTCAGCACCTTCATCTCTGCTACCTCCATCTCTTTTCTATTTGAGATTACAATATTGATTCTATATTCGGTACATTGTTTTTAGCAAGCTCTTTTAGAACAACTATGAAATATTTACCATGGAAACTGTTGGACTCGGTAAAATTATTGCCAAATGGCGCCAGGGAATTTCTGTCTGAAAACATCCGCCAAACAAAGTTTCGTAAACAAGAGACCCTGTGGCTCCTCTGTTTAATACAAGTAACTCGCTCCGACATGGAAGAAGAAAGCAGAAACAGATCTTTTTCATCTTGTTCATTGCTCTGCGTGCGAGAGTAAGTTTTGTTTTTAAGTTGCAGGATTTGAAAGTAGGAAGACATAAGTTTAGATTTGTGTAAATGTGTTAAAAGGAGAGAATGACTTGGCACAGTTCGTAATGCCAATGACTTTATTGTCATTTGTATCCACAACTAGAGTAATAAAGTTTTATGCAAGTTAAAGATAAAACACCGTTCAAAGTGGAAATAGACAAAAGTGTTGGCAAATAGAACTGGTAGATGTGGGAATTTTCACAACAGATTTCCTAATGAGTTGGGGTTTTGATCCAAAATTGGTCACTAAATCTGTATCCGCTTCTGTTTCAAAAAGACCGAATCAGCGCGGTACAAATCTACAGTGGTGGTCAAAAGTTTACATACACTTGTAAAGAACATAATGTCATGGCTGTCTTGAGTTTCCAGTTATTTCAACAACTCTGATTTTTCTCTGATATAGTGATTGGAACAGATCCTTCTTTGTCACAAAAAACCTTCATGAAGTTTGATTCTTTTATGACTGTATTATGGGTAAACTGAAAATGTGACAAAATCAGCTGGGTCAAAAATATACATACAGCAACATGAATGAGCAATTTTGGAGACTTAGAAAGTTGTGTCAATGACATGAGCTTCATAGCATGACCTCTTAACTTCTTGTGAGTGATTATGAGTGACTACAGCTGGTGACTTCTCTGAGGCCATTTAAAAAGGGCTCATTGGATAAAAACACCCACAAACGCTACAATGGGAAAGTCAAAGGAGCTCAGCACAGATTTGAAAAAGAGAATCATTGACTTGAACAAGTCAGGAAAGTCACTTGGAGCCATTTCAAAGCAGCTGCAGGTTCCAAGAGCAACAGTGCAAACAATTGTTTGTAAGTATAAAGTGCATGGCACTGTTTTGTCACTGCCACGATCAGGAAGAAAACGCAAGCTGTCACCTGCTGCTGAGAGAAAACTGGTCAGGAGGGTGAAGAGTCAACCCAGGAGCACCAAAAAGCAGATCTGCCAAGAATTAGAAGCTGCTGGAACACAGGTGTCAGTGTCCACAGTCAAGCGTGTTTTGCATCGCCATGGACTGAGAGGTTGCCGTGCAAGAAAGAAGCCCTTGCTCCAAAAGCGGCACCTTAAGGCTCGACTAAAGTTTGCTGCTGATCACATGGACAAAGTTCTGTGGTCAGATGAAACAAAAATTGAGCTGTTTGGCCACAATGCCCAGCAATATGTTTGGAGGAGAAAAGGTGAGGCCTTTAACCCCAAGAACACCATGCCTACCATCAAGCACTGTGGTGGTAGTTTTATGCTGTGGGCCTGTTTTGCTGCCAATGGAACTGGTGCTTTACAGAGAGTCAATGGGACAATGAAGAAGGAGGATTACCTTCAAATTCTTCAAGAAAACCTGAAGTCATCAGCCCGAAGGTTGGGTCTTGGGTGCAGTTGGGTGTTCCAACAGGACAATGACCCCAAACACACATCAAAAGTGGTAATGGAATGGCTAAATCAGGCTAGAATTAAGGTTTTAGAATGGCCTTCCCAAAGTCCTGACTTAAATCCTATTGAGAACATGTGGATAATGCTGAGGAAACAAGTCCATGTCAGAAAGCCAACAAATTTAACTGAACTGCACCAATTCTGTCAAGAGGAGTGGTCAAAGATTCAACCAGAAACTTGCCAGAAGCTTGTGGATGGCTACCAAAAGCGCCTAATTTAAGTAAAAAATGGCCAAAGGACATGTAACCAAATATTAGCATTGCTGTATGTATATTTTTGACCCAGCTGATTTCGTCACATTTTCAGTTTACCCATAATAAAGTCATAAAAGAATCAAACTTCATGAATGTTTTTTGTGACAAAGAAGGATCTGTTCCAATCACTATATCAGAGAAAAATCAGAGTTGTTGAAATAACTGGAAACTCAAGACAGCCATGACATTATGTTCTTTACAAGTGTATGTAAACTTTTGACCACCACTGTATGTGCTCTTTTTAATGTAAAAATTGTATGTAGACGAGAAACCGCGGATGGATTTTACACCTGTAGTTGCAGATTAGTGTTTTTGTTTTCAGCGTTTCTCTCGATAAGATCTCGCTTTCCAACTCCGTCGTTCCAGGAACGCGGTCATCACGTTGCTCTCTGATTGGCCTTACAGATACACCCCTCCCACTCATTCATGTCAATAGCAGCTTGTGTTTGTCCGTGCCTCCAGCGCGATGTGAGAAATAACTGTTGAGGCTGACACATTGTCCCGCTGGTCCTCGGCCCGGCTTTTTTCCATCCTGCTCTCAGTCACAAGATGCTCCACCAGCAGTCATCTGAGGCTGAGTAATGTTCTGCTGAGGCTCGTCGGGGTGTTTTTCAGCAAACAATGAGAGAAAAATGTGAAACAAATGTTGTTCATTACAGAGCTTCGCCAAGTTTGTCACATGGGTGAAGTTTCCTTACGAAAAAACACAAAATACTAAAACCTTTTATATTTGTTTATGAAAAACAAAAGAATAAAGTTTCAAACATTATTTACACATTTGTGTTTAATATAAAACATACTTTTGGGGCATAATTAGAATAACCAGATAATTTATGTACAGTTTAAGGTACAATGGCACGTAGTTCTAATATCGATTATCTAATCTGTAATGCCACTCCTGCTAGGATTTAAGGAGTTTAGTATGGTTTGTTCTTATTGTGTGTTTCTGTCTGATTAATCTGTGTGTGCGACCTTAAGAGATGACTGTGAAATAAAATGGACCAGAATGGCAATTGATCTGGTTAAACACATTAGGTTTGAATGATTAAATAGATAAACTTGCGTAAAACAGAGGGTTGTTGCATGCAGCGGTTATAAACCTGGTGAACACAGGAAGTAGAACATCTGATAATGGGACTAACCGTGGAAGGAGCAGAGCAGCTAATGGCCCCGTCTGTGTGACACTGAAAGGTCGATGCTGTTTAACCAGCTGATGGGTGGAATGTTTGCATTGGTCAGGAACACCAGCCAGACAGGGGGCAGATGGAGCGCCGGGTTCTGTTTGCAACTACAAACACAGTGAGATTAATGAAGCAGGCGACAATGTGAGGCCAAACTCTGTGTGACTGACTCACCCTATGAGGATAGAGATGTTTGACTTGAAGCCTAACACCCTCTACTCTTTTCTTACTGGGGCCAGATTGAACCACTCATGTCCACTGGGCCTCTTATTTGATCCCTCTTCCCTGAGACCTGAGGCCTCGAATCCGTGTTTACGCCGACTTCTATTCAAATTGAGCGACCCGAAGTGTTGGGGTGTGTGGACTGCTGCCTAACTTTAAGGCAACTCAAGAGCTGCCATACATAAATCTTGAGACTTGGGGAAAAAGCCGACACGTATGGATAAACCCTGAAATGAGCTGAGAACAGTAAAATTAAGTGTTCAGAGCAGCACGGAAACCATTAGAAAGCACACACGCTCATCCTACACATAAAGGTCATTATTATTCAGTAGCTGACATGGCTTTCCGGTGTACAGCTATTTTCTGTCTTTGTCACCACCATAAAGTTGGATCTTTACTCTTTAAATTTATCGACAGATCAGTGTGGCAATTTCAAAGTTGCCATGGTGACAGAATTGTTCTCTCTTTTGTTTTGTATTGCACGTTTGTGCAATAGCGACACCTTGCCATTTTTATACATATTTTCAGGTGGCACCAGCTCATTTGAGGAACATTGAATATGCATCACATCATTTGCATGATCAATAGACGGAGTGTAGAGGCGTGGTTGATGTGGGAAAGATTTAAAGTTACAAAGCCCACGTTGTGTCAGGAGTGTTACCATAGTTTTTAAGTTTTCATAGTATAAGAACTTCCGCAGTGCTGAGAAAAAAAAATTGCTCAGCCTGTATTCTAAGCAACTATTAGTAACTGAAGGCCCTAAAGTGAACTCTAAATTGATCTTATTTTTTGTTGATGTTCTGGTTTAACCTCGGAATGTGTCGTCTCAGTCTGAGCTGAGAGAATATGGCTAAACTGTCCGCAGCGTTTGGCTGGAAAATACTGGTTTGTTTTATTGAGCAATTCATTGATTTTTTTTTTTTCCGTGAAGCTGCCAAGCGTTCATTGGAAAATCAGACAACGCTTCAGCATCATTGTGCTTAAAGCATTCAGACAGTTTGTTTAGTTTAACACATGTTGGTAAAATTAGGCTTCACTCTAAATCCTGCAGGATTAAGGCCACAAATAACACAAAAAATAACTGTCCATTTTAATTAGTAACCCCATTAAAGATAATAATACAAGTGAACATCGAGCATGAGTAAAAACTAAACTAAGCAAAGTCAGAACTGTCCTAAGATCCATCTTCTTGTGGAGAAAAATTCCAAAAATCCCGTTGGAGGGAGCAAAAAAGTTAAATGAGGCTCAAACGCTAACCCTAGCCCTTAGGGTAGGTTTCTCCAGGAAGGAGAAAATGTTACAAATAGTCCTTTTCTAATTAGCAGTATAATGTTTTATATTAAATGAATGTATTTTATTACATTTAAATTGCTCATATCTATAATTGTGTGTGTAATTGGTTGGCTCACTTTCTGTTTGGACCTGCAAATAATGGTGATAGACTTTTACACTGACCTTTTAATCAACTTTACCGGCTGGAAACAGAGATTTTGCAAGGTTGGCAATAAATCCAGTAATAGATTAGGACATTTAATAAAGAAAATGAATAATGAAAATGGAAAAAAAATAAATAGAACTAGAAAAACACTCTGAGAGAGCAGACCTACGTCTTTAAAACACCCCTGGACCCAAACGGTTACCCGGATCACCTCCAAAATGTTATAATTTCTTCATCTTCCCATTATGGACATCTCAAAAATTAGTACACGCACACGCACACACGCGCAGCACACAACTTCCTTGACAGAGGTATTAATAGAAAAGCATCAAATGAAACCAGAAGACCGAGTCTCAGAGCACCATACGTCTCCCAGCTTCCGGTTCTTAGCGGCTTGGTAGCAGCGACAAGGCCGATTCTGTTTCTCGCTAACCTGCTAATAAGTAATGGATGATTTTAATTTAAGAGAAATTTTCAAATACATTTCCTGTGTTTTGAATTTATTAAAATTATGAAATTTTTAACATTTTAATTATGTGTTTAAGTGTGCGACGCGCTCGCAGCGCAACGTCTGTGGAATATTAACAATGACAGAGCAAGTAAGCCATGCAATGAAGAGTGCTCTTGCATTGAGGCCAAGCCCTCGAACCAAATGTCTTAGCCTGCCCTGATTTGGGATATATTGCATTCATGAGAATTTGTGATCGTTACCATGACCCGCTGTACAAGACACATCATTGATGTCTGCCGCTGCTTGAAGTGAAACACAAACCGGAACGGGTTTGATTAAAAGGTAAAAACTCTAAAACTTAAAGATCACGTTACATGAAGGTTATCTTGATGGAAAAGCACATAAAGGAAGCGGTGCTACTCAGCAGTTTGCACCCAAACAGACTTCTGCATGACATCACCGTCTATTTTTCAAACAGGAAAAAGGAAAAGCAAAAAAAAAAGAACCTAAAATAGCTTTTGGCGTTCACGTATCATTATTGTCCTTATTGTACTACAGACCGGACGTTAATTGGAATATTTTTTAGCCTGTCCTTATTATTATTATTAACATTTTCCAACAAGAAATGTTTTCATTCTAATCTTGGAAGTAGAGACTGTGTCTGTTTCTCAGTTTCAAACTAATTCCTTCCTGTTGGCCACGTTTCAGTCTCTGTGTATCAGTTTTGGCTCTGCAGACTTATGTTTGACAGTGTGCGCTTAAAAACACAATCAGATTTGGTGTGATTGGATTTGCTAGCATCATACACTTCCAGTGTGTTCTTTGAGGACCCAGGACTTCACTGTCTGCGGAGGGATATTTAAGGAAGGAAAGAACTGATTGCTGACATTTCCTCTTTGATAAGCAGCAGAAACAATGTGACTTGATGTCACCTCCGGAACAGGAAGCTGTTAAAGCTCCCATGCTCCCGGTGGAGCTGGTGAGGATGCTTCTGGTCTCTCCCAGGTATTTAAGAGCCCTGCACACAACTGTTTTTGCAATCTTTCATAAACCAGAGTAGATAAATGTTCATTTCTGCCGGCAGAGGAACATTGTGTTCTCCTTCCAGCCATGAGGATTAGAAGAAGTCAGTGTGCTCAGTTATGGAAAAGATTCCTAATGTCAGCGGGAGGTAGTTCTTACCCCGTGTTGCTGCTCGTACCGATTCAGGAGAAAATGTTTTTTGTCTAATTTCTAACAATTTTTAGGGGTGTCTGTCTCACAATGGTGGAAATACATAACCCAAAGACAGACGAATTGGCTGTAGTTAGGGTCTCCTGTGACCTTCAAAAAGCTAGTTCCTGGTTGACAAGGTGGTTGCCATGCAAATGCAGACTACACCTGTGTGACCAATATTCCCAGCTCTACCGATATAACAACAAAGGGCAACTGAATTGGCTTCATTTGGATGGAGTTGAATGCTATGGGTGACGTCACACTAACTAGGTTCACCACTCCTACAATCAACTGTTCCAGGTCACAAAAATCTTTGTTTCATCTCAGTCAGCGTTGATTAAACCTGGAGATAAATTGAGTTGGGATTATGCCCGGCCCCCTTCTTCCCATCTCTTCTTTCTTACTCTTTAAATATTGCAAGAATTTTTTTGGATGTCAATGATTTTCTTTCCCCGTCTTACTGGTGCTCAGTAAACCGATGGAACATAAATCATCAGCAGTTTCTACTTCATCATGTGGTTAAAAGGGCAGATGATGCAAATGAGGAAGTATAAGCCGGAGTTTAGAGGACGAGTTGATTTAACAGGAAGTATATTTGTCTTTTTTTTTTTCCATCTTGTGAATAGTTTTCTGTCACTTTTTAGCTTCAACTTCCCAAATTCTGTACCGTGAAGGTATTGCCAGCTTTAAAATATAATGTGGTTTACCAGGAACTACTTCATAAATGATAAATGAATTGCAAAGTTGTTGCTGAATATACAGGTTGTGGAGGGGCGATTCCAAAGAAAATATTAACTGCACCCATGTTTCTTTTTTACCTTGTAAAGGTTAATTGTCCATTTTCTGCATCCCACTGTGCTGACGGTCTGTGTGTGTGTGTGTGTTACACAAAAAACAGAAAAACAATTATTTGGAATAAAAAAAGAACATTATAATAAGCAACCCCGTCCCCACCTTTCCTTTCACAAAGCACGTAGGTGACCCAGGAGGAAAAGTGTGCCCGACTTCACATTGTTCAGCTGCTTTCTGCGACGTCGTCACAAGGGGTTCAATCATTAACTACTGGCTTAAACAAAACATCATTATTCTATCTGATTACCTTTTCTTATTGAACATATTTCTGTTATAAAAATGGACTGTTATACTTTTACTTAATTGAAGGTATTGTTCTTTAACATTTTTAGAAAGTTTTGATTCCTTTCTTAGTGCCTAAAAAACTAAATCGTTTTTAGAAATGATTCAACTCTTGCCTCTCTTTAGCTTTGATAAAACATTTTTCAAAGTCAAACAAACATCCATAGACACTCTCTCCAAGGACAAACAAATGCTACGTTCACAAACCTCACATTTAAATGCTTTAAATTTTTAGTAAATTTCTATTTTATAAAAAACAAGAACCATTTAATGCAGGGGTGTCCCCAGTGTCCTGAAGGTTTTCCATACGTTCTTGCTTCTTCACACCTGATCCAGTTAATTGAGTCATTCTGCCAAATTCTATTGGCTGTTGATTTCACTTTCTGTGCTGTATTGAACCAGGAACGTGTGGAAAAACATCAAGAAACCGGCCCTCGAGGACCGGCGTTCGACACCCCTGATTTAATCTGACAGAACCTGATTTGTAATTCTCCAGTCTTTAAATTCTCTTCACATTAGACTTTAAAAAAAAATCAATCCCATTCTTTTAGATAGATAGATATACTTTATTCATCCCTCAACGGAAAAATTTGTGTGCTGCATTAGACCGCAGCAGCCTGCCAGGACAGTGCCAATGGTGGGAGAAACGGGGGGTTAGGTGTTTTCTCCAAGGACACCTAGACATGAACTCTGTAGGATTCAAACCGGTGAACTCCCAGTCCAAGGATGAACATTCTTACCACTGAGCTATCGCCTCTCCCTAACTCTGTTACTTGTTACACTGACCGTTCCGCTGCTTGCCGTTAAAGTGAATGTATTTCTGACTCAGATGTGGCTCATAAATAATGACAAAATATAAAGAAAAAAGGAGTTCTTTTTAAAGATAGAACTTTGATTTTTTTTTTCTTAAGGAGGAGGACAAATCCATAAAACGTTCTTCTGGACTCGTTCACTATTCAATTGATCCAGTAGGATTAGTCTCCTAAATCTGCTAACATCTTCTGTAACATTCTCTGCTACTTGGTACCATACTGTTTTGGATGGATTCATGAGCTAGGCAAGTTTTCCAGGACCTAACAAGAAATAAAATTCTCACTTTTTTTTTTTTAAGTAGATAAGAATAAAGTTTAAAGAGGGGGTGCTGTGCTTTTGTGGTCTAATCATTTTTATCTTAAAGGTTTTAAAGCTTTTTTTAGATCAGAAATGTGACATTTGCCAAAAAAATTATTTTAGTTTTTGACACTGCACGTCACTGGACGTCCCTCCTCTTCTCGCTCCCTGTTATACACTACACATTAAAAACCTCGTTTCAGAACGCAAAATCAGTGTGAAACGCATCAAGTTGGCTAAACCTAGCATTTTTTTATTATGATTATTTTTGTGTAAATACATAAAGGGATCAAACGTGAGCAGAGCAAATGCACCATAAAACGTCCTGCTTATGTTTGGATGTGGGCGTGTTTGATAGCAAAATCTGCAGCCAAAATCAAACCTAGCGTTTGAATAGTACTTGAATACTAGACAAGCGGTCTCACAAATGACTCAAAGGTGCTTGAATCAAATAGAAAGCACTTCTGGTATGTTTTTGATATTGGTGGGATGTGGTTTATTGTGTCTCACAATATGGATGAGTTCAGACTGACTGAGCCGGAGAGATCCAAAAGGTTCTGCCAGCTGAGTGGTAACAGATAAAAAAAACCTCATCAGGCCATGAACACAGACGTTATCACACCTCTGATTTATTTAGAAATAAAAGCAGGTAAACTTTATTTATCATTTGGGTACTTGCCAAATGGGTCAAGACAGATGGAGAGAATGAAGCAAGTGGATGTAATGAAACGGTTCTGCAGGTTTAGTTGGGGGGTATTTACTCTGCTGAAGAAAGCAAATGTCTGTGTGTTTAGCTTTGAAGACACCGGCTATAAATCTGTGCTACCTGATCTGACCCGTGAGATGACCTAAAGAGTCTAAACCCAACCCAGCGGCTTGTTTGCATAAAAAGAACCTCTTCTACATCTCTTTGGTAATTCTCACATGCCGATGTTTACTCAGTCCGACAGGTGAGGGATCAGCTGAATGACGGTTGGACTCGCCCAATCCTGTCACTGTCTGTTCTTGTCCAGTCCCGTGAAATAACACGAGACTGGACCTACCCTTCCGTCCCGCCCATGCAGCCCTGCATAACCTGTCCGCTGTCTCATGCACTGTTGCAGGGCCATTGCACCCTGCCCTGCCATTAGTCCAATCCTAAACTGTCCATTAGCATGGCCCCATGGAGTAGCCCACCCATGCAGCCCTGCATATCCTGTCTTCTGCCCACCTACAGCAACTTAATGCTCCCCTTCGTTTGAGAGAGTTTAGTTAATTCAACTTAACGTCTTTGCTTAGTATCAAATATGACCGCATCAAAAAACTTGTTTAGAAAAAAAACAAAAGCTCTGATGTATATATTCATATATATTTAAACACTCTTTACAGGGGTGTAAACAGTGCATGTATTTGTGCTGAGATTAATCGGTATGGGACGTTTGGGTTTGGCTGTGAACAGAAGTATCACCTACTTTTGACAAACAACTTATTGTTTATCAGCTACTGAATTTTGAGCCAATTACATAACAAAAAGTCCCAGACCGAGAGCTGGATCGACCTAGTCTGGGAGGTTAAGGTTAGCATGTGGTGCTACATATTATTTTTGGATGTGAGGGATAGCTGTAGTAGCGCTAGGCTTTGTCACCGTCTGTCATTTTCTGGTATTTCAATGTTACATCAAATTAATGATTTGGTCACTAATGTGAAGAGTGAAGTGCCTGTAAAACAGGAAGAACCAACAGAAAAGGAAGCAAACAATTAAATAAAACCAGTTGAAAATCAAGCTAAACTTCTCTGACTGTAACAAAAATCAAAGAGTGGTTTAATTAATTTTTAGCATATATGTGATGAAAGTAAATAAAACTGAGTGGAAAGAGTGACGTCATGACGTCCGACCAAATGTGTATACAGTATACACTTTAAAATGTCAGCGGTACTGGGAAAAAAAAATCTGGACAAATGCAGCTGGCTAGCATTCAACTAGCCTGTTCCTGATAATTCAGATCAAACCAAAGGTCTATCCTCATTCATTGGAGTGTTTATTGCACAGAATCTGGGACAATATTCAGCCTAACTGATAGTGCTGTGCTTAAATCGTCAGTCCTATCGCCTTCTCCTTTTGGCATTTCCCTTCAGGGGGCGCCACAGCAAGTCAGTTTCTTCCATCTAACCCTATCTGCTGAATCCCAACCCGATCACACCAACTATCTTCATGTCTTCCTTCACTGTATCCATGAACCTCCTCTTTGGTCTTCCTCTAGTCCTCTTTCCTGGTGGTTCCAAATCCAGCATCCTTCCACCGCTGTACTTTCTCTCTCTCCTCTGCACACGTTCAAACCATCTCAGCTTGGCGTCTAAATCAGTGGTCCCATAAATACACAAATAAACAAAGGGCGAACGCTTTTATATTTTATCTCAATACTGAAATGTAACCGTACTCAAAACAGAGACATGTACTGAACCATAGTTTTTGTGTACTCCTAGTACTTCATAGTATTATTTTAAGTTTCTAAGGGATTAAAATTCAGAATGAACACCCCATTTTTTCACTTTGATAGAAACTACAAACAGAATACTGGGAACTCTGCAAACTTCATGTGAAATCTGATGAAGCGTAACCTTGTAATAAAGATTTCATTAATCACTCCAAGAAAAGGAGTGAAAATATGCTTCAAAGTTCTCAAGAGACCGAAGTGAAGTCCACGTCCTCTCTGGTTGGACTGAGAGTGGATCTGAAGGGCTCCCCTGCTGGTGGAACATACGTCACTGTGTCCTCCTGCTGGAAGCAGGACACAAACACCAACCACCGTCTGCTGCTCAAGAGTGTGTGTGTATGTGTGCCAGGCTCACTCTCAGTTTTTTTTTTTTCCATGGAAATATGGCTGCCCCCCGAGCTGGGAAGCATGCAAGCAGACTTGTTCAGGTCGTCTGACAGATTGGCTCATAAAACACCTTTATTACCCACCTGGTGTTTAGGTCGTGTGCTTTAAGGTGGAAGTAAGAGCACAGGCCTGTCAACAAAAGAAAAACAAAGATAAAATGAAGACATTTTGTTCCTTTTTCCTCACAAAAGCCCAATAAACAGTTCTGATAGCAATCATAGTGAGACACAGCAAGTATTATTTCTGTGGGGCCTCGTTTGGGTCCTCTGTTCTCTCGTCCAGCAGGAATCTCAGGAATGAGTTTTCTGTCCACAGCGACATTTCTTCAAACTGCTCTGCAGACACCGGCCCAGATTAGTTTGCTTCTCACGTTCAATATCACCTACTTTAATTGGTTCCCCTTTGCTATAGTGTCAATGTGGTCGGCAACATGCAAATCAGGTTTCCACGGTGATCCCACTCGGACCAGCAGAATGAGGAGGGGAATGCCTCTGACAGGTTCAGCACATGTAGAAAATGCTGATGGATGTCTGTGTAGTAGTTTTAGCTTTTAATTCCTCTGCCAAGTCTTAAAAAAGTTTCCAACAAAAATAAAAAGGTCTCATGGTCTAAAATTTTTTTTTGTTTTTAGATGGTTGACTTTAGAAAAGGCAGAGTGAGTCAGTGTGACGTTATCCAAAGCATTCAGCTCCAAACAAATAGAATCTTTGAAGATGAAACTATGCAGTCACTGGTTCAGTATGCGTTTCCATAACAGCCATCTTGTCAACAAGTAGCGAGCTTTTTGAAGGTTTCGGTCAGGCTGCTCGTTAACTTGAATAACTTGTGCTACAAAGCAAATAACGATGTAAACAAGAAGTCGATTCCAACAATACGCCTGTGCCTTATGACCTTGACCTTTATGATCTTGACCTAAAGTTGCATTACTCTTAAAACCGAATTGGTTCATCTTTAGTTGGTACTGAGTAACTGTGAGCAGTTTTATTCCAATTCCCTAAGGGGCTTAGGAAATATCGCATTTGCAAAAGTGTTACGGAATCATGGACAACCCGAATGCTTATTGGCTCCTCCCCATTGTTTTTGTGGAAGCATAAAAAATTATGAATGCTTTATAACAAAAGTAACAGAGCTAGAACCGTTGCCGTGACAATAGTGACCAGTTTATTGGAACTCTATGTGGTGAGAATTTTTTTTCAAGCCTTTAGCTTCTCTTTTGGCTCACAGCCATGACTCGCTCGATACGTCTAGTTCCTATCTACAGCCATTGCTTTTAGATTGAAATACAGCAGTCACTAAGTGTATTTTTTTAATTTAGCTTCTGCAATGTGAAAAAAAAAACTTTCATCCAGTGTTTCATCTATGTTTTTACATGATTGTGCATTGATGATGGTAGAGTCTGTCCACCTGCAAAGCCTTGTCCAACACAGCCCAAAGATTGATAATGGGGTTATGTGGCAGCCAATCCATGTATGAAAAGATCCACTCTTTCACAATAAGAGCCTTATTAGTCTGGGCTTTGCCAGTTTGGAATATTTCCTTCTGCACCGCCCATCCCAATTAGGGTCATGGGGCATCCGGGGCCTTTCCCGGCTGGTCACAGGCAAAGACACACAGAGTGTCTTTGCCTGTGACCAGCCAGGCTGTCACTCAGCCTGTGCATGAGTGACCCCTAGGAATCACTCATGCATTCCTAGGGGTATCCCAGTGTACATTCAACCTAACGTGCATTTTTTTGAGGGGTGGGAAGAAACTGGAGTACTCGGAGAGAACTCAGACATTCACGGGGAGACTGCAGACTACACTGAAAAGCCAGCGTTTTATACCCTGGTCTTACTGTGCCACCCTGCAGCCTTTGGAATATACATGTGCAAGAAGCACCTGTTCATTCAGCATGTTCAGATACAAAGCAGACCTTTGATCTTCGGGCACATCGTTGCTAAATCTCGACCTAATAAAAACATTTGATTTGAGAGTGCACAATGTAATAAAATACTTCTGTTTACCATTGATCTGGCTCCTCATTTATCAGGCAAGCTTTGGCCCAAATCTGAGAGTATGCAAACTTCTAAGCAAATTGAGCAGTTTGGGAAGGTGACCTATTAAGTGGACTCTACCAGAGTCCGAAGCTGCCGGGAGGCAGGTAAAAGATGAGACTTGTGTAGAAGAACCTGAAGTGAAGTGGGGACAATGCAAAATAAAATTGGACTACATTACAATAAAGACTAAGATACACGCAAATCATCAATCACCACTTTTGACCTCTTTTTGAAACTCCGCGCGGTCGTTCACCCGCTTTGACACAATATTTTCCATCGCTCCCTCAAAGATCATAAATAACAATTATTATAATTTTTATGTAGAATAGAAATATACTTAATTCCTTCCTCAACGGGGAGATTTGTGTGCTGCATTACACCGCAGCAGGCTGCCACGACAGCGCCAATGGTGGGAGAAACGGGGGTTAGGTGTCTTCCCCAAGGACCCCAGACATGAGCTCTGTGGGATTCAATCCCATGAACTTCCAGAGAACTTCCGGTCCAAGGGCAAACTTTTTACCCCAGAGCTATTGCCTCTCGCCGTGGTGGACATGGATTCCTGATGTGCAACTGGTTTCTTTTTTTGTCACTACTTAAAACATTTTGTAGTTTAATAAACAGAAACAAAGTCCAAAAAAAATGAAAGGATGTTTACACCTGATTGTAACTGGCGCTAATTTTGATCATTTCAGTGACAGATCAGTGTGTCAGTCAGAGTTGCCATGCCAACTGGCTTTCCTTCTTATTTGCTTGTGGGCGATGCCAGAATACCTGCATAATGTGTCCATACCAGCCACTCTATGCCTGATCCCGTCAGACCTCAGAAGCTAAGCAGGCTGGGCCTGGGCTGTACATGGATGGGAGACCCCTGGAACCCCAGGTGCCACAGTGGGACGGTCGTAGAGATTAAATTGCCATTGTGTCCCTGGGCAAGACACTTCACCCACGTTGAATAGTCCGAATGGTGTGTGTGCGATTGGTTGGTGATGGTCAAAAGAGCCGATGGCGCAAAATGCAGCCTCCCTTCTGTCAGTTTGCCCCAGGGCAGCTGTGGCTACAAGAATAGCTTACCATTACCTGGTATGGAGTGAATGAATAACGCATATGTGTGAAGCGCCTTTGAGAGTCCTGAAAAGCGCTACATAATCGAGTGTGGGATTTAAGGAGCCACCGGCTCCTTTAAGTACTTGCTTGGCCAAAGATCTTCACAATTCTCAGTAAAAGGCCCAGGTTGTGACCGTACTGTATAAAATACTGTAAAAAAATTAGTAAAGTTATGCTGCAGGTTCAAAACTCAGGAGGATCATTTTTGTTGATAAACTTTAATTCATGTCATTTCCTTTTTTTTTTTTTTGAGAAATTAGAGCACAGCCTCATGCCAGTGTGGTGCTTTCAGCGGCAGGTTATTTGGATTGTCTGTAGATTGTCTATAAGGGTTTTTGTCATGTTTAGCTCCTCCATAGCCTGCCACTGTCACTGGAAACCAGTTCTTCCAGTCTTTATGCCCTGCATTAGATCAGTGCCAGAGAATCGACACGACTCTGATCTTTGTGTGTGTGGGTTTCATGGTGCAGTGTGGGATTTCCTTTTCCAGTCGGGTCACATGACTGCAGAGATGGGTGTGGTCTCCTGCATTCCTGCTCCCCCACAGCTCCACACTGCGCCACGCCATCTCTAACACGCTCGCATTCCAACTGTGGGCCAATCAAACACACAGCCTCTGTTTGGTGTGACCTGCTTGTGCTGGTGTGTGAGAGACCGGCTCAGACTTTGTGTAGTGGGATTGTGTGTGTGTGTGTTTCTGTGTAGGGTGGTGCAAGCTGCTCCTTTAGTATGCAGAGCAGGTGTGTCTGCAGAGGCAGAGCCAGAAGAAGAAGAGGAGGAAGAATACCGGCTGCTGAAAAGATAGACAGATGGGCTGAAAAGACGGAAAGAAGTTCCCTGACTCATGCTCACTCTTATTTCTAGTCGATTTATTTCTATTAAATTATAAGGAATGTTATTTCTAATTGTAGAGAAGCTTAGGTTGGAATGAAAGTAACAACAGGTGGACGGTATAGTTGGAGAAAGCACATCGGTTATCTATTTATCCTCCCTGCATGATGCTTCCTTGAAGCGGTTTCACTGCTCATAGCACAGTCCTGCCCTCATCAGACAAGTCCGTGTTCTACATAAAAACAAGTCGGTTTTATGATCCTTAAGACTTGCTCACATAAAATGAGAAGCATCAGCGTCTTGGAAAATCGTGGGGATTTTCCTGTGTGTGTGAATCACTCGAGATGAAAGACTTAGGATAGGTGTTGCTCACATTAAAGCGAGTTGTTGGCGTCATGTCTGCGTTTGAATTGAGAGAGGAAGTGACCTACACCGACCGTATGTCGGGAGGACATCAAACGAGGCTGACTTGCCTGTATGGCAACTATCAACTGTAAAGCGTTCGATGAAAGGCTCTCGCAGACTTTTAGGCAATGCATTACAAACATAATGCAGGCACATTGGCGACGTATCGCCTATACGTATGCGATGGGAACGCCCGCGCCTTTAGTATAAATAGTGAATACTTTGCAAGTTGTACATTGGTTCACCTCACTTTTTAAGACTACAGTCAAACAAGATTTTTGCTGTTTCTATTGCTGCAAGCAACACAATGCTGTGTTTTAAAAGGACGTGGCCAAGCTGAAGATGCAGTGTGATCAGACGTCTGCTTGGTGGCATCCTGAACTTCACAGCATGGCAGATCTACGCAAAGAAGAATTTGGATTTTTATGCATGCAGCTACTTTTTATAGGCATTTGAAATTAGGTCGATTGTCGTGCGACATTATACTCATCAGCAATTTATTGCCAGGTTATGAAAGACACATGGGCTGTATGTAGACGTTAGCTGGATCAATGGTAGCGCCACTTAGCTATAATTACAGCTAAACTGCGTTTAAAAGTTGATGAAGCCTAAGAACACATTCTCTCCTGACCTCCGCTATACTTATACACTTAGACATTTCAAATCCAAATGAAAAAGTCACCTTTTCCAACTGGCCTATCCTTTTCAACCCAGAAAGGTGCCTTAGAAATAGTCAGTCAGTCATCTTCTTATCCATCTATCCCTCTCGGGGTTGCTTGGGGGTGCCGGAGCCTATCCCGGCTAATTTAATTTAATGACTACAGGCCTGTGGCGCTTACGTCTGTAGTCATGAAGTCATTCGAACGCCTGGTCCTCCCTCATCTCAAGCACTTCACCTCTCCCTCTCTGGACCCTCTGCAGTTTGCCTACAGAGCCAACAGGTCTGTAGACGACGCTATCAACCTGGCCCTCCACTTCACCCTGCAGCACCTGGACTCCCCGGGAACCTATGCCAGGATCCTGTTTGTGGACTTCAGCTCTGCATTCAACACCATCCTCCCTACCCTGCTTCAGGACAAGCTCTCTCAGCTCAACGTGCCTGACTCCACTTACAGGTGGATTACTGACTTCCTAACAGACCGGAGGCAGTGCGTGCGGCTGGGGAAGAATGTCTCCACCTCTCGGACTATCAACACAGGATCTCCACAGGGCTGTGTCCTCTCTCCCCTGCTCTTCTCCCTGTACACCAACTCCTGCACTTCCAGCCATGACTCTGTCAAACTGATCAAGTTTGCAGATGACACCACACTCATTGGGCTCATCTCTGATGGCGATGAGTCGGCCTACAGGATGGAGGTAGACCGGCTGGTGTCCTGGTGCAGCAACAACAGCCTGGAGCTCAACGCTCAGAAGACAGTGGAGATGATCGTGGACTTTAGGAAAGTCACAGCTCCCATTACCCCCCTTGCACTGACAGACTTCTCCATCACCACTGTAGACTCTTTCCGCTTCCTCGGCACTACCATCACACAGGACCTAAAGTGGGAGCCATCCATCAGCTCCCTGATCAAAAAGGCCCAGCAGAGGATGTACTTTCTGCGGCAGTTGAAGAAAGCCAAGCTGCCCGCCCAGATGTTGGTGCAGTTTTACAGAGCCATCATCGAGTCTGTCCTCACCTCCTCCATCACCGTGTGGTACGCTGGAGCCACAGTCAGGAACAAACACAGACTGCAGCGCATTGTGCGCTCCGCAGAGAAGGTGATCGGCTGCAGCCTTCCATCTCTCGAAGACCTGTACGTCTCCAGGACTCGGGGGCGTGCAGGTCGGATAGTAGCTGACCCTTCCCACCCTGGACATGGACTTTTTGAGCGACTCCCCTCGGGCAGGAGGCTCCGGTCCATTCGGACCAGAACGTCCCGCCACAAAAACAGCTTCTTCCCTTCTGCCGTTGGACTTATGAACTCTTTATAACCTGGATCCCCACATCTCTTAGTCACCTCCCTCTTGTCACTTTACTATCTTTATTATTTTCTATGACATTGCACTACTTTTCTTTTTCTTCTGAGCACTCTTAGTTTTGTAAAAATTATTATTATTTTATTTTTATTATTTTTATTTTATATGTTTGCACAACAGTACCAGAACAAGTTCCTAGTCTCCGATGTTTTTCACTGACATGGCAATAAAAGCATTCTGATTCTGATTCTGATTTAAGGCAAAGGGCAGGGTACACCACGAACAGGTCGCCAGTCTGTTGCGGGGCCACACACACACACACTCTTTCCTAGGGGCAATTTGGCACCGACCAATCAACCTAGCATGCATGTTTTTGGAGAGTGGGAGGAAACCGGAGTACCCGGAGGAAACCGACGCAAACACGGGGAGAACATGCAAACTCCACACAGAAAGGACAGTGTTCCAAGCCTCGTCCCCACCCGGGACTCGAACCCACGACCTTCTTGCTGTGAGGCCACTGTGCTAACCACTGCGCCACCGTGCCGCCCGCCTTAGAAATAAAATGTATTATTATTAACTTTACTAATGAGGTGCCCATCGAAAATGGAAAACACAAGGACAAAAAACATGCACTATAGATAGCCTCACAAAAGACATTTTAAGGCAACAATGTGGAACGAACCAATTAAATAAAATAATTCTTTAACTGTAACTTTTACTTTTGTGTTTCGTCCATTTTTGAGAAATCTTTTATTAAAACAAACCTATTCAATAACAGCCACATTTCAAATGTAAAGTCCTAACGCCGTTCTGGACACCCAAACCCAATCCGGTCAAAACCCAATCTGGACTTACTCCCTGTGTCTCTGTCTTGTTCAAACCTAATTCAGCTGATTGACCACAGACATTAACATAAACATCCTTTTGATTTTCTTTGTTTTTTCCTTCTGATCAAAGAAACAGGAAACAGGAAGCTGTTGTCATGACTAGTCTTGGATGTTTGAGGTTCTGCAGCTTTTTATTTTTGAATTGTTTTATAGAGTTTGTTTCTTTGGTCTGTCTGGTTGTGTTTGCTGTAAATATCCTGCACCTTGCCTCTGTGTTTGGTAAACATCTAGCTTCTCTGTCAGCTGATCCATGCGGGTCCTTAAGCAACTTTCTTGCACTCGCCTGCCCTCTGTGTAACAAGCCAAACAAATTCAAATTAAAAGGCTATTTTTTTTTTCTCTCCAAAAAACATTTGAAAAGTTTGTTAGCCAAACTGTGAAGCAGGATTGGATGCTATCATCATCTACGACCTCATCATTCTTACTCTGATTTAGACAAGAGTAACATGATAATCCTGAGAAAAGCTGAATTCTTACAGAAATGAGGATCTCAGAAAATGTAGGATATTTGCTGATATGTGATCGTTTATTCTCTTTGAGGTGGAGCACAGAAAAGCAGGAAAATCTGGAAGAGTTTGTTTGTGAGACGCCACCGAATGAGCCTCCTCCAGGGTCGAATAAAACTTAATGTAGCTTGAGAGAAGAAAATAACCTGAAAGTTTCTGCACCTTTTTATATCCAAAGAAAAGATTCTCCTCACCGTGTTTAAGTTTGGTAGATAGTTATGCTGAAAAATAATCCAGGACAGAAAATTTCTGAAGCAGTAAAGTGTTTTCAGAAAGATTTATCCAGTTTAATAAAGCTGCTAGAGGTCTTACCCTCTCTCTGCTAATCAGTGTTTGTAACGCTACATTAGTCTTGATTTTATCACTTTATTAAATAAAAGTGTAATACAAGCTTTTCTAAGAAGTTTTTTTTTTTACTCCTGGAGCAACATTTGCTGCAGTGATTCCGATCTTTATGTGAATAGTTTTTCTGCTTTTTGTCCAAAAATATTCTGCACATACGTTTTTTCGGCTCCACAGCAATTTATTTACACACTTTGTGAATGCAACACAAGCCCCTCTGAGCATGCTCACAGATTCTTTCTACCCTGTTTTAAAGTGGGCATTAATCCTCTGTGTGTCTGCTGGAGATTGCCCTACGTGCTGTCTTGTCGTTTCCATGCAGACCAGCCAATAGCAGGTGAGCAGTGAAAGGAATTGCGTGTCAGCAGGTCCGCCTCAAATAAGAATGCTTACCTTTGAACCTGACTGGGTGTGGTGGTGTGTTGTAAAGGTGTGTGACTCTGTGAGAAATAACCGTTGCTTCACCACCACAACTATTTCTGCTTTTGTTTAGTTTTTATACTTTAAGAATATTGTTTTTTATTGATTTTTTTTTTTCAGAACGTTAGTAATGATCATAGTGTTAAAATTGTCCAGGATGAAGGGATTAAATTCTTTTTTTAAAAGATCTGAATATTTGCTGTTGTTCCAGCTTTAGTAGAAACATGTTAAGAATTTAGATTAAATTAATTCTAGAAAAACATCCAATCTTTTATCAGACACGTTGGAGCTCTCGCCTTGTCATCCACTCATCCAACTGCTCACTTGGATGAATGAAAGACTGCCGTACGGTTCCTTTATCTCGCTTTCAATATAGAGTTTTTCTTGTTTCACAGTTTTCCACTTCACGTAGAATGGTTACTCTGTCTATTAAACCTTGGAAGGAATTCAGTAAATCACCCTGCTGGGTTTTAAAATGAATTGTGTAAGATATTTATTTCTGTGTTCCTGTGTGCATATTTCTGTGTGTGTATGAATAGATATGCATGTGTTCCTCCGTGTGCGTTGGAACATCATCTTTGATCTTCTCCTCCGTGATCTTTGCCGATGGGCAGGAAGTTTGACCTCACACGGTGGGCTCTTCCTTCTGATTGGCTGGCTGTCCTGTCCTGGAGGCTGATTGGCTTGCGGCGCTGCAGCTGCGTTCCTTAATGACCTCTAGAGGTCAGCGTGTGTGTTTGCAGATATAGCCGCTCCCATAAGTGTCTGTTTGCTCTTTTTATGGCTTCGGTGTTTCTTCTCAGAGGGAACTCTGAGTATTGTGATTATTTCCAGTGTTTGCCGCTCGCTCTCCCTGTTTTACATACCTTCCATTCCTTCCCCATCCCAGCAAACAATCAGGCGTCTCCGAGGAGCAATAAGAAACACTAATAACCATTTCCTATTTTAAGGATGGAACCTGTGATCATTAAAGAGGCTCCTGAAATAACTGAGACGGGAAACTGTTTCCTAATTTGGCCAAACGAGTCTGTTATGTTCGTTAAACAGAGAAAAAAAGATTTCTGATCACAGTATCTGAACTGAAAATGTTCCTGTTTGTGTTTTCTCTTCAGTGTGGAGTTGGCACAACATGCTTTACCGCCTGTTTCCATGGTGATTATAAGGAGCATGCCCGTCCAGGTCAGGAGTTAACCTCAGTGTTTGTCTCCTCCACCTGCCTTCTGCCACGACTACACTACCCACAATCCCCTACGAACCCCTACGAGCCAACGCTCCAAACACCTTGGTGAAGACGGCGAGCAAAGCGACGCTGCTTTGAGGAGGATCATCATGGCCAACAACACAGCAAACCACGCTGTTGCAGAGGGCAACCATGACGAGGACTTTGGGCTGAACACCAAAGAGCTGACGGCTCTCATGGAGCTCCGGAGCCATGAGGCCGTCAGCAAGATCCAGGAGGATTTTATAGATGTTCAGGGCATCTGTCGCCGCCTGAAAACGTCAACCACCGAGGGTAAGACCCACTCCGCAGACCAAACGAGCTAGATACTTTCATCTTGACATATGTAACGGGGTCCACAATTTAATACCAATGTACCTTATTATTCACACTATTAAGACATGAGCGCTCTGTGTTAGAAGACACATAGAATAGAAGCTGCTGTAGAGGTTGTGGTTGCATTAATCCTCCACCAGATGCCGTCCATCTGGCTTTAGTCATTCAGAAACTCTGTTTGGCCTTCTTTACTTGGCACAGGTCATCTTGTTGCTTCTTCCACTTCTTTACCATTGATTTATTAATGTTGAATTCTCTGGCTGCTGTTCTGTTGCCATGTTCCAATGCATGACTGACTACATTGAGTCTGATCTCTGTGTCATAAGCGTGTCTATTGAAAGGAGTCGTGTTGGGGTGTATATACACACACAAGTGATTTGGGACTGGAATTCCAACAATAGCTTTACTAGAGTTTTTACCACTGTTACTTCGGCGAGGCTAACTTTAGCGTTCTCTTCTCCAGCTCGTAGACAAACTTAGCTCACCATCGGGACAACCTGGCCAATTCTCTTTATATGATGTGTTACTTCTTCCATGTTGCTGCTTGAATGCAGCAGCTGAGAAGACATGTTAATGTTGTCCTTCCTGCTGGGAGATGTAGTCCTTCCTGCTGGGAGATGTAGTCCTTCCTGCTGGGAGATGTAGTCCCTCCTGCTGGGAGATGTAGTCCCTCCTGCTGGGAGATGTAGTCCCTCCTGCTGGAAGATGTAGTCCCTCCTGCTGGGAGATGTAGTCCCTCCTGCTGGGAGATGTAGTCCCTCCTGCTGGAAGATGTAGTCCTTCCTGGTGGGAGATTAGTTTTTCGTTTTGTGTGATTTAGTCCTTCTCTCTAGGAAATGAAGTCCTTTCTGTTGGAAGTTGTCGTTTGTGTTGGAAGTTGTAGTCCTTTTTGGAGGGGGATGTAGTCCTTTCAGCTGGGTCATGTAGTTCCATCCTATCGGGAGATGTTGCCTTCCATGCCAGGAGATGTAGAATGAGCTGTCTTTGCTTTACTTAGAAACATTTTGTTTTATAAATGAATTAGAATGGCAACATGAAAAGTGTGTACAGATATAGTTTCAGTTTCGGGATCTCTGTGGTAAGAAGTGTGAAGATTGAGGGAGCCAGACGTGTTCCGAGTGGCTCTGCTGCGACCTATGGACTCACAGCGAGCAGGATTAATGGCTAAACATGAATCTGACCAAATCGTTACAGCAGTCAGTTCCTCTTTTTCTCTGGAAAAGACGTATCAGAGGATTGAGACCAGAAAATGGCCGACATGATGCTTTTATTTCCCCTGCCTCTCTCCCTCATCTTTTGATCCCTCTGTCACTGTGTTTGTTGCCATTCCAGGATTGAAATTAGTTCCAGCCCGTTCCCCTAATGGCTCCATAGATCATTGCTCTGTTCCATTTAGTAATAAAAAGGCGTTTGTAGTGGCGTCCTCCATGTACGGAGTCACTCATTGTAATGAAGGAAGTGTGATCCTCACTGCAGACACCGGGGGCGCCTAACCAGATAAAAATGTCCTGTTTTTTCTCTGAGGTTCAGCTTGGGGGTAAAGCCCATTCAGATGGATTTTTACCTGCAGATTTTATCTGGGCTTAAACGCTGTGTGTCAATCTTTTAAGTCTGATTTATAAGCCTTTAACTGGGTTTATGAGCCCGACAGGAAGGGATGACTAACCATCAAACGTCAAAATGGATTGATCACATTTGTTTTGCTGCGTTATCAATAACTATCAGACACGGCCTGGACGTATGGAGTGAAAGTCCTCATCGTATCCACGGAACAGCATCACGTTAACTTCCTGTTGACCTGTTTCTGAGTCTGATTTCAACTTTTCCTGATCCGTCAATGATTCTGTCAGTTGAAAAAAATTGCGTTTTGTTTGTCTTGTCCATTAATAGAATCAACATAATGCAGACACGTCCAACTTGCAGGTGCATCTAGATCAGGCATGGACAAACTATTGCCTGCGGGCCACTTGCGGCCCGTTAAACGTGTCAGTCTAGCCCGCTGAATGTTCCGTTCCGTACCGTCATCTTGCGCTTGTTCCGGGGTCGGGTCGCAGGGGCAACAGCCTCAAACGGGCAGCCCAGGCCTCTCTCACCCCGGCTGCATCCTCCAGCTCACCCAGAAGGATCCCAAGTCTTTCCCCGGCCAGCTGTGAGACATAGTCTCTCCAGCGGTTCCGGGGTCTGCCCCTTGATCTCCTCCCGGTGGGATGTGCCCAAAACACCTCGCCCGCGAGGCGCTCGAGGGGCATCCTGACCAGATGCCCGAACCACCCCATCTGGCTCCTCTTGACCTGGAGGAGGAGCGGCTCGACACCGAGCTCCTCCTGGATGGCAGAGCTCCTCAGCCGATCTCTGAGTGAGAGCCCAGCCACCCTGCAGAGGAAGCTCATTTCGGCCTCTTGTACCCGTGATCTCATTCTTTCGGTCACCACCCACAGCTGGTGACCACAGGTGAGGGTAGGAACGTAGATCGACTTGTAAATCGAGAGCTTTGCTTTTCGACTCAGCTCTCTCTTTACCACGACGGAGCGATGCAGCGTCCTAGTTTTTTATCTATCGCACTAGATTTCAGATCTAGCGCCACTAGTTTTGAAATTTAACGCTCTTGATGTAACATTTAGCGCTTGTTTAAAATTTAGGGCGCCATTCTATCGGCCTAATCTAGCGGTTACCAAAGCATGCCATCCATCTGATCCTGTTCCGGCCCTTTTGTCAAATGTTAGAATCAATGTGGCCCGTGATGCAAAAAGTTTGCCCACCCCTGATCTAGATCAATTTGTTTTAACATGTGGGATGATAATCTCATTACATGATTGCCTTTTAAGAACGGCAGGTCAAACTCTATGTGATCGTACATAACGTATCACAAACCAGCAGCCAGACGAAGGCATATGCCTCCATAGACGTAACACGTGAAACACACTAATACATTTTGATGTGTGCAAAATGATCGCAAATTTAGGATGATGAAATGTACCTGAGAAGAATCTAGCCACAAGTTTTTTTTTTTCTAGATGTGAATTTATAATCTCCTGCGCCACAAACCTTGAATACCTAAAATGAAAAGTTATTTTGAGAATGTTTTGATCAGCTCCGCATGTTTTTACCGCTGCAGCACGAGAGAGGTTTGAACTCATCTCATACTGGGACTGGATGACTGATAATGAGGGGTGAGCATGAATTTGTTGGTCTCTTACTTGAAAGAGAACCTGGAGATTAGGTCTCAACCAATTTCAATACCGATTTAAAAGGTCCAGAAAGGGCAGGATACCAAGTAATGGACCAATTTTTGTGTCTTTTTTTTCCTTCTAAATAATCATAAGAAAAAAGATTATTCATGTGTTAAATTTGTCAAAATCAATGCTCATACACAAAACAATATTATATTGAATAACTTGGCAGTAAAAACATGGATCATGATTTACCCATCTGCAGGCGTCAATAGAATAATTTAGAGGAAAAGCAGCCGAGCAGATGAGAAGATATCCGTGAGGACAGTTGGGATATGAAGTGCGGGGATGATGAAGAAAGCAGATCTGAGCACACAGGAGAAACTCAGACCTACATGCAGTGGCGGTGTGTTGGATGGGCTCGCTCTGGACCAGCATCATCCATTCCTGCCACAGTTAATAAGTTTCTGTGACAGCGAGTTGTCCTTTCTCACTGAAATGGCAAATCTACAATCTGCATTTCCTCCGGGACCAGCGGGCTGCTGCCATCACAACAGCAGAAATAAATCTCTGACAGCCGCTTCAGACACCAGCAACGCCATGATCAAGCGAACTTTAGATCTGAGGAGGAAATGTAGATAATCCTGACAGCTGGTGTATTTATAAATCTCCAATTGTGGACCAGAGAGCCTGTGTGACACATGTCTGCTTTCAGGAGTCCCATTAAAACACTCCAGTTTGCTGGAGTGGTGACTCATTGAAATATGTTCTCTCGAAAAAAAAAGAATGCATATCGTTGCTTTTTCTCATCACCTGATACATTTGGCCCATCGTTCAACACCTCATTTCCAAAAAGAAAGTTCCTGCATCTCATCTAATAAACTGTAGTTCTTCTCTAAGTCTTCCAATTGAATTTAATCTAATTTCGTGTCAACAACAAAGTTACCACAAAGTCGTCTCAGAGTTTTACACACAGTAAAAGGCAAAGTTCATAAAAATCCCGATCATCCTACATCAAAAGCAAAACCCTAGAGCCTCCACCTAATTTAATTTTACTACCAGTCAGGGATTGAAGGCATTAGCTTACTACGATCACAGCGATTGTTAGAAGTCCGGGCAATCCATGAGCGGAGATGATGACGTGACGTGGGGGAGGCGATAGCTCAGTGTCAGAATGTTTGCCCTTTGAACGGAAGTTCTCTGGAAGATTGTGGGATTGAATCCCACTGAGCTCATGTCTAGGGAAGACACTTAACCCCCAGTTTCTCCCACTATTAGCACCATTGTGGCAGCCTGCTGAGATGCAATGAAGCACACTATTTTCCACGTTGATGAATTAAGTATGTAAACATAAAACATAAAAAAAAAGAGCGATAAAATGTCCGTCCGCCATGTTTGTAGTTCTGTAGCTGAAAAAGGAGATCGACCATGCTCTATGGTCAGTGTTGGCAACGATTCCCCAGCTTGAGAATTTAAAGACAGTGTTTAGAAAGCTTATCTAGGAAAACTTTGTCTTTACGCTCTATTTTCCGGACTACACCAACTGGTTCAGGCCCAACCAGAAACAAACAATTAAAGCAAAAAAGTACCCAACCAGCAAAAACGACACGAATCCCAATGCTGCGAGGTCAGACTGTTTTTCACACAGGGAAGAAAACATTCTGATGGATCAGGCTAGTGCTAGGTTGTTTTAGGTCGCCCCCTCATCTCAACACAAGCTGGCAGTGTTTTGGTGCGCACACTGCTCATGCTCAGTCACTCTCTTCAACAGGGGGTATTGTGTTTAAGTAAATGCATCAAAGTAAGAGTAAAAAAATGGAATATAAATATAAAAGAATATGCACTAGTTTTACAAAGTTGAGATTACACTGTGTCTACGGCCTCAAATGAGATTTTTAAAAGCCAAGATCAGAAAACCATTCAATATCAATAAAGTTTGTTCTTTAGAGCATGTTGTTCAAAAACATTTTTGTTCTGTTCTGCTTTTGACCAGAAGTCTCCTTATCAGGTCAAAAAGAATGATGTTAATTGGAATCTACGTCACGTTTCATTTGCACGTGACTCTGGTCTACACTGACCCCACGCTTCCCCCACACCGGAGGGTTCCACTGTAAAATCCACAGCCAACTTTTACATGTCTGCTTAAAACTCATTCACACTTTCTTTATTTGCATTGATCATGGTGAGTTTCGTCGCTTCCTGGTGCAAACCCCGGTGGGTTGGATCAGGTGTTGACGTATTGATTAGCAGCTCTGTTGGAGCAGCAGAGTGAGTTTCCAGCAGGTTGTGAAGAATTAATCGAATTCTCGGAAAGACCTTGAATGTGCCATTAAATTCCCCTAGGCGCCAAATTAACCTCTAGTATGTTTTAAAGATTAAATAAAAAAGTCAAATAGAAGTTTTGCTTCCAAATCATAGAATATTATGCAAAATAAAAATGACAAAACTTGACAAATTAAGAACAAACATAACGGTGATCTCACTGCATCTTCATCTCACACCCAGGGAGGTCCTTCAATGTGTGCAGCAAGATGCTGGAGAGCTTTTACCACTTGGTGGTAGTTAGCACCTTGTTCTTCTCTGTGATCTGCTTGGGGAACTGATCAGAACGCTTGGTTCTGTTCTTGGCTGCCAACAGCAGACTTTTGAAGCAATGCTGGAGAGGAGGTCATTGAATAAACTTTTATGAACACAATCTCCGCCCTGCTCTCGACAAGCAGCGAAGCTCCTTCTCTAAGAGAGTCAGGCTGCTTCGCTCAAAATCCACTCGGTACTGGAAATCCTTCCTACCTCATACAATAACACTCTACAATAACTCATCACTGCGTAACAGTGACAGATAACTGTCACTGCTGGACCATGCAAACCATCATGTTGGATTTTCTTGCAAATATTTTTGCACTTTTTGCACATGTCTTTATATTTTTTTTTACTGCTTTTTAATACTGTAGATTTAATTGATTCCCTACTTTGTATTCCTGCTTTACCTCGTATTTCTTAATGGTTAGATCTGCTGCAGCAACAACTAAAGGTCCTGAGTCCGGTATGAAAAGAGTCATTTTGACGTTGATTTTCAGAATCTTCTCATTCATGTTTTATCTTTCTGTTTCCTGTTTATAAAGAGATAAAGAGTGAGATGATAAGTTGTATTGATGGTTTCCCACAGCTCGGTAGGTCACCTGGAAGATTTTAATGAAAGACTTCAGGAAATAATTTTCCTCCACATTTTAACTTCCAGACTCCACCGCCCCTACTTTAGCTGCCAGGATGGCCTCCTGCTGGATGCTGATGAGAACATTTCATGTCTGTCTGCAGGTCTGTCCGGAAACCCAGCAGATTTAGAGAAGCGTCAAACCGTATTTGGAAAAAACTTTATCCCCCCAAAGAAGCCCAAGACTTTCCTGGAGCTGGTGTGGGAAGCCCTGCAAGACGTCACGCTCATTATCCTGGAAGTTGCTGCCATCATCTCCCTCGCCCTCTCCTTCTACCACCCACCTGGAGGCGATAGTTCAGGTGAGTTCACACTTCTCTGAACCTAGCTGTGAATCTTTGAATAGATTTAGGCTGAATCAGATCACAAGTTGCAAATGCCCAATTTTACAAACCAATGATAAAAACAACTGGATAAAAATACAGAAATCATTAATTGCTTACTTAGTACTTTTTCCCGCTCAACTCAAAATTTTGCGTTACATGATCGATTTCTGGAGCCTGAAAAAAGTTGGTTGGGTTTTTTCTGAAAAATTGCATTTGTTTTTATAAACCACGTGATAAATGATCTTTTATTGATTGTGTCTGGTTCTCCTCAGAGTGCGGCCTGTCTGAGGAAAACGGAGAGGAGAATGGTGAGGCTGACACTGGCTGGATCGAGGGGGCGGCCATTCTGTTCTCGGTTATTATTGTGGTTTTGGTCACAGCCTTCAATGATTGGTCGAAAGAGAAGCAGTTCCGGGGCCTCCAGAGCCGGATCGAACAAGAGCAAAAATTCACTGTCATCCGCCAAGGGCAGGTGATCCAGATCCCAGTTGCTGAATTGGTGGTTGGAGACATCGCTCAGATCAAATATGGTATGGAGCGCAGACCCGAAGGCTAACTGGTACACCAAACTACCATTTGAACGGTCCCTGTTCGGACTGTCTCCTATTTTTTATAGTCTGTTTTAGCATGAATCAGAGTTTGTAGGGAAGTCTTTTTGTTCTGGTCTTGAGAGATGAAGCTCGAGTTTCTACCCTGTGCAGGAGACCTGCTGCCTGCTGACGGAATCCTGATCCAAGGCAATGACCTGAAGATCGATGAGAGCTCTCTGACTGGAGAGTCTGACCAGGTTCGGAAGTCTTTGGAAAAGGATCCAATGTTGCTGTCTGGTAAGTACCTAGACACAGTTTTTCAATCTAGTTTTATTTCTCACATCCTCCATCCAGCAGTATCTCAGAGGGCTTCACATGCAATTATTCAGACAGAAAAACACAATCAGGAAGAGTAAAAACTAAATCAGGGGTCAGCAATTTTCAAGCACGAAGAAACCTTATGGGGATCCACACAAAAGAGAGATCCCTTCACCAGGACGAGCAGCCAATGTGTCGAAGTCTGTTGATTAAATAATAGCTTATTCTATTCTACAGCTTGATATCTGAAGAAGTCAGTAGATGAGCTCCATTCTGATGGAAACGGGATGGTAAATCAAACCCAAAGAGTCATCTGGACTCAGTTTTGATCGCAAAGAAAGCGGCAGAAGACACAAATGCTTTTTGACTTCTAAATAAAAGATATTGTGGTACAGTAGGTTATATCACCCAACAAGTAAAGAGGGGGGCGGTGGGACGGTGTTTGAAAAGTAACAAGATTTACGGATCCCTATGTTGAATGAATGATGATAGATAGTTATTGACACTCCATACATGTTTAAGCTCCATACCGTTCCGTTCCGTCATCTTCCGCTTGTTCCGGGGTTGGGTTGCAGAGGCAACAGCCTCAAGCGGGCAGCCCAGGCCTCCCTCTCCCCGGCTGCATCCTCTAGCTCACCTGAAAGGATCCCAAGTTGTTCCCCGGCCAGCTGTGAGACATAGTCTCTCCAACGGGTCCCGGGTCTGCCCCTTGGTCTCCTCCCGGTGGGACGTGCCCGAAACACCTCGCCCGCGAGGCGCTCGGGGGGCATCCTGACCAGATGCCCGAACCACCCCATCCGACTCCTCTCGACCTGGAGGAGGAGCGGCTCGACACCGAGGTCCTCTCGGATGGCAGAGCTCCTCACCCGATCTCTGAGTGAGAGCCCAGCCACCCTGCGGAGGAAGCTCATTTCGGCCGCTTGTACCCGCGATCTCATTCTTTCGGTCAGCACCCACAGCTGGTGACCATAGGTGAGGGTAGGAACATAGATCGACTTGTAAATCGAGAGCTTTGCTTTTCGGCTCAGCTCTCTCTTTACCACGACGGATCGATGCAGCGTTTTAGTTATTGCTGATGCCGCACCGATCCGCCTGTCGATTTCTCCATAACAATATACCAATATCTCTCCATACCAAAAGCTCCATACCAATATGATGTAATGATGGATGATTGGTGTTGACAAATTAAAGAGACAACGATGGAGTGACTGCTCCCTTTGCAATTTTTTTTTTTCACCAGGAACTCACGTGATGGAAGGATCTGGTAGGATGGTGGTGTCAGCTGTTGGTGTCAACTCTCAGACTGGCATCATCCTCGCCCTGCTCGGTGCCAGTGCCGGAGAGAACGATGAAGAGAAGAAGGAAAAAAAGAAGGAAGAGAAGAGGAAAAGTAAGATGTGAAAGAGAATCCGTGTCGCACAAACACAACTCGTGTCCACACATGGCTGCTAGTCTGAGCTGTGCGCGTAAGGTTTATAAGCTCGCTTGTTTGAGGTCTTTAGCAAGGAATTAGTAAAGAGGGCATTGAAGAGGATGAAGAGTGGAAAGGCACTCGGACCTGATGACATACGTAACGAGGTATATCATCATGTTGTCTCCAGTCTGAACTGATAGTGGCCTAATTGAAACCTGTCGGTGAATAAATGAGACCAGAGATGTGTTTCTCTTGCTCACCTGTTCGTACTCCGCTCTGGTAACTAGTTAATTTTTCACTTATATTCTATTTGAATTAAACAGAATCAACTGAACCTGAAATAAGTGTTAGATTTGAGCTTTAACCATGCAGTTGTTAGTCTTTGTGTGGAGACTCGTAGCTACTTGGCAGACGCGTTTTCATGCTAGCTTCTTCTCATCTGCAGACACAAGGAATATCTTTAATGTTGCATTCCTCATCGTGGTCTCATTTATCTGATTACACCGACATGACACCCATTAAACACGTTATAAACACAACGTCCCCCAAGAGTGAGTTTTAGCATGTACTAAACTGGTAATGAGCCTATTGCAGTCGGTCTCTATTGCTTTTGATTTGCTTGTTTTCATGCTAACTTCCTTTTACTCATTTTGTTTCCTTTAGTTTGTTTTGTCTGATCATTTGTTTTATTGGCCAAAGTTTGAGTTTGTCAGGCATTCATTGTGAACCGGCCGAATGCACCGGCTCAGCAGAGAGAGACTCTTCCAGTCATTAGATCAGACATCTAAAGTCTTTCTGAGGAGACCCATGTCCAAATTACTGCTTAAAATGTTCTGATTTCATTCATCACTTTACAAATTTCATCTCTCACACACATCATGGACATAAATGACAGATCTTCTCCAAAAGGGTACGGAATAAGTAGGTGGGATTTTTAAAGTTCAAATTGGGTAAAAAGCCTTCTGGGCAAAAACAATTGCTCAGTTTAAAATCTATGCAAGTCGCTCTAAAAAGAGACTTCAGAACAAGTATAACATAATTTTACATATAGGGTTCCAGATAGAGTTAGATGGAAGAAACTGACTTGCTGTGGCGACCCCTGAAGGGAAATCCAGAAAGGAGAAGAAAAATAGAAGAATGAAATGATAACTGACTAAACAGTCAAACAGAAGGTGAACCTGGGCTCACACTCCAATTGCAAAACACAAGTTATATCCTACTTTTCCGTTCACCTTTTCCACACTGCACTTACTAGCAGAATTCAGTATTTTGGATTTCAAAAAAAAAAGAAGAAAAAAAAACCACAAAGTCACCGAAAGGATGATCTAGAGATGTACTTCCACCTCATCCCCCGGACAAAGTTGGGTCCAAATTAAACTACTTAAGGTACACAGGTCTTATGTTGGACAATCCTGGATTACATCATCTCCATTCACCATGACATAGAACATGTTTGTAGCATGTTATAGAAGGGTTTCATTCCAAACTCAAAAAAGTTCAGATAAAAAAAAGAGATTGGTCTTGTTTTGAAGGCTCCTCAGTCCAGTTTAGATAAAAACGACTGGTTCTTGCGTCTCTCTCCTCTGATCCGTCCATTCCCGCCCACAGAGCACACACACAACACACACACACCTGTGGGTTTCTGTCAGTTTGAACTTTGTGTTTTCCCTCAGTTTGATTTGACTTTTTTTCTTTTTGAGCCATTTTATCACCATTCCGCCCTCTCTCTCTGTCCGAACAGGTAAAAAACAAGGATCCCTTGAAAATCGCAACAAAGGTAACCCCTTCATTCAGCCATCTGTCCCACTCACCCACTTCATCCCCCGTTTCTCACCCCCCAGCCAGCGGCAGGAGGGGGCAGTGTTCTTTCCATTTCTCTCTGTCTCTTTGTGTGTGTGTCTCTCACTCTGCTGTAAGAAGGGGATGTTCTCTCACTTTGCTTTACCTGTCCAAGGATGCAACTCTCAACCTTCACGTCTCAGTCGTACCAATCCAAGTTTATTTATACAGCCTAATAATCCAACAAAGCTGTTTCAACGGCCTTCACACATGAAATTGAACAAAGAAAACAAAGACACAAAAAAAATCTCCTGGTATACTCGATTTTTCTGTCAACTAGTATATTCAGTTGTCTGGTTATGAGTAAACAGTTTTATCGTTCAGACAAATAAAAGATCAATATTTGTGCAATTTTGGGAAAATAACACATCTTTGTAAGATTTTCAAATGATTAAGTGTCATGAAGATCTTTGCTTTAGTTTATCAAGGTTTTATTGTAACCCAGGACATGTGTCCACTTTGTCCGCCAGTTAATGTGAATGCGATCGATCGGTTTTGGCGTATGAGGTGTGAATAGAGTTTTAGAGTTAGAAATAGAACGATATTTGGAGTAAAATCTGTTTGCTTTCCAAATTGTGACAAATAATTCTGACCAACACCCAATGGGATCAGCTAATTGGAAGTTCTTCCCAAAGGCGCTGCTGCAAAACCCCACCAAACTCGAATCACAGGAAGCTCTGGGGAGTTTTCCATCACCAGCAGAACCACTCAGATGTCTATGCTCATTAAATGTAACAGACGAGTTTGGGCAAGTTTACTCAGAAACTGTCATTTAGATTACGATGGATTTATTAGACGAGATTTCAAATCCAGGTTCACAAAGTAGCATTTGCACGGTGAATCCAAACTTGTTTATGTGATGAACGTAAAGTCTGAAATCAGCCAACTCCCCTCCATGTTCGATATGATTTGACACATGTCCAGTGCTTCCCTACAAGCTGCCTCCAAACACAGACACACACACTCCTCCCCGCCTCCTGTGGTTAAAGCATCTGCTGGAGACAGGATGAGAATCGCACGGCTCATCATACTCAGAAGTAAATCTGGTATTTTCCTTCAGCTCTACAGATTTTTAACCTTCACTCGCTGTGAAAAAATCCAGCTTTGTCCATATAGGCAGGTGAACCCAAAGCAGAAATTTACGTCTGGTGGTGTTATGTATTTCACCAGCTGAAACAGCTCAGTGTTTATTATCGCTGCCTCCAGTCTCCCCAGTAAAACACACCAGACTCAACAGCCGATCAAGTTCTATATAGTAGTTCTCATTTATCAATGTAGCACATGACAAAATATGGCTGCATAGGTGGTATATGACCAAAACAATACAATCATCTAGAAATTATGACACGGACAGTCATGGCGACAATATATAATGAAGCTACTGTTTTAATAATTATTTGTCAGATCGATAAAACTAAAATCTTTGCCAACAGTTTGATCTTGCATCATGAGGGTTTGTTTACTCCACAGAAAGCAATTACTTTTTGCTCTAACCAATCACTGCTTTCTCTCGATTTACAAGTCGATCTACGTTCCCACCCCCACCTATGGTCACCAGCTGTGGGTGGTGACCGAAAGAATGAGATCGCAGATACAAGCGGCCGAAATGAGCTTCCTCCACAGGGGCCGGGCTCTCACTCAGAGATTGGGTGAGGAGCTCTGCCATCCAGGATTGAGAGGAGCCAGATGGGGTAGTTCGGGCATCTGGTCAGGATGCCCCCCACCCCAAGCGCCTCGCTGGTGAGATGTTTCTGGCACGTCCCATCGGGAGGAGACCAAGAGGCAGACCCCGGGCCGCTGGAGAAATGTCTCACAGCTGGCCGGGGAACGACTCGGGATCCTTCCGGGTGAGCTGGAGGATGCAGCCGGGGTGAGAGAAGCCTGGGCTTCCCTTCTGAGGCTGTTGCCCCCGCGACCCGGCCCCAGATAAACGGAAGGCGATGGAACAGAATGGAACAATCACTGCTTTCTAGTTTAAATCAGACATGTGTAATGTAATAAAATATGGTTCAGTGGGTAGGGCGAGCGTCCCGTAACCGGAGGGTCGCAGGTTTGATCCCTCGCCTGATATTTATGAAAAACAAGTCAGGTGTATTGAAGAAGTATAAAAAGAAAAGCAGAGCTGCAGGAGATTGACTCCCCTGCTTCAGAATGAAAGAATAAATAAAGTACCTATGTCCTAAAAGGGAAGTTAGTCATTTCAGTGGATGCTCAGGCTGCTCAGACACGATGTTCCAGATCTTAGCACATGCAGCCAAGCCGGTGTGTGCGAGTTGCATCCTTGCAGCATTGGTCCTGTTTGTGTACCTTCAGTTCTTTTTGGGCTTCACTCCTCATTTCTGCCACTATTGCCTTCTTGCAGGTGTTGCTCAAGACTCCATGTTATCTCGTCCTCACTGTTTCACTCTTCTCCGCTCCTCTACAGCTCTGCAGCCTCCTGACTCTCTGTCGTGGCTCTGCATTGCTGTCTTCTTTCCATTCTTTTTGGGGTGATCCTTTGGGTTTATCTTTTGCTAAGTTGCACTTTTATTTTGGTTGTCAGACACACCCTCCCTCTGCCCGCCATGCGTTCGGTTCTGTCGTTGGTCAGTGGGTCTCAGTCCTGTTCGTGTGAAGCTGTGTCGGTTAGTTCTATGTTGTGGCTTGTCTTCAGAGTTGCCCATGTGCATAAAGCTCCACGGCTTCCTGGTTTGACACATGATTCATTCTCACATCCAGAATGTTAAATGTCATGTTGAGGTCATGTTGTTGTGAACTGGTTCTCTAATCTGTGTGTTAAACTAATGATTAACCCGACAGGGGTGACAATGCTCGTCGCCTCACGTTGCTTTTAACCTCTACGTTCACAAATTAAGCTCCTCACACTGGTTCTGACGAGGTTAAAAATAAGAAACTGTCATTTATTTATACGTTTTTTTCAGGATTTGTTTGAGTGTGATGGCAGGTTGATCTAGTTTTATTTTTGGAAAATACGAATTGTTCAAAAAGCACAAAGTCAAAATAAAAAAAATAGAGTTAAAAGCCCGAAAAAAGCAATTCAGTAAGTCTTTGTTTAAACATTCACTGTCCTAGCAGACAGTCATCAAACGACCCGGTTTTCAGTTGTAAATGTCAGACAATAAAACAGCTTGTCTGTGGTTTGTTTGTTTGTTTGTTGACACTGTTAATCACACATTGACACAGTCTGAGCCAGAACTTTCCTGTCCTTAGAGCATCCTTCTCAGGTAGAAAAAAATGTCCTTAAAAAAACAAGCTGGAGGTAAAAAGAGAATAAATCTGATGAAGATGCAGTAGGGGAAAAGTAATTAGATGCATGGAATATTATTATCAATTGATAATAATCTTAATGCATTGGATGCATTCCGTCGTCTTCCGGTCATCCGGGGCCGGGTCGCGGGGGCAGCAGCCTCAGACGGGAAGCCCAGGCTTCTCTCACCCCGCTGCATTCTCCAGCTCACCCGGAAGGATTCCAAGCCGTTCCCCAGCCAGCTGTGAGACATAGTCTCTCCAGCGGGTCCGGGGCTCTGCCCGAAACACCTCACTAGCGAGGCGCTCGCTAGTGAGATGCCCAAACCACCCCATCTGGCTTCTCTCGACCTGGAGGAGGAGCGGCTCGACACCGAGCTCCTCCTGGATGGCAGAGCTACTCACCTGATCTCTGAGTGAGAGCCCGGCCACCCTGTGAAGGAAAAGCTCATTTCGGCCGCTTGTATCTGTGATCTCATTCTTTCGGTCACCACCCACAGCTGGTGACCATAAGTGAGGGTTGGAACATAGATAGACTCGTACATCGAGAGCATATCACTATCATCAGGACCAATTGGGGATTCAGTGTCTTGCTCAAGGACATCTCAGCATGCTGTCTGAGTGGGGGATCGAACCAGCGACCTTCCGGTTACATGACTGTCGCCCTACCCACCGAGCCATCCTTTCCCCAATAAGGCAAAAAATGATTAGTTCCCCCAGTAACTAATATTTTATTAGTTACTGGGGGAACTAATCAGTTCACTAATCTGTTCATAATTAGTTACCAGTAAAGGATCTGCAGATGGAAACCCAGTGCACAATATACTTCCCCCAGTTTCTGGCTGCTATGAACTACTTATTTATTTACTTCTTGTAGTTATGCAACTGTGCTCGAAGTCCAACCAGAGTCATACAAAATTACAAAAGAGAAAAGAGTGAAGACCTACAAATTACCAACGACTCCAACTGGTTTTACAGCAGGGAAAATAAGTATTTGACACATCAGGGTTTTTTTTTATCAGTAAGGAGTCTTCAAAATGGGCTGTTGACATAAGTTTTTCCCCCAATGTAGCCATCAAGTCAAACAATATAGAACATTTTAGTGTACAAGTTGACTGGTAATAAAGAAGTTAAATAACAGGGAATACATACAGAACGCTTTATTACTTAGTAGAAAAATATTTTGTGGAGGAAACGGCTTCTAGACACCATTTGTATGGTGAAGGCGCAGGAGTCATTCTGGACTATCCTTCCACATAAATCCTCTTTGAATCTTGGAAGATTTTTCTATCAGATGATGGTCAAGGGATTAATTTCCTTTCTTTGAAACCACCTCATTGTTTGCTTGGCCTTGTGTTTGGGATCATTATCTTGATAAAAATGTCTACCCATCCAGAATATCCTGGAATGTCCTTTCACAAAGCCTTCAATATGCTTGCCAGGACCCCCTGTTAAATAACAGCCCTCAACTATGATTCTTCAGCCCTCCAAACTTAAAATGTTGGCATGGTGTTCTTGGACGTCAGTCTCCTAATAAACTTCAGGCTTTGCCAAATGCTGTTTTCAAGCTTTTTGCCTCGACTTGCTTTTTGTTCACCAATAATCTTGCGTGGTGAGTGTGCATGGATTCCGAGGTGGTTTCATGCATTGCTTCTATTTTTCATAAAAAGAACAGCAGCTGCTGAGACGTTTTCCTGAAATTCTGCCAGTTTCCTCTGTGTAAGGGGGACTTTGGTGCTAGCGAACGGTGTGCCCGCTCTCGCTTCGTCTAACTCGTTTTAATGGCAAAATGTAGCTCTTCAGGGAGCCATAAGGAGAAAAAACTCAGGTCATTTCCCTCAGGAGGCGAATGTTCTTCCTTCGCCTCCAGATCCCCCAGATTATCATGACGTTCTATGGTTGTAGCGATCTATCATCGCTACCAGGTTTTTTAATTTAACTTCTGTGGGATTTGTTGCATCCTTTAGCGCTGAGATTCCCTGCTTTGTCTCATTTAGCCTCTATTCGTGGCTGTCTCAAAAATTGCCATGTTTTTAAATCTGTTCTGAAATTGGTCCCAGTTCTCATCAATCTGGCTGGAAATATTTACTGTAATTTTACCCACAGCGTCACGAACAGAAAGCAGATCATTATGATCTGTTATAGATTGTGGATCAGTACGCTTTGACCTCAGCTATGCAAAGGAAACTGACCACGCTTTTCCAGAGCACCCACGACATGGCTCTTTTCATGTGGCATTGCATCTGATTGTCCCAGCTGTCAAAATAGCTGTTGATAATCATTTCTGCTTCGGAAATCAATCAAAATACGGAGTTTTTTTTCTTAAGTAGGGTTTAGTCTGTGATTAGGTGGACCGACTTTCCTGTGGCGTGTCTTCATGCCACCATCTCAAGAACCTCCTTAGAGAACTCTCATAATTTACTCTCCAGTAACTCCCCAATAAATACATACTTGGCAACATTGCTAGATCCAACACAATTCACAGTCCTAAAGCTCATAGAGAGAGGGGTTTATCAGTCCTGACAGATTTCAGATGATTATTTGGATCTCTGTAACATTTTGCAGCTTGTTTTTTTTTTTTAAATGTATTTAATGCAAATATTCTGTTTCATTACATTATTTCCTATAAGTCAACCTCCGTAGTTAATGTTCTGATTTTTATTATGTGTTAATTCAATGTTTAATGGCTACATCTGGTGGAAAAGCCCATTTAGAAGACCCCTTATTCATAGAAATGATAATGTGTTCGATACTTATTTACCCTGCGTATGTCTGTGATCGTTGTGATATAGATTGTTTTACTTTGTGAGCTAAGACTTGTTGGTGTTCATATTTCTTTCCATCAACCCTAAAGACTCCAAATTCCTGCTTACTTTTGTTTAGCTAGTACCAAAGAGAAAGCAGCAGGAAGTTTCAGATCTACCTCTCTGGTAGTAAAACGCAAATACAAAATTTGTTTATGCAAATGAGGAGCAGCATGAAGCGTAACGAATCACATGCCAAAGCTCAAACAACTCTGTATGTCTACACGCACACACAAATGTGTGCATAGTTATACACATGCACAAATATGTCATGTGTGAATACACACATACATGTGTGTGTCTTTGACACAAATCTTTTTAGCACACTCACAAGACGTCATAATCGGTAAAAAATATTCCCGATCGGCACCGATTGATTTCTGTCTGAAAGCATCTGGCAAACACTCAGATTTGCAGAGTTTCATCAAAGCACCACCGTGCTACATCACTGCATGGTGATGTAGCATCACTGTATGGTGATGTAGCATTGTTGGGTCCTAGTAAGTACACATATACACAGATGATATGTGTGAGTGACAGGGAGTTCTGCTGCTGTTCCCAAACTATCTGTGACCACATGAAGTCATCTGGATCTGACCACAGATTGTGATGGATGAATGATGTGTGATGATGTTGCTTTACTCTCTGCATAGAACACGTGGCTGTGCCATGAATAAAACTCTGCGGTCTCCTTAGCTAAACTGTGACGCTCAGTGTGTAACACTTTCTCTTCCTCTCTTCCTTCATTCCCAAACCCTGCCCTTTCTTTTGTTGTTCACAATACACTTTTTTTTTTCGTCATTCACATTTTTCTCCATCTTTTCCAAACCTCATCCTGGTCCATCTTATTACACCCTCTCTACTGTTTGACTTCGCCTCCTGACCCGACCGGTATGTCCCTCACCTGCCCCCCAACACTTTTCCAAGCAGCAAAGACCCAGGACGGTGTCGCCCTGGAGATTCAGCCTCTGAAGAGCGAGGACACTGTAGAGTTGGAGGAGAAGGAAGAAGTCAAACAGGTGAAGAAGGTCGTCACCAAGAAGGAGAAGTCTGTGCTGCAGGGCAAGCTGACCAAGCTGGCTGTACAGATTGGGAAGGCTGGTAAGAAAGATTCACACACACACTCACACAACACACACACAAAATATTCACTCAGATCAAATCAAACCAGATTAAAAGTGTCTTCTTTGGTCAGAAAGAGCCAGCGGAACGGACTGTAAAGCCTTAAAGAACGCTCTGCTCATTTTAGTCTACCTGGTGTAATGGTGGCTTAAATGTGATTGGTCAAATGTTTTAAAACAGACATTTGGAAGCAGCGTATTTTTCAGATAGCCCATTAAAGAAAGTGAAGAGTCCATTTGTAAATATTTTATAAATATTAATGGCTGAAATATAATTATCACCAAATATTTTTTAGTCCAGCAGAGAAGGCTTTGAAGACATTCCCGCTCTGCCACTGGTAAATCTGCCCTTAGTCTGAGACACAACGTCTAATGAGGCGGTGTGTTTCACTCTATAAGACACACCTAAAAGCTTTTAATTTTTAGGTGCACCTTATCAGTATTTATTAATTATGGTTGCCATAGTCAGAGGCGTTGTGTTGTATTAAAGTAACAGCTGTAAAAGTTAAGGTATTGTTGGAATTCCAGTCACAAAATACACTCTTACAACACAGAGTTTAACAGAGCAACAGAAAATTCACAAATTTCCCAAGTGTGAGATCAATAAAGTAATTCTAATCTAAATCTAATCTAAATTCAATATGAAAGAATAAATGGTACGGAGTTTAGCGCAGCGCCATGGATGCCTAACGCAGCCTCAGCCACCGCAGTAGCTTCTATGTCAAAATAAAAAAATGGTGGTGTGAACTAAGTATGAAAGTAGTTTTAAAATAGGCCATTAAAATCTTATTTATTCAGTTTCCCTTTGTTTCAGACATAAATTTCTCCCTCCTTTTGCTGCCCGCCTGCCTGCCACCGGGGCTTGTGAACGACACAGTGTAAATTTTGTTTGAGGTCACAAACGCAGTGTAAACACAGTGTATCAAGTTAGCAAAGCTATTGCATACTCAATTGGATTCTTATTGTGGTTAATTTACAACAAATGGCCCTCCCTGTTGAAGGGAGGGACAGACTGTCAATGGAGCACGTGCACAAAAACGCTTCCTGCTTATGTCAGAATGGGGGCGTGTCAGGAGACAAAATCCTTGGCTAAGAACAACCTGGCATTTGAAGAGCATCTGAATACTTGACGGTAACATTCTCAAATGACTCAAACATGCGGGAATGAAAGAGAACACCGCTTCAGGAATGTTCAGGAAGGTAGAAACCTCCAAAAAGTGGATTTTGGATGAACATCCCAGCCACTGTAACTTTGGTTCAAACTTTTCTTTCAAAACATAGAATAGAGTTGGGTTTAAAACATTAGTTTTCTTCCAACACAGAGCTACACTTTGCACCGGGACACCTCGACCGCAGTAAAACATAAACTAATAAGAATATTTTAGCCACTGCTGGGCCGTAATTCTTTTGTGGTTTCAGTGAATTATGAGTCTGGCGGAGGCAGGCCGTCAGCAGGGAGAGTAAAAGATGAAAGTCTGCACGTTAACACTTAGTTTTGATAGCTGATAGAAGGAGAGGAGGAGAGGGCGAAAGGGGGGTCACGCTTAACAAAGAGGCTTTTGTGGAGAAATGAGAGCGAGGAAAATGTTATTACATGTTTCTCCGACAGCTGGGACACAGTCTGCCAGGAGCGACACCAACCAGCTTATTTCAAATTACAGCTTTTATTTCATTAGTTTAAACATAAAAAACACACTGCATCAGTCCTCTGCCCGGCCTAATTGATCATTCCAAGTGATTTGAACTCTTCATAGAGATATTTTATCACTTATTTGTGGAACTAAGTTCCCCCACACCATAGTCAAAGACCATATACTTTTATGAGACAGATTTTAATGTGAAAGTAAGAAAAAAATGTATATTGAATGGATGTTGGTTGGATTTTATTGATGCTACTGCTCTTATTAATACTGCTTTTGTCGATGCTCCTATTAGATTTCTTTTTGTAAGCAGATAAAGAAGAAAACAAACTGTATTTAAACCTTTTATTTTAGTCCGGTTTTACCCTCTTTGACATTCGGCTACTGCTCAAATAAATAAATTCCACTCAAAGAGAGGAATCGCTGCATCTTTAACAGAATAAAGTTAGATTTTTTTTAGGACTTTTGAAGATAAAGTCAGAGAGGTTGGATTGAGATGGTTTGGACCTGTACAGAAGAGAGAGAGAGAGTACATCGGCAGAGGATGCTGGGTTTGGAACCACCAGGAAAGAGGACTAGAGGAAGACCAAAGAGGAGGTTCATAGATACAGTGAAGGAAGACATGAAGATATTTGGTGTGACCGAAGAGGATGCAGCAGATAGGGTTAGATGGAAGGAACTGACTTGCTGTGGAGACCCCTGAAAAGAAATGCAGAAAGAAGATTTTTATAGAACTTTTCAGAACTCTCAAGAAAAATAAAAAGAAACACATTTGGACAGATCATGTTCAGGGGATGGGCCACATCTGTTGACACTCGTTTGCTTGTTTCTGCAAATTAAATCAAGTTTTATTTCTTCAATTCACAACAGAAGCCTTCAGATACTTTAACAGTCTAATTCCATCCGATTTACTGCAGCACATTTCTAATCCAATTTGAGCAAATCCATTTTACGGTCTATATTAGTCCAATTTCTAATAACTGTACTCCCATAAACCAATTCATAACAATAATTACAGAGCTGAGAAAATGACTGATTACATCAAATTCTTTCTTTTCTATCTTCTGTCCTGGAGGTGTTTGTTCATCCAGGCTGTATGTGATTGGAAACGGGCCGTATCAGTGAAATAATTACACTCACTGATAACACAAACTGATCCAATGATAACTCACTGATGACACATTCAGCAAACAAGGACATTGTCTACGTACCTTGTTAATGTTAAAGCTCTCGTCTCATTTTCAGAGTTTTCTACTTTTAGATACTGATGCGAGTGCTTTGTATTTGTTTACCATTTTATTCCAACCTTTATGAAACTCGTTTGTTCCACTCAGGTCTGTTCATGTCGGCGATCACCGTCTTCATCCTCATCCTCTACTTTCTCATCGATACCTTCGGCATCCAGGGTCGGCGCTGGCTGGCTGAATGCACGCCCATCTACATCCAATATTTTGTGAAATTCTTCATCATCGGTGTGACAGTGTTGGTCGTGGCCGTACCCGAAGGCCTACCGCTCGCTGTGACCATCTCGCTGGCTTATTCTGTGAAGGTACTAAGCAGACAGGAAGGTGGAGCTGTGGCTAATCCCGCTGAGAACCTCCTCTGATATCCTCCTTTTGCCTTGTTTTTAGAAAATGATGAAGGACAACAACCTGGTGCGCCACCTGGATGCCTGTGAGACCATGGGCAACGCTACAGCCATCTGCTCGGACAAGACGGGCACGCTCACCATGAACCGCATGACCGTCGTGCAAGCGTACATTGGTGACACTCATTACAAAACTATTCCTAACCCTGATGCTATTCCTCAAGACACACTGGAAGTTTTAGTCAACAGCATTTCCATCAACTCTGCGTACACCACCAAGATCCTGGTAAGACACCAAACGATTCACAGGCTTTATTTGAACAGATCAGGACATTATTTCTGACCTTAAAATGTCATTAATTACATTACAAAGTACCTCTCTGACAAAGTATCTGAGTTAGTAACTCAGTTACAATATCATAAAAATAATTGATTACAAACTAAAGTGACTTTGATTGTACTTTTTATTAAAAATGGATGTGAAAATGTTTTATTATATGTTTGCATGCCTGTTTCAGAGCGACATTTGAACCTTTCAGCCTTCCATGTATTTTACGTTGTAACGTGATACATGTAAAACCAAAGTTTTAGGGACGGCAGCTCTGAGCTTTCTGTACCTTAATGCACAATTAATGAGATTTTGAACATTTACTTTGCGGGTCAGGGACAGGGTCCTGCCCCAAGTGGAGGAGTTTAAGTATCTCGGGGTCTTGTTCATGAGTGGGGGAAAGATGGAGCGGTAGATCGACAGGCGGATCGGTGCGGCATCAGCAATAACTAGGACGCTGCATCGGTCCGTTGTGGTAAAGAGAGAGCTGAGCCGAAAAGCAAAGCTCTCGATTTACCAGTCGATCTACGTTCCTACCCTCACCATGGTAACCAGGATCTACGTTCCTACCCTCACCTATGGTCACCAGCTGTGGGTGGTAACCGAAAGAATGAGATCGTGGGTACAAGCGGCCGAAATGAGCTTCCTCCGCACGGTGGCTGGGCTCTCACTCAGAGATCGGGTGAGGAGCTCTGCCATCCGGGAGGAGCTCGGTGTCGAGCCGCTCCTCCTCCAGGTCGAGAGGAGCCAGATGGGGTGGTTCGGGCATCTGGTCAGGATGCCCCGCGAGTGCCTCGCAGGCGAGGTGTTTCGGGCACGTCCCACCGGGAGGAGACCAAGGGGCAGACCCCGGACCTGCTGGAGAGACTATGTCTCACAGTTGGCCGGGGAACGACTTGGGATCCTTCCAGTGCATCCTAGAGGATGCACTGGCTGCATCCTCCAGGTGAGTTTGAGGATGCAGCCGGGGAGAGAGAGGCCTGGGCTGCCCGTTTGAGGCTGTTGCCCCTGCGACCCGACCCCGGAACAAGCGGAAGATGACGGACCGGAACATTTACTGAGAACAAACATACAAATAAGAGGAAAAAAAAATCAGTCTAGTAAGTCTGTGTGGAGTTTGAGTTCCGAGTGAGGTCACAGGGAGAAGATTTAAAGGAGGAAATTTTAAGTACTAGGGTTAGCGGTCCAGACTAATGGAGAGTAAGGATGTCCTGATATAATGTTGATATTTTTTCAGACTTTTTTGTTATAGTTATTAAAGGGTGGTTTTGATAAGGTGCCTATGATACAAAACCTTGAAACGTTGTGATTTGGTGAAAGTTTAAAATGTTTTTCAGCCTCCAGAGAAAGAGGGTGGCCTCCCCCGCCAAGTAGGCAACAAGACTGAGTGCGCCCTCTTGGGTCTGGTCCTTGACCTGAAGAGGGACTACCAGTCAGTTAGAGATGAGGTTCCAGAGGAGAAACTCCACAAGGTTTACACCTTCAACTCCTCCCGCAAGTCCATGAGCACCGTGCTGAAGAAGGCCGATGGAGGCTTCCGCATGTACTCCAAAGGAGCGTCTGAGATCATCCTCAGAAAGTAAGAGAGAAAGTAAATGCTTGCCTGTCTGCAAGGAAAGCTCTGCTCATGTAATGTCTCCATCCTGCAGGTGCTCCTTCATTTTGGACAAAGACGGAACGCCCCGAGTGTTCAAACCAAAAGACCGAGATAACATGGTAAATACAGTGATCGAACCGATGGCCTGTGAAGGACTGAGGACCATCTGCGTGGCGTTCAGAGACTTTCCTGCAAATGCCGACGAGCCCAATTGGGAACACGAGAACGAGATCCTTACCGACCTCACCTGCATTGTCGTGGTTGGGATAGAGGATCCCGTCAGACCCGAGGTACGGTAAAACCCAGCAATCACCGTAGCAACCAGAGGTATCTGCTTATCGATCATCTGCGATCTGAACAAAGGCTACTTCTAGAGTGTCTAACTTCGATACATTAAAAAGATATTGTTATCCGATGCCATTTTCAATACCTCAAAAAAAATACAACACGCCTAGAAGATGCGTGTTTACTTAATTTATCACCAAAATAAGAACAAAATGCCTCCGCCTGCCCTGTAATCACACACTGTATTAATACTGAATGCTGGAGCTCTGTGTCATACGTGTAAGGTTTACATTTTAATCGGTTCATCGATAGTTACATTCAAATCCCTTCCGTGTTTCAACCTTTGTGACCTTGATCTTTTGTCGCTTAAGCCTGAAAACCTAGTCAGTTCATCTCTAGTTGGAACTGAGTGACTGTGGGCATTCTTAAAATCCCCTCAGTGAATTTGGAGATGGCGTGTCTCTAATTCAACATAAAAGCAATAAAAGCCAAAAACTAAAGTTCAAATCTTCTGTGTTTTCAAATAAAATTAAATTCTAACACGTCGCTGGAAAATTTACATTTTAAACATAACAATTGTATTAAGCAACAAATATATTTTGTAAAATCAAATGACATTTTGAGCGCTGATTTAACTGCATCAACATAGTCAGAATCAGCTAATACCTAAACGCCGAAAAATGTGCTTCAACCTTCCGCTAAGTCACAAACTTAATCAGTTCATCTATAGTTGGTATTGAGTAACTGAGCAGGATTATGAAATATCGGTTTGGGAGTTACCGCATTCCCAAGAATTTGTAACCTCAGCTGATCTTGATCTTTGGACACACGACACCAAAAATCTGATCAGTATATGTATAGTTGGTACTGAGCAACAGTGGCATGTTAGTTACATCAAAATAATTTGGGAGATCTCGTGTTCACAAAAGTGTTACAGAAGCATGCACACGCAACCTGAATACGTAAACACAGACAATAACACTTTACAAAGGAAGATTTATTTTGTGGGAAAATGTTCTAACTGTTGTGAACAAATTTAATAGAATTTAGTCATAAAATGGCAAAGCTAATGAATTTCTCCCACTCATGTCCAGGTTCCTGAAGCTATCAGCAAATGTCAGCGTGCGGGAATAACTGTTCGCATGGTTACCGGGGACAACATAAACACTGCTCGCGCAATAGCAACTAAGTGCTCCATTCTGCAGCCCGGATCGGACTTCCTGTGTCTGGAAGGAAAAGAGTTTAACCGTCTAATCAGAAACGATAAAGGCGAGGTGAGACAGACTACACGCACAGATGTGTACACAGTGTTCGAAGGTCTCAATGGTTCATCAATGGAAGACTGTCTTTTTGTTTGCTCAAATAAGAACTTGATGTACGTATGGGTTTAAGTCATCAAATAATCTTAAAACCAAAAAGCTACCAGTTTCTGAGGTGCTCTTATAGGAAAATTCCCAATAAAATCACAGACCGACCAATCATGTCTCTTTAGATTGATGACAATATCGATTTAAAGGTTTGAATTTTCTATTAATTGGCCATTTAAAAAAAAAAAATCTCTCGTTTACAGGTACTGATGTCCTGCTCTGTGACTGAAGTCTTTCAGTTTGCTTTTCCTACACATATAAAACTTTGTGTACTTAAATTGTTGAAACACTAAATCTGAAATTTGGCCTTAGTTTAGCATAAAAAAAAAAAAGAAACTCCAGTGACCAGTTTAAATAATGTTCTGGTATAAATCTGCTTACTGATGTTTTTCTTTTTTTTTGCTGAGAAGTTCATTTCTGAAACGTTGTATTTTTAGGTGGTACAGGAGCTTCTGGATAAAGTTTGGCCCAGACTTCGCGTCCTAGCCCGATCGTCTCCAACAGACAAGCACACTCTGGTAAAAGGTGAGTCGGAGCGGATGAACACAGCTTGTTGTGAATATTCTGCAGTCTGAGGAGTGAAAAATGTTTTTGTTCCACCCTGTCGATCAGGCATCATCGACAGCAAAGTGGGAGAAACCCGACAGGTGGTAGCAGTGACGGGAGACGGCACTAACGACGGCCCCGCCCTTAAGAAAGCCGACGTTGGCTTTGCCATGGTAACATTTCATCTTTTTTTCTCCTGTTATTACCCTGTTTTATTCTCTGCTTCATTAGCAAAGCGGAGCAAATCTCAGGTGGGAATTTTCATCAGTTGCTTTTAGAGCCAAAGATGTTTCTGCAGAATAAAAAACATAAATCTGTACCTCTCGGCACAAACACAACGCTGCTGAAATTCAGTTTTATTTCTTCATCACAAACACCAACACAGTCATTTCAAAGGGATGCATACACAGTTAATCCATCTTTTTTTTTTTTTTAAGAGTAAACTATTTTAAAAGCTCAAATGTTCTCTCCATTCCTTCACCTGATAATCAGACAGAAACACACAGGGAGTAACTAGAGAAGGCAGACGCTCGCCCTTTTTTAGGCATCCATGGTATCCATATTACCATCCTGAACAGCTGTCTAGTCCATCTAAGGACCACATACAAGGATCAACAACCAATCACGTTGGTCCGATCCGGGAGAAGGATGGCTGCCCAGTAAGGCATCCATACAGCAACCAATCACGTTCACTTTCACACCAAATGTTGATTTGAACTAATTAATCAGAACATTATGAATATTTTCAGTGGTGGAAAAACCCACATATGCACAAAGTGAAAATAAAAACTCTTATTTTCTTTATCCATTCAGCAGAAAAGTTGAAAAAGATAGCCTAAATCTGAAAAACAGAACCTTTAAAACACTCCTGGACCCAAACGGTGACCCAAGCCATCCCCAAAATTGAATCACTTCTTTCTCTTTCCATCGGGGATGTATCCTGAAAATTTTATAAAAATGAACCCAGAACTTTTTGATTTACTGTATGTCGGTCACATACACAACAACAGACACACACGCATGCTCAGCATCACACAACCTCATTGGCGGAGAGAACTAGAACCGGTGTTCTATCGAGATCTGTTGCCCCATCGAAACAACCAGAAGTGAACAACCAATCGCAGAACCTAAAGTCACATTAAACGAATAAAAAAACACTTATTTGTACGTTTTAAAATTGTAGATTTTTTGTTGAAAAATGCAGCGCAGGTGCAAAAAAACGGTAATTGCAATAGAAGTTAGCGTCATGCCAAGTCGCAGATCTTGATGTTTCGATCATCTGGAAGGAAAGTGGAGTGTGAAGACGCGTTCTGGGCATGTGCAAAGGCACAAAGTGGCAGATCTTGATGGTCACAGACCTCGACATGATACCGGACATCTCTGTCCTGAATGCTTCCTTAAACAGACATGTTTTAAAGTACATGTTTTAAAGTTTACCAATGACTTTATTGTGAGTCTGAGGACAAACAGGGTCCGTTTTCTGTTCTTCAGGACCTTGTGGACAAATTTGATGCTTCTTTTTTACCATTTCAAGTATCTAGGACATTGATAACAAGCTGGTAGAGGACTACAGAAATGTTTGTGTGGAACAGAAAGCTGTTTTGAACCGTGGGTCGATGCAGTTCACAGAAAGTTTCAACAAAGATTGTATTTTTCAAGATGAACACTTTTAACATCAGAAATATTGACTTTGATTTATCACTTTATTCAGTTTGATCTTTTTGTGAAAATACTTGTCGATTTGTCAGATTAAACAGATTTAAAAATCTGGACATGAAGCTGGTGCAGAGAAATCCAAAACGTGTTTGAGTTCTTAACCTCCGGGTGGCGTTATAGAGTTCTCCATTGTAGAAGAAAGAGACCGGGGGCTGCATTTATCCCAACAGCAATCAAGCACTTTGAAATCACTTTCCTTTTTGCCAATTTGTGCCGAATGTTTTTTTTATATTTTTCCCCACTTATAGTATGTGTGTGTGCTTTTATGCATCGTTGCTTTGATACGGTGACGCTGCTGAACTAATTTCCTACTTTTTTATGGGACAATAAAGATAAACAAGATACTTCTTAAAGAGAAAAACTTCTAAAACATAGTTAGAGGGATAAAAAAATAAAAGTTTATGAAGACCCAGATTTCACCCCCGTGAATCATCTGCTTTAACTTCGTTAAACAACCATAGATACGTATATCTTATCAACATATAGTTATAGAATTCTATCTGTTTGAGATACATATTTATATGTATGGTTTATAAATGCTCCTTTTCAATCCAGCGAGCCACCTCCGTCTGTGTGGGAGATGCACACATCACACAGACGGAAATAAATCTCATCCTGATTGTCCTCTTGTTCACCCGCTGCTGCAGGAAGCCTCTCTCTTTCTCTCTCTACTTGAGCCCGAGGATGCGTTGCAAAGCCGAGTTAACACGTTTCTAATGTGGCTTTTTTTTTCTTCTTCTTTAAAATAGCTGGTATCGCCATAGCAACCTGCTGCAGTGGTTTCAGTCATTTTGTGTCGGAAGAGGATCCGTTTTAACCACCGTCGTTCAGATTGCGAGTTCAAGATGTTCGGATTATGTTGGTATGGATCGGGGCTGTAGTACCTCGGCCCCGATCAGACTGACTAGAGATGGAAGAATCATTTAAGGTTTTACGTCTTAAGTGGGCCAACTCGAACGTGCACGCCTACAGGCGAATAGATTTTTCGATACGTATCTCGATACATGTACACAGTAAAAAAAAAAAAACATTTATTGAAGATTATTGAACATGACAAAGTGCATTTGATAAAATGCTTGTAAATTAGAAAATTACATCAAAATTATCGACAGGCGGATCGGTGCGGCATCAGCAATAACTAGGACACTGCATCGGTCCATTGTGGTAAAGAGAGAGCTGAGCCGAAAAGCAAAGCTCTCGATTTACAAGTCGATCTACGTTCCAACCCTCACCATGGTAACCAGGATCTACGTTCCTACCCTCACCATGGTAACCAGGATCTACGTTCCTACCCTCACCATGGTAACCAGGATCTATGTTCCAACCCTCACCATGGTAACCAGGATCTATGTTCCTACCCTCACCATGGTAACCAGGATCTATGTTCCTACCCTCACCATGGTAACCAGGATCTATGTTCCAACCCTCACCATGGTAACCAGGATCTATGTTCCTACCCTCACCATGGTAACCAGGATCTACGTTCCTACCCTCACCATGGTAACCAGGATCTATGTTCCTACCCTCACCATGGTAACCAGGATCTACGTTCCTACCCTCACCATGGTAACCAGGATCTACGTTCCTACCATCACCATGGTAACCAGGATCTACGTTCCTACCCTCACCTATGGTCACCAGCTGTGGGTGGTGACCGAAAGAATGAGATCGCGGGTTCAAGCGGCCAAAATGAGCTTCCTCCGCAGGGTGGCTGGGCTCTCACTCAGAGATCGGGTGAGGAGCTCTGCCATCCGGGAGGAGCTCGGTGTTGAGCCGCTCCTCCTCCAGGTCGAGAGGAGCCAGACGGGGTGGTTTGGGCATCTGGTCAGGATGCCCCCCGAGCGCCTCGTGGGCGAGGTGTTTCAGGCACGTCCCATCGGGAGGAAACCAAGGGGCAGACCCCGGACCCGCTGGAGAGACTATGTCTCACAGCTGGCCGGGGAACGACTTGGGATCCTTCCAGGTGAGCTAGAGGATGCGGCCGGGGAGAGAGAGGCCTGGGCTGCCAGCTTAAGGCTGTTGCCCCCGCGACCCGACCCCGGAACAAGCGGAAGATGACGGAACAGAACATCAAAATTAAATTGCTTAGATCATTGCTTTTATTCTTAGTTTTTTAAGTGTCGAAGGAGATGCTAGCTTGCCGGGATGGTGTCGCTGTAGGTGAGCTCATGGGTTGGCGGTACTTACAGAGTACTCGATAGCACTCTCACGGTCTTTGCAAACACTGTTAGTCCTTTGGTTTCAACCTAAACCTGCCTGCGGACCAGAAGGTCTTTTTTTTTTGCAATCTTAAGATCAATATGTCTAGTTATTAGTTTTTCAGTTTTTAACACATGTAGAAAACTGAATCAATGAATTTAAAAGCTTTTTTAATGAATGTTGTTTTTCTGAGCATAAGAATTATAAATGTTATGAGAATTCTTACCTCAGGGAAGCACAACATCCCATCTTTAAGCAAACAAGATTCAGAATAAAACTGTGAACAAATGTTTCAGATGGAAACATGTCTGCATATGTCTGGTGGAATCTACAACGCGACTGATTATAGATTATTATATCAATTTAAAGGCCATTAAAAAAAATGGTTTAAATTCTCCGCACTCCCAGGTCACATTAAAATTAATTTTTCAGATAATAAACAAATTTAAATGAGATAACTCAGCAGTAATAATCTGTTATTAAATCATTTGCAGGGATGAATATATTTTTCACACAAAATTAGACAATTTAAAGAATTTTTTTTAGATTAAAATTCAAACCAGCCATGCAGTGATTAGCACAGTGGACTCGCAGCAAGAAGGTCAGGGGTTCGATTCCGGGGGTCGGGGACGAGGCTTTGAACACGGGTCTTTCTGTGTGGAGTTTGCATGTTCTCCCTGTATATGTGTGGGTATATACACATATACGCACTCCTCCCACCGTCCAAAAACATGCATGTTAGGTTGATTTGCCGCTATGAAATTGCAGAGTGGTGACTTGCACGGGGTGTATCCTGCCTCTCGCCTTGAATTAGCCGGGATAGGCTCCGGTACCCCTGCAACCCTGTTAGAGATGGACGGTTCAGAAGATCTTATTCTTCTCCTTTTGGCATTTCCCTTCAGGGGTCGCCACAGCAAGTCAGTTTCTTCCATCTAAGAATCTTCTGATTCTAAGAATCTTATCTGCTGCATCCTCTTCGGTCACACCAACTATCTTCATGTCTTCCTTCACTGTATCCAGAAACCTCCACTTTGGCCTTTCTCTAGTCCTCTTTCCTGGTGGTTCCAAACCCAGCATCCTTCTGCCGATGTACTCTCTCTCTCTCTCTCCTCTGCACATGTCCAAACCATCTCAGTCTGGCCTCTCGGACTTTATCTCCAAAACCTCTAAAGATGTGCTGTTCCTCTGATATACTCATTTCTGATCCTGTTCATCCTGGTCACTCCTAGAGAGATCCTCAGCATCTTCATCTCTGCTACCTCCATCTTTGCTTCCTGTATTTTCCTCAGTGGCACTGTCTCTAGACCAAACAGCATGGCCGCTCTCACCACGGTTTTGTACACTTTTCCTTTCATTTTAGCTGAAACTCTTCTGTCACACATCACTCCTGAAACTTTTCTCCACCCGTTCCAGCCTGCTTGAACACGCTTCTTCACCTCTTTTCCACACTCTCCACTGCTCTGGACTGTTGATCCTAGATACTTAAAATCTTCCTCCTTCTTTATCTCTTCTCTCTGCAACCTCACTTTTCCATTTGGAAAATTCACACACATGTACTCTGTTTTACTCTGACTAATCTTCATTCCTCTTCTTTCTAGTGCAAACCTCCACCTCTCCAGCTTTTCCTCCACCTCTTCCCTCCTCTCACTACAGATCACAATGTCATCTGCAAACATCAGACGGTTCAGAAGATGAATGAATGATTTAATGTTTGAATATTCAAGATTCTTCCGGTTACAACGAAAGCAAAATAAAATAAGACTCTTGACTAAAAAGATACAAAGTATGAAAATAGAACAAGTGTGAGACTAGAACACCATACAACACATGGATTACTTGAAAAAGTCTCATTACAATACGTTTTGCTGCTAGCCTGTTGGGTAGAAATCCGTTGATGCCAATCGGCAACATCTTAGCTGGATGTTTAAACTAAACTTTAAACTCCATCAGACAGGGATTTTAAAAACTTCCATCTTGTCTAACAGGGAATTGCTGGCACAGATGTGGCTAAAGAGGCATCGGACATCATCCTGACCGACGACAACTTCACCAGCATCGTCAAAGCCGTCATGTGGGGCAGGAACGTGTATGACAGCATCTCCAAGTTTCTGCAGTTTCAGCTGACGGTCAATGTGGTTGCTGTGGTGGTGGCCTTCACCGGTGCCTGCATCACACAGGTAAAGGCCCTGGCCTCCTGGAAGGTTTTTTACTGACCACACAGCCGCTTCTAACCTCAGGACTCATTTCAGGGGCTGCATGAGGTCTGAGTAAAACCTAACAGAGAAAAACCTAATTAATTTCTTTAATAAACTCACATTATCAGCATTATTTTAAACAGCTTGAAAAGCTAAATTTATTTAAACTTTTTGGCTTTTTTTGGACCTTCAAGTTTCACAAATTTTTTAGTGCAATTCTATAGCCATTCTACATTTTTGTAGATACAGTATATGTTTGCATATGATTGTGTTTAGTTTGTGTGGCCTGGTTGAGAATGTGTAGTTTTGTCCCTCGTGCTTCATTATGTTGGACTGGGTGGCCACATAAGCTGCGCTTACCGATGACAGCCCTCTAGTTATATCAAGGTAGCCAGTCGTGCTTTAGTCACTCAGCAAAGTGGAAGAAGGAACACAAGATGGCTGTAACAGACGTTCAGCAGGACACACGGGTCAGGTTCTTCTTATACAGATGGTGAAATAAGTTCATGTTGAAGCTGGATAAGAAAAAAATCCAGTTAAAGCACCCCTGCTGGACGGCTTCAGCAGCCCTGATCTGTTCAACCTTCTTAATTCATTCATCTACTAGACCAAATGGACGTTCTGATTGGCTTAAATGAGTTACTAGCATTAAGGCTTGAGTGAATACTCTGTTTTGATTGGCTGTTGGGTAACATCCGCAAGACGTTCCAGTTAAATAATCTCAGCATTCTGTGTTACTGAACCGGCCCAAATGCCGGCTGGTAACCGTAACATCAGAAGCTTAAAACTAATAGTAGTGTAAGTTTTTCTGGTTATTTATTAAAATAATAAGAAGTTTCTCTTGAGCATATACGTCACTTTCTCCTGCTAAGTCGTGGACCAGGTGAAAGTTTTGTGTCTGTTACCATGCCAACAAACACCAAAAAATAGTCACTATTGCGTCTCATGGGAAAAAAAGCAGCAAATAAACACAATATAGTACTTTTAATTGAAATAATATTTATTTTTCTCTTAAATGACCACAGATTATAAGCATAGTCTAACAGCTCTGCGAGCGATGGTTTATACATTGAAAATAAAATACACCTAGTCAAGCCGTTACCGCTGGCTTAAATATTATGGTGTGTTTTCGTCATTAAGAATTATGAGCGCTAATTGATTTTAAATTTTAAATTGATTTTAGATATTTTTTTATATATAAAATCAATTTATTTCCTCAACAGCAAGTTTTGTCTCCTGCTTTTTTTTTTCTCTCAAACTAGCCAAAGTTTTAAAATGAAGAACAGTGTGTAGCCACGACTAACACACTTCGCTCCATCGAAGCCTGTCTTCTGAATCCTCTTCTCACTTTCCATCCAGCTATTGTCCAGTAGACGTTTCATTGGCCTGATTCAACCCGCACCATAAAGAGGAAAAATTCTGAACATAAATAAAGAGACTTTATGTGACCTCATCCCACAGGACTCTCCGCTGAAGGCCGTCCAGATGCTTTGGGTCAACCTCATCATGGACACTCTGGCATCTCTCGCTCTGGCCACGGAACCGCCCACCGAGGCCTTGTTGCTACGGAAACCTTACGGCCGGGACAAGCCTCTCATTTCCAGGACCATGATGAAGAACATTCTGGGCCACGCCATCTTTCAGCTCATCATCATCTTCACCCTCCTTTTTGCCGGTGAGTAGCAGAGCCGCGTGTCTAAGTCTGTAAAAATCAAGATTAAAGTTTGTAAAATTCAGAGTAAATGAGATTTAATCCAAATTAAATTTAGTCATGTCAAAGATAAAGATCATTTAATTCAGAATAATAAATGAAATTAAGAATATATTTTAAAAAAAGAAAAACAAAGATATTAAAATTCTAATTAAAGTCGGTAAAATTAAAATAATTGAACTTGTTTTCCTGCTCGTGTCGTGCAGGTGAGCTCATGTTCGGCATCGACAGCGGCCGGAACACCCCGCTTAACTCCCCACCCACTGAACACTACACCATCGTTTTTAACGTGTTCGTCATGATGCAGCTGTTCAACGAGATCAACGCTCGGAAGATCCATGGTGAGCGGAACGTGTTTGAAGGGATGCACAAGAACCCGATCTTCTGCGGCGTTGTCCTTGGAACTTTTGCAGTCCAGGTAATCAGAAAAAAAAAGACGAACAAATTCCACATGGACCATGTGTCATACATCGTCTGTTTGTTTGGACCAGGCCGAACACGGCCTGCTAAGTGTTTTAATCTGGCCTGCCTTCCCTGAATATATTACTCAAATCAGGGCTGTTGAACATAAGTGCCAACACAAGGGCCGAAAAACGGCCCATTCATTTGTTGAATCTGGCCCTCAAAAAAAAAGTAGGTAAAAAGAAAACAATATAGATCAGGTACAAGTGATTTTTTTCGATTTATTCTTTTCATATTAGCTTAAAATAAAATCAAACGAAGACATTAAGTTGAAAATGATAAACTTGTTCATACTTCCGTTCCGTTGCGTCATCTTCCGCTTATTCCGGGGTCGGGTCGCGGCCTCAACAGCCTCAAACCGGCCGCCCAGGCCTCTCTCTCCCTGGCTGCATCCTCTAGCTCACCTGGAAGGATCCCAAGTCGTTCCCCGGCCAGCTGTGAGACATAGTCTCTCCAGCGGGTCCGGGGTCTGCCCCTTGGTCTCCTCCCGGTGGGACGTGCCCGAAACACCTTGCCTGCAAGGTGCTGAGGGGGGGCATCCTGACCAGATGCCCGAACCACCCCATCTGGCTCCTCTCGACCTGAAGGAGGAGCGGCTCGACACCGAGCTCCTCCCGGATGGCAGAGCTCCTCACCCGATCTCTGACCGAGAGCCCAGCCACCCTGCGGAGGAAGCTCATTTCGGCCGCTTGTACCCGCGATCTCATTCTTTCGGTTACCACCCACAGCTGGTGACCATAGGTGAGGGTAGGAACGTAGATCGACTCGTAAATCGAGAGCTTTGCTTTATGGCTCAGCTCTCTCTTTACCACGATGGACCGATGCAGCGTCCTAGTTATTGCTGATGCCGCACCGATCCGCCTGTTGATCTCCCGCTCCTTCCTTCCCCGCCTCGTGAACAAGACCCCGAGATACTTAAACTCCTCCACTTGGGGCAGGACCCTGTCCCTAACCCGCAGGGGGCATTCCACCTTTTCACTTGTTCATACTGTTTAAAAAAATATTTATAAGGTTAGTTTGTTAACAAAACCTTATAAATGATATAAATTAGATTTTATATAATTGTTGATGTTAAAAAAAAAAAAAAAAGTTTTCTGGGGGTTTTTGCAGAGTTTTTTACTGCAGGTGATAGAAAGAGATTTGAAATCCTTGCACACACTGGTAAAATAACTCTGTGAGAGGTCTGACTTTTTTCTAGAGAGAATGTTTTCTGCAAACTCTTTTTAAGGTGATCCCTGCTGTATTTTTATATCCATAACCTGTTCAGGTGCTTTAGGTGGAGCTACAACCTGGTAGAATTCATTGTTTTTGTCTTGTATTTGTCACCAAAGTGATTTTTAGAGTCATTCAGCCTGTTTTTTTAACAAACCGTATGAGTATTACTGCTCCGTCTCGTACAACAACAAATGAGCGATTGCTACTGAGTTTGTTGGCTGTGGGAAAAAAAAACTCACGTATCGCAACAAACGTATAAAAAGATGTTTACTATAGAAAAATGATAACATCATATTGGATGAAAAACAGGAAGGAGACTCACTACAGAGAGAATGTATCTGTCAATTTTAAAGAGTTGGATCGAGAAGTTTGATATGGCTGGATCGTCACCAGGTGACTGATTAACATCAGACAAAGAAAATTCTTTTGCTACGTCTGGTTTCAGTCATCCATCTAGTCAGTGTGAGAGTTGAGAAGACAGTCAAAGTGTCTAATCTCCTGAATCCCTGGCAGGGATTAAAGCCAAGACAGTAACACCATACCAACTATAGATGAACTGTTACAGTTTGTGAGATAAGGCAGGTGGAGGCTTTTTTTTTTTAAATCTTGACTTATTCTTGTTTTTCTGTGTCAGATCATCATCGTCCAGTTTGGAGGGAAACCATTCTCCTGTACAGGGCTCAGCCTGGACCAGTGGCTCTGGTGTGTTTTCATCGGCGTGGCCGAGCTGTTGTGGGGACAGGTGAGACATACAAAACTCTGAGCTGAAACGGCTTGATAAAGCTGTCTGATAAACACACACTCACACAGATGTTGTGTCGCCATCACAATCATCGTCATAGTAATGAGCCCAGCACATGAAAGGAAAGCAACTCCTGTTTCTGAGCGCTGGGGGAGAAAAAAAGCCTCAGCGTGCCAGTCCCTCTGTGGATACGCACACACACAGACTCACACACAGACACACACACAGATTCCAATCCAGACTAAAGAATGATTTTTCTGTGTGAGTAAACAGTCATTTTCAGGTGTTTTTATTCTGATTTGGTGAGTTTCGGCTTTTAGGACTCAGACCTCACAGATTAAGATTTAAATTCCTCACCATCTCACGCTGGTACCCGGGTACTACGATCATAAAAACCTACCTGTGATCATTGATCAAACATAGGACTCTATCACGGTGAATGCAGTATTACCAAACAGACCGGTCCATATTGTTTCCTCTGTGACCCAGGTGATCACATCCATCCCAACTCATCGCCTGAAGTTCCTCAAAGAGGCCGGCCACGGCACCGCCTCAGATGAGATCCACAAGGACGACTTAGCGGAGGACACGGATGAGATCGACCACGCTGAGATGGAGCTCAGGAAAGGCCAGATCCTTTGGTTCAGAGGTCTGAACCGCATCCAGACACAGGTACGATTCAATCATGTTTGGGTTTCTGTTAACGGTCGCCATGGTAGCCCAGAGTTTAGTGTGAGTTGTGACGGTATCTGAGAACGCAGACATGTAAGAGCTAATGTAGGGCGGTTTGACCAAACGAAGATTTCACGGTATTTTTCAGAATTATAACCCTTTTTGTTTTTTTACAAAGCGGGCGAGGACATGTCTGTGCGTGCATTACCTGAAGTTAACAGACAACACAAACAGGTCCTTTTTAGTTTTGTTCTCTATGAAGCAGTGAAACATCCTGAAAGAGAAAAGAAAACTCTGTGGGGAAAAGTTTTCTTCCTCTTGGGACGGAGGACGACAAAATGCTGAAAGTTAATTAGCTTCTTATCTCTCCTCCTCTTTAATCCTGCCGGGCCACAAACTATCAGTTCTTTTCTCTTTTCCAAAGCTGCTCATCCTTTCTGTCCTCCTTCCTCTGTCACGTTCAGATCCAGGACCAAAGGACATGTTGGTCTGATGGATGATTTCCTGCTGGTCTTTGTGAAAGGATGAAGATTAAAGGAACGTTTTCTTTCCAATTATTTTCATTATGAAGTCGTGAAGTCTTAAGACGTGTTGGAAACTGTTCAAAAAGAGATTTTAATTTAAATGTTATCTTCATGTCCTCATAGGGAGCCAGTTAGAGGAGAGACAGACAGATCGCATACAGTTTAGAATGGGAGGACAGATTAGGGTCCTCTTTAATAAAAACTAGCATTGATCTTTAGCAGAGCAGTTGGTTTCACTCAGCTTACGTACCCTGCTTAGACCGTAAACTCAAGATTTATAGAAATCTGTGTAACTTTGTTTACATAAGCCAACTTGATCTCTATCCCACCCCAACGCCTCTAAAACTCCAGATATGGACGTGATGTGATGCCTTTGTATCTATCTTCAAATGAGCCTGCGCTGCCTGTCATTACTCATGTTCAATAGAGAGGAAGCGTCATGCACTTACGATTTGGACTCATTCAAACAGTCCGCCACCGTTCTAGAATGATCAGTAGAAGTTAGTGTACGTTTGGATTTGAACGTACGTACGTTTTATAAAACCTGCTGGTCAGATGTTGCAGATGGAAGATGAAGAACTCCACAGGAAGTGAGATCAATGGGAGACGTGAAGCTGCGTCTTCGTGTAGAATGTCATTCTATTTCTGATCATGTTCACTAACTTTTTTTCTGTCCTAACTTGAAACTGTCTAACCTCTTCCTGCTTCTGTCCTGTCTCTGCTAACACTGCTGTCCTTCCTTCAGATGGATGTGGTCTATACCTTCCAGACGGGTCAGGCGGTGCCTGGCGCGCTGCGCCGCCAGCCCTCTGTCGTCAGCCAGCACAATGACGCCGCCAAAACTCTTTCTAGCCCCACCCACGTAGGGCTTAGCTCCTCCTCTCTCACCAACTCAGCAGGGGCTCCGCCCCCTGCTGCAGCTTCCTCCTCCACTGCAGGCAGTGAGTCTGTGATGGAGGCCAGCTAACACAACCACGCTGGACTCTTTTACATCTTCTCTGTTGCATGAAACACCCCTGGCTGCAGGTGTTTGTGTGTTAGGCTCGGGCGGTTTGAAATTTAAATACTGTCAGACTAACTCCACATTTTACCCGGGAATATGTCGCATTTGACTGTTTGTCTCTGTGGAAACAGTCCGACCTCGCACCATTGGGGTTTGTTTCTCTGGTTGAAACACGTGATGTGTGTAAGGTGCTGAAAAATTTTAACTTTACTCTCGTCAGAAGCAGGGCAACCACATCTTTCCCCAGAATAAACTTTCTAAACTGGCTTCAAACTCAGTTTCTCAAATCATTGAGACACACAAAATGTAGAGTTTGATCGTCCTCCATGCTTAACTACGATATACAGTACGTAATGTGCACAGCGTTCTAATGAAGCCATGCTAAAGCAAAAGTTTACAAAATAGCTCGTTGAGTCAGATTAAATCTTTTTATAAAACAATCAGAATTTAGATGCGTGCTAGCTTTCTTTCGCATAGTGACTGCAGAGTGGCTTCTACTTGCTGCTCTCTGTTCCAGTTTGTCCTCTAACTGTGTGGCTTTGTTCCCTCAGAAACTCTGTTTAGTCTTCTTTACTTGGCACAGGTCGTCTTGTTAACTTCTTACACTTCTGTACCATTGATTCATTAATGTTGAATTAATGTATCAATTAATGTTGAATTCTTTAGCTGCGGCTGTGTTCCCATGGTCTGCTGCGTGACTGATAGTCTGAACTCTGGCTCATGAGTGTGTCTCTAGACAGAAGACATTTTAGGGTGTTTATACACACAAGCGGTGTGACTTGAATTCCAAAAAGACTTTTTACTCAGTGACTTCTGACTCTACTAGCCAGTATTAACCAATATAGATCCATATAAAAGACGCATCAGTTTATAAACACTGACAATTATTGAGAAATTGACACGTACAGTATTTAGCGGCGTCTCGTTGTGCGAAAAGTATGGTAAGTCAAATTTAAACCACACACAGGTGGTTTTGAAATTTGGAATTGAATCCATGTATGGTATTAATGTAGATTGTATTTTTTAATCACTGTGTTGAAACTGACATGAGTCTACGGTGGTACTGTTAACACCGCCCGGGCCTTCTGCATGTCCCATCTGCATGTGGCTGCATGTCGTTGTGTTGTAAGGTGCTTCTTGACGCTGTTGATCCCTGATGCTTGCATTTCTATCAGTAAATAAATATAAAGAAGACCACTTTCTGAATCAAACAACAAAATCTAAATCTTTAACTGGATTCCATCCCAGATCAAACATGTCTGGTAACAGCCACATGAACAAAACAGAAGCTAGTCCTTTCTATGTAGAAGTGTGCCAACTTTTCAAACCTTGTTTCTTTTATTCTGTTAAATCACCTCAAGATAATCTGGTCCAATCAGGTTTGTTTGCATGTTGAGCTGTGTGGGGGTGACACACCCGATGCATCCTTCTCACTGTGCTTTCTGATTTTCCTCCATCTCACTGTGTTTTTCTGTTTCCCTCCATCTCAGTCTGTTTTCATATTTTCCTCTCCTTCCTCACGCCCCATTGGCTTGTTGTCACATCTGAACGTGCATCTGTTTAACCCCGATGAGACTCGCGGCCAGCGCAGCAGATTGCAGCTTTTACAGAGAAAACAGCTGGAAGCCCCTCTGCTTCATGAAAGAGGAACCAGTTTGTTGTTGCTTATGGTTTCCTCTGAGGCGAAGCGTGGTCACACCGATAAGTTTCTGGGTTAATCCTGAGCGGGCTGGAAGCTGTCGAGTCTCTCAGGGTTTCTAACACTGTGTGTTTGTGTGTGTGTGTGTGTGTCTGAGGTTCAGCGATAGAGCTTTTCAACTGCAGGTTGTTAATTGTGATGAAGAATGTGTGCTGGTGCGGATAAATCAGGGTGATCAGCAGCCTCTCTGGATTCATCAGAGGAAAGGACTTTCAGCAAAAAGGACTCTCAGCTTGATTAGATGCAGCCCAGAGGGGCGGGAGGGGTGGGGGAGGGGGCTTCAGCCTCGTGCAAAACTTCACAAACAATTTGTTTTAATAACATTATGGCCAAAAGGAAGTGAAATATTTTCGGTTTGTTTGATTTATCGATTCATTTGATGGTTGTTTTTAAAGGGCCCATCTCATGCAAAATACATCTTTTCACATTGTATCCTCTGCACATACACACGCAAAATGTGGGGTTTGCAACATGCATTACACCATAGTTATGAAAATATATTGATTTGGTGGAGCGCAGTCACAGACCCGGAACTATAAAAGGCCGGGTATTGATCATCCCCTCGCCCGTCCTGAGAAAGTACAAGCTCCGCCCTCTGCTCTCACTGTGCCGCTATTCCTCCGCCCATCTCTGAGCGGGAGAGGGAAGGCAGGCGTAAACCTGTGCGTAGCGGTTTGGTAGCGTCTGAAATAAGATTTTATCATGTCGATTCATCAAAAAAGCGTGTTTCAAGCAAGAAAATAAAAAAGAGGCAGAGCAGCGAACCAGCCTGTATATCGGACGTTGAAAGCGAGTTTGTGAGGGCGTAAGGCCGGAGTGGAGGCGGGTGAGGAGGGCGGACGGGTGGTGAGGAGGGAGGGGGGCGTGGCTACGTCAAATGCGTCATACTTTAGACATCTGCTCATTGGTTTTTTTTGTCTGAGCGTTCCAGAAATCCACAGAAAAACGGGCTAACTCAATCTAGAAAGCACACACACACACACACACACACACACACATATACAAGGCCCAGACATCACTCTTACAAGCTAGAAAACTCTGGAAAGTCACTTTTGCATGAGATGGGCCCTTTAAATAACTCTTCACATTCTAGCAGAAACATCCAGAAACTTTATAGATTTGTAGGTAAAACTGTTTTTTGTACTAAATAAAAAACTTTTAATAAATGTTTTACTCTTTAGTTCTTAAACTCTGATGTTTTGATTTTAAATCAGACACTTTTTTTTTATCACCTGCTAATCGTCGCTAATTAATGTCATTTTGTCCAAAAAGTATTTTCTAAGAATGAGTTTTATTGATTTAAAGTTAGTTTGATGCTTGTTTTAGATAAAGATGTCTCAGCAGGGGAGGTGAACGCCCTGTAACCAGAAGGTCACAGGTTCAACGTCTCACCCGGAGCTCATGCCAAGGTGCCCTAGAGCAAGGCACTGAACCCAGTGGGTCTTGGCTAAAGCTTTGCATGTGTGTGTCGTCCAGGTGGAAAAGTCTGTCCACCTCTTTCTCATTTTAAAGTGTGTGTGTGTTTTCATCCGGCTCGTACTTCCTGCTCGCCAAATGCCAACAAGCTTCTTATTGGATGTTTTTTTTTCCCCAGTTTTTTGTGGTTGGTGTGTTGTTTTTCACCTTGGACCTTCGCAGTGTGTGTGTGTGTGTTTATTTGTTCGTGTGTGTGCGCGGAGTGTCTCCCCCTTCAGGATGCTGACGGGCGTGTTTTGTGTCTTTCAGATTAAGGTGGTGAACGCATTCCGTAGCCCCCTCTACAACCTGGAGAGCCCCCAGTCCCGTAGCTCCATCCACACCTTCATGGCCCACCCTGAGTTTGTGCCACAGTCCGAGGAGGAGGCGATCTCCTGCTCCTTCGAGGAGACCACCCCCTGCACCACCGAGGAGAACCCCACTCCCAGATCAGAAAACCAAACCCCCCCTCAAGAGGTCGATCATGAAGAAAGAAAAGCCAGCGTCTGAGCGCCTCGTTGCCGTTGTTTCCTCAGACTGTGGTGTCTCTCCTTCCAGAAGCTTCTGTTTCAGGTTTAAGACTCCACCAAACCGACCAAACTCTTCACATATTTTGATGTACAAGTTTTTACCTGGAAGCCCCTCACCCACATATTACCCCCCTCTGATTCTCTTTTTTTTTCTTTTTCCTTCGGGTTTTGGTCTTAAAATGTTTTTTTTATGAAGCGTTTTACTGCCGCTCGACTCCGAATGTTTCCTTCATCCTGCTTGACCAAACATCCCCACATGGGGGCGCTGATAGCTGATAATAACCCCCCGTTCTCCCACCCCGGTACCCCAAGGACACGTGTTTGTTACCCCCCTCCCCAAACTTCCTTTTAGTAGGAATGCATGTTGTGTTTTCGTGTTGAGTCGCATGAAGTTCGGAAAATGGATTTTCTGTGCGTTTGTCTGCAGCAGTGTCTGTTCAGAGCTCCGCCCACCGAATGTCCCCCACACCCTGTTCCTACATCCCTGCCTTCCTTTGCCCCCCCCCCTCGCCCCCCCCGTCTCAGAAGCATCAAATAAAATGGACTGAAGTCTTAACGAATCAAATAGAAGAAGAAGAACTGTAGAGAAGAATCGAGCAACATGGTTGTGCGTAAAAAGCTGGACCAGTAGGTTTTGGGTTAGGGAGTAACCCTCTGAATCCTCCCCCCCGTAACCCCCTGGTACTCCCACATCTAGTCGCCCTTTATGTTGCAGAACCAGATAGAAGCACACGGAACAGAAGCGTCAAATAAAATGTACTAAAATATCAATGATGGAAAAGAAGCAGAAGAACTTTGGGAAAGAATCCAGCGCCGTTGTCATGGTAGCGGTGGTGACATGACCCTAAAAAGCTGCACCACCAGGTCCTGGTTTTTCGGGCTCGTCTTCCAATGGGCCGTCATCTAATCCAGCGGGGACGATGGGAGTGGAGCTCTGAACAGTCCGGACCGCCTTCCTGTGTTTAAAACGTCTAATCTTAGTACCGGACCAGACGAGGCGGCCGTGGAAAAGTAAGAGGTTCCTCTGTGACGTTCTACCACTGCCACACTCCTTCGTTCTCCTTCTGATTTTCTACGTACTCAGAGCCATATTTTCTATCCTCTTGGGTTTTTTTTTTTTTCGCCCCGCCCGAACACGACCAAAAAGCAGACTTCAGTGGTCACTGCCGATCCTCGACAATGTTTACATGAAAAGGTTTTTTCTTCATTCCTGCTTTCCCATCCTTCTCTAACTAAAATCTTTTCTTGCATGTTTTTTTTTTTTTTTTTCATATAAAAGTTTAATGTTTTTTGCTCATTTTTTTTACGACTCTTCTGTATTTTTATATTTAGTACTTTTTAAATATTTTGGAGATTAAATTAATCTAAATGTAAACGTCTGGATGAGAGAATCTTCGTGGACTTTTTTGCCAGCGCTCGCTCGGGCACGTCTCACAGCTAAACCCTCTAACGCCCCCCGCAGACGTCCCGCATCACTGCGGTGCACAGCGCCACCGTGTGGTTTCTTCGTCAGCTGGAACATTAAACGGGACTTTTCTGTTTCTGTCTCTGCTTCAAGATCCAGCAGGGGGCGTGTCCTGCGACAGACCACGCCTCCTGGTTTAGAGTTCAGGAGGAGCTTGATTTGGACCTGGTTCAGGAGTCTGGACTGTTGACGAACATCTGAGCTTTGTCGGTTCTGTGTAACCGGTCGCCACGGTTACACGATGCTTGACTTTATTGGTAAATGTGTTTACATGTGATGTCCAGACCTTTTACATCCATGTCAGGTGGGGGTGGAGCCTGTGATAGGACACGCCCCTTTCCTTCTGATGACATCACTCCTGCCACGTCAAGCCGATTGGACGGTTCATAAAAAAACAAGCATCTGAACTGATTTTTTTTTTTTTTTCCTCGTCTCTCTTCCAGTAACCGTGGAAACGGTTGGAGATTGTTTTTCTCTCCGGATGTTTGTGTGTGAGCGAGTTAGAAAGTTGTGGCGGTGTGATTATTTTTCTTTTTTTTTTTTTGTACAAACATGATATCATCTATGTGGCATGCACGACATATTTACCCAACGTGGTGGTTTTAAAAGCAATATGTCCGACCCGGTTGGTTCCGTCCTGTTCTGTGTTCCACTCCGTAGGAAAAGAGACAAAAAAAAGAAAAAAAAAAAAGTTGTTTGGTGTTCAGTGTTCCGTGTTCTGCATGTTCTCGTATGGAATGAAGCATCCTAGACACACTGAGGAACCCAGCGTGGATGGATGGATGAGGCTCTCTGAACATCCGCAAAGATTTTATTTACACAAAACAAAAAAATGCAAACAGGAAAATAAAGATTCATCTTTAAAAACAACAAACTACACCTGTGACACGACATGTCGGTACTGAATCTGAGGGAAAAAAGTCTCACCGACTCGGTGTGACGAGTAAACGTGAGGAAGCATGTGCGATAGATCGAAGGACGTATTGATGCTTGATGTGTCCACATCGCTCTTGGCCGAGTCCGAGTCCTGCATTTTGTTTTTCTCAAACGCTTCTTTAATCCTAAACGTACGACGGGCGGCCATGTTTTAAATGTGTCGCTGCACAGCTATTGGTTGATTCCTAAACGAAGTTGAAACGTCTCGATCATAAAACACCCAGTCCAAAAGAAACTTTGAAGGTTTTTCCTCGATGAACGAGGTCTAGTGTTTGATCCAGATCTGGACGGCAGCCAGACCTACGTGCGTTCGTCTCGCGTTCGACTGAAACAAACCTAGTTCTAATTGGTTCTTTTCGTCTGTGGGTCGGAAACCACCGATGGTTGGTGTAAAACTTTCTAAAGGGTCTCAAGTTTCCTGACGTTAACCACGATTCAGCATGCGGTAACACCATTAAAAACACGACCACTCGTCAAAAAGGAAAAAACATTCTGCAAAAAAACAACCACTGAATGCAGATTAATGAGAGTTTTATTAATGATTTGTAACGAGCTCGTCAGGCGTCACACAGTAAATAATAACATTTACATTTTCTCTGAAATAAAAACAATGGGTTTATTTCCAGTTTGCATTTTAACTGTTTTGTTTTTTCCAAATGAAATTGTTTGTTTGATTTAAAAAAAAAAAAAAAAAAAGATCCAAAGAAGATGATTTTAATGTAAAAAAGCAGCAGAGTTGATTTTTAAACCCAACCGGTCACCCTTTAATAAACTCTGTCGCCGTGGAAACGCCGCCTCGCAATCTTTAAACCTTTGATTTCATAGATGGAGATGTTTTTTTTTTTTAACCTCGTAGCGCCACCATCAGGCCTGAGCCGGTGATGATGAGGACCCAGAGGACGTGACCTGGTGTCTCTGAGCCCAAACAGAACTTCCTGTGCTTCCCTGAGTGAGTGTGTGTGTTTCCTCAGTGTGTGTGTGTGTGTGTGTGTTTCCTCTCATCCCTCCTGTTTGCTTCGATCTATGCAACAGACTGGTCCTGTTCGGCTCCATCTTCCTCTGGTCCTCCTCACCCTGTCTGCTCATTCTTCTTCTCCGTGGCTTTCAGTTCTTTGTACAGACAGAACCACGCGCGTGTGTGTGAGTGTGTGTATGTCTGAGTGTGTGTGTGTTTGCACACCTGGTTTTCTTTACTCTTTTGTAAGATATGATCATGTGGAATGCCCTGGTCTTAGTGTCATGTCGTTAAAGCTGAACAAAAAGATGATAATCAAGCAACTGAGTAAAAGTTGTTCCATGAATATATATAATATATATAAATCTATATAAATCTATATCCATAAATAAAATAAAGCCATTTGAAGTTAAACTCACTTCCTCTTGCCTTTGTCTGGTTTTTTTACAGCATTATTTAAATTCTGGATGTGGTTTTAGATTAGAAATATAAAGTCATCTGAAGGATTAGGGACACCTGTCCATGTTCTCATTAATGTACTGATCTAATCAACCAATCACATCAATGCATTTAGGGGTGTGGTCCAGGTCAAGACAATCTCCTGAGCTCCAAACTGAATGTCAGAATGGGAAAGAAAGGTGAGCATGGCATCGTTGTTGGTCTGAGTTTCTCACAATCTGCTCACTAAGATGTTCATGCATAACCACTTCTAGAGTTTACAAAGACTGGTGTGAAAAGAGAAAACTATCCAGTATGCGTCAGTCCTGTGGGTCGGAATGTCTTGTTGATGCTAGAGGTCAGAGGAGAATGGACCGAGTGATTCAAGCTGATGGAGAGCAACGATGACTGAAATAACCAGTCATTACAATCGAGGATGCAGTGAAGCCACAACACGTACAACCTTAAGGCAGATGAAGACTCCACTTTAACGAGGTACCACTCATATCCACTTTAAATAGAAAAAAAGGCTACATTTGTACCAGATCACCAAAATTGGACAGCTGAAGACTGGGAACATGTTTCCTGGTTGATGAGTCTGGATTTCTGTTGAAACATTTAAATGGTGGAGTCAGAATGAGGCCGGTGGTGGTGGTATAATGGTATGGGAGATGTTTTCTTGGCACACGTAAGGTTACTTGACACTAATTGAGCATCGTTTAAATGCCACAGGCTACTTAGACATTATTTCTGACCAATGCCATCCCTTCATGATCACCACGTACCCATCTTCTAACGACTACTTCCAGCAGGATGATGCGCCATGTGGTAAAGATCCAATCATTTCAGATTGGTTGCTTGAAGTTGACAATGAAGTTCACTGTCGACCTGATAGACCCTCTTTGGGATGTGGTGGAACCTGGATGTACATCCTATAAACCTCCCATCAATTGCAAGATGCTCCCCTTTCAATATGGGCCGGCACTTCCAAAGAACGCTTTCAGCACCCTGTTGATTTAATGCCACGTAGAATGAAGGCAGTGCTGATTGTAAAACGGGGTCACACACTATGTTAGCATGGTGCTCCTCATCCGACAGGTGAGTCGGTCTTATTCCACAGTTTTAAACATTTACCAAGAACGAGGGAAAATTACTGCCTGTAGCTGTTCTACTATTTTCAAGAAGTTTTATTCTCTAGAAAAGATGATCTCATAAATTAAACTATCTTGTTTTTTAAATTATAGTCAGAGGTTTTTTGGCTGATGTCAGAATCTAAACACTGCTAAAGCCAAACGTCACAACTCTGACCTCCCAGACTAGGTGCTAGTCTCACTGGATGGAAATAGATGGATTTTCTGTACAAAAGATTATAAATTGAAGTTTGGATCTTGTTGATCATGGGATGGGAAAATGTGTTTATTATTATAAACAAGGCAACACGTCCAGAGTTACTGTTAGTGAGGTTTTCAAAGAAACGTGTATTTGCTGCTCATTTTATTTTCATCAATGAAATATGGCTAAATAAAAACATAGACATCTAAGAGGCCAAAGCCTGAATAAATCCTGGTTTCAAGCAGTTTACTAACTTTTATTTTTAGCTCAGGTTTGTATTTAAAAAAAAAATAGCTAAAGTTATTCTAGAAAAGTATTGGACTTTCATCTCTATCAATCTTCTTCTTTTGGTATTTCTCTTCATGGATCGCCACAGCAAGTCAGTTTCTTCCTACTAATCCTGTCTCCTGCATCCTCTTTAGTTCATGTCCTCCATCACTGCATCCATAAACCTCCTCTTTGGTCTTCCTCTAAACCTCCTGCCTGGCAGTTCGCCTCCTCTGCACATGTCCAAACCATCTCAGTCTGGCCTCTCTGACTTTAAAACCTCTAACATGTGCTGTTCCTCTGATCCTGTCCATCCTGGTCACTCCCAGAGAGATCCTCAGCATCTTCATCTCTGCTACAAGCATCTTTATGTCCTGTCTTAAGACCAAACATGAAACTCCTCTATCACACATCAAACCGGATACTTTTCTCCACCCATTCCAGCCTGCCTGCACGCACTTCTTCACCTCTTTTCCACACTCTCCATTGCTCTGGACTGTTGATCCTAGATGCTTAAGATCTTCCACCTTCTTTATCGCTTCTCCCTGTAACCTCACTTTTCCATTTGGATCCCTCTCATTCACACACATGTACTCTGTCTGTACTCCGGAGAATCTTCATTCCTCTTCTTTCTAGTCTCCAGCTTTTCCTCCACCTCTTCCCTCCTCTCACTACAGATCAGAATGTCATTTCTATCAATAAAGACTGAAAAAATAAATTTGTAAAAAATAAATGAGACGCGTCACCGCTAGAGGGCGGAAGTATGAATTTTTTTTTGGTGATTAAATGAGGAAACACTGCCCTCCTGCGGACAAAAAAAATAAAATAATTACATTGTGTTTGATGAGCTTTTGCTGCTTAATTTAAAATATTAACCATTATATTTTTATAACTAAAAATATTAAAATTTAGTTTTAAGGTCAGGAAAATCCTTCACTCTTCAAAAATAGAGTGAGAGACATGTTTTTTGGTGATTCAAGAGTAAAAAAAAAAAACATCCGTACCTCCATCAATTTTTATTCTGAAGACAAATTTAAATTTGGCATCAAGGTAGCAACTTTTTTTTTTAGCATAATTAGGCAGCAAAACATCATTTAAAACAGGACATTGTAGTTTGACTTTTTTTTATCATGAATCAACCTGAAAATGTTTAGATTTCTTTGTACGAATTGATGACTTCATCTGGTGTAAACAAGGTTATTAAAGTTCACTTAGAAATGCCTCAGTGATGAAAAACACTGATGTGTTAAATACTTGTTCAACCCACCGTGTGTGTGTGTGTGTATATGTGTGTGTTCTTTCTGCATCAAAGTGTTTAAAAAAAAAGAGACATTTCTATTTTTATTGAGAAAAACACTTTAATTTTTCTCCTTTTCACTGTTTCCTATTGAAAAAAATTACTATACAATCAGTCATAGAAAACACACACTCTCTGTGTCTCTCACGCACGCGCACACGCACTCGATCTCAGCTTGTCCTAATTTTTAAAAACTAAAAGCATCGTTAGTAGCCGTGGCTCCAAAGCGGTGGATATTTATTTACAGGTTTAATTGGTCTTGAGTTTTTCACTAAGCAGTGCCACGAAGACGGCGTGCAGCAGCCCGGCGGCGATCAGCAGCGCCGTGCTGGAAAGCGGGCCAAGGGACAGCAGCCCCATGATGGCGTAGAACGCCAGCAGAAGCAGCAGCAGGCGGTAGTTCGCCAGCGGTCGCAGGCTGAGTCGCGGTCGCGGCTCCACGGTTTTCCGGGGCATCGGGCTTTGCCTTTGCCGGGTCATCGCCTCCGGGTCGGTGAGGAAGTAGCGACCCAAGCGACCCAGGAAGTCTGAGCGTGAACACAGGGCATCCATGTGACCCCCCAGCTGGTGAGATACAGACCACGCCCACAGTTAGCAGGACATCAAATCAAACTGAACTTCAAACAGTCAATTTTTATTTATTTATTCATGTGATTAATTAATAAAAAGAGCTGAAATATTTTAAATATTTTACATTAAAACAAACTTAATTACAAAGTAAATTGTAAAAATGTGATTTGTTTTAATGTGAAATAGTTTGTAAAAACATTTTTAACGAGTTCCGTTCCGTCATCTTCCGCTTGTTCCGGGGTCGGGTCGCGGGGGCAACAGCCTCAAACGGGCAGCCCAGGCCTCTCTCTCCCCGGCTGCATCCTCCAGCTCACCCAGAAGGATCCCAAGTCGTTCCCTGGCCAGCTGTGAGACATAGTCTCTCCAGCAGGTCCGGAGTCTGCCCCTTGGTCTCCTCCGGGTGGGACGTGCCCAAAACACCTCGTCCGCGAGGCACTCGAACCACCCCATCTGGCTCCTCTCGACCTGGAGGAGGAGCGGCTCGACACCGAGCTCCTCCCGGATGGCAGAGCTCCTCACCTGATCTCTGAGTGAGAGCCCAGCCACTCTGCGGAGGAAGCTCATTTCGGCCCCTTGTACCCGCGATCTCATTCTTTCGGTCACCACCCACAGCTGGTGACCATGGTGAGGGTAGGAACATAGATCGACTTGTAAATCGAGAGCTTTGCTTTTCGGCTCAGCTCTCTCTTTACCACAACGGATCGATGCAGCGTCCTAGTTATTGCTGATGCCGCACCGATCCGCCTGTCGATCTCCCGCTCCATCCTTCCCCCACTCGTGAACAAGACCCCGAGATACTTAAACTCCTCCACTTGGGGCAGGACCCTGTCCCTGACCCACAGGGGGCATTCCACCCTTTTCCGAGCGAGGACCATGGTCTCGGATTTGGAGGCGCTAATTCCCATCCCGGCCGCTTCACACTCGGCAGCAAATCGATCCAGTGAGAGCTGGAGATCACGGTCTGATGAAGCCAACAGAACCACATCATCCGCAAAAAGCAGAGATCCGATCCTGAGGTCACCAAACTGGATCCCTCCAACGCCTCGGCTGCACCTAGATATTCTGTCCATAAAAGTGATGAACAGAATCGGTGACAAAGGGCAGCCTTGGCGGAGTCCAACTCTCACTGGAAATGGAATCGACATACTGCCGGCTATACGGACCAAGCTCTGGCTCCGGTCGTACAAAGATCGGACAGCCCGTACCAAGGGCTCCAAGACTCCGTACTCCCGGAGAACCCCCAACAGAGATTTTTAACGAGTTAAATTGAACTAATTTTCCTGTCAGTGAAACAAGATGTCTTTTTTTCCACATCCGTGTTGTGAGGTTTACGGTGCACTAGGTGGCGCTACTCACCCGCACGTTGAGCCGAGAGGAGATTTGGTAAAACAGCCGCACCAGCACGGCGCTTTCATAACTCCTGATTGGTTGCAGCTCCGGGTCGCCTTGGTACTGGATGTTAAACCTCCGCTGCCCGTTGATCATCTACACACACACACACACACACACACACACACACAGAGTGAGGGAGGGAGGGGCTGCAGAGAGTCGGCATGGCGATCGGTTAGCTCCTTACCTGTGTGCGTCCCAGTTCGGTTAGAACGAGCCCCGTCTCTCCCTCCACGCAGTCAGGAATCTGACTGAGGGAGTCTTCGTCTTCAGAGGAGCTCAGACCAGATAAAAGCTGTGTGACCTGGATAGGGTTCAGCTGAACACACACACACACACACACACACACACACACACACACACACACACACACACACACACACACACACACACACACACACACACACACACACACACACACACACACATTTTTTAACATCATATTTCCGTATTGTTAAGAAGTAACAACGTCATTAAAAATATCAAAACTAAGATTTTTTTTTGCTATTTCTTTAACAAACAGGCTCACGTTTTGTTTTTTACTGAATCGTTGACGTCTTTTTACTCAAACACACTATCAGATGTAAAAAAAAAAACAAAACACACATCCTGCCTGATGTCTCCACCCACAGGATGTGTAAACACTGTGGGATCATCTGTACGTCAAACCTTACGACTTGAATTTTGTTAAGAACGTGAACAAGTACGAAGTGTCCGATACACAGATTATAAAAACAATCAGCCGTTAATCTACTGATGTGTGTTTTAGCCGCTGCGTTTTTATCACAACAAATACCGTAATTTCACGACCATTAGGCGCACCGTACGAAAAGGCGCAGTCTCAGTCACACACCGCCTTACAACAACACACACGCAAGCATGCAAATGTGTGTATTAAAAAATAGATCAGGAGCAAAACTGAGTTTGGTTGTGTTTTATTTAAGTAGTAACGATACTAAACAAACACATTACCGGTAATAGTCTTTATTCAAATCCGTCAAAGTCCTCATCCTCTGTTTCAGAGCAGGTCCACTTCGCTCCTCGCTGTCAAAGTCACTGTCTGTACTGTGCGGCTCCTCAGAAAGGATACCAGCTTTTGTGAAAGCTCGGATAACAGTACCAGCAGACACGTTAGTCCAAGCATCTACAATCCATTGACTCGTTAATGCTGAAATTTCTCGCGGCGGCTCGATTCCCATGTTCCTCCGCGTAGCTTAAACTGAGCGTCTCTTTGCCATTTTCAGGGTTAAAACAGCAATGTTTTGCATTCAGCACATACCTTTTTTATACACAATCCACGCCCACACTTCACTCTTTAACGTTCTCATGCCTTTTCTTTCAGGTCCGCCTCACGGACACCGCTTTTTCTTTTAGGTCCGCTTTTTCTCACACACAAGGCGCACCGCACAAAAAGGCGCACCGCTCATTTTGAAGAAATATGCGCCTTATAGTCGTGAAATTACGGTACTTGTTTTCATATCAAAATGATAGAAATAGCCTTCTAAATTTAATCTGTGATTAAAATGAATCGGTTTCCGACACCGTACCAAACCCTGTCATTCTATGTCACCCTCTTCATCTTCCTCACTTCCAGAGTCATCCTAACGACTCCTAATGCGACTTAATCACTTTCACATTTTCATTGTTTTTGAAAACAAGCTGCTGTTCAAACCTTGAAGATCTGGACCAGGTACTCCGTAGACCAGTCTAGGAACTCGTGGGTCCTCTTCAGGTTCCCTTCGTTGTCTCGTGTCCTGGGTTCGTTTAAGGGTCTTGCTTTCTTTGGTTGGCCCAATCCAAACCAGGACATGAAGGAGCCGTTTGTGTCCACCTGAATGATATGGTCTGAAACCAATCCGGCGTTCTCCCGGGCTTGAGCGATTAACTGGATGAACGTCATCACCTGCACACAACACGTCCCACCGGGTGGAACCAGTTATGACCAGTGTAGACTGTTGGAACCAGTTCAAGGGTCTCATTCATAAAGCATGTTTCTGTACATGGACGATAAAGATGGAGCTGTGATTAAAGAATCACAACTGGTAAGTGTGTGTACGACACTAACGTCGTAGCTTAACTTTCAAAACTCTGGCAGAGTGGTTCACGAGGATTCACCAGTAAGAAGTAAAGCTGGTCCACTGGTGTGCATGCAGCATGCGCAGCGCATGTATCACTCATACCACGGAGCTACGAGTGACGAGGAGAGACAATCGGTGTTGCCATGGTGACCGCCACCCACGGCTGCACCATGGCAACACCTTGCCCTTTCACACGAGTAATGACAAGCGGCACCGTCTCATTTGAATATCATTTCATCGCATTTTAAAATGATCCATATTAGGAATTCTAGAGACGCGGTCAGTTCTGAGTGAGACCCCTGATCCAGTACCAGGACTCGCTTGGCAGCAGAATGTACTCACGACTGAACGGAACTCGGGGCCGAACATCAGGGTGTACGGGGAGTCCTGCCCCTCCAGTGAGTAGATGTGACTCTTCACCCGGTAGACTGCATCCGTCGTCGCTCGTTGCCGTGACGATATGTAGCTGCCCCCCTGGCTTGGTGTCAGGAAGACTCGAGGCTGCCGGTGCTGCATGACGCTTTCCGGCTCCAGGTACAGTCGCTCTCCTGTAGGAGCACAAAGAGGGTAGGACGGGAATGACCACCGAGTCTCGTCCACCACGTCCTACCTTTCTGGATCATGTCGGCCAGGTTGGGCTGAGCGAAAACTTTAGTGACCCGGTAAACCATCAGCGCGTTCTTAGCGTGGACCAGGTTGGACCTCATGCACCGGTTCAGGAAGATCTGGAAGAGCTTGGTGTAGATGAGAAGGTTCTCCTGGACGAACTCCTCCCTACAGGAAGAACCGGAGGGTCAGAACCAGAACCCAGAAGGGAAACCAACAGAGGAACTTACCACATGTTGGAAATGTCCCGATCCTCATCCAATTGGACGCTGCTTTTGTCACTCGCGTACCTCCACGGCTGGATGAAGCTCAACCACGTCTCCAACGCCTGATCACAGTTAAGACGAGAGGAGGCGGACTGAGACTGGTGTCACGGCATCGATGTTTACCAGACTGATAAAATTCAGCCTTAACTTTATTCTTAACAACACGTGCACAGTGGCACGATGACACATGGACACTGGAGTTCACTGAAATGTTCTTCCAAACGACGTGTTCACCAAACTGCTCACAATCATGTTTACTAAGATCGTTAAAACCCGGTAAAACCAAACGTCCATGGGTTGTTTTTTTTTTTATTTTACAAAACGTCTCTGATGAGAAAACACGGTGACAAAGATGACAGCAGTTAAAAGATGAAGAAAAACTGAATTTTAAGGCAACAAAACTTCATCCAGAAACAATTCATTTGTACTTTGTTTATATTCCATCTTAATCGTTGGTTTCACATCAAAAAATATCAAAAGAATATTGTTAAAATATTGCTCTGAAAAGCAGAGCGGATCCTCTTCAGGGAGGATGTAAGTGAGGTACTTACTGCTCTGAAGGTACCGTCCAGCACCCAGTGCTGGAAGCAGTACTGCAGGAAAAAGAAGAGCTTCTGCTGGACGAAACGTTCGATCACCACCCTGTAGGACAAAGAATCGAAATCAAAGCAGGATCCTGCATCACGACACCTTAAAGAGTGTTACCTCACTCATGTCATTTAAAAATAAAATCTAGGGGAGGAGGCGGTGGCCCAGTCCAGGAGATGCCTGGTTCGAATCCCACTGGGTCCAAGCCTCCTCTCCTTGTATAACATAGACAACAAAAAACTAGAAATGAAATCTCTATATGTCTGTAATTATTTTGGGGTTTTTACTGTTTAAATTGCAGGTAGCAAACAATATTTTGGGGTACTTGTTGCTTTATTAACTCCTCGACTTACCAGACGAAGAAAATGACATGAGCAAAATGAAACAGAACAGAAAAAACAAAAACTTCTTACTTGTTTTCTGTTTTGTTTTTTCAGAAAATAATGTGAAATTTTGGTTATAATTTAAAAAAGTTTGCAGATAGTTTTACTGCAAAAAAAAAATAAAAAATCACTCAAATGTTTTTCTTTTCTTTGATTAATAAATTATAGTAATGTTTGTTTTGAGTTTTTGTTGCAGATGATATTTAACCAAAACATCTTTCAGTGTTTTACATAATCCAAAAATAATGAATAACCTGGAGCCAATCAGAATGGAGTATTCACCCAGACCAATGAGATAATTATGGTCTATTGACCTGTAAAAAGATTTTACCAGCTGGCTGAAAAACTGAGTTTTTATCCCTGAGTGAATCTATAAATCTGATTCTGTAAAGTTTAACCAGAGTGGGCCCAGGATGTAGCCTTGAGGGGCTCCGCAGGCTGTACTAGCTGAGCTTCGATTCAAACTGATTCTGTTCTGTTGAGTCCAAACCTCTTTAAATCCTCCAGAGAGCAGGTGTGAAACTGAGTCGGCGAAGAGGACGACAGGTAATCTGGTTTCAGGCTGTTGGCGAAGCCGTGCAGATGTTTAACCAGGAGACGTACCACCAACACGTGTTCCTCTGACGGCGTGGGGGGTTCCTGCAAAAGCAACCAATCACACGCCGCTCTTTGTAGCATCACAGCCTCGCATAAAGCAGCCAATAACAGAGCAGCCTGGTTCGAAAGCAGCCAGTAAGCAGTTGAGAGATCATCTCACCGCAAACAAACGGAGTCAGAAAAGAATGAATCCAGTTTAGAAATGAGTTGGATTTAAATGAATCCGCAGGAGCTTTTCTTAAAAAGCCGTGTCAGCATCATGCGTGATCGAGCAGAGAAACAAAGCAAGGTTTACACAACTTCATCTCCCAAAGCTTCATTCCACGTTTCCTACCAGGGCTCCTTCTCCCAGGAACGACTCCTTTAGGCCTCATTAAGAGTTACGTATGTCTAACGTGGGATTTATAAAAACAACCGTAACTCTTCTTAAATCCCAAGCTTCATTAATCACAGGTGGAAGCCAACTGGAAATCCATCCCACCCCAACCACCTCTCAAGAGAGGCGCCCCAGGTTCTAGTGAACGCCTGAAATTACTTGTTACATTTCAGAATAAAATAAAAAAATAATAGAATTTGGATCACAGAAGCTCAATGTTGTAGACTTACTAAGTTGTAAAGTCTAAAATCAGAATGTTAGTAAAACTATAAGTAAAATAAAATAAAAAAAAACTCCTGGATTATAGTGAGTAAATCTAAAAAAAAAAAAAAGCAGTGAAATCCAGATTAAAGTCAGTAAAATTAGCCACATCTAGAATAAAATGATCAAAGTTTTGGATAAAAGCTGGTTAAATTCTGAATGTTAGTAAAATAACAAAGTAAATTTATTTAAAAAATTTGGATCAAATGATTAAAGTTATTCATGTCTAGAAAAAAAAGTAATATTCAAGATAAAGTAAATTAAGTAAAAAATAGTTAGATTTGCGTAAAAGTGGTTCAAATTAATGATGTCTCAAATAAAATGAGCAAAACTTGGTACGATGCTGATAATGACTTGAATATCAAAGAAAAATCTTTAAAAAAAAGAAGAAAATCTGGATCAAATAAAATGAGCAAAACTTGGTACGATGCTGATAATGACTTGAATATCAAAGAAAAATCTTTAAAAAAAAGAAGAAAATCTGGATCAAAGTTTGTAAAACATCATTAAAACGCAGAATAAATCTTTTAAAAGAACGTAGCTGAATTCGCCAACATGGCTGAACTAATCCTGGAACATGTTTTACTGATGACAGCGTGGCCAGACCAGCACGCATGGACCACAGAGACGTCAGAGTGAGAAGGAACCCTGGACCGAACCGATTAAAGGTTTACCTCTGGGAGACGCCAGACGGACGGATCTGAATGATAAGGGAAAAGTACGGGGTAGGTGTGGAGGTTCCCATAGCCAGGTGGGGTGTAGGGTTGGTACGGCATGCTGGACATACCGGGGCGGTATTGAAGCAGTGCCAGCTGTTCACCCACAAACCCACAGAGGAGGAGAGGAGTGGAGAAAAAAAAGAGGGGAAGTGGTGGAAGGAAGAGACGTAAGAAAAGGAGGAAGAAGAAACGGGAAAGAAAGAAGTATTTGGACAAAAAAAAACAAGAGAGGAGACAAACAAAACAACATGTTGACATCGACAAATGATGGAGAAGAGACGCGAGCAGTGACGTGGACAGACATTAGAGGCTCAATAAAAACACAAGGGCTTATGTGTCTCTGTTGGTGGTTTGTGTGATTTCTAAAAGTAGAGTTGGAGGTAGAGCCTTTAACCACATCAAAACATTCTAAACACCAGACAGAAAGAAAGAATTGTAACTGAAAAAGTTGCTGATTGGCTGATAGTTACTAGAATCTGGAGAGAGTGTTACACTGATCTGATTGATCTGCGTTCATTTCCTGGACTGCTTTTTGGAGCACCAGTGTTCACGTTACACCATAAAATAAAAAACTTTCAAAAGACTAAAGGACACTAGACTAAATCAGACGAGAATAGGGCAGATATTTTGGTTTCTATTTGTGTACGTCATTGACGAGGGTGGACGGGAAACCCCCCTCCTTCCAAACATCTGAAACGACTCCACCCGGAAGATTCTTTTCAAAATAAAACTACCGTAATTTCATGGCCATAAGGCGCACGTAAAAGTCTCAAATTTTCTTCAAAATGAGCGGTGCGCCTTTTTGTGCGGTGCGCCTTGTGTGTGAGAAAAAGCGGACCTAAAAGAAAACGTGGTGCCCGCGAGGCGGACCTAAAAGAAAACACATGAGAACGTTAAAGAGTGAAGTGTGAGCGGCGTGGGAGCGATGGATGACCGAAGGAGACTACAGTTTCACGAAGGGTGGAAGGCAACGCCGGGCGAGTTACGCTACAGTTTGCCAATAGATTGTAGATGCTTGGACTAACGTGTCTGCTGGTACTGTTATCCGAGCTTTCTCAAAAGCTGGTATCCTTTCTGAGGAGCCGCACAGTACAGACAGTGACTTTGACAGCGAGGACCGAAGTGGACCTGCGAGGTTGGATTTTGCGCAGCTGCTCAATTCCAAAACAGAGAATGAGGACTTTGACGGATTTGAATAAAGACTATTACCGGTAATGTGTTTGTTTATACTACTTAAAAAAAGCACAACCAAACTCAGTTTTGTTCCCGATCTATTTTTTAATACCCACATTTGCACGCTTGTGTGTGTGTTGTTGTAAGGCGGTGTGTGACTGAGACTGCGCCTTTTCGTACGGTGCGCCTTATGTGTGTGTTAAATACAGCAACGGCGCACAAAACTAAGGCCGCGGCTTTTCGTACGGTGCGCCTAATGGCCGTGAAATTATGGTATACTTATCTAAAATCTTCTGGTTTAAATAAAATCATTTCTTCAGCAACATTTGACATGACCATGTGTTACAGGAACAACAACATCTGGTCGGACACATTAAATCTTTACATCAGTAAAGTTTGATTTATAAAAATATCAAATTAGATGGGAAAATCTGTCAGAATTTATTCATTAGATATAAATATATTTTTTTTAATTAAAATTCCACATCATTTAGAGATTTTTTTTTTTAAATCGGAATTTAATCTAATATAAACTATTTAATCCCTGATCATAATGTCACAGGATGAATTGATTTCTTTAATTTGCTTTAAAAGTATGATTCTGGTCAAACAGATCATTCCAACCAGCTGCTGATGTTCCTCACACACAACCAGATGAGAACATTAAGAGGTGAACACGGTGAGGTGTACGTGCAGCATGCGACGATGTGGAAGAAAGCAGAAGCACGTGCCAGGGCCGTGAACACACCAGCAAATCGACACAATACATAGGTCCCTGAACGCACGAGCAGATCTACGGTATGTATTAAAGTGCAGCGGGCAAAATAGCCAATGTCTGGCAACTCGGAGAAGCAAGAAAAAAACCTTTAGAAAATTTGTTCATAGTTTGCTTTATGTTGTTAATAAAATTTTTGTTGGCAACATTTGTCACCATCAATCCCTGGTCGAGGAAAAGTCAGATTTATATCAATTTTTAATAGAAAATTAGAAGTGCGTGTTATATTTGAATAAATATGGAACATGTGCGAGGAACACACCAATAGATCCACACCCTGCTGTGTGAAGCATGAAGTTGTCTCAGTGTAAAAAAAGAAACTTTGTTTTGGCTTCAGCAGCATCTAACGCAGTCAAAGGAGGAGCAAGAGGAAGAGACGTAAGGAAAACAACCGTATTTTCCGCCCTATAAGGCGCACCTTCAATAAACGACTATTTTTAAAACTTTTTCCATATATAAGGCGCACCGCATTATAAGGCGCTACAGTAAAGGCTGTTAAACTTTGTCCTCTAACTGTAGCCATCTCGCTTTGTTCCGCGGAAACTCTGTTTAGTCTTGTTTACTGGGCGCAGCGCATCCTCTTGTTTCCTCCACTTCCTCATCATTGATTCATTGATGTTAAACTCTGTCGCTGCGGCCAGAGGTAAGATCTTAAGCCCGAGCCCGACCCAAAATTCGGGTCGGGCCTAAAAATGTCAATCATTACGTTGGTCGGGCTTCTCTCTCGCTGACTTTTTTTTTTTTTTTAAATAAATATATTTTATAAAATGTAAACTAAAACAACGTGTGTGTACCAAACTAAGGAATACTTGTTAAAAAATTAATAATTTGGATAAAACAGAGAAGTAATGTTTTACTACTAAACAGGATCCAGAGAGCCAGCTCATCCTCTGCACACGTGAACGTCTCCTCTTATTTTGGTAATCCTCTCCTGTGCACGTCTTTATTTTATTTATTTTGAACTGCTATCCCCATATGAAGGAGTAAGAAGTTAAGTATAAACTAAATTGCTTTCATACGACACCAAAAAGACTGGCACCTCGACGCTGAGCAGGCATTTAAACAGCTGGACTGGTAAAAGTGATGATCGCTATTTTATCATCTGTTTCAAAGACCGGGACTCCTCTTCGCGCTAAGCAGGCCATCACAGACAAGTGTGTTAGGGGTCCGATAGTGTGATTATTTTTTTTTAATTAAAAAGGCGTGTTCTTGAAAATGTTCCAATTTATAATTTTTTATAAATAATTTTTTTTTTTTTACCGCGAGCCCGCGGTTTTAATATCCGGGGCTTGGGTCGGGCTGGATTTTTTAAGTCCGATCTCCCCACTGGCTGTGGCTATATTCCCGTGTTCTACTGCGTGAGCGATCACCTTGAGTTTAAATTCTGCGGTGTATCTTGGTAGACGCCATTTCCGGGTCTTTACACAAACACACAAATGGAAATGAGACGCCCTTTCATGTATCCCAGCATGCACCGCGCACTACTTCTTCTACGGGGGAAATGGAGTCGGCGGCTGCTTAACAACAGTTGCGACACCTGTTGTAGCTCAATATTAATCCATATATAAGGCGCTCCGGGTTATAAGGCGCACCCTGGACTTTAGAGAAAATTTAAGGTTTTTAGGTGCGCCTTATGGTGCGGAAAATACGGTACATGAGCAGTCAGCCACAGTGCAGTGACACGGAAGGGGCGGAGCTAAGGGTCTTACCTTTTCCTGAGGAGTCTGCAGCTTCTTGAGAGTCTCTGCAGAGTAGTGATTGAGCCAGATCTCTACGAACATCTAGAAACATGCAGAAAAGAATACTTGACACTTTAAAATGTGGAAAGTTGATGCTGAATTCTGTTTGGTAGAAGGATTGTTTTCAAAAGTGATTGAAAAAACTGAAACGTAGATTCTTAGAGGGACGTCCTGATCCAATCGCATGATCAGAAAACGGGCCTGGTTTATGATGGAATAGGAATCACGTGTTACTGACTGGAAATAAATATTCTAGTGGTGTGAGAGATCTTTTCTTTTCTAAGAAGAAAATGTAGAAAAGTTTTAATAACTAAGTTTTTCTGAGTCTAAATTCACATCCTCCTGTTCAAACAGAAGATATGGATTATGTCAGATCTTTCATGTTCACCTGCAGCACCGTCTCAGATCTCCACATCTCCTGAGCTGTAGGGTCTGCATTTCCAGCCGGCTGGTGGAAGATGTTATGCTTCAGCAGGCCAGTACTGGGACCACCAAAACCAATAAAAGACCCGCCGAGGGACCTGAGGGACACAAGATAGAAACCCAAAGAATCAGATGAGAGATGGAACGAGGAGTCTCAGACCGATCGGCTTAATGGGAAAGTGATCCGTTATACATTGACACATTTGAATGGAGATGAAAGTAGAAACATCAACTTCTATTGGTTGAGATTCATAACAAACAAGAAGTTGTCGCCAAAATTGTGATCTTGACTTTTGGTCGCATGACCCTGAAAATTTCCAGGAAAAAAAAAACAACGTAGGGAAATTTTATACATTTTCCCACTAATGTATAAAAAAGGTCTCTAATCTGGTGGAAAGTATTCAATTAGGTTTTTATGGTCACCCAAAATCAACGTTCAAAATCTTTGGGGCAGCGAAGGCATTTTGTTCAACAGCTTGAATTCAATTTATTTTTGTTCCGTCGTTCCGTTCCGTCATCTTCCGCTTGTTCCGGGGTCGGGTCGCGGGGGCAACAGCCACAAACGGGCAGCCCAGGCCTCTCTCTCCCCAACTGCATCCTCTAGCTCACCTGGAAGGATCCCAAGTCGTTCCCCGGCCAGCTGTGAGACACAGTCTCTCCAGCGGATCCGGGGTCTGCCCCTTGGTCTCCTCCCGGTGGGACGTGCCCAAAACACCTCGCCCGCGAGGCGCTCGGGGGGCATCTTGACCAGATGCCCGAACCACACCATCTGGCTCCTCTTGACCTGGAGGAGGAGCGGCTCGACACCGAGCTCCTCCCGGATGGCAGAGCTCCTCACCCGATCTCTGAGTGAGAGCCCAGCCACCCTGCGGAGGAAGCTCATTTCGGCCGCTTGTACCCGCGATCTCATTCTTTCGGTCACCACCCACAGCTGGTGACCATAGGCGAGGGTAGGAACGTAGATCGACTTGTAAATCGAGAGCTTTGCTTTTCGGCTCAGCTCTCTCTTTACCACGACGGACCGATGCAGCGTCCTAGTTATTGCTGATGCCGCACCGATCTGCCTGTCGATCTCCCGCTCCATCCTTCCCCCACTCGTGAAAAAGACCCCGAGATACTTAAACTCCTCCACTTGGGGCAGGACCCTGTCCCTGACCCGCAGGAGGCATTCCGCCCTTTTCCGGGCGAGGACCATGGTCTCGGATTTGGAGGTGCTAATTCAATGAAACCATCTCAACTCTTATGGGTAGAATCCCGGTTGGTAGTGTCATACCTTGGTGATGCCACTGTGACGGATCCCTTAGTGGGAGAAAATGGAGGCGGCGGTACGATGCCTTCACGGGGCAGGAAGTGATTCAGATACATGTCGATCAGGATGAAGTAAGCCGTCTCGGCCGCATTGCTCTCTAGAATCTGCAGGATGTTGTTAACAGGACACCGTGTTATGTTTGTATCAAGACGTTTGAGAACAGCTCAACTCACCTTCGGAACGATCAGGTAATGTGCAAAATTAAACATGTAGAACTCAAAAGCATCTGCAGAACTTTAAGGAAAAAAACTCACAAACTTGGCACAAAGTTTACAACTCTTATTTTATGGGAACAGAAAAAACATCTATGGAAACTTTTAATTTTTTGCTCATTTCCACACAATTTTAATCATTTGTAAGATGTTACTGTCTTTCTGTCATTTCCATTCTTCTGTATGGAATCGTAGAGAGAAAAATATTTCTACTAAACGTTTTGAAGGCAGAATTTCTTGTGCTTCTTCAGGATGGGTCCAGGAATAAAATGAGCTACTTCCTGATCTGTGATAAACCTTTATAAGTTAGTATTGTTTTATAACTACTGTAATATGGATCATTGAAAACCCAAATAATAGTTGTTAATGTGCATCAAATAGAATGAAAATAGATTTATTTTACTATAAGACCTTTAATCATCTGGAAACTTTCTGATCATCTTAGACAGAAAGAGGATTTTAAACGTCTCGAGGTGCTTTCATAGCTCCATGTGCACCGCGGGAAGGATACTGAAAACCACGTTCGCGCTGGGGTTTCCAGGTGTGGGGAACTTGTGGAAAAGAGGAGAGTCAGGCAGGACACCATCACTGATGGAGGACTTCACAGGAGGCTGGAGACAAACCAAAATGGATGGTTATCACTGATACACCTCTTATTGATTTGGTTTTTATTGGATTGGTAATCATATCGACACGTTTAAGAGTTCAAACAAGAAGATGGAAAAAATAAACTTGAAAAGTTACTGATTTTATATTAAATACGTTTAATATTGTATATTTTATTTTAAGCATCATAATGGCATTTGATAAATGTTTTTCATTCATTTTTCTTTTTATTAAAATTTCACACACTTTTCTTTGATGAACACTTTAATTACACGTGTAACGCTAACAAACGTACGACAGACCATCTGATAAATCAAACAGGCGAGGTTGCATCAGTAGGTGGCGCCGTTTGATTCTGTCTGGAAGCATCCACGTAACACAAAGTTTCATAAACGCATACCAAAAACCTAACTGCTGACATGGAGGAAGAAAGCAGAAACAGACCTTTTCCTTGTTCATTGGTCCGTGTGTGTCACATGAACAAATAATAAGTAAGTTTTATTGTGTTGACTGATTTAAATATTAAATTAATAAAGTTTTGATTTGTATAAATCTTTGTTTAAAAGATCAATACAAATTTATTGTCATTTGTTTTCACATTTTTTGTAAATAAAGTTTTATGGGAGTAAAAAATACAGAGTGATAAAATAGAATAAATAACGTACAGAAGAATATCGGTGGTAAATGTGGGGATAAAAAAAAAGATAGAAATCAGTTAAATATTTAATTTTATAGCCATAGATGAAAAAGTTTATAACATCATTTTAATAGTATTCATTTTAATTAAAATTAAAACTTTGAATTGTACATAAGATTCTTTATAAAAATAATCTATTTAAGCTGGTAAATGTTTAAATCAGGACAAATTTTCTTCAACCAATTTAAGATTATTTATTATCGAGTTTTGATTTGAACAATTTTAACACATAAATAATAATTAAAACAGTTTTGATTATTTGTGAACATGGAACAATGTTTTTTTTGGAACTACCTTTTCTTAGACCGTTTTGTTTAAAGATGAGTGAGAGTGTGTGTGTGTGTGTGTGTGTGTGTCTGTGTGCGTGTGTGCGTTATTCCTACCGGGAGATAACTGATTGGAATTTCATATTTGTTCTCCTCTGTTTGGAGTTTGTACACCAGCTTCATCATCGGGCCACTAGAGGGAAAAAAAAAAAAAAAAAGTTTTTTTGGTGAAGTTTCAGTTTTATTTTGGATCAGAACTAAAAACGAGCAGCTACTTTGGATGGAGAAACTCCAGCACCGTGTTGTACTCAGTGCTGCGCGGTTGGAGAAGACGCAGGTTCCAGCCGCTCATGACGCCATCTAAGCTGCCAAACACACTCTCTACCAGCCACGGAAAAATCTGGTTCAGATCCTGCAAACGGAAACAACATAAACCTGAAAATCAGCTTTTAAAAGAGATCAGCACACAGTTTAATTCTCCTCCTGGAGGTGGTACAATAAATCAGTTCCTACCATCTAACACTAAACATCTCATTGGGAGTTTTTTTTTTGGTCTGATTGGATTCTTTGTGCAAATAATAACAAAGAATTTTACCTTTTTTTACCCAAGAAAAATGACCTAAATTCACAAATTTCCCAAGTGTGGGATCAATAAAGTATATCTAATCTAATCTAAATAGATGCAGCTGCAGGAGTAAAGTTCTCTTTAAACCTGGTTGGTAATGTCTATAAATATATATATTTCCCAAATCATTTAAAGATGTTGGAATCAAACAGAAAACCACTTCAGGTAGGGATGGGGATCCTCTGCCAGCTCAGTTTTTGGGGTGCTTGCTATGGGGGTCTGACTGGCCTAGGTGGTGCAGGTCCCTCACTTTTGTGGGTGCCTGTGCCCTTTGGAGCTGGGTCGACCCCTGTAGTTTTGGCCTCTGCAGTCATGAAGAGGCCGACTCCTTGTGTGGATTGATCCCCAGTTTTTGTTTCCTCACAGCAGCATCAGGCCAGATGTTTCTTTTTAAAACTCAGTAAAAGACACAGTAGTTTGTACTTTGGGAGAAGAGGAGCTGTGTGTGTCGATGCATGTGTGCAGTGATTTGTTTAAGTGTGTAATTTTTAATGTATGTTTGCTTTTAACATTTTATTTTTTAAATGATTGAGATTTTAATTTTCGTTGGCGTTTTATTTGTTCTTTTCAGCACTTTGTGTAACTTTATGTTTGAAAAGTGTTTTACTAATAAATAGTAGAAAAAGTTTCAAAAAAGTCTTCTGGACAGTTTAATTCTTGAACGAGACGTTTCGACTTCCATCCGGAAATCATTTTCAATCTGAATGAAATGGATAGAAAACGATTTAAGATGCAGATGTACAGATCTGCATTTGATTTACTGTCCTCAAAATCCACCAAACACACTTTTGAGGACAGTGAGGTGAAGATTCTAAGTAGAGAGAAAGGTTGGTTTGAAAGAGGGGTGAAGGAAGCCATTTTTGTGATGAAAGAGAGTCCCTCTCTCAATCGGAGTGGAGGCGTTAGATACATTTTGACCGGTATCTATAGCAGCCTTTTGAAGCCATGGACTAATGATGACACCTCGTGACCCAGTTTCACGCCTCTCGTTAGCAGGCATTTTCTATTCACTAGGCATTTTTGTAATAGGGTCGTTTACTGGTCTGTGGTTACATTAGGAGCCATTCACGAGCATCATAGGTAACACAGGCTCATTGGTCGAGCTCTCCTTACTATTTTTTTTACCTTTTACTCAGGTTAGTATAAATAGATCCAGTTTTCAGTCCATTTCATTCAGATTGAAAATGATTTCCGGATGGAAGTCGAAACGTCTCGTTCAAGAATTAAACTGTCCAGAAGACTTTTTTGAAACTTTTTCTACTATGGATCACTCCTGGATGAATGAGGGACTACATGGATTTTTTACTAATAAAGTTGGATTTGAACAGTGGCGCTGATTGTGAACTTCAGGAAGGTCACAACCTCTGTGGTTCCTCTCCCTTGCTGAACACTTTCATCTCATCTACAGACTCCCACCACTTCCTCGGCACCGCCATCACACAGGACCTCAAGTGGGAGCTGACCATCAGCGCTCTCATCAGAGGATGCACTGCTTACAGCAGCTGAGGAAAGCTAAGCTGCCGGCCCGGATGACGGTGCAGTTCTACACCGCCATTCTCACCTCCTCCATCACTGGGTAGTACGTAGGGCCCACTGCCTAGGACAAGCAGAGACTACAGAGCCATTATATGTTCTGGTGAGAAGATACTTGGCTAAAGTCTTCCATCTCTCCAGGACCTGTGCGTCTTCAGGACTCTGGGACGAGCAGGTCGGATAGCGGCTGATCCTTCTCATAATGGCCACAGACTTTTTGAGCTGCTTCCTTCAGGCAGAAGGCTCCTCGCCACAGAGACATTTTTTTTCCATCAGCCTGATGAACACTACCTGACCTGTCCCCTCAATAATCTGGACTCCATCTACCTGCAACACTTTATCATCTACATTTTATGATTGAATTTGATCTGATAGTACATTTTTATTCTATTTAGTCAGATTTTATATTTACCATAATTTCACGGCCATAAGGCGCACCTAAAAGTCTCAAATTTTCTTCAAAATGAGCGGTGCGCCCTATCGTGCAGTGCGCACTATCTGATGTGTGATTTGCGGACGTATTAGAGAACCATCAGGCGGACGCAGTTAAAAACATGAGAACGTTAAAGGGTGAAGTGTGGGCGTGGATTATGTATAAAAGAACAGGTGTGTGCTTTATGCAGCAACACTGAAAATGGAAAAGAGACACGCTTATGAAGCTCAGTTTAAACTGACGGTAATCAAATCAGCTGCGCCGGGTGAGTTACACCACAGTTTGCCAGTGGATTGTAGATGCTTGGGCTAACGTGTCTGCTGGCACTGTTGTCCGAGCTTTCCCAAAAGAAGGCATCATTTCCGAGGAGCTGCACAATACAGAAAGTGACTCTGACAGTGAGGAAAGTGAACCTGCGAGGTTGGATTTAGCGCAGCTGTTAGATTCTGAAACAGAGGATGAGGACTTGGATGGATTTAATAAATGACTTTATGACGACTGTAACTAATATTTAAATAAAACCAACCAAACTCAGTTTTACTCCTGATCTATTTTTAAATACGCATGTGTGTGTGCGTATGCGCGCGTCTATGTGTGTGTGTTGTTGTAAGGCGGACTTACGTAGTAGAGGATATGTATATAAAACCCGCGCCCTATCATCATGTGCCTTATGTGTGTGTTAAATATAGAGCACGCAAAATTTGGACTGCGCCTTATAGTCGTGAAAATACGGTAATGTTGAACATTATGCTGAAGAAAGTTCCTAGTCTGTAAATTTTTATTGACAATGAAAATAAATAGTTCTTGATTCTTCTTGATTGATTTGAAGTAAGTTTTTGATGTGAAGTTATGATTCAAACGGATAAAAACCTTTTAAAATTTTTGATTTTTTAAAACAACCTCTCTTTAAAATGTGTAAATGATATTAATATAAATTTGTACCTTTTCAGGATATTCTTCTATGATCTGCTTCAGCTCTTGACATCTCACCATCACAGATTTATCACCCTCAGATTTAAGACTAGCCTGCAAGAGGAAAGAAAAAACATTTGACATCTTTTAAACCGGTATTTAAAAGATGAACATGGACCAGTAAATCAAACTGAATTTTAAACTCACCAATAAGAAGCTAGGTTGTTGTTGTTGCTGTTGTTGTTGTAACACAGGGGCTGCCATTCTGTCTTTATTTACATAAAAAAAAGTCCCTAAAAATTAAAAAGATTTACATTAATGAACAGGAAATAAAATTTAAAACTAAATCAAACACAAACTAGTGGAATAAAATTAAATTTTAATGTTTAAAAAGATAAAAAAGAGCTTTAAAAGTGTGTTTATACTTGTTGCTAAAGTTAGCAAGCTAGTTAGCATCTCACTTCCTGTGTTAAAACCCATAGCGCATGCGCAAACTGCCTGACAATTACATGACAATTTATCATATATTATCATTTTTATAAAAACGTGTTTTTACCTCTGATTCTTCAAGAAATATTAAAGTTTAAACTGATTCTCATACAAAATATTTTAACATCCGCGCGGTTCAAGCACCGCTTCTTCTTCGCTTATATTTTTTGGGAAGTGATTAGAAAGATGCTGCTCACTGCTGCTCACTGTGGAAGGTAGTGCAAACAAAAATAAAAATAAACCACAAAACAGCATTTAGACAAAAATAAAATAATTTAAAAAGTCATTAGTTTTTTCCTCCTGAGTTTTCGGTTCAGTGTCTTTTATTGTTGTATTTATGAAAGAATGACGAGGTCAGACAGGAATCCCCATGGACAATGATGTTTGCAGATGACATTGTGATCTGTAGGGAGAGGAGGGAAGAGGTGGACGAAAAGCTGGAGAGGTGGAGGTTTGCACCAGATAGAAGAGGAATGAAGATTAGTCCAAGTAAGACAGAGTACATGTGTGTGAATGAGAGGGATCCAAATGGAAAAGTGAGGTTACAGGGAGAAGAAATAAAGAAGGTGGAAGATTTTAAGTATCTAGGATCAACAGTCCAGAGCAATGGAGAGTGTGGAAAGAGGTGAAGAAGCGTGTTCAAGCAGGCTGGAACGGGTGGAGAAAAGTATCAGGTGTGATGTGTGACAGAAGAGTTTCAGCTAAAATGAAAGGAAAAGTGTACAAAACCGTGGTGAGACCCGCCATGCTGTTTGGTCTAGAGACAGTGCCACTGAGGAAAAGACAGGAAGCAGAGATGGAGGTAGCAGAGATGAAGATGCTGAGGATCTCTCTGGGAGTGACCAGGAAGGACAGGATCAGAAATGAGTATATCAGAGGAACAGCACATGTTAGAGGTTTTGGAGATAAAGTCCGAGAGGCCAGACTGAGATGGTTTGGACATGTACAGAGGAGAGAGACCGAGTACATCGGCAGAAGGATGGTGGATTTGGAACCACCAGGAAAGAGGGCTAGAGGAAGACCAAAGAGGAGGTTCATGGATGCAGTGAAGGAAGACATGAAGATAGTTGGTGTGACCGAAGAGGATGCAGCAGATAGGGTTAGATGGAAGAAACTGACTTGCTGTGGTGACCCCTGAAGGGAAATGCCGAAAGGAGAAGAAGAAGATTTATGAAAGAATCCCTTAAATAATGACAGAACAAACTTCATCCTGATAATGTGTTTGGAAAGATTAGAATTAATAAAAAAATGAACATGTTTAAAGTTCAGACTTTTAAAAAGTTTTTCTCCAACCTCTTAAAGCTTGAGGTTATAAAGCACATGGTTGTTTTATCTCAGTGGACGTATTTACAGCACCTTCTTATTAGGAAACAGAAATATGTTGGCTGATAAAATAAGTAGAAAAAGTTTCAAAAAAGTCTTCTGGACAGTTTAATTCTTGAACGAGACGTTTCGACTTCCATCCTGAAATCATTTTCAATCTGAATTAAATGGACTGAAAACTGGATCTATTTATACTAACCTGAATAAAAGGTAAAAAAAATAGTAAGGACGGGCTCGACCAATGAGCCGTGTTACCTATGATGGCCATGAATGGCTCCTATTGTAGCCACAGACCAGTAAACGATCCCTATTATAAAAATGCTAAAAGCCTAGTGAATAGAAATTCCTGTTAACGAGAGTCATGAAACTGGGTCACGAGGTGTCATCTTTGGTCCAAGGCTTCAAAAGGCTGCTGTAAATACCGGGCAGAATGTATCTAACTCCTCCACTCCGATTGAATACACAGGCTCATTGGTCGAGCCGTTATTACTATTTTTTTTTTTACCTTTTACTCAGGTTAGTATAAATAAATCCAGTTTTCAGTCCATTTCATTCAGATTGAAAATGATTTTCGGATGGAAGTCGAAACGTCTCGATCAAGAATTAAACTGTCCAGAAGACTTTTTTGAAACTTTTTCTACCATGGATCACTCCTGGATGAATGAGGGACTACATGGAGCTGATAAAATAAGTTTTAATGTGTTGATTTTATTCTTATTCAGAAAACTTTGGTGAGAATAACTTTAATGTTGATGTAAGCTGGTTTGGAGAATCATTATTTTATAATTATTTCCGGCCTAGAGTCTAGGCAGGAGACTAGACTCTTAGAAGAGGCCTAAAAGGGGCCTGGCCTTAGTGGAATACCGAAGAGGAGGTTTATGAATGTAGTGAAGGAAGACATGAACCGAAGAGGATTCAGGTGACAGGGTTAGATGGAAGAAACTGACTTGACGTGGTGACCCCTAAAGGGAAATGCTTCATTCCTCTTCTTTCCGTTCCGTCATCTCCCGCTTGTTCCGGGTTCGGGTCGCGGGGGCAACAGCCTCAAACGGGCAGCCCAGGCCTCTGTCTCCCCGGTTGCATCTTCTAGCTCACCTGGAAGGATCCCAAGTTGTTCCCCGGCCAGCTGTGAGACATAGTCTCTCCAGCAGGTCCGGGGTCTGCCCCTTGGTCTCCTCCCGGTGGGACGTGCCCAAAACACCTCGCCCGCGAGGCGCTCGGAAGCTGAGGTCCTTCAATGTGTGCAGCCTATCCTGGCTGATTCAAGGCGAGAGGCAGGGTACACCCTGAATAGATCCATTTTTAACGTTTTTTTGTTGAAAACATTTTTTTTTTCAATGAGAAACAGTATGTTAGTTAAAACCACTGAACTATCCAACATGAGAGGGTGAATTTTTTAACTTGTGGGCCTAATGGGATTGAATTGTGAGTAAAAAGAAAACGTACTCCAAGCAGGAGCGGAATAACTGAAAATAAAATGACTGTTTGATTGAGAGAAAATTACAAAATGTTAGAAAAAACCACTCAGAAAGTTTGTTATTCCAACAAAGCATCTTAACATTACAAGAGTTTCTTCACTAAACCTAGTGTAATCCAGCCATGTGATCGTCCATGATTGATTCAACAACTTCTTTGTTCTGAAATCTCAATCACACCCGTTTCTGTTCTTTAATCATTGTATCTGTACAAATAAACCAGGATGCACACTTTTGTAACAACGGTGTAAAAACTCTGCAGTCCTTGCTGCAAGTAAAGAGTCTCTTGTCTGTTCTCTGCTTGGGTGAAAGATTAATTACTCTCTCTTCTCCAACAATTAGGAACACTGGAATTGCAGAGATTAAAGAACACAAAACGATAAAAATATTTTTAATATGATTTCTTCATGTTTAGTGGATCAGATCAAAAGGTTATTGGGAGAACGGAATGCCTGCTTAGACAACATAAAACAATGTATGAAGAAATTGGTGGTAAACTGATTCAACTAAAAATAATTCATAGATTGCATAGAATCACTAAAAAAGCGTGTTTTGGAATTTAATCCCTGCAGTGACGAGTTAGAGATGGATTAATGAGGAAGGGACTTTAATCCTTCACATTCTGTGGACTTGTTCTGCTCTTCAAGACTGCTGGACAAATATAAGAAATGTTTTTGATGATGAAAAAGTCAAAAACAGTCTTCTGAATGCACCAATCTGACTGGACCTGGTCTTCTTTTATCAGTTGGTTTTCTGACACTGGGTTAAAAACTGATGTGATGGTGTTTCCGGTGAGAGAATAGTGACCAAACACAGTTTTTTGTTACCAACTTTAATTATAAAGTATATTGTAATATTTAATGTGGCTCACTGTTGAGCTTCTTCTTCTTCTTCCATCATTTCCCTTCAGAGGGCGCCACAGCAAGTCAGTTTCTTTAATATAACCCTATCTGCTGCATCTTCTTCAGTCACACCAACTATCTTCATGTCTTCCTTCACTGTATCCATGAACCTCCTCTTTGGTCTTCCTCTAGTCCTCTTTCCTGGTGGTTCCAAACCTAGCATCCTTCTTCTGATGTACTCTCTCTCTCTCCTCTGCACATGTCCAAACCATCTCAGTCTGGTCTCTCTGACTTTAAAACCTCTAACATGTGCTGTTCCTCTGATCCTGTTCATCCTGGTCACTCCCAGAGAAATCCTCAGCATCTTCATCTCTGCTACAAACATCTCTGTTTCCTGTCTTTTCCTTAGTGCTACTGTCTCTAGACAAAAACAAAAACCCAAACATTCCCCAAATGGCTTCGCCCATAACCGTGTATCTTGAAGGAAAGTTGGGTGTCCACCTGTGTTCCACCTGCTCTCTCTGAATGGAGAGACGTTTAAAAAGTTCAGTCTCTATTCAATGTGACATAAAAAAAAAGAAAAAAGAAATGAGGGTAAATACCTGGCTGGAATAATTCTAATAATTTTGCAAAACGAATTGAAATAAAATGTGTTTTTTTCCAAAGAAAAACTACAAATAATCCAAACAGATTTTTTTTTTTTTTTTTGGTGTTCTTACATACATTAATTTTTTTAATTATTTTTGTTATTAATTCACATACAATAAAATCATCTCCAAGCTTAACAAAGTTACAAAGTATTAAAAAACTATATAAAAAAAAACGTTTTTATGACAGAGTTTTAACTCCACGCGTCCATTTCTGTAAATATATAAAACATTGACATAAAAATAACCAATTATTAAATGTTTTTAAACCAGTCTAAAGATGGATCAATCAAATTATAAAATGATGGATTAATCAAACTATAAAACTTAGATTAAAATTCTGTGTTTGGTCCAAAGTTTTCTGGAAATGCTAAAATATTTAAAATAAGAAAAAAAAAAATAGAATAATTAGAATTTTTTTTAGTAGAATCAAACGTTACAGACAAGCTCATTATTTCCCCTTTTTCTAAACATATGAGGCAGATAAAATATTTCTATAAAGATTAAAACTAAACAATTTTAAATATATTTTATATACTTTCTGCATCAAACAAGCAAAATTAAAATATACGGATATATATGTATTTTTACATTTTTGGTTTTGCAAGCCAGTTAATTATAATTGTTCTAATTAATATCAGTGAAGATGAACATTACATATTAAATGACATCAAACCGTCCTGAATAAAAAAGGGTTTAATTAGAACTCCAGTTGGTTTCAGTCCGACACAAAAACATCTAAAATGGTTTTTCCTTCGTTTAGTTTTCAACATTCTGCAAACTTTAAAACAACGTGCCAAACCTTTCCTGCTCATTTAAACCCGGGATGTTTTCATTCTGAGCGTCTTTACAAGTTAAACAAGACAGTTGCTAAAAATATTACAAATGAAGCTAAATATGAACATTTAGGGAGAAGAAAGTGGTTTGAAGAGGATGAATGTGTTTGTTCCTGCACATCCATATGTTCCTCTCTGTTTCTACTAATACCCAACTGGTTAGGATTTTTTTTTTAAACCGATGCCAATGTCAAAGGTCCAAGAAAGGTTGGAAAACCTAATCAGTTCATTCATAGTTGGTATGGGCCAATTTGATTAACATCACAAGAATTTATGACCATAATTTTACTGAGTTTGACCATTGGTCACTGAAACCCGGGAACCAAATAAGTTAATCCATAGTTGGTACTGAGTAACTGTGAGCAGTTTCTCTGGTTTGGGATGTACTGTGTTCGCAAAAGTGTTACAGAAGCACAAAAAGTCCTTCAAACTCAGGATGAATAAAATGTTTGATTATTATTTATGTGTAAAACGTGTCCAAATTAATTCTAAGATGATAAACGATAATAACTCGGTTACGTCTGCAGTGATCATGTGTCATGATTTACTTATTTACAAGCAGGAAGAGAATACTTTTATATAAAAAGATATAATTTAGTGAAAAATGTTGATAAATATTACATAATGAAATATTACATCCATGGCTATGACATCACACTATAAACTGTAATTTATCTAATAGAAATATCAAATAAAAAAAAAACTGTCATTATGTTTTTAATTTTTCAACTTGTTACCACATCTAACCGTAAAATAATTACATATTTACCCGATTCTATTGGCCTGGACTGTTTGCTCTTTATTCCATTTTATGTGCTACATTTTAGACTCATTTCTTACTTAGGTACAATCTTAGTTACCATCAACCTAGCGAAAGTTAGTGAAGAAAAGACTCTTGATGAGCGCAGGGAGCCTTCGAGGTTGCTGTAATCTGATCTCCCCTCACACACAGATAAAATTTAATGAGCCTGATTTGTATCCTGAAAGGTTAAATAGAGCATTCTGCTGAAAAAATGGGAGAAATACATGTTAGAGTAAATCTAAAAGCGTGTAACTTTGATTATTGTGGATGTCTTATGGTAGCACAATATTGGCCAATAAATCTGTCGGGCCCCAGTGTGGATAAGCATTAGCAAATGTGCTAAGTGGTAGTGACTCTCCTTTAAACACACACACATTTAAGTCTAAGCTTAAGCATTCCAATGACTTCAGCAGCTTTAAGCAGCATTATGACAAACTAGCTTTTGTGTTCGTGTAACACACAGAAGAAAAAACAAGATGAAAAAGGTCTGTTTCTGCTTTCTTCCTTCGTGTCAGAGAAGAGTCGGTTCTGTAGGGGAAAGCGGGGTTGGTTGTCACACGGGTAGGTTGTTACACTGGTCATATCTCAGTCACTACAGGTCGCTGATCAGAACCATTGATACAGAAATGTTCAGAATTAGTGTCACAGGTCACCTACCATGATATTGGATGTGAAAGCAGCTAAATCTTGAGGTGAGACCATTTTAATTGTTTTTTGACTGCAAAAGTAAATTTTAGGCCATCTCATGTTTTCTTCCCAGTTATAACACTATGAGCTGACATGAAAATACTTTTTTACCATTTGAAGGTATAAAGAGAAAGCTACAATTTGTTTAGTTTTTTTTCTTAGCAAGGCTAATACATGTGGGTGCTAGCTTCCAAAAGAGCTAAAAAGGACAGTTGGGGTAGGTTGTCACAAATTTTGGGGGGTTGGTTGTCTCATGTGACAACCAACCCCATGTGACCACCAGCCCCCAAAATGTAGTTCAGAGATGGTATAACTATCTTATAAAGCTTGTTTATAGTGACTGAGGAGCCAGGTACATGCCCAGTAGAGCCAAGTAATCCTACACCACTACTGCCAACCACGCTCCCAAGTACAAGTACGGCATGCAGAAGTTTCAGCCCTGAAGAACTTCGACCATTCCCAAAGGCTCCTTCCCGGAAACAGTCTAGGAAGAGGAAGACCCGCAAAAGTTCTATCCTCACCGACACACCTGTAAAAGAAAGCATTGACGCAGAAAAAAAGCCAAAGAAAAGAAAAAGTCTTCCACAAAGAGAAGGAAGCAGAAGGAAAATGATGCTTCTTCAGATGAGGAGGAGTGCTTTTGCTTAATCTGCGTTGAGCCTTTCTCCAATAGTCGATCTAAAGAAACCTGGCTGCAATGCATTGTCTGCAAGGGGTGGGCACATAAAGATTGTACACCTGGTCAGCCAATATTTATGTGCCAGAATTGTGATTCGGAAGGGAAAAGTGATTAGTGAATGTTTGCCTCAGTTAAATGTTCTAATATTGAGACATCTTGCATACATTTGCATAAAGGGATGTCTAGATTTGTTTGGAAATTGTTTATTCAGGTCTCAATATCGTTAATCAGAACCAAAAAAAATTAAGTGGCAAAATTTAAGTTTTCAATCACTAAAATGCTTTTTAATTTGTTCATTGTTGTTGCTTTAACTTCATTTTCTTAATTCAGAATGTTTGTTTTTATAAACCAGGTCACAGATTGTAATATGCTGGACAAAATAAAAAAGTTTTGTGATTTCTAAAAATGTAAATTTTTTTCATTTTTTTCCATTAGAATAACACAGGGACAACCAACCCCATACGGTGTGACAACCTACCCCGCTATGGGGTTGGTTGTCACATCTGCGCAAGTTGCATTTGCCAGCTCATATATTTTGAATAGAATGGATTCTGTCAGATCTAGGAATATCAAATTATACCTGACACATTAAGCTATTAATATGTACAGAAATGGTGTTCTTCTCATGTATCGTTTTATCAGAAATCTAATTTAAGTAAAAAGTGTGACAACCATCCCCGCTCTCCCTACTGTGGAGGTGATGTCACGTAGCAGTGTGTTTATGGGACTTCTGTAAATCGGAATGTTTGGGGCTTTCAAACTAGAAATCCATTCACGATCATCCGCAACATTTTTGCTGATCATGACTATTTTGTTAGCGTGTAGGATCGACTGATTTAATCAGCTAACCGATAAATCAATAAATCAGTCAGAGCCGAGTTCTTCCATCAATGTCTTAGCTGGGGTTATTCCAACTGTGGCGTTTGAGGGGGGTTGTTCCTTCTCACTCGAGCTTTCCTATTCTCCTGCTTCAGCTTCAGCGTGCGGAGTTTTTGCTGCCGGCGTTTCTCTCGGTACCACAGCTGCTCACAGTATTCGTCCACGCCCACCCCGGTCCCTCCAGCCATCTGCAGATCTTTGTAGCTCCTCATAGGGAGCTGCTGAGGCAGCCATGAGTTCCTATTTCCTGATGGGGGTGCTCCGACCTGGCCCAGAAACCCAGAGACCCCTACGTGGCGGGTGGGGTAGAGGCTGTGGGCAGAGATGACTTGGAGGCGATACCGAACAAGAACCTGGATGTATGACTGCTCGTGGCTGGTGCAGGTGAAAAGCCTGGCATCGCTCAGCTCCAGGCGTTGGACCAGCAACCCTCGCTTCATGTGGAGCAAGCGCTCATCATCATCCTGCAGAAAAGATAGTGTCACAAGATAAGATAAGAATTTGAATCCCCTGAGAATCAGAAAAGCGGTCTTTGACTGAAACCTGCTTCACCTTTCACAGCCTCACTGTCTCACAGATTCTTTAAATCAACTGTATTTTTCACAGTGCATGGTTCTCTATCGAAGCCTCATTGTTTGGCAGCATCTCAATTAGTAATTGGGGATAGATAGATGATCAGAAAGTTGTTTTTTTTAACTTTGAGTGTTTTAAGAGGAGACGGCAGCTCCTGAGAGGAGACTCCAGAGAGGAGACAACAGCTCAGTGGTTAGAGTGTTCGTGCGCGGGGCGGAAGTTCGCGGGTTTGCGTCCTACAGAGAGCACATCTAGGGTCCTTGGAGAAGACACCTAACCCCGCTTCTCCCACCATTGGCGCCGTCGAAGGGCAGCCTGCTGCGGTGTAAAGAGTGCAGCACACAAATTTCCCCGGAGAGGGATGAATAGAGTAATTCTTTATTTATTTAAATAAAAAAGAAATGTGTGTAAATCTTAATATCTGTCAGAGACAGTTTATGAGATGTGTAGGGATGAGTTTTACAGCCTTAAAACAAGTTAATAAGGGACGAATGTAACGATGAATTTTTGCGAACCCACCAGTGTGATGTCCGGAGTGTGACCGAGCGTCTTGTGCTGGCTTTCTGAGCGCTGCAGCGTCCACTTAACATCAGCCTGGAGGGAATGAGGGATGCACTCCAGGAAAGTAGAGTTTCCTTCAACTCCGTACACCACCTTCTCCAACACAGACTCTGAATCTAAAACAGAAAGATCGGTATTTAACATGGTTCATTTTGATGTTATATCATGTCATATAAATAACTAAAAGGAATAACCAAACCAAGAACGGTGACGTAATGTTTTAAAAGAAACCTTTTTTAATCCCATCATCTTTAACAAAACAATAATTTCCTTTTTATTGCTACTTATTAAACATGAATGTCATGAACCTCTCACTCTGCCACCAGAGGGAGCCCTGGACCTTTCTCCCTCTCCTGGACAACCAGTCTGATCCCAAACACCTGAGTGATTAGCCTCATACCGAGCAGCTATGCGTCATCAGCCTGGTGACTATTCAAAAGCAATCACCCCAGACTTCCTAGTCGAGTCATACCTTTTATCCCAGCCAGGTGTTCCTGGCTGCCTGACCAAGATATACATTCAAAACAATAACCTGAAACATTCCACGGATCCACTGTTTTCATTTACAGCTTCACTGGACTACCTTAGAAATAATAAAACATGTTTCTTGTCCTGCATTTGGGTCCTCCACCTTCCCCCCTGCTCCCTACCCCGTGACAGTAAGAGTAACTCAACGCTGAAGTGTTGAACAACACGCCTCCACGTGCCTTGTGAATTAGTGACCTTGGCATTTGGGATCTTTACTTTTGATAACATGACCCTGAAATTAAATCAGTTCATCTATAGCTGATACTGAGTAACTGTGGACTCACCCACATTTTGTGGGGGGAGGCACAAATAAAAAAAATAACAGGAGAGAAAAAAAATAGAATTTTCTTGTCACACGTTGTGTTTATAGTTGATGAAAATTTGTGCTTTGAATTGAAATGTGAATTTATTTTATTTTGCAATCCTCACCCGCATAAAAAATATGCTGAATTCTTTTCTTCTGATGACAATTTTGATTATTTAAAATTTATGATGTCTTCCGAGGAAAAATCCACCATTCCATTCAGTTATCTTCCTCTTGTTTCGAGGTCGGGTCACAGGGGCAACAGCCTGAAACGGATAGCCCAGGCCTCTCTCACCCCAGCTTCATCCTCCAACTCACCCAGAAGGATCTCGAGTCATTCCCCAGCCAGCTGTGAGACATAGTCTCTCCAGCGGATCCAGGGTCTGCCCCTTGGTCTCCTCCCGGTGGGACGTGCCCAAAACACCTCGCCCGCGAGGCATCCTGACCAGATGCCTGAACCACCCCATCTGGCTCCTCTCGACCTGGAGGAGGAGCAGCTCGACATCGAGCTCCTCTCGGATGGCACAGCTCCTCACCCGATCTCTGAGTGAGAGCCCAGCCACCCTGCGGAGGAAGCTCATTTCGGCCGCTTGGAAAATCCACCATCTCCATCCAAAACAAGTTTTCCATATTAAGATTTATTTTATTACAACCAGTTCTTTTGGGCTTTTTGTAAAGGATTTGTACAGTTTAATAGTTTACTAAATCTTTTCATTTTAATCATTCAGAGTGAAAAAAAATGAGAAAAAGACACACATAAAATCCTTTTTAACGGATGTTTCCTATTTTTTTTTTTGAGAAACAATGAGTGATTTCATTGATGTTATGTAAAGATCTCCTTACAGCGAGAAAAAATGTTGACAAGTACAAATAAATTAAATCCTGTTTTTAAACTAAATAATTACAAGAATGAAACTTTTAAAACTAATAAAAATGTTTCTTTTTATTTTGAGGAGTTGTAGTTACACAGTCCGTCCACCAGAGAGAGCTCCATATAAACAGCAGAAAGTTTAGCGAAAAACCTAAAGACCTGTATTTATCTGTTTGTGTGTGTTTGTGTGTGTAAAACATCCTCACCATCCTTGCTGATTGGACACTGACTCCAGGGGTCTCCGTGCTTCACATCCTGTCTGCGTGCCCGCCTGAAAAACACACAAACATCACCACAGAGAACAGAGGAGTTCAGATTGGAGGTGAAATAGGGATGAAATGAAATGAAACACATGTCATTAGCCCGGTTGGAGCAGCCTAGTTCTCTGTTCAATTTAATTTCTTGCTACAAGGTCAGGTATGACGTGCATTAACATAGCCCCCAAAAGAGAAGATGCTATGATGTCAAACAAAAAAGCGTCCATCTGGTTGGTCAATGTTTAGAAAGTTTTTTCAGGGGAAAGCGTGCGTTTGCCCTGCTGCTGACAAAAAGTTTGTTTTTACCCTCCAGACAACCAGAAACGTTACGACTAGAAAGACATTAGACCAGAAAGAAACAATTGGTAAAGTACTAACGAGGAGAGAGGAACATTCACACTGTGTCCATGGAGTGAAAGAAACGGGTTAAGATGTCACGGTAACAAAGGACAACTCTCATTGGTCAGAGAAAAGATGGAGGATGGAGATAAGTATCACAGGTGGATGGATGAAGGATAGAATGATAAACGAACCTCTTGCTGGAAGGGAAATATCTGGAGCAGGTCTGTCCATCCCAGGAGCAGTAGGGGTCTCTAGCCAGGCAGCACTGGGGGCAGTCGGTGGCGTAGAACTCGCACCTCTGCAGGCCAAGCAGGGCCACGCCCGTCTCGCTGCACACATACAGCTGCTCCTGTGGGGGACACACAAACACAGATGGAAACTATCTCATTGCAAATGTTGCCAATCGGCACTGATGGATTTCTGTTTGAAAGTCTGGATGTAAAACTTTCAACACGCATCATCACATGACGCGTAAATCTGGACCAGTCCCAAGTAAAAAAAAATCCAACAGAAGCAGGTCTTTGTCATTATAAAGTAAGATTTTAGAAACAATTTGATTTTAATAATAAATTTCCCCAAAATTATACATTATAAACAAATAGAAAGTATTCATTTCATGATCAGGACAGATTTTAACTGCCGAGATATTCTATGTCTAAGCATTGATAACGTAAACCTCAAGACGGGACCAGTAACATCGGTCTGAAACAATCAATCAGGTTCAAAGAGGGACTTCTCCAAATTAACGAGTAGAAAAAAATGCGCTTACTCTCTTGGTGGAAAGTTTCATGTTCTGGATGGAAGTCTGTGGATCAGAAAAAATGGATTAATGTGTGTTTCTGATAGAAACAGTAAAACCAGTGAGATGCTGGTAATGAAGACAGACCACAGTTCCGTTCCATCATCTTCCGCTTGTCCGGGGCTGGGTCGCGAGGGCAACAACCTCAGACAGGAAGCCCATGCTTCTCTCACCCCAGCTGCATCCTCCAGCTCACCCGGGAGGAGCCCGAATCATTCCCCAGCCAGCTGTGAGACATAGTCTCTCCAGGGGGTCCGGGGTCTGTCTCTTGGTCTCCTCCTGGTGGGATGTGCCTGAAACACTGCACCAGCGAGCCGCTCGGCGAACCACCCCATCTGGCTTCTCTCGACCTGGAGGAAGAGCGGCTCGACACCGAGCTCCTCCTGGATGGCAGAACACTCTTTGAGTGAGAGCCCAGCCACCCTGCGGAGGAAGCTCATTTCGGCCACAGCTGGTTACCATGGTGAGGGTAGGAACGTAGATCCTGGTTACCATGGTGAGGGTAGGAACGTAGATCCTGGTTACCATGGTGAGGGTAGACGTAGATCCTGGTCACCATGGTGAGGGTAGGAACGTAGATCCTGGTTACCATGGTGAGGGTTGGAACGTAGATCCTGGTTACCATGGTGAGGGTAGGAACGTAGATCCTGGTTACCATGGTGAGGGTAGGGACATAGATTGTGGTTACCATAATGAGGGTAGGAACGTAGATCCTGGTTACCATGGTGAGGGTAGGAACGTAGATCCTGGTTACCGTGGTGAGGGTAGGAACGTAGATCCTGGTTACCGTGGTGAGGGTAGGAACGTAGATCCTGGTTACCATGGTGAGGGTAGGAACGTAGATCCTGGTTACCATGGTGAGGGTAGGAACATAGATCCTGGTTACCATGATGAGGATAGGAACGTAGATCCTGGTTACCATGGTGAGGGTAGGAACGTAGATCCTGGTTACCAGGGTGAGGGTAGGAAAACTAGATCCTGGTAACCATTGTGAGGGTAGGAACATAGATCCTGGTTACCATGGTGAGGGTAGGAACGTAGATCCTGGTTACCATGGTGAGGGTAGGAACATAGATCGTGGTTACCATGGTGAGAGTAGGAACGTAGATCCTGGTTACCATGGTGAGGGTAGGAACGTAGATCCTGGCTACCATGGTGAGGGTAGGAACATAGATCCTGGTTACCATGGTGAGGGTAGGAACGTAGATTGACTTGTAAATGGAGAGCTTTACTTTTCGGCTCAGCTCTTTCTTTACCATGACAGTCCGATGCAGCGTCCTAGTAAAACCAGTGTTTGAAATGTGTATTAATATCATAAATCCCTTTTTTTTTCTCCTCTGGGATAAAATTTTCCCTCCACTCCACTTTTCGTCTCACTGACTCGATTCAGAGACTCACTAAAGAAATCTGTGACCGCTGCACAGACCAGGGTCAGAGTTCGACTCAGATGGTAAGTGAAGAGCCACAGAGGGAGAGAGAAAGTGTTTAACGGCTCCTCCTCTAACGAGAGCTGAAGGAGAACATGGAGTTTTTTACTGTTACAAAAACACGTTCTGTATCACGTTTAAAGGTGTGGGTTGATCACCTGGAAGACGTCCAGCTCCTCCAGAATCACCTCCTCTGTCTCCCAGTTCTCTTTCATGACCGACACCACCTTCACCACCTTCCCATCATCTGGAAAACAAAGAAAACCAACTCATTAGAAACAGTAGATACTGTACATACAGTAACTTCCTGGAACACAAAAGTGGACTCAAACAAGAAGAAATACCAGTAAAATTTCTTTCTTTCATCAAATGATCAATCACTTCTTTCTGATTGGGACTGGACGTGACGGTTGTGATGTCATGCACCCGAACAGATGCATGACATACCTTCAGTTTCACATTCAATGATGAGCTCCACCATTCTTAGTCAAGACACCTATCATAGCAAGAACAAAACTGACCCTTCACTGCTTCACTTAGGACCCACAAAGCATCGACCTGAGTTTAAATTCTGGGTCCAGCTTTCTTCAGGAGCTGTGTGGAGTATAGAATTTAAGTCCAGTAAAGCATTAAAAGATGCTGCCCTGGGCAGCTGCTTGCTGCGGTGTCTCTTGTGTTTTAGGCGTCTGGTCGTTTATTTTTGCATTTTTTCCACTCGGATTCTGTTCGTCTTTTGCCTGTGTTTGGTCCTGGTCTGGAGATGTGACTTTGTGTGCTCTTTGGACGTCGTTTTGGGCTGCAATGTTTTAATTTGAACAGTTGTTTTTAAGCTAGCCGGTTTTTGTTTTTTTTTCAATGGCGAGCTCTCCGCTTTGTTAGTCATGGAGTCATTTGGCTTTGTTAGCGTGGACTCAACCAGCAGCTAGCTCTCGGAACCACATTCACCGTGGCTGGAGGAGTCTATGCTGTCCCGACAGAACTGAGAAGGGGACGATCAGAAAGGAGGCCCTTTGAGCCTGGTGTCCCTGTGGTTGTCATGGGTAACATCTGGTCGCTTGCTGGTAAGATGGAGGAACTGGGGACGCTCGTTCTGACCCATCATGAATGTGGAGGGGCCACTTTGGTGTGCCTCATTGAAGCCTGACTTCGTGGATTCATTATGGACTGTTTTTTCAACCGTTCAGATGCCAGCTGTTACACCGTGTAAGCGGACCAGGAAGGTATCGAGGTGTTAGCACCTCAGCCTCAAATTTCCTTTCGGGGATCAATAAAGTATTTTCAATTCAATGTCCTGGCATCATCTCTGTTCACTGATTGGACAGATGTTTCTTTATCACTGGTAAACTTTCATGATGGAATAAAAAGTAACCTAGAGAAGGTGCCAGCTGGCCCCAGTCTGGATATTTTATTACTGCAAGTAATTTGATTTTTTTTTTTTTTTTGTCGGAAATGGTTTAAAAGAAAACAGGAATATTTGACAGTAACTTGTTATAAAAACATTATTATCAATATTGGTTATAGTTTTTCAGTAACTTGTCCAACAGTGATCCTTAGCAGAATAAATCTTGGGTTTTTTTTCTCATTGCTCACCTGTGCCCAGGTGTAGCACATCATACGGTCCATCTTCTGCTTCCACCTTGTCCACAACAAGCTTCTTAAAGATGTAGAGTGAGTTGACTCGAGTGAGGACTGGTCTTCCTCCCAGAGGCAGAACAGGTTCCCACATCAGCTGGTGCTGCCGCATGAAGCTCACCACCTCGTCTGGGAAGTCCTTGGTGGACTTGTGGAGTGCGTCGTAGGTCTCGCTGGGACACTGGAGAACGAGAAAGGGCAAAGGCAAGAAAGAGAAAAGGGGTGAGTTTTCCCAAAACGGGTTAGGATGTGGAAACATGGCCGAACATATTCATGCCATAGAATCACAAAACATGATCTTTTCTTCATGCCTTTATTTTGCAAATCTCAACGGTACAGGTTTAATTTTTGAGAACTAAAACTTGATGATGTAGAACATTACCTACTAATATAATTAAAATATTATTATTTAAAAAAAAAAAAAAAAAAAAAATCAAGCCTATGCATGATGGCGGGAGTGTCATTGTGTGGGGATGCTCTGCAGAATCTGGGCGTGGCCTTTTTTTTTTTTTTTTTACCAGGGAAAGGAACAATATGGATAATTACAATCAAAATAACCCCACCAATCACCAGAATCAAGTCAAGTGGAAAGATCTGGCTGTTTTGTCAATTCAATTCAATTCAATTCAATTCAATTTTATTTGTATAGCCCAAAATCACAGAATGTCCGTCTCAATGGGCTTCACAAGAAAAAGAGGAATGTATTAACACAAATACACAACAAGAAAAATAACTAACAAATGCTAACTAAACAAGACTAGCACATTAATGCACTTAGACTCTCCTTCTCGGTGAGGAAAAACTCCTAAAAAACCCATCAGTGGGGAAAAAATAAGAAACCTCATGGGGATCCACGTGAAAGAGAGATCCCTCCCCCGGGACGAGCAAACAATGTGTCAAAGATTATTGTTTAAATATTAGCTTATTCTAATCTACAGCTAAATATCTAAAGAAGTCAATAAATGTTCTTCATCCTGATGGAAACACGGGGGGCTCTTCAGCCCGGAGATGTCAAGTACGGGGATGAGTAGATGTTCTTCATCCTGATGGAAACACTGGGGGACTCCTCAGCCCGGAGATGTCCAGTACGGGGATGAGTAGATGTTCTTCATCCTGATGGAAACACGGGGGACTCCTCAGCCCGGAGATGTCCAGTACGGGGATGAGTAGATGTTCTTCATCCTGATGGAGACACGGGAGACTCCTCAGCCCAGCGATGCCCACAGCAGAGATGAGTAGATGGATTTCGTCCTGATGGAGCGGGGATGAAGAAGCGCGGAGGTCTCCTCGGTGTGGCCATGCCCAGGACAGGAACGCAGAGTCCTGGATGGGGCTCTCTCCCAGAGAGGAGGGAGAGAGGTGGACAACATGTGAATTGTATTGTACCAAGAGAAAGGACAGTTCTTTCCTCCTAAACTTTGTGGACGTTCTTCCTAGAAAACTTGAATCCGTTTTAAGAAAGGTCAGACTAATGTCACACTGAAACCTCAGGATCGGGAGGTCATTTGAGGTGAGTGAATACTTTTGACAAAACAGGGTAGTAATTGAAACGATTTGTAAATAAAACTTGTTTTTTTTTATGCATCTAAGAGGAGGTGAATGTTTTTACTGAAATGCTAGAGGCTGGCGGTTGGTTGACGGACAGGAAATGAAACAGTTTTGAAAAATGAATCTCATATAATGAAGAAAGTCCTGTATTCTCCACGAGTAACATGAGGAAGAGGTCGAGGTGAAAAATGTGGCGTGGGGGTAGATAGATGAACAGAAAGCAGGCAGAGAGGAGACACAGTGAACCCAGCTGAAACGGACAATATGGAAGCCATTACTGTCTCAGCGGCGATCAGGAGGTGACGACCACGGCATCGCTTAGCTCTGCTGCAATCAGACTTGTGATTCATCAGGTCTGCAGAGAGCTGAGACCCTCAGCAGGCAGAAAAGAAAAAACAATCCTGTGGTTCTGCTCTGGCCTTCATGACAAACCAACGTGTCCCGAAGGACTCGGCCGACGAGGTGTTAAACCAGCAGAACTTCATCAGCCTGTTTTCATTACATACCCTTTGTGTTTGGACTCTGATCTCACAGGGAATTCTTAATTTTTCACATAAACAAAAGGAAAACCTGGTTCGCAATTAGTCTGTTCAGATTGATGAACTGTGACGTTCAACGTGGCAGCGAAAGAAAACTAAATTGGCGAATCCAAGAGTTAAAAGTTTTCCTTGAAATGGTGCAGTAACACAAAACGAAGAGAAAAAAACCCACTTTTTAAAATCTAAACCTACTATTTTGTTACTAAAAGTTTTTAGAAAAAGTGACTTTTAAAAGTTGCACATGAAAAACTGTGTTTTCTGTGATAAAAAAAATGGTATAAAGTGATGTTCAATGACTCCATGTAAAAAAGTGTTTTTTCACATCTGATCCTGCATATATATTTTTTTTTTATTATACTTTATTGATCCCTGACCGGGAAATTTGTGTGCAGCACTACACCGCAGCAGGCTGCCACCTATGACGGCACCAATGGTGGGAGAAACGGGGGATTAGGTGTCTTCTCCAAGGATCCTAGATGTGAACTCAGTGGGATGCGAACCCGCAAACATCCGGTTAACTTCCGGTCCACAGGCGAACACTCTACCATTGAGCCACCATCTATTAAAAAGACAAATTTGTGTTTAAAACGAACTAAAATGTTTACAAGTTAGGTCACTCTCTGGGAGTGACCAGGATGGACAGGATCAGAGGAACAGCACATGTTAGAGGTTTTAAAGTCAGAGAAACCAGACTGAGATGGTTTGGACATGTGCAGAGGAGAGAGAGAGAGTACATCGGAAGAAGGATGCTGGGTTTGGAACCACCAGGAAAGAGGACTAGAGGAAGACCAAAGAGGAGGTTCATGGATACAGTGAAGGAAGACATGAAGATAGTTGGTGTGACTGAAGAGGATCCAGGAGATAGGGTTAGATGGAAGAAACTGACTTGATGTGGCGACCCTGAACGAAAATGCCAAAAGAAGAAGATAGGGTAAAACCCACACCTGAATCAAATAAAATAGTTTAAATTAAATGAATTTTTTCACCAAAAGATATTTGACCATGTTTTTGTTGTTCAGCTATCTTTTGAGGCAGGTTGTATAACACACCCCACTTCTTCCTGTTGAGAAAAACAGGGTCAAATGTAAAGATTCTGGTTTTCATCTTCAGATAGAGAGAACGACCGAGGAGGATGAGATCACAGATGAAGCCAATCGAACCACACCGTGGAGCAGAAACCAGATCCTGAGATTCCTTCAACACCTCATGTTGTCTGTTTCATGTTGCGATCCGGTCCCTGAGGAAACCCTGAGGAGCTCCAAATTCTTCTGACTGATGACTGTCTTGATCAACTTCAGCTGGATGGAGAAAAATCTCTTCTCGTGTTGCACGTTGATCCATCCTCACCCCACAGGAATCCTTTCAATTTCAATCAATCCCATTTCTCCATTCCCTGTGGCACTGTCGAATAATCTCAAAGCGTTTCACACAGAAACACACGATCAGCACAAATAACAACTAAACTAATGTCCTTCGTCAACTTCTTCTGTTACTTTTAGACCAAATTTGAAAGCAAAGGGTCCAAAAACTGACCATTTCTAGTCATTTGGCTGGTTTTTAAAGTATATTGAATTACAAACTATAAAAATCATGCAGAGCAACCAGAAAACTTATTTTTTATCTAATGGACACAAAACAATGAACAAGGTGAAAAAGGTCTGTTTCTGCTTTCTTCCTCCGTCAGAGCAGAGTGAAATGCAGTGATGTCATGGACCACCATGACCACCATGCCTTCTGAAATAATTTAACTGAAATAAATCACTAAAAACGAGATCTGAGTAATTCTTCCTCTAACTCCCACAGTCCGCTATTAAATACATTGTAACTTTTCCCGTGCCTGACTATAGCACGGTTACGTTTGCCTATTAACTGTTGTGGCGCCACTCAGGTGAAATCTAGGTGAACAAAAAGGATTTTAAGAAGACGTTTGTCAGTCACTGAGGCACTTCCGTGTATGACGTAATTGCCATAGCGATAATCGTCAAATTGACGGCCATGGGCGTTCTAGAAGTTCTAGTATTCTGGTAGTCCTAGTGTTAAACAATAGCCTCCGCCTGCCTTACATCCCAAACTTTATCAGCTCATCTATAGTTGATGCTAACTGTGGGTAGTTTAAATAAAACTCCCCAGGTGATTTAGGAGACATCGAATTCACAAAAGTGTTGCAGGAGCACGGACGCACAAACAGATGACCAGACAACATGAGTGCTTAATGCCTTTTTTTATATTTTGAGACGCATAAAAAGAGCCAAATAATACCTAAACTAACCACAGCCAGGACATTCCTTATCTTTAGTGGCTCCTAAACTCTTTATAAACCCCAGTTGGAGGAAAAAAAGAAGAAACTATGAAGACTTAGTCAGAAAACCCATCCTCTCCCAGGACGGTCAGGCAGAATGTCCCCACAGATTAGATACTCTACTTCTAGTTTAACAAGTTCATGTTTGTAAGATGCAGCAGATGGGAGAGGTTCAGGAAGTCCAGCAGCAGTTTCAGGTGGACTCTGATTCCTGTGGAAAACAGTGTTATCTACAAAGGTTTGAATGAACTCACGGTTCCGGGTCTCGGGTAGGGGATGCGGCCTTTGTACTCCACCCAGCGATAGTCAGGACCTTCTTTATGGGCAAATGGTCCATTAAAAGCAGCACGGATGGAGGCCATGGAGTACACACATACAGCTGAACCGCGGAATACCGAGCTGTAGGAGGCAAAAGAACCATCAGGATTAAAATAGCAGGGGAAAAACGACATGGACAAGAAAAAAACACAAGCCTCTAGGATTCATATTGGGTAAGAAGAAGTATGTTGACATTTAAAAACTGCACAAAACAGGGACCTCTTTTCCTAAGAATTATGAAATCTTTGACTAAGCAAAATGAAACTTGAGATTTATCAAAGCCTCCACAGCACTCTTTTCGCAACATAAACTCACATCTGCGATAAATTGCAGGTGTGAACCAACTCTAATTTCGTCCCACCCCAAACACACCAGAAGAACTCATAATAAGGGTCATGCAGATGACGTGATTCGTAAGTAATGGTTCTTAAATTGGCTGGAAGCACCTGAAAACACTCATTGAACAATGACAAGATATCACCATGCGCAGCCATGGTGATGTCACCCTAAAGCAAAAGAGAGCGAGAAACAGTCACCCCGGCAACTCTGAGTGACACACACTGATCTATCAGTGAAATAAAGAAATTAATCTATGGCTCAATCTGTGTAGAAGTTAGCATACGCTCGTATTTGGGCATAATCAGGCTTCATAAATGAGACCAGAGACTTCTGACCCAAGACTCCAACTTCCATCTACATTGAATTAGACAAAATTTGATCAACTCAAAGAAGACAGAGTGCAGGTTTGGGCGAGTCTTTTTTGTCCAGACATGTCAGAGCAGAAGCCATTATAAGACCTGATCCTCCAACACATCCTTTAGGAAACACCAGGGCATTCTTTATGAAAGAGAAAAGTTAAAACCTGTCCTCTAATCCTTTCAGAATAAAATGTCTACTTTCATTTCCTTTCAGGCAAACTTGACAAGCCGACTGGTTGTTAGTGAGTTCTCAATCAGTGGAGAACTTATTACTGGTCCATTCACCAGTGTCCCTGTATGACCCAAACTTGAACATAAATCTGTCAGGATTTTGGGAAATTCAGCCAATCTGCAGCTATAACGCTCCTGTTATCGAGCCTCTCCCTCGATATATGCATGACACAGTGTGAATCATATTTGTAAATGCACTGTAAAGCATTGAGTTAGTGAAGCTATCACATATTCTTTTAGACTCTAATCAGTGATCCATTTACATGTAAATGATACACCACGTTTAGGAGGAGTTTTTTATATGAGAATAACATTAAAAAATGGTGGAAACTTCAAAGTTGATTTTGCATGAAACTCCTGTTAATCCAGATGTTCTCATCCGAGCAGATGATTGTAAGAAAATGTAGCTGTAAAATAATATTAATAATAATAATAAAAACAGCATGAACGTCTCCTCACCTGGATGTAGTGAAGACACCGTAGATCGTTGGATTTTGGGGTTCTTTGGTTTCAAGAACAAAAATGTCCTCTATAAAACAGAAAGGGATCAATCTATTAGTTTCTATTCTTCTGTAAATATACCCTTCCAGGAACACGGAGGTATGAGGTTTATCTGCTTTATTAAGTCCTGATGTAAGTATTTAAATATCTGTTTGGTGGAAGCAAAAGTTTAACGAATATTTATTTTAATCAGAGTCAGAAAAACATGTAGATGTAAGAGGTTTAATGTTTTAGTTTGAAAATATATAATTAGAAGCATAACATCAATAAAGAAGCTATGAAAGGATCATTTTCCAGGGCCGGGTCGTGGGGTCAACAGCCTCAGACAGCCCAGTTGCATCCTCCAGTTCACCCGGAAGGATCCCGAGTCCACAGTCAGCTGTGAGACATAGTTTCTCCATCAGGTCCGGTGTCTGCCTCTCGGTTTCCTCCTGGTGGGGGGCATCCTGACCAGATGCCTGAACCACCCCATCTGGCTTCTCTTGACCTGGAGGAGAAGCGGCTCTAATTTGAGCTCTTCCTGGATGGCAGAACTCCTCGCCCGATCGCTGAGTGAGTTCCTTCATTTCTTCTACCCAGCAGAAGCAGCTCATTTTGGTCGCTTGTAATCCGCAGTCGGATTCTTTCGATCACCACCCACAGCTGGTGACTATAGGTGAGGGTAGGAATGTAGATCCTGGTTACCACGGTGAGGGTAGGAATGTAGATCCTGGTTACCACTGTTACGACCCTGGGGTCGTGGCCCTTTAAATCTTTCTGCATGTCTGTCCTCACAGGAACTGGAGCTGCCGTTGGCCCCGCCCTCTGGAAGAAGATGGCTGCTGGCGGCTCGCTGCTCACGACGCCAGTCTGATCCTCTGCCGTTATTTTATTGATTGTGTCTTTAGTAGTATCTTTTTGTAATAACTTCCTTTAAACCTTGTTACTTCGTGTGGCCTTCCCCTTATTGTTGCTGCTTTTTGAGCCAGAGTAGTAACAAATGGGGGCTCGTCCGGGATCAGACCAATTGGGTAAGTTAAAGTCTGTACAAAATTTTTTCTTTGTTTTGAAATTGGAAATTCGTCTTCACTGAATTTGGTTACTTTGGATTGGTTTCGTCCCACTTTGAGTTCAGTTTGGAGAAGTTTGGTTATTTAGTCGGTTGGTTGGCTATCTTGGCTGCTAATCAAATCAGGCTGGGGGAGACCACACAGGTGTGGGTGATTTCTTGTGCTGGCAATGTGAGTTTTTTCAAAGTTCTGAGTTAAATTGAGTTTGGTTTGGCTGTTGATCAGGGTGTGTGGGACCAGTTAATACTTTGTGGCAGACCTTAGTTTTGTTTGGAATTTTTTTTTTTTTTTTGATTGAAGCCTACATTATTTTTTTGTTAGTATTTTTGAGCACATGCTGGGGGTTGGGGCTTACCCTGTTAGGATTTAGAAGTGTTGTCTCCTTATGAGATTCACTTGTTTTTTGTTTTGCAATAGGCATTTAGAGTGGAGGTACGTGCGGGTTGCAGCATCCCACTACCCTTACCCTACGTCGGCTCGGGAGCGCGCCGTGGTATTAGTACTTGTACTGTACCGCTGGTATGTATGGGGCTGGTTAGCAGCCTCAAGCGCATAAATACCCACCGCCAGGCCTCCTGAAGACTAGGGGTGAGTTTAGTTAGATTCTGGTTAGGTAGTTAGTGGGGAAACCTCAACTCTGTGCTCTAGTTAGTTTTTTTTTTTACATCAAACATGTCATCTGTGGAGGATTTTATGGAGTCCCCTACTGAGGAGATGTTAAATGGCTTTACTAGAGAACAACTATTGCAGTTGGTTGATTATTATTCCGTTGATATTGGTGCTAGAAAACTGAAAGATGAGATAAAGTTGTGTTTGTGGTCTGCTTTGGTACGTGATGGGATTTTGCCAGGGAAAGTTGGTCTAACCAACCCTGAGGTTAAAGATATTTTGACATTTGAACAAAAAAGGGAGTTGCTTTTGTTAGAAATGGAGAAGGAGAAGATAGCTTTGGAAATGGAGCAGATGAGAGTAGCTTTGGAAAGGGACAAGTTACAGTTTGAGAGGGAGAGGCTTAGTTCTACTTCCGTTCGAAGTGAGTCTGATGTGGTTTCTAATTTGCGTCTTGTCCCAAAGTTTGATGAAAAGGATCCGGATACATTCTTCGTACTTTTTGAACGTGTTGCTGATTCCAGAAGTTGGCCGGATGATTTGAGGGTTGTAATGTTGCAGTCAGTTTTTACAGGGAAGGCCCAGGTAGCCTATTCTGCTTTGAGTGACCACGACAGTCAGGACTATAAACTTGTTAAGGAAGCGGTGTTGAAAGCATATGAGTTGGTTCCAGAAGTTTACAGGCAACGTTTTAGATCTTGGAGGAAGGGTGAAAACCAGTCTCATGTTGAGTTTGTCAAGGACTTAAGCAAGCATTTTCACAGGTGGTGTTCTTCTTTGGAGGTTTCTTCGTATGATAAGCTTTGTGATCTTATGGTTCTTGAACAATTTGTCGATTGTGTTCCGCCAGAAGTTGCCACTCATATTAGAGAACGTCGAGTAGTTACTGTTTCAGAAGCTGCTACTATAGCTGATGACTATGTTTTGGCTCACAAGGGTAAATTTAGGAAGAGTGTTTCTACTACTTTTTCTACTGGTACTTCTGTTACTTCTACCAGGAGTAACAACTTCGAGACTAGGAGCCCTAGTGCTTTTAGAAAGTCGGGGCAAAGTTGTAACTACTGTCGTGGGGAAGGTCATTGGAAGATTGATTGTCCCGTTTTGCAAAGGAAAAGTGGTCAAGTGAGAACTAAGACTGTTAAACCTGCGGTTTTCACTGTTCAGGCAAAATCTCAGTGCTTGGGCCCAGTTGTGGAATCCAAATGTTTTTCTGGTCTCGACTCTTTTGTTTCTGATGGGTTTGTGTCACTTTGTGGTGATCATAGGAAAGTCCCAGTGAAAATTTTGAGGGATACAGGTGCTACAGACTCGTTTGTTCTTTCTTCGGTCTTGCCTTTTTCAGAAGAGACAAGTACAGGTGATTGTGTCCTGGTGAGAGGTGTTAGTTTGGTACCACTTAGTGCCCCGTTGCATAGGATCTTTCTGTCTAGTGGTTTTGTTGAAGGAAATGTGCAAATTGCTGTTCGACCAGAATTGCCAGTAGAGGGCGTTGCTGTGATCTTGGGTAATGACTTAGCTGGTAACCAGGTGTGGCCTGTAGAGTGTCCTATCAAAGTTTCAGTTCCAGCAAAAGTTCCTGATTCCTGTGGGCGGAACTTTCCTGAGGTGTTCACTGCTTGTGCTGTCACCAGGGCCATGGCAAAGGCTAAGTCTGAAACATCAGAAGAATGTTGCCCTAACTCAGATGTTCAGTTTGATTTACCTCAAATGTTTTCTATTTCCCAGCAGGAGTTAATTGCTGAACAGAAAGCGGATGTGTCACTGACTGCGGTGTTTGATAAAGTCCAACCTTCATCGGAACTTCGAAGCTCTGCATCTGGGTATTTCCTTCAGGGTGAGGTATTGGTCAGGAAATGGCAGCCTCAGGGTTCTGATCTTTTGGGTAGTCCGTGTTTGCAGATAGTCGTTCCTACAAAATTTAGAGAAAGGGTGTTGTCTTGTTCGCATGACCGAACAGGCCATTTGGGAGTAAAGAAAACCTATAGTCATGTGCTTAGGTATTTCTTTTGGCCCCTTCTCAAACGTGATGTTGCCAAGTATATTAGGACTTGCCATATTTGTCAAATTTCTGGCAAACCGAATCAGGGAATTAAGCCTGCACCTCTTAAGCCGATACCTGCTGTTGAAAATCCGTTTGAGCATTTGATTATTGATTGCGTTGGACCTTTGCCAAAGTCTAAATCAGGCTCTCAGTATTTGCTGACGGTTATGTGTTTGGTCACTCGTTATCCAGCTGCGTATGCGCTTCGCAATATAACTGCTAAGGCGGTTGTAAAAGCTCTTACTCAGTTTATTTCAGTTTTTGGCATCCCTAAAATCATTCAAAGTGACCAAGGGTCTAATTTTTCATCTCACCTGTTTGCCCAAGTCTTGGACCAGCTTAAGGTGAAACATAATCAGGCTTCAGCTTACCACGCCCAGAGCCAAGGTGCTCTGGAGAGATTCCATCAGACTCTTAAATCATTGTTTCGTTCTTATTGTACAGAGTTGCAGAAGGATTGGGAGGAGGGTTTGCCGTGGTTGCTGCTTGCAGCTAGGGAAGTCTGTCAGGAGAGTACGGGTTTTAGTCCAAATGATTTGGTGTTTGGCCATAAAGTTCGGGGTCCATTAGCAGTATTTCACGACAACTGGGCTTCAAAACAACCCCCTGGTAATTTGTTGGATTACGTGAATGGTTTTCGCCATCGTCTCTACGTGGCGGGGCAGTTGGCGAAGCGAAATTTGGTCAAAGCTCAGACTAAGATGAAGTCCTTGTATGACAGACGATGTGAGAGTCGTGAATTTAGTCCAGGGGATCAAGTGTTGGTTTTGTTGCCTGTTGTAGGTTCACCGTTTCAGGCCAAATTTCATGGTCCCTATACTGTGTTAAGACGGCTTTCGGACTTGAATTATTTGGTTGCAACTCCAGACAGGAAGAAGAAGCAACAGCTTTGCCATGTTAATCTCCTTAAACCGTACTTTAGTCGTGAGTCCTTGCAGTGCACGGCAGGGTCTTTTCGGTGTGGTGCGGTGTTGTCTACCTGTGCGGTACCAGGGTCGATAGTCTATGGGGGAGAGGACGTGGCTATGCCGGATGACGCTGTTCTTTCTGGTCGGTTGAAAAATTCAGAAACTCTGAATAACTTGGATTTGCTATTTTGTCATTTGTCAAAGGTTAAAGCTGGACAGTTAGCTGCATTGATTAACGAATATCACGTTTTATTCAGTGACACTCCCACTCGTACCAACTTGATATCACACGATATAGATGTTGGGGATGCAAAGCCAATCTGTCAAAGGTTCTATCGTGTCTCTGAGGAAAAACGTAAAATGATTGACAAAGAAGTACAGTATATGTTGGATAATGACCTGGCTGTTCATTCTGCTTCTAGTTGGGCCTCTCCTTGCTTGTTGGTGGAAAAATCAGATAAGTCTCCACGTATGTGCACTGATTTCCGTAAAGTAAATGCTGTAACAAAACCAGATTCGTATCCATTACCACGCGTTGAAGATTGTGTTGACCAAGTAGGTAGTGCGAAGTTTGTGACGAAGCTTGACTTGCTCAAAGGGTATTGGCAAGTGCCTTTAACCCCGAAAGCCCAAGAAATTGCAGCTTTTATAACTCCATCTGGTCTGTTTTCCTATACAGTTATGGGGTTTGGACTAAGAAATGCGCCTGCGACTTTCCAAGGGTTAATGAATAGAGTGGTTAACGGTTTGAAAGGTTGTGCAGTCTACTTGGATGATGTGGTCCTTTATAGTGACACGTGGGAGAACCATCTTGCCCAAATTAAAGCATTGTTTGAGCGTTTGGTCCAGGGTAATCTGACCTTGAATTTAGCCAAGTGTGACTTTGCAAAAGCCACAGTAACTTATTTGGGTAAGGTTGTGGGGCAGGGTCAAGTTCGCCCGGTTATGGCAAAAGTGACCGCTGTTGCACAGTTTCCTGTTCCAGCTACTAAAAAGGAACTTATGAGATTTTTGGGTCTTGTAGGTTATTACCGCTCTTTTTGCAGAAACTTTTCAACTGTAGTTACACCACTTACAGACCTTCTTAAGAAAAAATCTACATTTATTTGGACTGCCTCCTGTCAACATGCTTTTGAGGAAGTAAAATCATTGTTGTGTTCAGCACCTGTACTGCTTGCTCCTCGTTTTGATGTGCCTTTTAAGTTGTACGTTGATGCAAGCCATGTTGGGGTAGGAGCTGTATTGCTGCAAGAGGATGGGGTTGAGCGTCCTGTCAGCTTCTTTTCCAAAAAATTCTTACAGTTCCAGTTAAACTATTCCGTCATAGAAAAGGAAGCTCTTGCTCTAATTTTGGCTTTGCGGCATTTTAGTGTCTATGTTGACTCTGGAATCAGTTTAACTGTATACTCGGATCACAACCCACTTACCTTTTTGAATTCTCTGCAGAACCCAAACCAGCGCCTTATGCGCTGGGCTCTTTTCCTTCAGCCCTACCACCTAGATATCAAGCACATCAAAGGCACAAATAATATACTCGCTGATGCTTTGTCTCGGGCTCCATTGGATTGACTTGGCCCATTTAGCTCCAGGTGGTTCCCACGAATGGCTTGAGATGTGGAACTGGAGGTTGCACTCTTCAACATTCTGATAAGTATTGTACACATTGATTAACAGGGTAGAACCCTGTTCTTTAGGGGGGGAGTGTTACGACCCTGGGGTCGTGGCCCTTTAAATCTTTCTGCCTGTCTGTCCTCACAGGAACTGGAGCTGCCGTTGGCCCCGCCCTCTGGAAGAAGATGGCTGCTGGCGGCTCGCTGCTCACGACGCCAGTCTGATCCTCTGCCGTTATTTTATTGATTGTGTCTTTAGTAGTATCTTTTTGTAATAAATTCCTTTAAACCTTGTTACTTCGTGTGGCCTTCCCCTTATTGTTGCTGCTTTTTGAGCCAGAGTAGTAACACCACGGTGAGGATAGGAATGTAGATCCTGGTTACCATGGTGAGGGTACGAATGTAGATCCTGGTTACCATGGTGAGAGTAGTAACGTAGATCCTGGTTACCATGGTGAGGGTAGGAATGTAGATTCTAGTTACCATGGTGAGGGTAGGAACGTAGATCCTGGTTACCATGGTGAGGGTAGGAATGTAGATTCTAGTTACCATGGTGAGGGTAGGAATGTAGATTCTAGTTACCATGGTGAGGGTAGGAACGTAGATCCTGGTTACCATGGTGAGTGTAGGAATGTAGATCCTGGTTACTATGGTGAGGGTAGGAACGTAGATCTTGGTTACCATGGTGAGGGTAGGAATGTAGATTCTGGTTACCGTGGTGAGTGTAGGAATGTAGATTCTGGTTACCATGGTGAGTGTAGGAATGTAGATCCAGGTTACCATGGTGAGGGTAGAAACGTAGATCCTGGTTACCATGGTGAGGGTAGGAATGTAGATCCTGGTTACCATGGTGAGGATAGGAACGTAGATCGACTTGTAAATCGAGAGCTTTGCTTTTTGTCTCAGCTCTTTCTTTACCATAACAGAACTATGCAGCGTCCTAGTTATTGCTGGCGCTGCACCGATCCATCTTTTTTTTTTTTTCTTTTTAAGATGTTTAATTTTTTTTGTATTACAATGTGTTGAATTATGTCTATAGTTGGTAATGAGTAACTGTCGGCAATTTCAGTAAATATTTTTTAGGGGTTTGTTGTAAAAATAAAAAAACATAACATCTGACAAATTTCGTTCCAACTGAAAATGGGAAAGGGTGTGAGAGTTTAATTCTTAGCTTTTATTGATTTTGGAGCTGAGCTGATGAGACAGGATGGATGGAACTAAAGAAGGAAAGGAGGGAACTTGTTTTTGGCATTAGAGAGCATCCCATCCCATCCCAGGCAGCTAGGAAGGAAAGGAGTTCCAGACTTACGCAGCTCATCAAACTGTGTGTCCACTCCAGATGGACCGGGAATGGAACAAATCAGTCTGGCCTTAAGGAAGGTGGTCCAGCGGTTGATTAAACTCCTCTTCCCACCAACGTCATTCTGGGTGGAGGTAGAAATACAAAAGAGAGCAAAATGGGTTTCATAAGTAAATATTAAAAGTTTTCACAACTTGAATGAATTTATTTGGATCTGAAGAATCGTTCCATCTATCCAACCGATTTACTCAATCTGCAATCATCCATCCACACATACATCCATTCATCCTATCAACAAACTACACCCGGTTACAAATGATTACGCAAATACAATTTTTCTAAAGACAGTTTACAGACCTTCTTTAAGGGCCTTGTTCACAGTAGAGGAAGGATAAAGCGGGAGATCGACAGACGGATCGGTGCGGCATCAGCAATAGCTAGGATGCTGCATCGGTCCATCGTGGTAAAGAGAGAGCTGGGCCGAAATGCAAAGCTCTCGATTTACAAGTCGATCTACGTTCCCACCCTCACCTATGGTCACCAGCTGTGGGTGGTGACCAAAAAAATGAGATCCCGGATACAAGCGGCTGAAATGAGCTTCCTCCACAGGGTGGCTGGGCTCTCACTCAGAGATCAGGTGAGGAGTTCTGCCATCCGGGAGGAGCTCGGTGTCGAGCGACTTCTCCTCCAGGTCGAGAGGAGCCAGATGGGGTGGTTCAGGCATCTGGTCAGGATGCCCTCCGATCACCTTGCTGGTGAGGTGTTTCGGGCACGTCCCACTGGGAGGAGACCGAGAGGCAGACCCCGGACCCGCTGGAGAGACTATGTCTCACAGCTAGCAGGGGAACGACTCGGGATGCTTCCAGGTGAACTGGAGGATGCAGCTGGGGTGAGAGAAGCCAGGGCTTCCTGTCTGAGGCTGTTGTCCCCACGACCCGACCCCAGATAAGCGGAAGATGACTGACTGGACTGGAAGGTTTACATAATAGCAAACTATTTTATGTGGATAGCACTTACTGTTTGCTGCTTTGAATTCATTTTGAAACCTTGTAACGTCAAGCACACACTTCAGTGCAATATTTCACATCCTAATTACAAAAATGATCATTTTTAATAAGATTATCATTAAAAAAAAAAACAAGCTGGGAATTCCTTGCACTGCCTCCAATAACTGACGTGGATTTACGGTGCGTGGCCAGATTTTTTTCCCCTATTTTACAATCAAACCTTTTTTTTTATATTTCACCGACAGATCAGTGTGTGTCACTCACACTGAATTATTTGAGAATTACTACCTATGCATCATGTTGTTTACATGACCCATATTTAGAGCTCTGGAGGCGCGGTTGGGTCAGAACAGAGATGAAGTTGACTTATGTACGCCTGAGGTTTGTCACAGGTGTGACCACTAAAGCGCACATTGTGTAAAGAGAGTTAGGGTACATGGTTTTCATAAATTTCAAGTTTGTGTGGTGGAAGCAATTTTGTGGTGTTGAGCAAAACAGCTTCTTGGTGTCATGTTTTATTTTAATACCGTAATTTCACGGCCATAATGCGCACCTAAAAGTCTAAAATTTTCTTCAAAATGAGCGGTGCGCCCTTTCGTGCGGTGCGCCTTGTGTGTGACCTAAAATCAAAAGCGGTGCCCGTGAGGCGAGGCGGACTTGAAAGAAAAGCATGAGAACGTTAAAGAGTGAAGTGTGGGCGTGGATTGTGTATAAAAAAGGTATGTGCTGTATGCACAACATTGCTGTTTTAACCCTGAAAATGACAAAGAGACACACTTATGACGCTCAGTTTAAGCTGAAGGCAATCAGCTACGCGGAGGAACATGGGAATCGAGCCGCCGCGAGAAATTTCAGCATAAACGAGTCAATGGATAGTAGATGCTTGGACTAACGCAGTGCTTCTCAATTATTTCCTGTTGCGCCGCCCTAGAAAGAAGAAAATATTTCGCCCCCCCTGTTCCCCACTCTCCGCCATGACCATAATTAGTTTCATTTGTCTATGAAATTGTTATAAGCAGTGGTCCCCAACCACAAGGTGGACCACCCCTGGTGTGAGGGGCCTAACTAGTATTTTTATTCACTTTGTTTTTGTGATGTCTTTATTTTGAAGGTATGTTTACCGTTACCATGGCAACCAGAGTGCGTTCGAGCAGAGAGAATTTTTCCACGTTATAAAGACGCTGCTAATAAATTTTCTCGTGAAGACAACGTGGATTTAAATGTATTATTATTGATTAAAAAGCCAGTTTTTCCGGCTGGTCTTAACACCTGTAGACCGGTCCGTGAAAATATTATCAGACACTAAACCGGTCCGTGGCGCAGAAAAAGTTGGGGACCCCTGGTTCTAAGTACACTTCTGCATAACATTGTATCTTCATTAACATTAAAGAAAAAAAAAAAGAAAAAGAACAGTTTTATTGATATTGTTTTTTAGTGTGGAACAGAAAATATTTAAAGTGCATCAAATAACTTAAATTTTAATAAAAATAATTCTTATTTAAACTATAAACTACAACTACTGTAGTGGATGTACAACTACACTTTATTCTAGTACGGCAAAAAAGAAAAACGTGTTCCACAGGATCACACGCGCCCCACTATTGGAGAAGCACTGGATTTTTTTTTTAATACGCACATTTGCATGCTTGCGTGTGTGTTGTTGTAAGGCGGTGTGTGACTGAGACTGCGCCTTTTCGTACGGTGCGCCTTATGTGTGTGTTAAATACAGCAACGGCGCACAAAACTGAGGCTGCGCCTTTTCGTACGGTGCGCCTAATGGCCGTGAAATTACGGTAATCTGATCCTGATGCAGTCAAACTGGGAACGTTAAGTCAGGTTTTACGTGTTTTCTGTAGAATAATTCTGCATGTTGAATGGAATTTGAATCGGATTTATATTTGTATGTTTGCACAAGGATGTAATCTGATCAGAGAAAGAAAAACTTTGGGGAGGGGAAATAACTCAGCCTGTAAAGCAGGGGTCTCAAACTCACTCTAACTGAGGGCCTCAAACGCACAATCTGGCTTTGGCCAAATCAGGTTTTACACAAAAAAACATGTTGTAATTTTTTATGTACGTAGGATTTGGTTCAACCCTGGAAACAATATTGTTGCTCCTAATGAGGTTTTACATTGTTGGAAAATCCTTTTTCTTTACATTTTTCCATTTCTTCAGCAATAAAACTGTGTTTATTTGATAAAAAACCCTGTGTTTTTCTTCCAGTTTCTGATTGTTTTAAACTTCTGTACCAGTTACATGCACTTGTTCATATTGATATTTGATCCAGTCTGTTTTTCTACCTTGCAGACTCGAGCCACTCGGCTGTAGACTCTTCTGTCCCACTGGTCGGCCTCCACCGCCTTCTCTTTGAAGAAGAAGTAAACTTTATCGTCATCGGGGCTGTGCGTGTCAGGGATGGAGAAAGAGCCCACAAACTCCGGCTCTGTGAAGGACATGTAACAGTAAAATAAGAGTGGGATATTTTAATTTAGTAAATACGAAATTAGTTAGAGCTAAAGGTTATTCTGTGTAAGTTGAAAGTTGGTCTTTGTTTGTTAAAGAATCGATTACGCAAAGTAAGAGAACCCGAGTTTCTCACCGTTAAGCCAGTGGTGGTCGTAAGCTTCAGTACGGATGTAGTGCTGACTGTTCCCCTTCGTCGACGTCCGAAAAATGGCAGCATTCGCTCCCATAAAATCCACCGAAGTTCCGGCGTACAGTTCACCATCTGATCAGAGAAGAGAGACAAAAAATGAAAGCTTGGGAAATTTTTTTTTTTTTTTTTTTTAACATTTGACTCTTTTTCCCTTTAAAACAATGTATTCAACAGAACAGTGACCGACCACAGTTACTCAGTAGCCATTACTCATGAACTCATTAGGTCTGCTTCGATTTAGTAATCACATAAACCTCAAACATTCCTTTTCAGTACAGCTTGTGATCCAGGGCAACCGGAAGCGTATTGTATGATGTCTTGGCATCAACTTTTTTGAGTTTAGTCTTTGAGGATATTTATATGCTAGAGTCTTAGTTTTTGAGGTTAGTCGACTGACTCAAGCTTTGTGTGTTGTTTTTGTTTTCTTAAACGGACGTTTAAATGGAATAAGACCAGAAACATTACAACACATCTTGTGTTCCCACTCTGTGTTACGTGGGTGAAAAGCTGTGGCTGAAAAACTGCTTTGGCTGAGACTGAATTTAATCCTGGCCGACTTCATGTCTGCGTTTGGTTGAGTTCAGAAATCTGTGGAGAAAACCTCTCACAAGTGGGAGGAAGTTTTCAACACAATTCCAAAACACAAACTTCACCAATGTCTCCGGCAAAATGGTGTCAATTTCAGATGTGCACACAAATTACGCCAGAGGGTGCATGGCATGAACAAGGGTTTACCTGCCCCTTCATATGTACGCTTGATAAATACAGCAGCTAAAATTTCAATGATCAGGCCTGAATTTATTCAGATTCATGCTCAGATTCATTTCCCACTTGAGATTTGTCAGAGTAACTGATTTAAGCAGAAAAACTGAAAAACTTTTCCATTAGACAAATAGAAAAGTGAGGTTACAGGGAGAAGAGATAAAGAAGGTGGAAGATTTTAAGTACTTAGGATCAAAAGTCCAGAGGAATGGAGAGTGTGGAAAAGAGGTGAAGAAGCATGTGCAGGCAGGCTGGAAAAAAGTATCAGGTGTGATGTGTGATAGAAGAGTTTCAGCTAAAATGAAAGGAAAAGTGTACAAAACTGTGGTGAGACCGGGCATGCTGATTGGTGTAGAGACAGTGTCACTGAGAAAAAGACAGGAAACAGGGATGGAGGTAGCAGAGATGAAGATGCTGAGGATTTCTATGGGAGTGACCAGGATGGACAAGATCAGAGGAACAGCACATGTGAAGATAAAGTCAGAGAGGCCAGACTGAGATGGTTTGGGCATGTAAAGAGGAGAGAGAGAGAGAGTACATCGGAAGAAGGATGCTGGATTTGGAACCACCAGGAAAGAGGCCTAGAGGAAGACCAAAGAGGAGGTTCATGGATACAATGAAGGAAGACATGAAGATAGTTGGTGTGACTGAAGAGGATTCAGCAGATAGGGTTAGATGGAAGAAACTGACTTGCTGTGGTGACCCCTGAAGGGAAATGCTGAAAGGGAAGAAGAACTAATTTAAGCAGAATTCCAAGAACAATGTTACGTCCAAAGAGACAGTTGCAGCTGGTACACGGGTACTACAGCCAGCAGTGGAAGCAACACTAACAGCATAAATCCCAGAATACTCTTTAGCTGTTTTTTTAATTGGCAGGACCCATAATTGAACTCTAATATGTTGGCAGTTGCTATAGCAACCAAATATTAGCTTCAGGTAGTTTAGTGTGTATCTGGTCTGTATTTAGTATTAGCCTGGTTCACGTGAAAAGGTTCACTGTTATACGTGAAAAAAACTTCTATAAATATCAATTAGGGCTCACAACTCTATCTCAATATTAAATTTTTTTACCCACTGGGTGTTTGAATTTGACATACTGGTCTAAAGCACAGAATCTAACATCAGATTTATTTACATGTGTGTGTTTATATCTACAGAATATGTTCATGTATATGTGTGGATGTCTGTGTGTGTGTGTGTCTGTAAATATAATGTAATAAAAACGTGTGTATTTGTGTGTATAGTGCACATGCTCAGTGTGTGTTACCCACCAGTCAGCTTGGCTGTGAAAGCTTCTCTGGGACTAAAAGGACATTTTCCTCTTCCAGACTCCATCGTGTGCGATAATTTAAACTCCTGCAGAGAAAGAGACAAACACCAGCATCAGATCAGTCCTGACACATGTTACTACGTATGTGCACATGCACCAGTGTCCAAATCCGGTCCTGGTGGGACAGCGTCATGAAGGTTTTCCATGTGTTCTTGAATCTACACAACTGATCCAGGTTAACGAGTCATTGTGCCAAATTTTATTGGCTGTTGATTTCACTTTAAATACATCAGCTGTGTTGAACGAGGAACACATGGAAAACTTTCAGCGCATCGGCCCTCAAGGACCGGAGTTTGACACCCCTGATAACGTATCATTTAAATTCACAGTGAGCCAAAATTCTATGTTGGTTCCAAGTTGTGGGCTGAAATTTATAATTATAAAAAATATTTTTTAGGTAAAACAATGACCTACTTTTTAAAAATCTTAAAAAAGTTTTGTTTGGAAACTGAACATATCAAAAACAACGCTTAATAATACTCTATAGAATATTTAACATTGCAATATATTAGTTTCAGGTTGCCATGACAACTCTCAAAAAGAGGGATGGGCTTTCATCAGTCCATCAGTAGAACAGTAGCAGGCATTAGACCAGGGGTGGGCAAAATTTTTGGTTCACGGGCCACATTCAGTTCTCACATTTGACAAAGGGGCCGGAACAGGATCAGATGGATCGCATGTTTTGGTAACCGCTAGATTAGACCAATAAAATGGCACGCTTGATTTTAAACAAGCGCGCTATAGGTTACATCAAGCGCGTTAAATTTCAAATCTAGCGGCACTAGGTCTGAAATCTAGAGCGATAGCGCTTAAAAATGTGCATTTAGCGGCACTAGGTTTGAAATCTAAGCGGTTGATGTAACGGTTTGCTTGTTTTAACATTTAACACGCTTGTTTACGTGCATGTATTGAATCAAACGGCTTTCCATACCTGTGCACACTGTTTATGTTGACAGCGAGCGTATCACAGACACACACACATTTTATTGGGAACAGTGTTGTTGTTTTCTCAACAAGGACAATATACCCAGAGTGTGCCATCTGGTGATAAACATCAGAATTGCAGGAAATAAAACATTAACAAGGTTTATTTCTTTAATTGTTTCAAGTCCCGGCCGGCCGGATTAAATAATTTGACAGGCCGCATGTGGCCCGCGGGCCAAGGTTTGCCCATGCCTTCTTTAGACTAAGGAGGTCATCAGTAGGACAGTGACAGGAATTAGATAGACTAAGGAGTACAGCATAGCATGCATAACTCTCTTTTTGTTTTTCTCTTTGGTATTTTCATTATGAAGTTATTTTTGGTCTAATGCCAACCGACCTACAGCACGATGGAAAACCAGACAGACTTCTCTGTCATCTGTTAAATTGGTCTCAAGGCTTATAAAAAATGATTACTGAGGTTTTCTTTGGACTTTTATTTTGGCCTGTTCATCCATTTTTTTTATCCCAGTTTTTGTTCTTGGTTCCTGTTCTCAGTCTCTTTCTAAATTTGATTGGCTCTATTTTTTTAACTGATTAGTCCATCATTGAACCCCTATTTATCAAACCAAAGGCAGGGTACACCAAACACAGGTCACCAGTCACTTACATGTGCTAAACACATACATTTTCCAAATGTTTTACCAAAGTTTGTATTCAAACTTCTGTGTACTTGCTTGGTTTTTTTTTTGGGGAGGGATTCTGTAATCGAACTTTAGTTTTTTGTAGATCAGTCGACAACCTTTAAAACTCCAAAAGATTTTTGTGGAACGGCAATTTTGTTTTTTTGGAAATACTAAATTGATGCTAAGGTGTTGAACAACATTCTCCGCCTGGCTTATATCACAAATTTTATAAATAGGTTTGTGATCTCAAACTATTATGCAACTTTTTGGTTGCATAATTCCAAAAAGTTCCAAAAATCAGTTAAAGGGGAAATGATATGGTTTTATTATGTGTTAAAACCTGTATATTTTATATGTATTCATTGCAACATCATGTTTTATGGTCCTAATTTCTCATATTTATCTGTAACCTCAGCACCAAGGACCGAAAAACCACACACGCCCAAAACCACTTTACTGAGTTTCTTACTTCTGTGTTGTGGCCCAGGTGAAGGTACGTGCACTGCGGATGAAAAGCACCGGTGCCACAAACATAAACATGAGTCTTATTGAAAGGTTGCAGCAGACGCACAAAGTTGGCACAGTCCCTCTGAAAACCAAACAAAACGTTCACAATCAGCAGCTTGATTTACTCTGGACATTATGATTTTGAAATCATAAAGAATTCAAATGAATGGCTGTGCATATGTATAAAAATAACTGATGTTTATCATATTAAATTTACCTCAGGACTTTTTCCGGCTTGCTTGCAGTGCTCCACATGTTCACTAGAAGCTGGCCAGTAGACCTGAAGAAAAAAAACAGAAGAAATCCAGAAATCCTTCCATAAAACATTCAGACAGTTTCATGCTGATTGGTAAACAGTTTGAAAAACTTTACATAGAAAAGAATAGAGGTTGGAGTGCCTGGTTTTGTGGTTCTGAAACCAAACCAATTTTTATTCTATGGAAATACGTCATTTTGAACATTTAGGACGGGGGAGCCCAACCAGTCGATCGCGGTCTACCAGAAGCCTGCGGACTGTTTCAAAGTCAACCGCCATGTGTGTCTGAATTTTTTTTTTAAATGACGCCAGTCATGTCAACTCAGCTCACTTTGACGCTACATGTAGCAAGTATTCAGACCTCTAGTTGCTAGAGTCCCTCTCTGTTTTTGTTTTTTTCCCCCCCAAAATGCAACAATCTCACAGCTTTTTCCAGTGTAATTCACAATTTTTGGAGTCTGTGACGTGAAATTGCGTTAAGTTTGAAATCAATAAACAGCTCATGGTGCCACTGTGCCCCCTCTGTTCGCAAAGTGCTGCACGCACGGAAAAAGTGTGTGTTCGAGAGAGAATAGAGAGCGAGAAAGAGAGAGAGAGAAGAATTTGTCACTGTGTGTGTTTGAGAGAGTGTGTGTGTGATATCTAATGGTTGTGTAACAACAACAAAACTTGTTATGAGGGTAGTTTTACTGCAGGATGAAAACAGTGTGTGTGTGTGTGTGTGTGTGTGTGTGTGTGTGTGTGTGTGTGTGTGTGTGTGTGTGTGTGTGTGTGTGTGTGATAGTAACACTGGACTGGTAGATCTCAGGAGATTGGATATTTGAAAAGTAGATCTCAGGACAAAAAAGGTTGGGCACCCCTGATTAAGGAGGATTTTTTCCCCACCTTTAAAAGTTTAATTAAACTCTACTTTATTTAATATATTGTTAATAATGAAGTTTTAATAAAAGAGAATCTTTTCCTCACTTTTAATGTTATACAGAATGTGTGGACAAAGGTGTGAAACAGCCTTAGTTTTCTCTGAATGTCTCCAAAACATGTAAAAAAAAGAGCCAGTAAACATATTATATCTTGTATTTATAAGGATGTTTGTGTCTCACCGTTCGTGCGGGCAAATCCAAATGGTCAGGATTCAGCAGGTAAATGTGATCTTTCCCTCCAACCAGCAGCCAACTTCGATCTTCATCCAACAACAGCGTTTGGTAGCCGCCACTGACTCCACCTTCCCAGAAGATCGCTGAACCATTCCTCAGATCTAGTCAAAGACAAGAACATTAAAAAATGATCGGTGGGTACAGCCCAATCCATGAAATAAGGTGGAACTATTGCAGTTAAGGCTGTGGAATGATTTTAAAAAGAATTCTAAATCTAGGAGCTGATACAGTGGAGCGTACACAGGAGCCAGGGTGTTCTTCCTGCTACGTGTGTGTTGGACAAGCTGACTTTTTCAAGGATAGATTGCAACAATGAAGAATCTAATATTGCTGTACGTCTCCCAGCAGGTTTGGAACAATCTGAAATGAGTGGTTCTGAGACCTTCCGCTCCCACTCAGCATAAGGAGAACAAGTTACATTTAATTTCAGACTTCCCGTCATATTGTTGCTCCTGTTCCACATTCTGATGTTGTGTTGGTGACATCAGATTGAAGATAAACTCTGATTTAAACAAACCAAATAAAATAGTAAAGGGCAGCACGGTGGCACAGTGGGTAGCACAGTGGCCTCACAGCAAGAAAATTAGGGTTCGAGTGCCAAGTGAGGACGAGGCTTGGAACACTCGCCTTTCTTGGTAGAGTTTGCATGTTCTCTCCGTGTCTGCGTGGGTTTTCTCCGGCTACTTCCTACCACCCTCCGAAAGCATGCATGCGTGTTGATTGGCTGCTACATAATTGCCCCTAGGAATGAGTGTGTATGGTTGTATGTGTGTGGCCCCCATGACAGACTGATGACCTGTTTGGGTGTCCCTGCCCCTCACCTTAAATCAGCTGGGATGGGCTCCAGCACCCCACGCAACCCCGAGAGGGATCAACGGTGAAGAAGGTAACTGACTGACTTAAATGGTAAACATTTAAAACGTATGTTTTCCACTGAAATTTTTTTGAAACTGCTGTTATTTAAGTTAGACATAAAAATGGAAAATATTTGATTCTATTTATTTGGAAGTGAGAGTCCGACCAAAATGTCCTCACGACTCAAACACCTGCAGCACGTTTAACTGGAGTAAAATCTGTGGAATCCTGCTGGGAAATTAAACTTGAGTGAAAGCAGCTAATTAAGCTTGAAATTCTAAACATTTTACGGGCGTTGAATCTGCCAGAGAGCCCGCTGCCTCGTCCTGCGTGCTGGAGGAGTGAAGCAAACTAACCGTGAACCTGCCAGACTTTCATGATGGTCGTCACGGAAGCCGACTCCACGTTAACCCAACCTGTCCAATCCACCAGCTCAGGAGAAGGATGAGTCCCACCTTTGAGGCATCTTGCCACCGCAGAAACATGCCCGAAAATAAATAAATCACAGCTCCACTCGTCCACCGGAGCTGACAGCAAAGATTCAGTTTGCTAACCGGCCGTGGAAGAACAGGATGATTTATAAGAAAAAACTAAAGTGTAAAAATATGCGTCGAGCTTTGTTTTTACAACCTTTATTTGTGCTTTGCTTTTAAAGACTTCTGGAAAATCACATAAAGAAAAAGAGAAATGACATAATGGGAGAAAATGTTTTCATGGAAAGTCAAATTCCAGAATGAAAGCAGCAGATTTCTGCTCTCATTTGTCAGATTCACTTTGCATTGTGATTAAATCCCAAACTGAAACTGTCCGTTCCAGCATGTTGACATGAAGAAGAGATGTGTGTGTTCAAATCTCTGGTTACTGGTAAGAAAGAACCTTTGAACTCCTATTTATACTTGTAAATACCATTCATTCATTTAGTAGCTACTTCTTGTTCAGGTGTTAAAACTGTGTGAAAGTAGACGTGAGAAAAAGAGAGAAAAATGGAAAAGAAACTGACAAAGAAATAAATGTAACAAGAAAATGAGACTACATACAAAATAACATTTTTTTTTTCTTATGCACAAAACAGACCTCAGACCTGCTGGAGAGACTATGTCTCACAGCTGGACAGGGAACACCTTGGGATCCTCACAGGTGAGCTGGAGGACGCAGCCGGGATGAGAGAAAACTGGGTTTCTCGTCCGAGGCTGTTGCCCCTGTGACCCAACCGTAGATACGGAAGACAACATACAAATGACTTGTGGAACACCCACAATACAATAGTTATGAAATGTTATTTATTTAAATAGCTTTAGTACAGATCAGAAAATGTAAAAGTTTGAGAATTGCTCATTCCTTCATTCCCTCCAAAATTTAACATGAGTCCTGAGTGAACGAGCTGTCCTCTGGCGAACTCAGAGAGAGGGAGCACTTTTTAAGTAACGTACTTACCGTATATAATTTTAGAATTATATAAAAATAAAAAGATAAATTACTCTATTCATCCCTCACCGGGAAAGTTTGTGTGCTGCACTCCTTACACCGCACCTTACACCTTATATTACGATACCTCTATGAATCTGTGGACTATCTTAAGAGCAGCTTCAGTAACGGACTCCTGCAACCTAGTGGCTCAAAGGAACAGTATAGAAGATCATTTCTGCTGTCCTCAATCAAACTCTTTGACCTTTCATCCTCTAGTCTGTAACAACCAGTGTGGATGTAGTAAGTGTCCTGCACACGCTTCTTCACCTCTTTTCCACACTCTCCATTGCTCTGCACTGTTGATCCTAGATACTTAAAATCTTCCACCTTCTTTTTCTCTTCTCCCTGTAACCTCACTTTTCCATTTGGATCCCTCTCATTCACACACATGTACTCTGTTTTACTCTGACTAATCTTCATTCCTCTTCTTTCTAGTGTGAAAATAATGAAAACAATGAACATGACAACAATGATATTGAAACAATGAACAAGAAGTCAAACTAAAGTGATTCCACTGAAACACAACAACAAAACAGCGGCCGAAATCGTGACAAAGCAGAAAGTGTTTTACCATCTAATCACACTCACTTTCTTCCAAACTTAACATTTTAGTTGTAACCTAGAGTCTCGCTGTGGTTCATTCGTGGTTTGGGATTTGAAGAATCTGTAGCTCTAGTTTTCAAGGGTCCATGTCCAACGTGTTTAAAAGGTTTCACCTCACTCATATGGATGCGTCCCATTGACTCAGGAGAATAATGGGTCCCACCTTTGTGGCATCTCGCCCCCGCAGGAACATGCCCAAAAATAAATAAATCACTGCCGCTGACAGCAAAGATTCAGATTGCTAACCGGCCGTGAAAGAACGGGATGAACTATAACGTAAGACTAAACTGTAGAATTATGTGTCCAGGTTTGTTTTTACAGCCTCTATTTGTGTTCACTTCTGGAACGCCACGAAAAAGTAAATGATAAATGACTTAATTGGTGAAAATGTCTTAATGGAAAGTCTAATTCCAGAATAAAAGAGAAGGAAAGCAGCAGATTTCTGAGCTCATTTGTCAAAACTCACAATGCTTTGTGGATAAATCAACACTAAGGTGGGATATTTAACCCTTTCCTGTCCAACAAGGTGAAATAATAAGCATTTCAGTCACTATCATCGTCACGGTAACCACTCTGGCTCCGTTCCCTCAGTTACAAGGCATTCTCCACAAATGGGATTTTTTTTTTTGTCATTTGCCTCATAACGATTTATTCAAGTTAATAACTGACCAATCAGATGCATTTAGAGGTTTGACCAATCAAACCTGTGAAACGTTTGATGGTGAGATCGAACGGAACAAACATGTTTGATGAACAGATTTTACTTTGTCCATGACAGCAGGAAGTCGGACCGGGAATCAGACAACTTAGCCACACCCCGGGTTTCCAGTGGCAGAGCATGAGTCTTCAAAAAAGCTCACTCCTGGTTGGGAAGGTGGTTGCCATGCGAAAACAGACGGCTCTTTGGATTCAAAAGAGAGATCCTTATTTTGGCAGATAGTGGCATCGGATTTGGCTTCATTTGTTTGGAGCTGAAGGATATTAGTGGTGTCCTACTCACTAGATCAGGAGTGGGCAAACTTTTTGCTTCGTGGGCCACATTGAGTTCTAACATTTGGCCAGGGGGCCGGAACAGGAGCAGATGGATGGCATGCTTTGGTAACCGCCAGATTAGACCGATAGAATGGGGTGCTAGATTTTTCATATCTGTGCACACTGTTTATTTTGACAGCGTACACATCACGGAGACACACACATTTCAATGGGAGCAGTGTTGTTGTATTCTCAACAAAGCCAACATGTCCAGAGCGCGCCATCTAGTGAGGAAACATCAGAATTGCAGGCTAAATAAAACATTAATGAGGTTGATTTATGTAGATTTTTCAAGTTCAGCAGCCAGATTAAAAAGTTTAACGGGCCGGATGTGGTCCGCGGGTCATAGTTTGCCCATGCCTGCACAAGATTCACACCATGTGAACCATGTGAATTTTGCTTTGAAATTTCTACGTAATTTTTTGAATATCAAAAAAAATATTACAACTTTTTGGATTTCTATTCAGTAAATTTATGTCCAACATTTTAAGTAAACAAAATCTAAAAGTCAGTGAAACAAACTGAGCAAATCTCTAAAGTATCAGAGCAAATATTTGTCCAGGATGTAAACTGCTACCAGGTCATTTCATACCAACATAGAATACCTGATACCAACATTCATCATGAGATGAAACCACAGCTCCACATGTTGTATAAATCTTGATAAGAAGTCACATTATTCCACCTTAGTGAGTCTCCAGGGCATCAGCTGGATTATATTTATAGACCCTGGATGGACGTCTAATCCATCAAGCAGCAGCGATGGGAAATTGACCCCATAATTTTAAAAAAGAAAACTTAGTAGGGGATATCTCAGAGTGTTCTCCCTGAGGAGAGACACAGTGGAAAGTATGGCATGAGGACCAGAGGAGAAAGCCAAATGTTTGAGTCTTTAAGGCCACCAGTGCTGTCTCTAAGAACCTCTTTAATCTCTTAAGTACTTAAAGTCATTCAGAAAACAAACAATCTGTAGAAAAATTAAGGTTTCTAACCTGACACACAGACTGTTTTTTTTTTTTTCTCGGTTGAAACAGTCAGACCTGCAATCTCTAGGTACGAACTGCGCTAACGGGCCAAGCTGGAAAGTTCAACAGTACCCAAAGTCCATCAGCGGTGAACCTCGTCTTTACCTCTGAATAAAACTCTTTAAACATTGTATTTGTTCTAGTTTTAAATGTTTAATTTCAGGAACTTTTGCTAAGACAAAAAAATAGCTTGGTAAAACTCCATGTTTGGCTTTTGAGCCACAAACAGTTCCAGATATTCACTCGTGCATTCGACGTCATCTCTGTTTACTGATCGGATTCATTTGGCTATCAGGGCAAGTGAAATTATGTGATTATTATACCTGGAAGTTCACGGGTTCGATTCCCACTGAGTTCACGTCTAGGTGTCCTTGGAGAAGAGACCTAACCCTCCATTTCTCCCACCATCGGTGCAGTCGTGGCTGCCTGCAGCGGTGTAGTAGTGCAGCACAAAAACTTCCCCAGTTAGGGATCAATAGAGTAGAGCAAAAGGTACTACGTGGCACCAGCCTGGCCGAAGGATCTCCATACTCAAACCCAAGCAATGCACTTTGTCTCTGACCATCACACCAGTGGGTCCAGTTGGAGATGAAATACCACTTCGGATTTCTAGTTGAGCACTAATGTCAATTAGAGCTTCAACATTGCTTAACTTTCCAACCAAATATCTTAAATTGTATCACACAGGGCAGATTTCCACAACATGAACATCGGATTAGTTTTGTTGGACAAAGACTAGTGATTTCATTGATTATTGGTTTGAAATTTTAAAGGATCAGTCGTGCAGTTGATGCCATGCAGTTGATGCAGCCCACCATGCTGTTTGGTCTAGAGACAGTGCCACTGAGGAAAAGACAAGAAGCAGAGATGTTTGTAGCAGAGATGAAGATGCTGAGGATCTCTCTGGGAGTGACCAGGATGGACAGGATCAGAAATGAGTATATCAGAGGAACAGCACATGTTAGAAGTTTCGGAGATAAAGTCAGAGAGGTCAGACTGAGATGGTTTGGACATGTACAGAGGAGAGAGAGAGAGTACATCGGCAGAAGGTTGCTGGGTTTGGAACTACGAGGAAAGAGGACTAGAGGAAGACCAAAGAGGAGGTTCATGGATACAGTGAACGAAGACATGAAGATAGTTGGCGTGACCGAAGAGGATACAGCAGATAGGATTAGATGGAAGAAACCGACTTGCTGTGGCGACCCCTGAAGGGAAATGCCGAAAAAAGAAGAAGAAGAAGTCGTGCAGTTGATGAGTTTGTTCTTTCACTTCTAAGTTCAAGTTTTACTGTGTCTCTACTTAAAAAAATGACCACAATCACTTTTATGTGTCAGAAATCCTTCTGAAAGATAGAAAATGATCATTTTGTTCGGTTGTTCCACCTGCGACTACTGTTTTTCTGTGATGAGAATGAGATTATTCTGGAATAATCTGGTGAACAAGTCTCGGGTCCGACCATCCAAATCTGGCTCAGAAGGTAGGATGGGTGAAGATAGAAATGGAAGGATGACTGAATGACTGTGGAAGAATGGATAAAGAGATGTAACAGAAGAACAAATTGATCTATAAAATGGTGGATGGCAGACATGGCAACCCTAACAACAATTAGAAAAGTAGAGTCTGAAGAAGAGTCTGAACCTTAAAGAGTTTACATTAAGCTTGCAGTGTCGTTCTTTTCCTCAGAAACTGAAATATTTACTGTGTAAAAAGCTAGCTGAAGCTTAAGAAGAGTTCTTTTTTAAGTGAGCGTGTGAGAGTCTGACAGTCTGTGACTGATTGTTCTTCGTGATCAACACTGATTACCTACAATCAGAGAGGTGATTAAAACTGGATTTGCTTCATTAAATTTTAATCTGAGCAGCTTGAAGGAATTTAATCAGTAAAATAAGAAACATCCCTGCCAGACACTATTACATCAGTGATTTCCTCAACTCATTCTAGGTTAAATAAGGTCACTTTGTTTGTTAAAGGTGAAACCAATGAAAAATAAGTATGTAAAAAGATTATTTTAAGCTTCAAAACATTTTCAGTGGACATTGTTTTTGTTACGTTGTTGTCATGACATGGTGTTGGAAGGGTCAGGGGTTTATTGAACAAACAAAAGAAGATGTAAAGGTATTTGCAGCAAAGCTGGCAGGGAAAAACTCAAGGTCCAAGAGAAGAACTAAGACAAACGGTGAAGAGCCAGTGAGGGTAGGAGGCAGAATAGAGTCTTAAATAGGTGGCAGACGAAGTCTCCAAGTGTGCTAGATGTCCAGGAGTCTATATCTCCGTCATTTATCAAGACTACTTATGTCCAAAACATGAAAGCGTGGATTGTTTTGGCGTAACTTTAAGGCAAGTCAGTAGCTGACCTATGCAAATGCCAAGAAGTGAGGAAAAGACACTTACAGATAAAACTCTAAGTGAACCGAGGACAGTGAAATTGATCATTTAAAGAAGAGAGGAAACAATTAGAAAACACACAACAACTCGTCATGAGAAAAGTAGATCACATCAAGGAAAAGATGACCAACAAACAAACATGTGCATTATCAATTAACACCTTTGAACTTACTTTGAAACGACGCTCTATCACTGACATACTTCAACGCAACATTTCACACCCTACACATAAAAATACTTAATAATAAGCATGACATCAAGCAAGGATTTACTTGGACCGCCTCCAGAGGCTGACATGGATTCCCTGTGTGTAGGTATCTTTTACTTTTGCCATCACTGTAAGTTCAGAATGATTCTTTTATAATTCACTGACAGATCAATGTCTTTTGCTTGTGGGGGGATGTCCCCATGGCTGGAATCCTGCCCAAACCCACTGTGATTCCTTTTTCACCCTTAGGTTAGATTAGTTTTTTGGGGTTTTAACTATCTCCTGTTTCCGCTGTGAGTTTCTTCCTCTTCACACAGAAAAACAACATACAGATAAGAAGTGACAGGATTCCTCGTCCGTCAGATGTTTTGTTCTGCTGCACGTCAAACAGCTCACGCTATCAGCTCCCATCAGATAGCAACACATCTGCACACAGCAGTGAGGGATCCCTACCAATACATGAGGGGAACGGAAAGAGTTTCAGCTGCAACGTGTTTCTCACACGTTGGAACGTATTTACGGGAAAGTCTGAGAAGTGAAATAAATTGATGAGCGTTTCATTTTTAATATCTGTTAGTTGATATCGGTTCTGTGACAGAGGTTTATTATTTGATCCGATGTCTTCAAACTTTTTATCATATTGTTTTTGGAAATAAAATTTAAACCAAATTAATCTAATCCAAGTGGATTCAGCGATACATACAACTACATATGAAGTGTGTTGGAGAAGAAAGACATTGAAAACCTGCAGGATTATAATTTTTTGAAGCAGATCTGAAAAGTTCAAACTGAGAAGCTCAACTTAAAAAAAACACATTAAGAAAAAAGTTAGGAATGATTCAACCAATCAGGAAATCAAGGATGCACCAATTCATAAAGACTAAAACTGTAAATGTGGGATACTTTTAATATTTTTTTCCAGTCATATCAAATGAATTTTTTATCTTCTGTGATGTTTCCACTTAAACAGTTGTTGCTTAACAGGAGATGATCTGTTTTACGAGCGTCTGCAGACAACCTGCAGCACATACTAACACTTAGCAGACCTAACATCTCACGGCACATGTGTGCAGGGAGCAAAATGAAAGCAGGTCTGTAGGATGATAGAAACCAAACCCAGACCGCCGCGACACTGTGACCCAGGAGCAGATGAGGAAGGTTTTACACTCTTCCTTCGCACGAGAAGCTCCCCTTCGAAAGAAGTCCTCACTCAAGATCAAAACATTTTAATTCTTTCAATGCTAAGCCCACATTTGCAGCTTCAGAGTCATTTTAAGATTAAAGCTCTCTGTGAGACTTTGTTTATTAAAGTTGTGAATCAAATGAGAGGTGTTGGCTCAGTCCGTTCTTGGACTCAGAACAGACAGTCGATTCCCACTGGGCCCATGCCTAAGTGTCTTTGTTATTTGTTATGTTGCTTATTTCATTTCAGAATGAAAGATAAAAAATGAAAAAATAATGGACTGAAGTTGGCACAACGGTGGTGCAGTGGTTAGCACTGTGGCCTCAAAGCAAGGACTTTGAGGTTTGAGTCCTGGATGGGGTGAGGCTTGAATCACTGTTCTTTCTGTGTGGAGTTTACATGTTCACCCCTAATATGTGTGGGTTTTCTCCGGTTTCTTCTCACTCTCCAAAAACATGCATGCTAGGTTGATTGTCCCTAGGAATGAGTTTGTGTGAGAATGATAGTTTTTAAGTGTGGTTCCACAACAGACTGGTGACCTGTTCAGGGTGTACCCTACCTCCCACCTGTAATCAGTGGGAATAGGATCCAACACCCCCCGCGATCCAGACTGGAATAAGCATTTCAGAAGATAGACAACCATCCAAAAATATTTTTAAAACGACGCCTCTCATAAAAGAAAGAAATCCTGTTGAGACCAAACAGAGCGGCTGGCTCAGCACCAGCTTCAGATTGTGACTTAAACGTAGTCTTTGTTTGAAAAGCAGAAAAATAATTATCCTGGAAGAAAAACTTCTATTTTCTTAAGAAAATTTAATTATTTCACTTCTTGGCTCAACCTGATGTTCAATTAGTTTCCAACAAGCGTTGAGGTGGGCGGCTGGATACGTTAGCCCTGGTTGGACTCAGTAAATATGAATTTTATCATTTTAATCAGAAAATATAATTACACACTAATCATGTAAACTTAACCAAAAGTCAATAAAAAAAATCTTTACTCTCGTAGAAACATATGAGTTACATTTGAGATGAATATGAGGGTGCACGAGAGGTTCACACAGGTCCCTTGTTTATGGTGGGAGTTCTGTTCAAAAAATAACCCCCATAAGGTCTTTCTCTCAGAGAAATATTAATATTTTTACCTCTATCTCTTGTTGAAGGGTTGGGAACAGATGCAGCAAGAGATGTAGGTGAGGATGTGGTATAGATGTAGACGTAGAGCGTAAAGGTTTTACAAGAATTAGAAATCTGTTTTTTATTGATAGAAAGTTAACAGTGGTAAAAAAAAAAGAAAGAGCTGAGCCGAAAAGCAAAGCTCTCGATTTACAAGTCGATCTATGTTCCTACCCTCACCATGGTAACCAGGATCTACATTCCTACCCTCACCGTGGTAACCAGGATCTACGTTCCTACCCTCACCGTGGTAACCAGGATCTACGTTTCTACCCTCACCATGGTAAACAGGATCTATGTTCCTACCCTCACCATGGTAACCAGGATCTGCATTCCTACCCTCACCGTGGTAACCAGGATCTACGTTCCGACCCTCACCATGGTAAACAGGATCTATGTTCCTACCCTCACCGTGGTAACCAGGATCTATGTTCCTACCCTCACCATGGTAACCAGGATCTACGTTCCTACCCTCACCATGGTAACTAGGATCTACGTTTCCTACCCTCACCGTGGTAACCAGGATCTACGTTCCTACCCTCACCGTGGTAACCAGGATCTACGTTCCTACCCTCACCGTGGTAACCAGGATCTACGTTCCTACCCTCACCATGGTAACCAGGATCTACGTTCCTACCCTCACCATGGTAACCAGGATCTACGTTCCTACTCTCACCTTGGTAACCAGGATCTACGTTCCTACCTTCACCATGGTAACCAGGATCTACGTTCCTACCCTCACCATGGTAACCAGGATCTACGTTCCTACCCTCACCATGGTCACCTGCTGTGTGTAGTGACTGAAAGAATGAGATTGCAAATACAAGCAGCCGAAATGAGCTTCCTCCGCAGGGTGGCTGGGCTCTCACTCGGAGATTGGGTGAGAAGCTGTGCCATCCGGGAGGAACTCGGTGCCGAGCCGCTCCTCCTTCAGGTCGAGAGGAGCCAGATGGGGTGGTTCGCCGAGCACCTCGCTTGTGAGGTGTTTTGGGCACGTCCCAATGGGAGAAGACCGAGAGGCGGACCCCGGACCCACTAGAAAGACTCTGTCTCACAGCTGGCTGGGGAATGACTCGGGATCTTTCCGGGTGAGCAGCAGGATGCAGAGAAGCCTGGGCTTCCTGTCTGAGGCTGTTGCCCCCGCGGCCCAGCCCTGGATGAACGGAAGACAACGGAACAGAACAAAAGTTAACAGTGGAGAGGCGATAGTGCAGTGGTAGAATGTTCACCCTTGGACCGGAAGTTCACGGGATCGAATGCCACTGAGTTCACATCTAGGGTCCTTGGGGAACACCTAACCCTCCATTTCTCCCACCATTGGCATCCTGGCAGTGTGATGCAGCACACAAATTTCCCTGGTAAGCGATGAATAAAGTATAATTCATTTTTATTTTTAACGGTCAAACAAAAAGTTTAGAACTTTATTGTGAATAATTTAAAACTGCAGCCCAGAATAATTTATGATGGCAGGAGTTTTGCTGGTGTTTGATTGGTTCATAGTTGATGTTTCTCCATCATGACATGGCAGGACGTTCTTCAGCCCTGTTTTCTCTGAACATCCATCTGGTGGCTGCTTTCCCTCTAATGAGACCCCAGGAACTCATCAGTTCTACTGAAACTCAACCCCAGTGTTTGTTTTTCTACAGAATTCAGGTAGCGCTGTCTCGTTTTCTCTCCAGCTCGACTTTGAGATTAAAAACGTCTCATTTGTTACTTCTTTGTTCTTTTCTTACATTGTTTACTTTAACTTAAAAATAATCCTGTCCATTTATGGCTCCTGAAAGACGTTTTTTCTCTTTTAGTTTGGCTGAGGTAAAACATCTGCTCGCAGTGTTTTTCGTCCAGATCTTCTCGTGTTTCCATGTGGTCAGTTTGTGGAAACATGCTGTGTAAATAAAGTCTGACTGACCAAAGATCGGCGCACATCTCTGAACTCTCGCTTCTCCAAATGGATTGTGTTTGTTTTTATGACCGATCCAGAAGCAAACAGAAAGTTTGATTCAAAATAAGAATTAGTCTACACCGAGGCGTTCAACCTAAAAACTCTGCCTGAAGTGTTTGAAGTCAATGTGATAACGAAGCTAAAACAGTCGCATGTGTAAGGATTCTAACTTATATGACCTTGAGTTTTGGTTGCACGATGCTGAAAACCTGATCAGTTAATCTATAGTTGGTACTGAGTAAATGTACTTCTCTAATTTGTTAAATATCATTTGATAAATAGTATTTTTGTTAAGAGGGGAGATGGTGGATCAGTGGTTAGAGCGTTCGCCTGCAAACCGGAAGTCAACTGGAAGTTCACGAGTTCGCATCCCACTGAGTGCATGTCTGAGATCCTTGAAGAAGACACCTAGCCCCTCATTTCTCCCACCATTGGCACAGTCATAGGTGGCATCCTGCTGCGGTGAAATGCAGCACATAAATTTTCCGGTGAGGGATTAATAAAGTATATATATGTAAAAATAAATATATTGCATTCACAAAAGTATAACGTACACATAAGCAGATGCACGGACAGCGTTAGAGTCCTCTTCCACATTCTGTGCTCGATGGTATAAAAATCTACCAACACAGCGAGCGTCCCCATCATTAGATTCACATCAGCCATCCTCCTGTACATGTTCCATGAGCTCAAGGTCTAAAAAAGAAACAATTTGTGACCTTTAACTCCTGCGAGGCTCCAAGCCGAGCGGTCCTAAACGCAGCACAAAGACACCAGCTGAACGCCAGCTGTTCTCTACATCTGCTCTTCATCTCAATGAGTCAAAATAAACTGATGGTAGCCGGTGCAGCACACCCAAAAACCATTCAGAAGAATACGACAGACAAATAAATAAACATGTTATAAAACTCTCCTCCCTCCACGATGACAGCAACAGAAATCCCAGCTTTTCTCACAATCCGCTGGGAATCAAACCAGAAACCCACTTCTGGCTGTGTTTTGTCCGCTAAATAAACTCTAAATATTATGGTCCAAGTACTTGATAAATGTGTGTAAATCTTTTTTTTGCAGCCCGATCTCACACTGTGGAGCTGTTTATCACTGTGGTGTCATGCTGACGTCTCATCGGTTTCCAAACAAACTCAAATATATTACAAATAGATTTACACACACACAGATCCCTGTGGGACTCCGTGTTGGAGCTGGACGAAGGTGGAATTGGGTGTGGACTGGCGGTGGGTGGTACATTTCTTCAGCTTTCTTCCAACACTCATCTCTTTAGCAGCTCCCATGACCCCCGAGCCCACCCACTTCCACCATCTCTCAGGTTCATTAGCCAGAAGTCAACCTCCAGACTTTTCCCAGAACAACCTTGTCCTTTATTTCCTCTCATTACCTCACTCGCTGCTTTCACCACGCTCCCATCTTCCTCCCCTCCCTTTTCAAACAACCTCTCAGCCTTCACTCACTGGAAAAGCAGGGGAACCGAAAATGGCCAAATTTTCTCTTCTATTAAACCCTGACCCTGGAAGATGATCAGATGAAGATGATGGCATCTCTTTTCTTGGTTAAGTGACAGACCACACAGTCTTTGAAATAATCTGAACTCTTTTAATCTGCAAAATTATCATCAACAAGGAACCCAAAGGAAAATAAAACGTGTTTCCTCCGGAAATAATTTTTATCTCATTGCAAATACAATTAAATATGGTTCATTTTGTGGAAGTGCTACATAAAATAGCACTTCCTGTTAGGACCAAGCAGCAGCAGAGCACCTGCAAAAAACACCACTGTGAACATTAGAATGTGGGTGTGACAGAGAACAAAATTCTTGGCCAAGACCACTGACATTCAAATAGTATCCGAATACCGGATGGAAGAGCTTGCAAAATGCCCAAAAATCCAGATGGATGGGAAGGAGTGCAGCATTTGAGTTAAGGGATCCAGCAGCAAAGCTTGCGCATTCCGCAAAAATACCTCCTACTTACAGTAGAATGAGAAGATTGTGGAGAAAAAGGCCAAGAACAACATGGCATTGGAACAGTATTCTAAAAGTGAACGAGAACACTTGCAAATTACTCACAAATGAATGAACCTTCTTCTTCTTTCAGCATTTCCCTTCCTCCTCTTTGGTCTTCCTCTAGTCCTCTTTCCTGGTGGTTCCAAACCCAGCATCCTTCTTCTGATGTACTCTCTCTCTTTCCTCTGAACATGTCAAAACCATCTCAAAAATAAACGAATGAATAAAATAATCCCTTCAGGTGTGTTTACGATGTGGCAATGATGCCAATTTTGGAGGTAAAAAGTAGATTTTTAAAAAATTCCTCCCTTTATTACCAAGAGAAGAAGAAAAAAAGAAGAGGGACCTTGTTTAATAAGAATTGTATTAATCTTAGGCTGAGCAGCTTTTTTGCACAGCAGTGCTAATGAGACACTGAAAGACCATGGCACTGAGAAAAAGAGAGAAAACAGAGATGGAGGTAGCAGAGATGAAGATGCTGAGGATCTCTCTGGGAGTGACCAGGATGGACAGGATTAGAGGAACAGCACATGTTAGAGGTTTTAAAGTCAGAGAGGCCAGACTGAGATGGTTTGGACATGTGCAGAGGAGAGAGAGAGAGTACATCAGAAGAAGGATGCTGGGTTTGGAACCACCAGGAAAGAGGACTAGAGGAAGACCAAAGAGGAGGTTCATGGATACAGTGAAGGAAGACATGAAGATAGTTGGTGTGACTGAAGAGGATGCAGGAGATAGGGTTAGATGGAAGAAACTGACTTGCTGTGGCGCCCCCTGAAGGGAAAAGCCGAAAGAAGAAGAAACAGCAATGGCTGTCTTTCTGAGTTTACGCCTGTGATCTTTGACTAGATTCAGTAGAAAAATAAAACTGAGTGGAGGCATTAGGTGACGTTGGCCCGGCTCCTGGTGTCTATAAAAACTTTAATCTGATCAAACATCAAATAAACCATCACTTACTTCAGTCAAAGAATGGTTTTATGCATCTTAAAACAACTTCAGATGGCCAGTCCGGTGGTCAACATTTTTCTTCCAGATGATGAAAAAGAAAACTAATCCAAGTTGATAACGTGGAATCTTAAAACGAGTGTCTGCGTGAGAAATCCCACACACACATTTACAGCTTCCACTGTTTATGTTGAATCATTGGCCTTGGCCCGTCTTCTGTGTTCTGTTTCAGAGTCTGACGGGTTAAAATATGTGTGAGTTCATTCCAAACTAAAACAAGCTGATTTTATCCCTGATTCCTCTCTCACTGCAGTCATTCATCACTAACCAGGTTTGATCTCTCTCCAACATCACTCTGCCTATCTTCCTGATTCCAGCTCCTCTTCATGGATTCTGCATCACTTTGAGTTTGAGTTTGAGTTTATTTATCCTTCATTAACGTGTTCGTTTGGCTCGTTGCTTCGAAAAGAAAAGATGCATTCTGTCCAGTTCTGATGTTGAAACATGGATGTTTCTTCATCACCACCTTTCTTCTTCTAGCTTCTAATCATCCTGATTTAGAACCTTCCTTTAGACTTTTTTAGATTAAATTATACCCAACTGAGGTCTCCATCCCCGTCCTGACCTTTCTGAGCTACTGGAAGCACATACGGAGGCTGAGTTGAGTCCCTAAAAACGAAAGGAACAAGAAGATTTTAAATCTAAATCAAATTTTTAGGAATGAAATCAGTTTGTTGTTGATGCAGCTGCATTCGAGCCGTCCCCATCAGATTCAATTTTACTAGCTGTTTTTATGTTTTTACCTTCGGCTATTATCGTTCACTTCCAATCCAATGGTGAAAATTCTACCACTATCGCATTTGAAGGTTTAAAAAAAGTTGTAACTTTTTACTGCAATTTTTGGAAAATTTGCTTTCACGCAATTTAGACCAAAACAATCTGGAAAAGACTGTGAAATCCTGGAGGGACTGTTCATGGCGAAAACATTGATTTTGACAGACGTTTGAATGTGTCTGCCCAGCGTTGATTCCATGCATCACTTGGACCACGGTGGGGGTGTCTGCTGGAACATAGTGAGTATCTAACAAGCTGAACTCACCGAGTAGACGTGCCTCCTACATGATTTACAAACCATCGTCACAAACAAAAGAAAACCAAGTGTCTCTGGTGAGATTAGCTGTTTTAATCTAGTCTTATCAGAAACCACCAGTTTATCTGGTAACGAGATACAGTTCCCCCACAGAGCGACATGAACCAGTCTGAGAGTCCGTAAACCACATGACAGCAAAGAGAGAAAAAATCCCCTTAATTTTCACATCACATTCTGTCATTTCTTTAATTTAACCAGTAAACAATCTAAACGTTAATTCATCTGGACTCAATCCAAAGAAGAAAATCCTTAAACCTTCAACACAAACAGAACAAGAAAGAAAGATTTTTCTCTTTGAATTTATTTCTAAATCATGAAAAAAAAAAATTGTTTCGTATGTTCCGTTCCGTCACTTATCCGGGGCCGGGTCGTGGGGGCAACAGCCTCAAACGGGAAGCCCAAGCTTCTCTCATCCCAGCTGCATGCTCCAGGTCACCCAGAAGGATCCCGAGACATAATCCCTCCAGCGGGTATGGGGTGTGCCTCTTGGTCTCCTCCCGGTGGGATGTGCCCGAAACACTTCACCAGTGAGGTGCTCGCGTGGCATCCTGACCAGATTCCCGAACCACCCCATCTGGCTTCTCGCGACCTGGAGGAGGAGCGGCTCGAAACCGAGCTCCACCTGGAGGGCAGAGAATCCACAATCTCATCCTTTAGGTCACGACCCACAGCTGGTGACCATAGGTGAGGGTGGGAACGTAGATCGACTTGTAAATCGAGAGCTTTGGTTTTTGGCTCAGCTCTATCTTTACCATAACTAGGAGGCTGTGACAGCCTCCTAGTTATTGCTGATGCTGCACCGATCCGCCTGTTGATCTCCAGCTCCATCCTTCCCCCCCTTGTGAACAAGTTTTGTATGTGTTGTAAAAATGAAAAATGTTCTAGAATGTTTTTAGGGTACTAGACTTTAAGTTTTACTAATTCACTGCAGAGTGCATTTTAAAAGCTTGAAGAATCAAACACCAGTTTTACATCAGAGAACTTTTACAAGGACCTGCATTTAGTTAAAAAAAGCTATTCATAACAAAAGAGATGAAGCCTTTGAGCAGCGGTTCAAAAATCTGTAAACTCAGTTTTCTAAAAAAAATTCTTGTTAAACTTGAATTTTCTTTACTCTGTTTTTTCATCTTGTATTTTTTCCTCATGTGTTTTTTATTGTAAAGCACTGTGATTTTTAACTAGAGAGGTGTTATATATGTTTGGACTGGTTGAACTGGCCGATAAAGCCCACTTGCGAGAAATCGGCGATCAACAAATACGAGCAGAATTTTATTGGAGAAGGAAAGCAGAAACAGACCTGTTTACATTGCTCTGTTTGAGTCACATGAACAAATACATTATGTTATTATGTTAGAATACTTGTGTTTAGATTTGGAGGAAGGACGACTCAGTGGGTCCCAGAGCTCATGCCAAAGTGTCCATGTACAAGACCCTGAACTTCCAATGTCTCTTGATGGTGGTTTCCAGCTTGCATGTCAGCTTCCACCATCTGGTTTGAATGTGTGTGTGAATGGGTGAATGTGAGCTACGATGTAAAAGACTTTGAGAACCAACGCAGGAAGAAAAGAGCTGTACAAGTAGATTTTGTTTACTATGTGTAAAAGTGAGTGTATTTTAAAGAGCGATACGGCCACTATGACACTGCACATTTCCTAATTCTAACAACTTTATTGTCATTTGTTTCCACTATTTAAGTAAAAATTAAATATATTAATAAAAAAAAATATATGAGAAGAAATGTGTGTAGTTTGCATGTTCTCCCGTGTACGCGTGGGTTTCCTCCAGGTACTGTGGTTCCCTCCCACTTTCTAAAAACATAAATGTTAGGTTGATTGGTCACTTTGAAATTGCCCCTAGGAGTGCCTGTGTGTGTGGATGGTTGTCTCTGTGTGTGGCCCTGGAGCAGACTGGTGACCTATTTGGCGTGTATCCTGCTCCTTGCCTGAAATCAAACGGGATTGGCTTTGGCGTCTCCCGCAATCCCATTAGGGAAAAGCGATTAGAAGATGAATTGAAACAATTGGCCCCCGTAATAAATCAACTTTTACTCACACACGCGATTAAACATGCAAACTCTAATCAAACATCAGAGTCATGCCCTCGTCTTTATTTCTCTGCTTCACCTTAGGTGCACTGAGAGCGGCGTTAACCACCTGTTGTTTCCTTTTCTCTCTTCTAGTCATCCCCTCTTCCTTCACTTCGATCCTCAGTCTTGAAACTCTCCCTCATTCATGTCACACTGCGTTTTACTCCTCCATCTTTAAACTATAATCACAGCAGGGTTAAAAAGTTCAGCGTGACACTACAAGGTACGACCATCATCTCAATGGTGAACACACACACACATAAATGCACATTCCTGACCGCGGCCCAGGCTCTGCTGGATGTTTATGGATGTGAATCAGGTTTGACAGATTCCCTGCAGCTACGTGTGTGTGTGTGTGTTTGTGTTGCAGGTGTGTGTGTGTGTTGGTTGGCTGCTGTCGAGATGATAATTGGATGTTTGTGGATACGTGAATGTGCCAGTTCATGTTTTTATACGTCTGAGTGACCAGCTATCACAATAACAGCTGAACGTGCATGTGGATAAGTCAGGATGTGTGTTGTGTGTGTATGTGTGAGTGTGTGTGTTTTCCCGCTGTTCCACATGAGGTCAGACTGTTTGGATTGGACTTTTTCCATGTAAGCATCAAAACTTCTCGTCAGAAACGAACAGCAGGAAAAAGAAGTTAAACTTTCAGTAAACTCAAACAGACATGGAACAATAAACCCAAACACACGGCAACACACACATCGACACACACACACACACCTGGAGAAATGAATGGAAAACACACCAGAAGGAAGACGTTTAGCTCGTCTGGGATGGGCAGTTACACATGCTCACAATAGCCAGAAGAATCTGAGAGGTGAGATCTGCTAAACACACAGACATTAACACTGCACACACACGTGAGTGCACAGTGTGTACCAGCTCGGTCCATATTGATTCTTTATCTGGTGAGAGTCGGTCTCTGCCAGACTCTAAGAGTCTAAGAGTTCTGTTCCCTACTTTTAGCTGTAGATTATCTAGAAAAAGCCAAGATAGTGAGGGGGATTTGATGACCTAAGGATTGGGTCTCTGCTTTTTGCAGATGATGTGGTCCTGTTAGCTTCATCGAGTGTGAAGTGGCCACGATGGGAATCAGCGCTTCCAAATTTGAGACCGAGGGCCTCGACTGGATGGGGTCTAGACTTGGGGTTGTTCACAGAGGGGGAAAAATGGAACGCGAGTTTTAAAGACAGATTTGTGCAGTGTCCGCATCAGTCTATTTGGGAAAGAGAAAGCTGAGCCAAAAAGTGGAGCTCTCAATTGATCAGTTGATCCACGTTCCTACCGTTACCTCTGGTAACCAGCTGTGGGTGGTAGCTGGAAGAACAAGATCCTGGATACGAGTGGCCAAGATGAATTTCCTCAGCAGGGTGGCTGGACTCTTAAGCAGAGCTCGAAGCAGAGCAGTTGTCACCAAAATGAGAATATACAGTAACAGGTTCTGCACTAGCTTTGTTAACTTGAAGCTTTAAACTCTGCAACCTCAAACAGGATTTACACTGTCGTGCACGCACCTAGGACACAGGATTGTGAGATGAGAGGAGGGGGGAATTAAACGCTTTAAAAAACAAAAGGGAAATCGAATAAATGTATTTATACGTTTTTTTTTTTGGGGTGAATTTTGCATTTCTGAGCTAAAATATGAACCATGTTTATCCACATATGCTATGAGATAAAATTTATTACCCCAGAAAAGCGTGATACCCCCTCTTTAAATCTCTAGTAAAACAGCTCCCAAATGAGCTGCAAACTACACCTGCTCGTATTTATGCCTATGATCACTTCTCATGATCTACATCTGCATGAGAGCATAAATTCCAAGCAGGACAGTGAACGGTAACTCCTCAACGTAACTCTTTTGTTCTTAACTTTTGGTTGCATGACCTTAATAACGTAATCAGTTCTTAAATAATTTGTACCGAGCAACTGTGGATAGTTTCTTTAAAAGCACCTCGGTGGGTTGGGACATACAGTAGATTAAACAACAACCCAAGTGCTTAATGCCCGTTCCATATTCTGCAGGGAGAGGCATAGAAAAAGGAAGAAAATCAAGGCCTTTGATGTAAATGAATTAATCGTCTGCATAGAGCAGTACGTAGCTGTAATGACTGTATGAGGGAACAGATTTAAAGTCTTATTCAGAAAAGCCATAAAAGGTTGTAAAACTGACTTAAAGATCAATGAGAGCATGTTGTTTTTTTGTTTTCCCCCCTGAAGCTGCTGTCTGAGTATTCGCTGTATAAAACCTTAATAGTCTCCGTTCTGTCCGACCTGTGGCTACAAACACAGCATGAGAACATGGCCGTACTTCATTAACAAAGTTCACCGCTCTGCTTTATGGCTAGTAAAAATACAGAACGGCTACTGTCTCCAACAACAAACATGTTTGTCTTATGAAACAGTGACATCTCTGAACAGCAAGACATTTATGACCCTCTAAAACCATCTGGAACGTTAGCTCAGAGGCTAAACAAAGCTAATCCCGACAACAAAAACCCTGAGTACTTAAGTTTATTCCCTAACATCATTTATACATCTATCCATCATGCATGATTGTGGTTGTTTTTATGATAAATACGTGGTAAGTGCGCTCTGTGTGGATCTCTCATGTTTTGAATGTTTAAGCACATGGGTTTGTGTTTTAGGGGACTGCAGATGCAGAGGTACAATAAATGCATCAAATGGTAACGATTATGTTATAATAGTAAATGTGTCCCTTTTGTCTTAGGTGCAGGAAACTGATTGACCCCAGTTTCCACTCAAAAACAAATAACAGATGAAAAATAAACGGCTAAGGATAAGTTCTAACTTTATTCTTTCTTTTTTACTTTATATGTAATCTGAAGGAATAAAGGAATTAGCGCCTCCAAATCCAAGACCATGGTCCTCGCCCGGAAAAGGGTGGAATGCCCCCTGCGGGTCAGGGACAGGATCCTGCCCCAAGTGAAGGAGTTTAAGTATCTCGGGGTCTTGTTCACGAGTGGAGGAAGGATGGAGCGGGAGATCGACAGGCAGATCGGTGCGGCATCAGCAATAACTAGGACGCTGCATCGGTCTGTCGTGATAAAGAGAGGGCTGAGCCGAAAAACAAAGCTCTCGATTTACAAGTCGATCTACGTTCCAACCCTCACCTATGGTCACCAGTTGTGGGTGGTGACCGAAAGAATGAGATCGTGGGTACAAGCGGCCGAAATGAGCTTCCTCCGCAGGGTGGCTGGGCTCTCACTCAGAGATCGGGTGAGAAGCTCTGCCGTCCGGGAGGAGCTCGGTGTCGAGCCGCTCCTCCTCCAGGTCGAGAGGAGCCAGATGGGGTGGTTCGGGCATCTGATCAGGATGCCCCCCGAGCGCTTCGCAGGCAAGGTGTTCCGGGCACGTCCCACCGGGAGGAGACCAAGGGGCAGACCCCGGACCCGCTGGAGAGACTATGTCTCACAGCTGGCCAGGGAACGACTTGGGATCCTTCCAGGTGAGCTGGAGGATGCAGCCGGGGAGAGAGAGGCCTGGGCTACCTGTTTTGAGGCTGTTGCGCCCGCAACCCGACCCCGGAACAAGCGGAAGATGACGGAACGGAATGGAATGGAATCTGAAGTAAAAATAATGTGTTCAAACTTAGTCATATGCTTGCATGTAGCCTCAGTGCACTAGCTCAACATTAACAAATAATTAAGGAATAAAAAACAACACAGCAGTAACTCTATTAAATTAACAGAATGTGTGTTTGACATCAAAATTATGACAAAAAACTGATATATCAAAAAAATTAGCAGGTAATCAAACCTCTCAATAGGGGTGGGCGGATCGATCCTAATATCGATAATATCGATACCAACGCTAGTATTGATATTGATCGATACTCCAACTACGATATCGATACTTTGCTTGAAGTTTTACCCCTCGCACTTTGCTTCCGTTTTTTTTTTTTTTTTCTTCCAAAAAGGCAACCTAATTTATCTGTCAGCAAAATATGCATAAATGCTGTGTATCGCGCCTGTATGCTAAAGCGGGGCGGCCCCGCCCTCTGTCTTTCGCTTTGACATGTCACATGACTCAGCGACTCGGGGCCAAGAAACAAACAAAAAAAAGAAACGCAAGTCAGTAAAAGTAGAGAGAGATGGAAGGAAAAAAGAGAAGTAGCGTGTGGCTGTACTTTGAGGCTACCTGCACCATTTGCAGAAAGGCTGTTAAATATAGTGGTAACACTACAAATGAAAGAATCACCCCAAAGAAAATGAACAACTTAAAAAATGGCGAGTGGAGGAGAAAACCCTGACCCCTTCTGTTTCCCAGAGACAGCGCTCATTCACAGCAACACTCCATTTTCCAGAGAACACCCAGGTAGATGCTACTAATTGTAAAAGTACAACATAATCATCTTCAACAATAGTTAACATTTGTTTGCGTGCAACTGGGCACTTCTATTGATCTACCTACCAACTTGTGTAGTACATATATTTGGTCATACTATATATGTATATGACCCTAACCCTTGATGCAAAATATATAATATATGTATTATATTTAAAAATATAAAATATTGGTATCGATATCGGTATCGGCGGTATTGATCTGGTGTTTACTTGGTATCGGATCGATACCAAAACTTGCAGTATCGCACACCCCTACCTCTTAGCTGTCCAAGGAAGTGCCTGATGTGAAATACAAAACTAAAGACTAAAACTAGTAAATTCACCACAACCACTTTTTTGGTATAAACACCAGCTCTCCTCAGTTGCTCTCATGCATGTGAATCTACAATGTTTGGTTAACATAGCTGATTAAAATCACAGCAGCACACTAGCGGCACCACTACAAAAAGAATTATCTAAAAATTGATTTTCATAATAAGACATCTCTTTGAACTGGAAATTCAAATGAATAGTTTTAACCAATTAATTGTAAACTCCTACTAAACAGAACAGGTTTCAGCACCCCTTTCCCTAGTGGTAGACGTTGAATGCCTTCAAGGTCTTCCATACTGGCCTAAAAAAAAAAAGTTAATTAATTTCAGCCATTAATATTTATTTTTAAAAAACTCAAAATTCTTTTTTTTTTTTTTAATTTACCGCTTTTCTGATAATTGCACTGCTTTCAAATGTGCTGTATGTGTTCGCTCAAAAGCATTTGAATAAACACATTTCAACCAGCATTTGTTGCCAAGTAGGCTAAAATCTATTGTTCTATTTCTGTAAAAAAACCTTATTTTTACTATCAGCAAACAACAACTAAAGGGGAAAAACAAATAGATTTGGTGGCTGATTTACTTTCATCCTTTGACAAGTTACCAACGTGCTGATTGATGCAGATGGAGCAATACTGAAGGTATAGGTGTGAAACCTATCCCCATTCCTGATCCGTACAAAACAACCTAAGCCACTTTAAACCCAAACCCTTCACCAGAATTCATGTTTCCCTCCACCTAGCGTGGTAAGTAGATTTGTGGCGGACAGGAAACATCTGTCCAGCTGCTGCCAATAGGAAGCACGCAGGAGAACACGCTGATGTGGACGGGGGTCAAGGAATGACTCAGAATATAAAGACAGATCATATGAAGTTTCTAATGAAGGAAGAAAGATAATACTGAGTCATTTATTAACAATAATCCAACTGCTTGCTGGTTTGAATTAGTAAATTAAGGTTAATGCTCAACTAAGTTTAAATTATCTGAATTAAAAGATTCAGATAATCCTACCACTAACCCTAACGCCATCGATTAACCCTAACAATACTCTCCAAAAATGTCAAAAGAAGCAAAAAAAGTATTTTATTTTATATCACCATGAAAATGTAGACGCAAAATAACTTACTGTAATGTTTTCTTTAAGCTTCCGTTGTTATGGTTACCTGTCGGCTATTAAAGCAGCCACGATAATATAGGAAACTGAGGTTGTTTAACCGAGACATCTTTTAGAAGTATAAGCCATCTGAAAATAATGGACAAGCTGCAGCCAAAAACCCAGATCTAGGAATAACTAACCAGTAGGTAACTAGTTTTACTGGTTATACTATGGTCTATTTTAATTATTATTACTGATATTGGACTTCATAATGTCGACCTTGGTGATTACAGAGGTGTAATAAAAACCAGTCAGAAACAGGACGTTCCTCCAGCTGCTTCCTGTGATGAAAAGATGGAAGTCGTCTCATTAACACAAAAACGTTCCACTCTCTCCGTTCGCCTTACGGCTCACATAAAGAACTGGACTCCACCTCATGCTACAGTAGGAACTTAAAGTTCTGTCTCTCAGAGAATCCAAAAGATTTAAAAAGATAGTTTTATATTTCTTTGCTCATATTTCTGGGCTGGGACTTGTTGTGTCTGCCTGGTTTGTGAACTTTGATCAGCAGAGGAATGAAGATTCCAATCCAAACCCAGAACAGTTTCTTTCAGTTTCAGTTTAACATGAAAGTAGGATTTCTGACTATAATAGAAATCGTTTAATCACACTTAATGATACCGTTTTAAGAGATTTTTTTTATCTCTTTACCCTCTCTCATTGGCTCTGCTTGAAATAAAACAAAACCACTATAATTGTATTTAAACTTTAATCTAACAGATTAAAGAGCATTTGATCAAAGACCAAGTTGAGAAATTTATTGGTTGCTATTTGGGGAACATTTCACAACAAGAAAGACTTCATCTCAAAATAAGGACTACAAATTTCAGCAAGAAGGACTACATCTCCCTACAAAAAAGGACTATCTCAAAATAAGAAAGACTACATTTCCCAATAAGAAAGACCACATTTCCCAGCAGGTAGGACTACATCAACCAACAAGAAGGACGACATCTCCCATTAGAAGGGGCTGCATCCTCCATACGGTCAGGAAGAAGTGAGCAAGAAAGGAAATTCAGACTTCCTGCGCAACTAATATGAGATTGAAGGGGTTTTTTTATATAAACGCATCCAAATCGTGCCAATGGGCATGTCTTACCTGTGCTGGTGAGCTTCAGACGAGGGCCGGTTTGACTCCATCCTTGAGCGGAGACGTTGGAAACAGCAAGTTGCAGCCACATCATCACGAAGCAGAGCGGGAGCATGAGAGGAGGAAGACATCTTTTCGATGGATATCCTCCTCCTGTCTGCAGCGGAGCAGCAGAAATCATCTCTGGTTGATCTGATGTAGAAACAGATGGTCACATCCCAGTCTGGATGGAAGCTGAGAGACAGAGACAAGGACAGGGATTAACTATCACCATGTATCACTCATATCAGCACAAGAACAATTCTTTCTATCCTCTAAGAGCATACAGCTTTTCAAAATAACCGGTCATTTATTTCATCCAGCTAACGAAGGGCTTTAAAATTTGTTCCTAATTTCCACTAAGGACAGAAATCAATTCAGAAAAGTTCTTTTATCCTGTTAAACTGCTTCATTTAAGCTATTTTATTCTGGCCTGATTCATCAGACTGTTTGGAAACAGTCTGACCTTGCAGCACTGGGGTTCGTTCGCTCCACGGTGGGCGATACCTTTTTACATTTAACCAATCGTTCCTTTTTGGTCAGGACTAAACGTGACGTATGTAATGAACCTGACCAGTCACAGTAGTCTGGAAAACAGAATGTAATTCAAACCTTTTCAGGATAAACTTTACATTCTCAATCTGGAGATTTGTCAGTTAGAACACGGACCGTTTGTCAGTTAAATTTATGGTGAAAAAGTTTAGACTAAATATCTCGATTTATATGTGACATCGTTACTCTGGAGTGCAGATGCTGCTGGGAACAAAATTCATATAAACTAGAAGGTGTTTGATTGAAACGCATAAACTCTAAGCACCCTGCAATGTCAGAAGTATTGTGAAATAAGTTACGAATAAGATGCGTAGAATTAGAATTAAAAATGAAGGAGGTTGTTTTGATGGAAGAACACAGTCCAAAAACTTCATGGTTAACTATTGAGCAAATTATTTCTTTCTGAAGAAGGAGATGAGATGGCTAGAGACACAAAAATAAAAATGTCAGGCAACAGAAAAAGTTCAGCTGTTTCTTCCATCTAACCCTATCTGCTGCATCTTCTTCGGTCCTCCTGCAGTCCTCTTTCCTGGTGGTTGCAAACCCAGCATCCTTCTTCCGATATACTATACTCTCTCTCTCTCCTCTGCACATGTCCAAACCATCTCAGCCTGGCCTCTCTGACTTTAAAACCTCTAACATGTGCTGTTCCTCTGATCCTGTCCATCCTGGTCACTCCCAGAGAGATCCTCAGCATCTTCATCTCTACTACAAACATCTCTGTTTTCTGTCTTTTTCTCACTGATTCTGTCTCTAGACCAATAAGCATGCCCGCTCTCACCACGGTTTTGCACACTTTCCCTTTCATTTTAGCTGAAACTCTTCTGTCACACATCATCATTATCATTATCGTTTTTATACGAAATACCAGACATTTTTGGGCCTTTTTTACCAGTCCATTCCTTAGTAATTCTCCAGCTTCATCACCAAAGTCACTAAGTTCAGGCTGTTTGGTTACTGTCACCAAACAGCTTAAACTCTATAACAGGTCTCTAAGAGTGAGTGTGACCTATCCTAGATGTACCACGCCTAACTTCTTCTTACCAGCCAGGAAATAAAAGACAATAAAAGAAGTTTTCTATGAGATGGATCGACTGAGGGAAAAACAATGGTAACCACGGAGGAAAATCCCAAGTCTAAGTTTTCTGTGTTTGTGGTCCAGAAAAAAATGGAAACATCATCTAATGACTGGTTTTCCTTCAAGAATTCTGGACAAAAACTATGCTTGTGTTTGGTTAGAGTTTTAAATGACTTAGACATAGAGAAAGAGAAATGAGGAGGACAAAGGGGTACGCTTCATGTAAACATGTCCTACAATCCAAACAGAAGTAAAAGCGTCATGTAAGGAGTAGATGACATAATCCAAACATCATGAAGGACTCCTCCAGCTGTAAACAGCTGGAAGTGAAACGACCCTAACAGAGTCACATCTATTGTCCCACGGTCATACGGGAAACGACCTCCTCAAACCTGTCATCATGGAGACAGCCGTGCAGACTCTTCGTCCCGCTCACAAACAGCTGTGTGTGTTTGAGTGTGCGTCAAACAGAAAGCAAAAAAAAAAAAGAGTGTGAATCTGTAAATAAACGTTGGAGGAAACTCATCGTGTTTCCTCTGTCTGGCTGTTGGACTCCAAACCAAGCACAAGAACACAACGTGGTGAAGAGGTCAGCTTGTGGCGACTGGTCTAAAAATAAAAACCTTTGTACACTTGTGGGCTTGTTTTTGCAGGCCAGAGATGTTGTCAGCTTCCAAGGAAAGATTTTCTTAACGTCCGCACATGATCGACACACATCAACGTTGTGCCGGTTACTTACTTTAAATTCATTTTGAAAGTTTTTTTCTTGAAGACGACTCAGTTTGGATGCAAATTATAAACGAGGTCTATGTGATTATACAACACACTTTTAATCAAGATTAGGTGTATGTAATAGACTCGAATAAAACGCTACAACTTTGAGGCTTCTTTTCAAATGACATTTGAAATGCAGGTTGGAACGGGTGGAGAAAAGTATCAGGTGTGTGATGTGTGATAGAAGAGTTTCAGATAAAATGAAAGAGAAATTGTACAAAACCATGGTGAGAGCGGCCATGCTGATTGGTCTAGAGACAGTGTGGTAAGAGCGGCCATGCTGATTGGTCTAGAGACAGTGTGGTAAGAGCGGCCATGCTGATTGGTCTAGAGACAGTGTGGGGGGAGCGGCCATGCTGATTGGTCTAGAGACAGTGGCACTGAGAAAAAAAGACAGGAAACAGAGATGTTTGTAGCAGAGATGAAGATGCTGAGGATCTCTCTGGGAGTGAACAGGATGGACAGGATCAGAGGAACAGCACATGTTAGAGGTTTTAAAGTCAGAGAGGCCAGACTGAGATGGTTTGGACATGTGCAGAGGAGAGAGAGAGAGTACATCGGAAGAAGAATGTTGGGTTTGGAACCACCAGGAAAGAGGACTAGAGGAAGACCAAAGAGGAGGTTCATGGATACAGTGAAGGAAGACATGAAGATACACTATATTGCCAAAAGTATTCGCTCACCCATTCAAATGATCGGAATCAGGTGTTCTAATCACTTGGCCTGGCCCCAGGTGTATAAATTCAAGCACTCAGGCATGCAGACTGTGAAACAAGACATTTGTGAAAGAATGGGCCGCTCTCAGGAGCTCAGTGAATTCCAACGTGGAACTGTCATAGGATGCCACTTGTGCAACAAATCCAGTCGTGAAATTTCCTCGCTCCTAAATATTCCACAGTCAACTGTCAGCTCTATTATAACAAAATGGAAGCGTTTGGGAACAACAGCAACTCAGCCACGAAGTGGTAGGCCACGTAAAGCCACGGAGAGGGGTCAGCGGATGCTGAAGCGCATAGTGCAAAGAGGTCGCCGACTTTCTGCACAGAGCTACAAACTTCATGTGACCTTCAGATTAGCCCAAGTACAGTACGCAGAGAGCTTCATGGAATGGGTTTCCATGGCCGAGCAGCTGCAGCCAAGCCACACATCACCAAGTGCAATGCAAGGCGTCGGATGCAATGGTGTAAACCACACCGCCACTGCCTCTAGAGCAGTGGAGACACGTTCTCTGGAGTGATGAATCACGCTTTTCCATCTGGCAATTCGATGGACGAGTCTGGGTTTGGAGGTTGCCAGGAGAACGGTACATTTCAGATTGCATTGTGCCAACTGTGAAATTTGGTGGATGAGGAATTATCGTATGGGGTTGTTTTTCAGGAGCTGGGCTTGGCCCCTCAGTTCCAGTGAAAGGAACATTTAAAGCTTCAGGATACCAAAACATTTTGGACAATTCTATGCTCCCAACCTTGTAGGAACAGTTTGGAGCGGGCCCCTTCCTCTTCCAACATGACTGTGCACCAGTGCACAAAGCAAGGTCCATAAAGACGTGGATGACAGAGTCTGGTGTGGATGAACTTGACTGGCCTGCACAGAGTCCTGACCTGAACCAGATAGAACACCTTTGGGATGAATTAGAGCGGAGACTGAGAGCCAGGCCTTCTCGACCAACATCAATGTGTGACCTCACCGATGCGCTTTTGGAAGAATGGTCAAAAATTCCTATAAACACTCTCCTCAACCTTGTGGACAGTCTTCCCAGAAGAGTTGAAGCTGTAATAGCTGCAAAAGGTGGACCGACATCATATTGAATTCTATGAGTTAGGAATGGGAGGCACTTCAGTTCATAGAATGAGTAAAGGCAGGTGAGACAATACTTTTGGCAATATAGTGTAGTTGGTGTGATCAAAGAAGATGCAGCAGATAGCCTGAAACAGCAAGTCAGAAACCGACTTGCTGTGGCGCTCCTGAAGGGAAATGCTGAAAGGAGAAGATTTGAAGTTCAGCTGAAAGAAACAAAGTTCATTGGTTCCAATGGAGCTGAGATGGTGATTGGAAAGGACAGCTTGATGGAAGATCAGAAGAAGGTAAGAAGAAACAGTGTTGAAACAAAGTGGAAAGCAGGCAGATGTGTGGCAAAGTTCCTCCTCTTTCTGGCCCATGTTCACCCTCTGGACAACAAAAAAAGTATCTGCTATACATGTGATGAGGAACTGGGATGATCTAAGAGAAATGGCAAAATGCCAAACTCCATATAGTTGCTCTCCGGATGTTCCAAAGGCTGCAGAGATTCTGAACAACAGAAAGTTTAAAATGAATCTTAAAATTGAACAAAAATGTAGTAAAAGCTACATTTCTCATGTCTCAATCAGTCTGAAGCTTGTTTGATTCCTGAAGAACATCAGCTATAAATCAGTAGGAATGGAAACGACCAAATGTCAACCATAAAGAATAAGGCAGGTTAGTGAACTCTGATTGAATGACCTTTTAACACACATCCTCTGACCCAGAAAAAGTTGTTTTTTCACAGAAAAATCAACTCTTTGTGTGACACTTCCCATGTTTGTGAACGAGGACCGTGTTTAGTAAATGTCTAAATTTAACTTTGTATTCAAACCGAAAATGTTGATTTTATTGTTCAAATAAAGAAAATCCGTGGATAAACAAAACATCAGCTTTGAGCTTCGTGTCCTGGTGATTAATGGTTTTACTTTAATGCAGTAGTGAGAAAATATTCTATTTCACAGGACAGCGTCCTCTGAGCTGTCCTACCTCCCCTCTGAACTCCTCTGTCTCACCTACAGCACACCTCACCACTGTCTTACAGTCCTTTTACATGTCCTTTACCACCCTAACATACTTCTCTGTCACACCAGACTTCCTTATACAATAGGCTACCACGGTTCCTGTCTGGTCACTGTGTAAGAAACTAGATCTTCATCAAAAGTGTCAAAATCTGGCCCGTAGGCCAATTCTGGCCCTCAGAGTGCCTTTTTTTGGTCCATGTGTCATGATGTGGAGCTGAGGCCAAAAATATACCCTTGACACAACAGACAGGCTCAGATGAAAGAAATCAAAAGAGTTGTTAGAATGATTAAAAAGCCCAAATAAAGAAGACAGAAACAGATAAACTAGGAAGGTTCTGATGTAGGAGCTGGAGCCAAAAATTGGATAACAGGTCAAGCATGATAAACAACGATCTGGCGGAGAGTGTGTCAAAAACTGTTCCATTTATGCTCCAGCAGATGAGTAGATTAGTTTCAGGTGTGACTTGTTGCACACACACACACACACACACACACACACAAGAGGGAGGGGGGAAACAGGATGCAGAGGGGGAATAGACTACTTTCCTGACACCATGACCCATTAATTATCTCCCATTTGTTGATGCTAATATTAACATCATGCAATCTGTGTGTTTGAACTATTACGTTTTATACTGTATACATTATTACTAAGCTCTGCTTACTATGATACGTTTACACCGAACCAGCGTTTAGTGTCAAAAGCGTCATTTTTAATACAAAAACAAGGGCATTCTTGTGTGTTCAAGTTTGCAGCCCGATTTCGCCTCTACATACGGTACAATTTGCTCTCCTTCATTGCCAACGTTTTCTAAAACAAGCTGATCATTACCATTAAGTCAGACTGTATTTCATGTTCCTGCTCCAGCTTGTTTAGTTCATAAAGCAAATAGAATCACACGTATTAACATGCGAGTTTGGAATGTATGTTCAATTTTTAAGCAAGACGTGTCAGTGTTCGTATGGAAAGGCTTATTGTTATTTACTGTATGAAGAACAATTGACCCATGTTGTTTTTCCAGTATTGAATTTTGGCCCACTGGATATTTGAGTTTGACGCCCCTTCTCTAGATCTAAAATATGACAGTGGTCCTTCTGATCACTCCTGTGCTTCTCTGTTACCATCCTCAAAGCAAATACTGGACTCATTCTTCTCATTCATTCTACTGAACAGTTTATCCCTGGCAGAGCCTATCCCATCAGATGAGACACAGGGTAATAATAATAAAAATTTTATTTGTAACTCACTTTCTATCTCCAGTGGAGATCTCAAAGTGCTACAATGACCAAAAGGAACAACAAACAGCAAAATTAAATACACCCTGAACAGGTCACCAGTCTGTTGCGGCTGTTATTGTACTCGTTTTCTTTTTTTTTTCCCGTTCCGTTCTCTTCCGCTTGTTCCAGGGTCGGGTCGCAGGGGCAACAGCCTCAAACGGGCAGCCCAGGCCTCTCTCTCCCCGGCTGCATCCTCTAGCTCACCTGGAAGGATCCCAAGTCGTTCCCCGGCCAGCTGTGAGACATAGTCTCTCCAGCGGGTCCGGGGTCTGACCCTTGGTCTCCTCCCGGTGGGACGTGCCCGAAACACCTCGCCCGCGAGGCACTCGGGGGGCATCCTGACCAGATGCCCGAACCACCCCATCTGGCTCCTCTCGATCTGGAGGAGGAGTGGCTCGACACCGAGCTCCTCCCGGATGGCAGAGCTCCTCACCTAATCTGTGAGTGAGAGCCCAGCCACCCTGCGGAGGAAGCTCATTTCGGCCGCTTGTACCCACGATCTCATTCTTTTGGTCACCACCCACAGCTGGTGACCATAGGTGAGGGTTGGAACGTAGATCGACTTGTAAATCGAGAGCTTTGCTTTTCGGCTCAGCTCTCTCTTTACCACGACGGACCGATGCAGCGTCCTAGTTATTGCTGATGCCGCACCGATCCGCCTGTCGATCTCCCTCTCTATCCTTCCCCCACTCGTGAACAAGACCCCGAGATACTTAAACTCCTCCACTTGGGGCAGGACCCTGTCCCTGACCCGCAGGGGGCATTCCACCCTTTTCCGGGCGAGGACCATGGTCTCGGATTTGGAGGCGCAAATTTTTTTTTTTTTTTTTTTTTTTTTTTAGCATTAATCCATACTTCTGCTCTGTACACACTTCTGTACACACTGCTGTTCACACTGCTGTTCACACTCTTTGCTGACCTGATTGCACGCCTCTGAATGCTTTACATGCTTTCTTTGACCTTCATGTCTGTGGAGAATAGAGCGAGTCCTGCTCCTGGTCGAGGGATTAAGTAGTTTTATTATGTTTATAATAGGATGAGGTGAAAAGGTGGCAGTCCACTTGAGAGCGAGCTGAAAACTCATTTCGACTTCCTGGTGGATTTATTGTTCCTCCCAGCTGGTCCTCCACTTCATTCATTCTTTAGATTTGTTTTTGCTGGTTTTATTTTTTCTATCTCTTTAATCCTTCTCGATGATTCTTTTTATCTGTTTTGTTACCTGAGCTATCGGTCTGATTCCTCCTCTCTGAAGCAGTTTGTCTCTGTCTGAATGCCTCGAAGTTTTACAACCGTTTCCTGCCAAACCTCTAATCCTCGACAAGATTTAATATCTTCTCTCCCTGTGAATCCCTTCATTCCTCTGGACGAAGAGCTTTCCTCCTATCTTATTATTTAAACAAAAAGAAACTATCTCTCCCTTCTTTTTTAAAATCTAAATCCTCCTTATCCGTCTCTTTCATGTTATTTTTTTAAGCCAAGTCCAGAGTTTCAGCTCAAATTTTTTCCACACTTACTGTAAGTAAAATACAGATTTATTCTAACACTTCCATCTAGAAACATTCTGTTGTACCATTTACAAAGAGGAAGAGTTTTATTTATAAACTTTTTCCCCACCTAGAGGGTCCAATGTGACCCACAACATGGATTTGATCTTCGTCTTCTTTCAGCATTTCCCTTCAGGAGGCGCAACACCAAGTCAGGTTCGTCCATCCAAACCAGTGGTGTGCACATTTTTTGATTCGCGGGCCACATTGAGTTCTAACGTTTGACAAAGGGGCCGGAACAGGATCAGATGGATGGCATGCTTTGGTACCCACTAGACTAGACCGATAGAATGGCGTGCTAGATTTTAAACAATCGCTAAATCAAGAGCGTTAAATTTCAAATCTAATGCACTAGGTCTGAAATCTAGTGCGAAGCACTTAAAAACGTGCATTTAGCGGCGCTAGGTTCAAAATCTAAGTGTTTGATGTAACATTTTGCTTGTTTTAACATCTAACACGCTTGTTTACATGCGTGTATTGGGCCCGATGGCTTTCCATATCTGTGCACACTGTTTATTTTGACAGCGTGCGCATCACGGAGACACACACATTTTAATGGGAGAAGTGTTGTTTTAATCAAAGACAATATATCTAGAGTCTGCCATCTAGTGAGGAAACATCAGAATTGCAGGGAAAATAAATCATTAACATGTTTTTTTTTTGTATTTTTTAAATTTTTCATGTTTGGCAGGCCGGATTAAAACGTTTAACACGATGCATGTGGCCCGCAGGCCGTAGTTTGCCCATGCCTGATTTAACCCTATCTCCTGCCTCTTCTACGGTCACACCAACTATCTTCTATAGGTTTTAGAAAGAAGGAAAAACAGTCTTTCTCTTGGTCATTAAAGTGTAGGAGATTAAATCATCGATACATACACTATCAGGGAATCCTTCTGAATCATACTGAACTGAAAAAACATGGAGATTAAGAATTTATATAAAGTAAACAACTCTGTCCTTGGTGCCATGGCGTAAGGAAGCATATGCACATCTATGGTGAGATTTGAGTGCCCTGATTAGCCCCATGTACCTGCCTACACCTACAACACGTTTACCAGTGTAAACAAGCAATGCATGACCACATTCCTGCTTTAACGACTGCGGGTCTGGGGTCTCACAGAAACGCTCAGAACAACTGGAACGGAAAGCTTATCAAATAGATGAGTCCAGATGGAATGCATGCAGAACCTCCAACCACAGAAATCACCTTCAGGAATGAGACAGGAACACACATCATTCAGTCTGACCATCTGGATATTATCGATATTAATCAACATATTTCATCAAACACGGTCTCAAACCGTGGTAGCTGTTCCTCATTCAAAAAAAAGGGAAACTGTTGAACATAATTTATAATAGTGTTTGAGGAGTTCTAAAGAAAACACATTTTCCAAGCAGATGTAAGGGCTCACTGATGGTGGAAGAGAATGTCTGGGTTTCAGTCTCTGCTCTAATTCATCCCAAAAATGAGGTCAGGACTTTATGCAGGCCACCCCGCAAGACGTTGTCCACCAGGTCTTTCTGGACTTCAGACTTTGTTTTCCAGGGGCCTCATTTACTAAGATTAGCATAGATCTTTGGCTGAGCATGAGTTTTTATCCCAGCTCACACACGTTGGGTGTATAAAAACGGGATCAATATGCATTAGTATGGTCTTTAGAGAAATCTATATTGCCTGTCATTCTCATGCCCAAGGGCGAGATGCCACCACTGTGCAGCCGTAATGCTTTCTGTTTCGTCGTCTTCTGCTCATCCGGGGCCAGGTCGCGGGGGAAATAGCCTCAGACAGGAAGCCCAGGCTTCTCTCACAACGGCTGCATCCTCCAGCTCACCTGGAAGGATCCCGAGTCGTTCCCCGGCCAGCTGTGAGACATAGTCTCTCCAGCAGGTCCGGGGTCTGCCTCTTGGTCTCCTCCCGGTGGTACATGCCCATAACACCTCACCAGCGAGGCATTAGGGGGGCATCCTGACCGGATGCCCGAGCCACCCCATCTGAGTCCTCTCAAGCTGGAGGAGTAGCAGCTTGACAACAAGCTCCTCCCGGATGGCACAGCTCCTCACCCGATCTCTGAGTCCGTAGTGGCTTTACAAAAAAGCCAAGAACAAATAGAGTAAGAGGCGGTCACCAGGGCAACGCACACAACTATACACAGAAAATTATAACCTTCTTTGTCTTCCAGCTTTCTTCACCTGTGTTCAGCCTTTAGTTTTTTGTTTCTATGCTTTAAATGACTTCCAGCTTTTGAGCTCAAAGTGGGGCGACTCCAATTTGATTAATGAGTCCGTACAAAGTGCTCTTCTGAGTTCACCTGCAACCAATTCGACCTCTGACTCATCAAGGAGCAACAACTCATAGGATGTTTCTTTTTTACTGACTTCAGAGCCGATATCCCAAAGGACCAACTCATCTGCCTTCAATAACCACCCCTCCCTCCATATGCTACGTCTTTTTTAAGTTTCTCTGAGCTGGATGTAAATCTTCTGAGCGGGATTGGAAGCTGATGCTTCATGAAAGGTTTGAAAAATCACCCCTTAAATGGAGTGTTTGTGATAAATCGGTTTGAAATATGAAATCTTTTTAAGCTCATGTGATTTCAAAAGAAAGACAAAGAACTCATGTTAATTTAAACCATACCTGAAGAAGGAAATGATATAATACTGGATCAAAAGGTGTGTTTGGTTTGGATTAAATATGACACATCGGGTTTTGGTAGCTCATACCGAGGGCACCCCTTTTATTAATACAGCTTATTGAGTCATTTTCAATTTCATTCCTTCAGTTTTGAAATCCTTATTAAATTCTTGAATCAGAGTAAAATCCAGGAAAAGCTTCTGCATATATTCATGACGTTTATAAGGCATATGGAATTAAAAGTAATAAATATATACAATATGTTGCTTAAATCACTAATTTAGGGTTGGAGGGGTGCCTCAGCTTATCTTAGACTACATAAAGGTGAGAGTCGTAGTACAACCGAAACATTCAATCCACAGGTGATTCCAAAGCTTAACAATTGAGACAACAAGACCCAAGGTGGTTCAGGCACCTTGTCAGGATGTCCACTCACTGAAGTGTTCTGTGTGTGTACCACTGGGAGGAGGCCCACAGGCAGAACCAGGACCCTCTGGAGGGACTATGTCTTACAGTTTGTTGCAGTTTTGAAACGGTTTGTGAACAAGGGGAATGGCTGATATTTTTTTAAGAAAACAAAAAAAAATAGTGAAAGAAATTTCACTTATGCTGTTGAGATGCGTTGTTAGAAAGACGAGGAACAAAATGCAGGACTTAATTCAGGATTTGTTGAAAAAACAAAAATGAAAATTAAAAGTGTCCGCAGATAGTTGGCAGGGAAAAACTCAGGGAAATCTGTTCAGGTAAAATTCAAGATTCAAAGAAGAACGGATCGAAAGAGGAAGACTTGGCAAAGATTGGAGATGGGACCGCCTTAAATCCTCTCAAACTCACAATCTCATCTGGGTTTCCTGCGGAGGCTGGTTCTCTTCAACACTACTTCGGATGAACCAGAATAAAACAATGCAAATGTTTTACAAGGTGGGTAGAGAATGACACAGAAAGAACATGCAAACTCTACACAGAAGAAACAGTAAATCGAGCCATACTTGGTCCAGAGTTTGAACCAGCAACTTTCTTATGTTTTTTAGTACGATGCCACTTGTAACCCAAAAGAAAACAAACACTTTCCAATTGAACAAATAAAAGTTCCAAAGTTTGATGTTCCACCAAAGAGGACCTCCTTCTTTACCCTGTTGTAGACACTAAAAATGACTAAACCTCTATGCTTTTCAGAAACCCTCCATCCTCTTCTGTTTTCCAACCTCCTGGTCCACACCTGGTTCCTGTTGTCTCTCCCTGCCACACCAGCCTCTTGTTTACCTCTAAGTTTAAACACCCTGTTTTCCTTCACATCCTGCATCAAACTGCCAGCTGTTTGCGGTGTTCTGTCGTCATCTCTTGTGTCTCCAAATCTCTCTCAGTTTTGTTCTCTCACCATCATCTTCACCTCTGGTTTCTCGGCTGCCAAGCCTCTATGTCTGATTTTACCAGCCTTGTTCTCTGACTCTCCTGATTGTCAATAAACTGGTCAACATGTTCATCTGCTATTGTGTCGTTTATCTTGTAAAATAACAGTTGTGACCACATCAAGAATTTAAGAAAAATTGCCTGCATGTGACGGATGGGAGGTTTCCAAACAGCGCATGACGTGTGAACATTTCCACATTGTTAACTTTGTTATAAAAGTTAGAACAAACTGTTTCTTGTTCTGTTTTAAATAAAAAGGTCCAGAAGTGCAAATTGAATTGTGTGGTCTGATTTTCTCAATTTTTTTCAGAGCCACAGTCTGGATTATTTCTGAAGCTAAAATCAGATCATGATTGTCGTTTTTATTTGTTTGCCTTTTTCACCACGTCTGGAAAAGTCCCACTTTTATTCCCAGTGCTGATGCAGCGTTCAGGATAATGGCTCTGGGATGTGACCTCAGAGTCGGACTGGAAGACGTCAGGCTCAAGAAAGCAAAACAAAATTCTTGAATCTTGGACAAAAGTGTGACTAATGTAAAGAAAAAAAAAATCTCCCCAAGTTTTTCATTGACAGGATTTGGGCAAAGTGAGACTTGCTTTGGCCCGTCTGCCCACACAGGAAGATTGCTCAATGTTCTCTGAAACAAACTACGGTATGTCTAATGACAGTCCATCTCAACGTGTCTCCCCCACTAAGGGGCTGCAGACTGGAACTCTCACCCTTGGTTTGTAACCAAACTTGATTTCGTTCTGAGAGGAAACCTCTGAAGGGACAGGGAAAGGCAGCTGAGGCCAGATGTTTATTTTAAAGACATATTTATTGAGAAAATGTGATTTGTAACATTAAGTCTGGGATGTTTCCACATTATTATTAATGTGTCTGCACACACAGACTTTCGTCAGCTCCAAATAACTGCAATATGATGCTGAAGTGGGAGAGTAACACTTTTTAGAAGGTCAGGAAAGTGTCGGAGTTGCTCCACAAAGAACCACAACTGTGAACTGTAAAGGTTACTTCGTTACGAACAGGTTCCAGAATAAATGGAGGCTGTAATCCCTGCAGATTTATTATCTTTTATACAAAGTATAAACAGTTTCCTGCAAATTCTTCCTCTCCATTTTAAGCCTAGAAAATCCATTAAGAAGAGGTTATTCTATTTTTTGGGTAATCATTCTTATTTCATAACATAAAAAAAAAACATAAAAGTCTTGCATTTTTTTTGCACAGAAATGCAAAATTTGAGAAAGAAAAGATATGACGCATTTAACTTGGTCTCTTGACACGATAAATTCCCCCTTCCTCTCACTCCCTGGTTAGTCAGTTCCTGCTCACATCACAATGGCATCTGGTTAGGATAATTAATTACCACTAGAACTACCAAGAAGCTGAAGTCTAATTACTGTAGTTACTTTGATTTTTGACATGCCTGGGTTTTTTACTTTTACTGCTTTTTTTTTGTTTATTGTTATAATTTAACTGAAATAAAAGACTAAAAACGAGTTCTGAACAACAGTAAAGATTCCGCTCCAGTCTCACAATGTTGAATGGAAACAAAATGAAGCTACGAGGCACAAAAAAAAAACAAATGAGGAATATTTTCAAATCAAATTTCTTGATTTTGATTTTTTGAAGCCAAATGGGGTGGTTCGGGCATCTGGTCAGGATGCTTCCCGAGCGCCTCACTGGTAAGGTGTTTCTAGACCAAGTGACATACCCCGGATCGGGGAACAACTCGGGATCCTTCTGGGAGGATGCAGCCGGAGTGAGAGAAGCTTGGGTTTCTCGTCTGAGGCTGTTGCCCCCTGCGACACCACCCCATATAAGCGGAAGACGACGGAATGGAAATGACTTGATTTAGTCCAGGAATCATTTCAGCCCTACATGAATAAAATATAAAGTCCTTGAGGTGTGTTTTATGATGTGGAAAAACATTCAAACCTGGTAAAAACTTCCAAAAACTTGATTTAGATCAAACCATTCTTTCAGGATGTTTATTGTTCATCACTTTGTCAAAGTTATGGTGCAAATCAGCACCTGCAACTCTCATTCTAAAACCCTAAACTCCATGCATGGATCTCCAAGAGAAAATTTTATGGTTGAGTTAGAGTCATCTGAGAGACGTGAGCATGTCTGTTCCCTCCACAGAGACGACGCTACGGACAGTCAAGACAAACAAACCCGGTTGTGGGAACTGAGCTGAACTGGACGAGAAGTTCTGGGAAGAGGAAAACATTTTCTCTTTAGATTCTTTCTTTCTGTTCAGAGCTCTTAGGAAATATTTCCTCTACCTCGCTCCTGGGAATTCTGGGAAGAGGAAAAGAGTTGATGTCACATACTTCCAAGCTGATTCAGGACAGGAAGTAGACCCTGATAACCCGCTCCGTTAACTGGGAGGTTTAGTCACACACTCTTTCCTTTAGAGTCAAACTACTTCTCTCAGGCTGCTGGACAGGTGGGTCGAACATCCTCTAAAAGGTGTCCAGGTTCTGAAACAGACTCGTGTGGACGTTACGTGTTTGTCTTGTGTTTTTATTAATATGATAAGATGGTTGGTAACAGGGTTATAAGTGTTGTGTTTCTCCTGACTAAAGGGCTGTGAACGTGGTGTCCAACCATCACATCCTGGGTCTGTACAACTCTTCACTTCTAACTTGTGTCGACCTCATTGTCTGAGTTTTCCATCCCGTAACCTCTGTTTTTCTCTCGAAACCCTCGCTGTGATGTTTCCAGCCTGACCGGCTGCTTACTCTGAGATAAACCCCCCGAAAGAGCCACCTGCTGACAGCCTGTGAGAAACCAGTGAGGAGCAACAAGGATTTCTACTTCGTTCTAACTTTATAATCAACCCTCTCTGCCTTGGCTCCCTACCCACTGTCCCTAAACAAGTCTCAATTAAAGCCCCTTCGCAGCTGAATGATGTACCCTGGTCACAGTGTAACTACCCGAATTTCACATTCTCTCTTTCTTCTACCTGAATCAGAAATAATGGTTACCATAATTCCAATATTTTAAATTTTTACATACTTTATTGATCCCTCAACTGGGAAATTTGTGTGCATCACTACATCACAGCAGGCTGTCAGGATGGCCCCAATGGTGAGAGAAACAGGGGGTTAGGAGTCTTCACCAAGGACACCACTCACCTTTGACAATCATGTCACCCACATTTGCAAAACTTCCTTCTTTCACCTCCGTAACATCTCAAAACTTCGTCCATCTCTCTCCCTCCCAGCTGCTGAGAAGCTCGTCCATGCCTTTGTCTCCTCCAGGCTGGATTACTGTAATGCGCTTCTCATCGGGATCCCGGGCAGGAGCACTCAAAAGCTCCAGTATGTTCAGAACAGCGCTGCCAGGGTCCTGATGAGGGTGCACCCCCATCCTTCACAGCCTTCACTGGCTTCCCGTTCACCTCCGTATTGAATATAAGGTCCTCCTTCACACCCATCACTGTCTGCACGGTGAGACCCCCACTTACCTCTCAGAACTACTCACACTCAATACCTCAACCAGGACCCGGTCAGGCCAACAGCATCGTCTGAACCCACCCAGGACACGGCTAAAAACAATGGGCGACAGGGCCTTCAAGGCTGCTGCTCCCCGCCTGTGGAATGCCCTCCCAGACTACCTCAGGACCCCACAGACGGAGGATGCCTTTAAAAACGGACTAAAAAACCACTTTTTTACAAGAGCTTATTTTTAAATTTTGTTTACATTGTATGTTTGTTTTTATTGTGCTGTACTGTTTTAATTGTTTTAAGTTTTAATGTTTTAACCTTGTAGCACTCTGAGGCTTGATTTCAGGTGTAGAGTGCATTAGAAATAAAATGCATTATTATTATTATTATTACACCAAGACAGTGTGATTCAACCCGGCAAACTTCCGGTCCAATGATGGACATTCTACCACTGAGCTATTGCCTTAGCATCATTGCCATCAGCCTATTGGATTGCATTTGTTTCAAGGCTTTTGATTTAAGGAAGTGTGGCCCAATCTGGTAGCACTGCGGCCTCATGATGAGATGGTCGGGGTTTGACCCCTGCTGGTCTTACACTGGCCTCACTCAATATTTTGGCAGACTTAGATCTAAAAGTAACAGATAATTATCAAATAAAAGGATTGCTTTGCTCCTGCTGTAGTTCAGCAGATGTTTACTGGTTAGGAGGATGCGACCCGCCCTGCAGGCTGTTACAGCATGATCAGGGTGGTCTTATTAGTTCTGGTTGGTCCAACAGGATCCTGTTGATTAGAAATGTTTGGATACAGTTAAGATCTTTTGTGTTTTTTAAACAACGTGAACAAATTGGCTGGAAATGCTTTTGTTTTTGTGTTGAAAGGCTTAAAGGGATCTTTATGCAAATATGATTAAAAAAGTTACTCTTAAAGAGACAGTGTCATGAATAATCAAATCAAATGTGGGATTATTATCCCCAAAGCAAAAAACAACCCGCCCACCGTAGCTCAACCCCACTGATGGGAGGCCTGACTGTTTTCTTCAAACAGTGAACGTACACACACACAGTGTAGGGTTTACATCTTTAATTACTAGGAGTGAACTAATCTGTCCAGCGTTTGAAAACTATTTGAATGCCAGGTTGTTCCTGGCCATGGATTTTGTTCTCCGCAACATCCACATTCTAACATAAAAAAGGAAGAGTTCAATGCACACACACTGATCACACTTAGTCCGTCCCTCCACAGGCTCAAACGTTCAGGATGTATGTGGTGATGAAGTGGAACACACTGCAGCGCGTCAGAAGAGATAATAAATAACAAATATTGATGATTTGAACTTTGACTTGTAAAACCCAGAGCACTACGCCTGCTGACATAATGGGATAACATAGAGGTCCATATGTTGGTCCAGAGGTCTATAAGTCTTCCCTGCAGGTTGGAGTTACTCTCAGTCAGAAGGGACCTTTAAAAGCGGGTATGCAGCCAGAGGTGAGGAAGAATAAACTCTACCACGTCTCAACAGTTTGGTTCTAATATGTTCCACTTTAAAAAAGATGTAAAGAAAACAGAGACCGATTGAAAAAGAGACTGATGTGAAAACTGATTGAAAATCAGCTTTGCTGTAATGCTCAAACAATAATCAACGGAGTGTAATTTACTCATTTACAGGTGGGAATATGGGGGGGGAAATTAAGTACAACGTAAACTATTTTATTGGGGGGTGGCACAGTGGCCTTACAGCAAGCAGATCATCGGTTCGAGTCCCAGGTGGGGACAAGGCTTGGAACACTGGTCTTTCTGTGTGGGGTTTGCATGTTCTCCCCGTGCATGCGTGGCTTTCGTCCGGGTACTCCGGTTTCCTCCCACCCTCCAGAAACATGCATGTTATGTTGATTGGCCACTACATGATTGCCCCTAGGAATCAGTGTGTGTGTAGGGTTGTATGTTTGTGGCCTGGCGCCTTGTACCTTGTACCCTGCCCCTTGCCTCGAATCAGCCGGGATGGTCCCCAGCACCCACCGCAACCCTATAGGGAATAGCCAGTTAAGATGATGACTATTATATGGATGTTTTTTATGTCACACAACAATATGATAATATTGTTTGGTCTTAAAAAGTGTCATTATGTTTACGCCCCTAACCCTAATCAGTCCATCCCGAGTGATTCTAGGCGAGGAACAGGGTACACACTGAAAAGGTCGCCAGTCTGTCACAGGACTACACACACACACACTCATTCCTAGGGGCAATCGTGTCGTGGCCAATTAACCTAACATGTATGTCTTTGGAGGGTGGGAGGAAACCAGAGTACCCAGAAAAAACCACATGCATACACGGGGAGAACATGCAAACTCCACACAGAAAGGCCTACATTCCAAGACTCATCAACACTTGGGACTGGAACCCTTGACCTTCTCACTGTGAGGCCAGAGTGCCACCCTTAACTTAAACTTAAGTATTCTAAAATTCTAATCATGCAACATAACATCAAAACTTGTTTATTTGTTCATAAAACTCACAAAGAACAATGGGCACGATGACTGAGGTCTGTTTCTGCTTTCCTCCTCCATGTGTCATTATGTCACATGGTGGTACTCTGGTAATCTGAGTGTATTTCCGATGTCTCACGAGAATGCAACATCATTCAGGTCCTAAAAAAAAGGCCACCAGGGACATTTTCCTACTGTCCCTGAGATTTACAACCAACTAAAACATCCTATCCTAGGGCGGGATGAGAGAAGGGGGTGGGTGAATAGATGGACAGAATAACAGACAAATAGACGAACATATGAATAACGAATAAGATAGACGGATAGATGGACGGATTACTGATCTAATGACTAGATGAAAAAGATCAATCAATGTAACAGATAAATGGCTGAATGGATAAATTAATGAGTGAGGAAGAAAAAAAATGTCTGAACAGATGGATGGACAAATTGGTTGGTTAATTTATGGATGAAGAGACATGTGAATTAATTGATGATCGAAAGGTGGAGTTGAAGGATGATTAAAAACGAGTCTATCATTGAGTGAAAAGATGACAGAATAAAAGCAGAAATAGATGAAAGCAGATGCATGGAAGTCTTTAAATGTCTTAAAGGGGACAGATTATCATGTTATAATAAATTAAAATATGTTTATATTATAAATATATGCGTTTAATCAGTGAAATGTCAAAAAGTTTATTATTTTTTATTTTCCAGCGGGTTCTGATTTGGACCACACAAATCAGATCAATATGATGTCCTGTTAAAATATCTGAAGCATCCAGCTGGAAAAACTACTTTAAATTAGCTGTGAGAGGACAGAGGACACACACAGAGCGGCTTTTAGGACTGAGTGAGACATTAACACCCCCTCCCTTATTAAGCAGCTCGGTGGGCACTGAATGGAGCTCCCATTCATCGGATCTGCTGGGAACACTGGGACCAGTCGGGTAGAAAAACAACCAACCAGCAGAGAAGCACCAGACACCATCAGAGCCTCCGCAGGTCTCCCATACCGAGACAAAGACAGGAATGTGGAGCATTCCGGTTCTTCCTTCTTCGACCATTTGTCTTTCTCACAGTTCTCCTCCTTTTGCTCTGGCTGCTGTCAGTCAGACTCCGTGGTGGAGATAACCACACACAGAGATGAAGAAAAAGAAGAGCTGAGTTCCTCCTTACAGCTTATTTAGCACCAGTTTTATGTCTAAGACGAGGCAAAATTTAACTGATCAATTTTTTTTCTCATATTTTCTAAACATATCTTTCTACGTCACAAATTCTTGTAAATAGAATAGAACATATGTACTTTATTTTTCCCTGACGGGAGGAGACGGCAGCTCAGTGGTTAGAGTGTTCGCGCGTGGACCAGAAGTTCGCGGGTTTGCGTCCCACAGAGAGCACGTCTAGGGTCCTTGGAGAAGATACCTAACCCCCGCTTCTCCCACCATTGGCGCCGAAGGGCAGCCTGCTGCGGTGTAAGGAGTGCAGCACACAAATTATCCCCAGTGAGGGATGAATAGAGTAATTCATTCGTTCATTCATTCAAATTTGAGAGCAGCAGTGCAAACACCTCGATGGCCCTTCCCCCCTATCCACCGGCGTCCCAGTCCGGTCGCAATGTGTCCAACCTTGCAACCCAAAATCTGGAGTCCGGAATGGGTCCACAAAGCCAGGCCGCAGTTAAGAACACCAAACTGGTCTCACTGTATTTCACTGGGTCTTAGTGAGCACCTCCATTTCCTCAAGCGAGCAACTGGACATTTCCTTGGAAACCGCAAAAACACAGGAAGCACCTCCTCGAAACCGTCTACTTCTCCGCATCCCCTCCAGATTGTCTCACTCTCCTCAGCTGCCCCGGGACCAAACCAACTCGGAGAGCTAGCAGCTGGTCGTGCATGTTAACATGCATGTCAACAGCAGAATGACTCCATAACCAGCTAACAGTATTAACAAAGTGGTATCCTAAACAAAAAAAAAACTTTACCTGAAACGATAAACAAAGATTATAGCATCTCCATATTTTTCCATCTCTCTCTTTGACTACTGTGACAACGGCATCCCAAACGTTCCAACCCTGTTGCTCCGGCCACACAACCTCCACACACATTTAAACCCACACATAGGCCCAAGTTCACATACAGTGTTCTTCTACAACAAACAATTTTAAATCTGTTCCGTCGTCTTTCGTTCATCCGGAGCCGGGTCGCGAAGGCAACAGCCTCAGACTGGAAGCCCAGGCTTCTCTCCCCCCGGCTGCATCCTCCAGCTCACCCAGAAGGATCCCGAGTTGAATTTTGGATCTTTGGAATAAAAATCCCTTCAGGTATTAATGACGAAAAATGGTGGAAATGTCATGATCACCTCACCTGCCAACAAAGGGAGCCCTGGACCTTCCTCTCTCTCCCAGATCTCGACCTGATGCCACACACCTGTGGATCATTCAATATGCTAGACTGGTGATCAATAGACTGCTGCCTATTTAAAGGCAATCACCCCTGACTTCTTTGTCGGGTCGTCACCATTCCTCCCAGCCAGGCCTTCCTGGCTGCCTTACCAAGTTTATCATTGAACCCTGTTAATTTTTTAACTTAAAGACATTCTTTTGGATTAATCCTATATTTTTGCCTTACAGCCTTGCCCGAATTCTGTTAATAAATCCTGTTTATATCCTACATTTGGGTACTCCTCATTCCACATCTTAACAGGAAACCTCCAAAAGTTGATTTTGTGTGAATCCCTTCCTTTTCTAATATAATTTGATGTGAGAAGCAGGTAATATTTAACCTGATAAATAAATTTTACTGAGCAGCTGTCTGATGAAAACAATCTAACTTTATATTTGACTGTAGAAGGACAAGCTTTTGTTTATGAACTCTTTCTTTTCTTTGTCTGTTTCCTTTGAGCGGAAACACATTGTGGTGTGTTTACGGACCAACTGGGGGAAGAACAAACAGCTACTTCATGTTCGGGAACAATCACTGCAAAATAAAACTGTACAAACTCAGCAGCTTACGCACAAACATCACACATACACACTTTACTTCAGCAACAATGGAGCTGAAATTAGCTGCAAACTGGAACAACTCGTGGAAACGCTTCTTTTTACAGCTCTAATAAAAATAAAACTCATTTGTTTAGTTTTTCTGAGTCTTTCTTCATTCATAAACCCAACAGTCACCTCCCTGAAATTAAATGGTTTTACATCACACTGGCATTGATTTGGCTTAAAAAATAATGTGTACTTTTTATTCAAGCCTGTTAGAAAATATCAAAGCACGATACCAGATTAACCCCATAGAGGTTATAAAATGAGGGGTTATGGAAGGCTTCATTATGGCAACAAAATGCTTGTTTTGCTCAGTTTTTTTTTGCATCTCTTCATTATTTTCTTTCATGCAGTTAGAAGCCTTCTTCAAACCGTAGTGAGAGCAGCCATGCTGATTGGTCTGGAGACAGTACCACTGAGAAAAGACAGGAAACAGAGATGGAGGTAGCAGAGATGAAGATGCTGAGGATCTCTCTGGGAGTGACCAGGATGGACAGGACCAGAGGAACAGCACATGTTAGAGGTTTTAAAGTCAGAGAGGTCAGACTGAGATGGTTTGGACATGTGCAGAGGAGAGAGAGAGAGCACATCAGAAGAAGGATGCTGGGTTTGGAACCACCAGGAAAGAGGACTAGAGGAAGACCAAAGAGGAGGTTCATGGATACAGTGAAGGAAGACATGAAGATGGTTGGTGTGACCGAAGAGGATGCAGCAGATAGGGTTAGATGGAAGAAACTGACTTGCCGTGGAGACCCCTAAAGGGAAAGTCTTTTTCAGACCAGCAGCATGAGATGTTTCTCTGGAACTATTTTTGGGTTTCTTTCTATGAGGTCTTTAATAGTTTTTTTAAACCTACAAACGAAACAATGAGAAATAATGTGTGATGTGGTGGGTGCCATGTTTAAAATATTTATTTAATTGATAAAAAATAATTTTATGTATTTATTCAGTTTTGTTTTCTAAATCGCTTATCCTTAATGAGGTCGTAGGAGTCTAACCTGGCTGATTTCAGGCGAGATCTCCAAACTGGTTAACAGTCTAAAGCGGCTGCACAGTGGCGCTGTGGTTAGCATAGGTCAGAGTTCGAGTCCTGGTGTGAGTGGGCACGAGGCTTGGATTGCTATCCTTTCTGTGTGGTGTTTGCATGCTCTTCTCATGTAAGCGTGGCTTTTCTCTGGTTTCCTCCCACCCTCCAAAAACAAGCATTTGATGTTGATTGGCTGCTACAAAACCGCCCTTCGCGATGAGTGTGTGTGTGTGTGTGTGTGTGTGTGTGTCTGTGTGTGGCCCCACTTCAGACTGGCAACTTGTTTGGGGTGTATCCTGTCTTTTGCTTGAAATCAGCCGGGATAGACTCTGGAACCCCCATGACCTCGAAAAGGATAACCGTTTCTGAAGACAAAACAAATGCCAAATTTGAGAAATAACCAAACTTTTACAATAACTTCACTTTGTTACATTATTTTTCTTCTCTCTGTCACGATGCGGGTACAGAAGGAGGAGGACTAAGTGCAGGACAGCAAACAGTATTTATTAAGTAAGGAGTCCAGTAAAGCTGTAAAGCAAGGCACATGATTAGAAAAAGGAATGTCTCTTGGTCATGATGGTGAATGATCTATTGGTCGGGCAGCCAGGAAGACCTGGCTGGAAGGGATGATGACCCGACAATGAAGGAAGGGCAGACTTTAAATAGGCAGAAAGTCAATCACCATCAGGTGTCCCGAATCAGGGAGATGAAGGAAGGTCCCGGGCTCCCTCTGGTGGCAGGCAAGGGAACCATGACAATCTCTGATACAGACAAGTACTTCACTTTAATGTTTTCTAAAATACTGTTTTTTTTTCTTCTTCTTCTTTCGGCATTTCCCTTTAGGGGTCGTCACAGCAAGTCAGTTTCTTCCATCTAACCCTAACTCCTGCATCTTCTTCAGTCACACCAACTATCTTCATGTCTTCCTTCACTGCGTCCATGAACCTCCTCTTTGGTCTTCCTCTAGTCCTCTTTCCTGGTGGTTCCAAATCCAGCATCCTTCTTCTGATGTACTCTCTCCTCTGCACATGTCCAAACCATCTCAGTCTGGCCTCTCAAACTTTATCCCCAAAACCTCTAACATGTGCTGTTCCTCTGATCCTGTCCATCCTGGTCACTCCCAGAGAGATCCTCAGCATCTTCATCTCTGCTACCTCCATCTCTGCTTCCTGTCTTTTCTTCAGTGCTACTGTTTCTAGGCCAAACAGCATGGCCGGTCTCACCCCGGTTTTGTACACTTTCCCTTTCATTCTAGCTGAAACTCTTCTGTCGCACATCACACCTGATACTTTCCTCCACCCGTTCCAGCCTGCATGCACACGCTTCTTCACCTCTTTTCCACACTCTCCATTGCTCTGGACTGATCCTAGATACTTAAAATACTGGTTTTCTAATCAATTTAAAAGGGTTACTGTGATTAGAAACATATGTAACAATTAAGTAGATAGATTAGAAATGAGCTCATTTTAGTATCTTTAGACAGTCATTTATGAAAAACTGTCATTCGGGTGACTCTGGTGACTCAATGTTGGACCGCAGGCCACATGTTTGACATCCATGTCATAAAAAATCTAAACTCATAATAAGTAAAGAGCTTTGTAGACCTCTAGTCTCTACTGATAAGTCTAATCTAAAAACAGGAACACATTTCATTCCTTTCTTTGTTTTTTTATTCTAACTTCAGATCAATCATTTTTATCCACACCAGGTCAGATAAAAATCTAATTTATCTTATAAAAAGTTCATCAAACGTCTTTTCAGAGTTCACATGATGTTCCTAAATCTGTCAAAAATAGTTTATTTTATCATCTGAAAGTTCTGGATGGTCTTTGAAAGTTAAGAAACCCACACAGGAAGCAAAATAAAGTGAGATCATCTGAAACGAGCCAAATGAAACACACACTGATCATTTCTGATTGATGATCTTTCTTCACACTTCTTAAAACACTCCCAGTGTATCAAAACGTGTGCAATACAAAAACAGGTGGTATCACTCTGATACTCTGATGAAGTCATTTTGTGCCCTCAAAAATTTCTTCGATTGTTCCGTCGAACTCCGTGGCCGGGCCGCGGGGGAAATAGCCTCAGACGGGATGCCCAGGCTTCTCTCACCCCAGCTGCATCTTCCAGCTCACCCGAAAGGATCCTGAGTCGTTCCCCAGCTAGCTGTGAGACATGGTCTCTCTAGCGGGTCCGGGGTCTGCCTCTTGGTCTCCTCATGGTGGGACAGGTCCGAAACACCTCACCAGCGAGGCACTCGGGGGGCATCCTGACCAGATGCCCAAACCACTTGTAAGTGTTGATATTAATATTTTGGAGTTTTTATATTTTCTCCCACAGAATGTGGAGCATTAATTATCAAACACTCAGGTAGTTTGTGCGTCTGTAACACTTTTGTAAATGCGATTTCCCCCAGACCAATGGAGAGCCTGCAGTTACTCAATACCAACCACAGATGAACTGATTCAGTTTGTGAACGTGGTTATTTAAAAACGTTACACTGAGTTCCAAATGATCATGCACGTCAAATTTTTCTCAAGTGGTTTCTGAACTACAAGCTTCTGAGTGTTACGGTTCCCTCACCTACCACCAGAGGGAGCCCGGGACCTTTGTTCATCTCCCTGATTCAGAACACCTGATGGTGATTGACCTGCTGTCTATTTAAAAGCAGTCTGCCTTTCATTCAGGGTAGGGTCACCATCCCTTTCAGCCAGGTCTTCCTGGCTGCCCGATTAAGAAATCCTTTTGCATCATGACCAAGAGACAGCCCTTATTCTAATCATGTGAACACCAATCTGGGCTCTCTGTATTTCACTGGGTCCGAGTGTGCACCTCCAGTTCCTCAAACGAGCAACCGGACATTTCCATAGAAACCGGGCTCCTCCTCCTTCTGCACCCACATTGTGAAACTGAGGGATTCTATACACTCACTCCCTGTTTGCTTCTTTGTAATGTCATTTTAGCAGCTGCAGACGTGCTGTCTACACGTCACAGTGTGGACTCTGAATCAGACACAGAATGTTTCCATCCATCTATTTCCTGCTTTCCTGCTGATTATCACAAAAATCTGATTTAATGAACCAAAAGAAAATACCTGATGGCGCTTAAATTCTATTTGCATAATAATTTGAAATGCACCGTAAACCTCGCTATCACATGGAGCTCCGACATTCATTATTAATACAGTTCTTGACACAAAACTATGGTGTTTTTTTCTCCCATATGCTTCGATTGTTTTTTTAAGGCTCATCTGGATCCACTCACTCCATAAGGATCCCCTCTCACTCCAAGCTTCAGAGTGCTGCCAGGTGTAGCATGATTATTGTATTTGTACCATCATTTTAATCTTTTTTGATCAGGCAGTGTCGTCATGAATGTGTAGATGCGTCTGTGAGTGTGTTTGTGTGTGTTTTGGCAACACGATCAGGATCTATTGTGTTTGTCTAAACAGCTAATTAATAGCTTCTTATCAGAACTGAGACAACAATAAAGTTTTTCTGCCAGCGGAGCTTCCTTCCTCTGTTTTGTGTTCAGAGCGTGAGGGAGCTGGCGCCAAGCGGCCCTTACACCACGCACACTATTTTTCCATTCGAGAAAAGCACACACGACATGTTGCTTCTGAATATCTAAAAACCATTCCAGATAAACTGATTTCTTTTTCTTTCCTGCTAAATCTCCATGACTTGTCTTCACTCATCAATAACCAAGTTCCTGTAAGAAAAAGTGACAGTTTGGGTTTAATCTCCTCTGGGGCGGGGGTCCCCTCTGGCACTAGACCAGTGACCCCATGAGGCCATGACCTGCAGAGGACATATTAGTACCATCAGAGAAGCTGACGTGCGCCCAGCTGGGTGGTCCGCTCAGCTCAACCTGTCAGTCCGTGTGCTATAGCTGCCTGACATCGCCTTGGTAACAGTTTGAAGCAAAGCTTTGCTGTTGGTTGTGATGGATTTAAGAAATGACGACGCTGTGAGATTCTAGAATCCTACATTTCACTGGTCTGTGGGGAATATTGAGTCACATGAATAGGGATCTGGTTTAGGATTTAGACTCAGACAGACTGTAAAGAACCCTGAGGATCAGGTGTTACAGTCTTATAAACCTCAACAAACAAATGACTATCACTAAGGTTGATAGCGAACTGGACCATTCATATGTAGTCCTTACTTTTACAGATCTTTTATAACCATGGTTTGAGCTGGTAAATGTTGATCTTTATAACGATCTGCCTAAGTAACGACCTGCAGCCCTACATGGAAAGATTTTCTACCAGCATCCATCTTTTCTTCATGCTTTAAAGTAAGCCTGTCTGCAGGGACTGGTTCCTCCTCCTGGCTCTGTGCTCACTGTCAGTTCATCCATTAAAAGTGATGTAAAGACTTGCTGTGTCCTTTAAAAGAGCCAGACTCTAATGCTGGTGGACTGCAGGTTTTAGATCATCCTAACAGCCTCCATTCGTCTCCCCGGTGCACCGTGATGAGATGTTTATTCACAGTTGGGGTTAAAGGTTGAATAAAAGCTTCAGAGAGATTTGTATTTTGTTATTATAAAACGGTGCTTGGCACTCTCTCACACACACAATCACACACGTGTTCAAATTATTGTAGAGCTTGTTTATCAGCTGGGAGGATTTAGAAATTCTACCACCTGCTTTTACCATCTTTGCTTTAGAAATTCACAAGTTGACCAAAGATCTCCAGACGACAACAATAAAAATAAACTGAATGAAAGTCTATGAGCGAGATGAACAACGATAAGATGATCGGTTGATAGCTGTCTAGATAAATTGATCGTAAGATCAACTCAAAAGTGAGATTCAGCCTGATAAAGCAGACTCATTCACTCCGCGGAAACAGTCTGACCACACAGCACTGAAGTTCACTCATTCCACGGTGGACGGGTACTTCTTTATGTAACCAATCATTCCTTTCTGGTTGGACCACATGTGGTGTTTGTAACGCAGTTTCGTCCAGAAAACAGAGAGTACAAACTTCCTGAATAAACTTTCTAAACACTGTCTTTAAATTCTCAATCTGGGGAATCGTTGTCACACGGACCGTACACCTGATCTCCTTTTTTCAAACACAAAACTACAAACATGGTGGACAGACAGGCTAATTGTTAGAATAAACTTAAATTAAACGCAGGCACTAAGAAGCGCCACCCTGGTTAGGTCTCTATAGGATTAACAGGAGAGTGAGACCCCAATAATGGACTTTGACCTTGACAGTGAAATTGGACCACAACAGCAAAAATTGACTCAAACAATCACATCAAATAAAAAAGTTCATTCTCAAAGAGTGAGAATGGACTGAAACCAAAAGCAACAGTCCTAAAAGGCACCACATATCCTGGAACCAGTTTAATTTTTAGATTGAGGGAAGGTAATAAAATTTGAATAACGCAATGTCAGAATTTTTTTTCATCTTTATTTTTCTGATGATGGAAACATCAAACCTTGTTTGAGCTTCAGACAATCTAACCTGAGATCCTGTTAGAAACTTTTCTGAGTAATCTGAAGCTTTTCTGTCAGCTCCCACCACTCGGACCTCTGACCTCTGCCATCCGCAGGCTTACCTGCTACTGGCACTAGAATGGTTTAAGTAGAAATCTGTCCTTTCATCTGCCACCAACATCCACTAAGATCCAGTTGCTGCTGATTGATCAGATAATTACTAGGTTTTCATCACAGATCACTCATCGTGTGGTTTTACATCAAGTTATTGATCCTAAAAAGAGTTCAATCAAGCCCCCTGTCGATTTCACATTAAGTTTACGAAGGCTTCTCTGCAGTTGGTTAGTTTTTTTTTTTATACATTCAATCCGATTTTACTTAAATCCAGCCCTGCATCAGCCGCAACCCTGCAATCTGTTTAATGAAAAGCAAATGCATTGATTTTGACTGACTTGCGGCCTGTTTGATGAAATAAACAAAGCTCTACTTTCTACAACTTGACAGATCTGTCAAACGATCAGCAAAACCCACATGACAAACACACCTGAGAAAAGCTGGTGCTGGAACAGCAGAGTCAGGAAAAACATCCATCGACAACAGAACTAAAGACAAACTTATGAGCTGTGTGAATCACACATCACCGTGTGAAGCATTTCCCTTCAGGGGGCGCCACAGCACGGCCGTTTCTTCCATCTAACCCTATCTGCTGCATCTTCTTCGGTCACACCAACTATCTTCATGTCTTCCTTCACTGTATCCATGATCCTTGGTCTTCCTCTAGGTCTCTTTCCTGGTGGTTCCAAATCCAGCATCCTTCTTCTGATGTACTCTCTCTCTCCTCTGCACATGTCCAAACCATCTCAGTCTGGCCTCTCTGACTTTAAAACCTCTAACATGTGCTGTTCCTCTGATCCTGTCCATCCTGGTCACTCCCAGAGAGATCCTCAGCATCTTTATCTCTGCTACAAACATCTCTGCTTCCTGTCTTTTCCTCAGTGCCACTGCCTCTAGACCAATTAGCATGGCCGCTCTCACCGCGGTTTTGTACACTTTCCCTTTCATTTTAGCTGAAACTCTTCTGTCACACATCACACCCGATACTTTCCTCCACCCGTTCCAGCCTGCCTGCACATGCTTCTTCACCTCTTTTCCACACTCTCCATTGCTCTGGACTGTTGATCCTAGATACTTAAAATCTTCCACCTTCTTCCTCTCTTCTCCCTGTAACCTCACTTTTCCATTTGGATCCTTCTTATTCACACACACAGTGTATCAGTGTGTGTCAGCGTTTCGGATCATTAGCATAAATATCTGATGCTGCTGTCTGACTCGTGTGTGTTTGTGTGTGTGTGTGTGTGTGTGTGTGTGTGTGCTACAAGTTTATATTTTTATTCTTGAATGTGTCCAACACGGAATGATCTACCACATCCGCCATTGCTCTACAAAAACACTCGTAGCAGCCACTAAATAAAACTCTGAGGCTCAAGAATGAAGAAGTCTGAATGACATTGTTTAGGCGAAGTGTGTATCGCAGCTCCAGCAGGAATCCGTGTGCTGTGAGACTAGGATCAGTATTCAGTATATTTACTAGCTCATGTGAATGCGTGAAAACGTCTCTGATCAATGCGTTTTGACTTGTGGGGCATGAACGCAGCTTTGGAGCGACAGAACCACACACAGCTATAAACAGAACATCAGATCATGTCCTGGATGTACGACATGTGCCGGCCAGATCTGCTACGTATTTAGCCGAGCTGCGATAGATACGTTGCTGGAACATGTTGGCCATGCGGACACAGATGAGCGTTTTTCATTTCATCGGTCACTTGAATCAAACTTAAACACATCCGAACCACAGGTGTGTTGAAAACCATGTGTTCGCCATATGACAAACACCCCGTGCTTGCAAAACAAAAACCATCACAAAACTACAGCTGAATGAGGTGGAAGGCCTTCATAGACTGAACATTTGAAACATGTTTGAGGCTAATACGGCTTTAGAGATAGGGTGAGCAGCATCTTAGAGGAGTCAGAAAAGATGGTTCATGTGTTTGGGATGCCTCTATGGTGAGGTGTTAGATCCCACCAGGCGGAGACCCTGCAGATGATGAAGCAAACCTCCAGTCCAATCTGACCCAGAGGTCAGCAGGTTAAACCAGAAGTAGATCCCGGCTCAGAGATGGAACGCCGTAAAGCCCAAAGAGTCGTCTCGACAATCAATCAAAGAGAAGCAGCAGACCGGCATAAATCATCCTATCTGAATCTACCAGTGTTCCCACCATCACCAGCCAAGTTATTCAGCTGCTCTGAGAGGAAACCAGAGACGTGGGAACATGTTTCCTTCTCCGGCTGGAAACGGAATCCTAAAAACACATGAGGATGTTTGTTGTTTGGGAGGTTTTGGAAATTCTAGCAGAAAAAACATTTAAAGTAACATGTTATTTCTGATCTTTACAAAAATTTAGAGTAAAATTTTCACACTTGAACCCTCCTCACACCTGTGAGAGGAAACAGTGAAAATCAGACTCCATAAAGAAGAAGACAAGAGAACAATGTGGGCAAAATAAAGTCTACTTTTATCTTTACAGAAGGCCTGCATTTAGAAACCAATCTTCTTCTTCTTTCGGCTTTTCCCTTTAGGTGGCGCCACAGCAAGTCAGTTTCTTCCATCTAACCCTATCTCCTGCATCCTCTTTGGTCACACCAACTATCTTCATGTCTTCCTTCACTGTATCCATGAACCTCCTCTTTGGTCTTCCTCTAGTCCTCTTTCCTGGTGGTTCTAAACCCAGCATCCTTCTTCCTATGTACTCTCTCTCTCTTCTCTGTACGTGCCCAAACCATCTCAGTCTTGCCTCTCTAACTTTTTCCTCAAAACCTCTAACATGTGCTGTTCCCCTGATGTACTTATTTCTAATCTTGTCCATTCTGGTCACTCCCAGAGAGATCCTCGGCATCGTCATCTCTGCTACCTCCATCTCTGCTTCCTGTCTTTTCTTCAGTGCTACTGTTTCTAGACCAATCAGCATGGCCGCTCTCACCACGGTTCTGTACATTTTCCCTTTCATTTTAGCTGAAATTCTTTTGTCACACATCACACCTGATACTTTCCTCAACCTGTTCCAGTCTGCCTGCACATGCTTCTTCACCTCTTTTCCACACTCTCCATTGCTCTGGACTGTTGATCCTAGATACTTAAAATCTTCCACCTTCTTTATCTCTTCTCCCTGTAACCTCACTTTTCCATTTGGATCCCTCTCATTCACACACATGTACTCTGTCTTACTCTGACTAATCTTCATTCCTCTTCTTTTTAGTCCAAACCTCCACCTCTCCAGCTTTTCCTCCAGCTCTTCCCTCTTCTCACTACAGATCACAATGTCATCTGCAGACATCATTGTCCATGGGGATTCCTGTCTGACCTCGTCTGTCAGCCTGTCCATCACCACAGCAAACAGCAAAGGACTCAGAGCAGATCCTTGGTGCAGTCCCACCCCCACATTGAACTCCTCTGTCTCACCTACAGCACACCTCACCACTGTCTTACAGCCTAATCTAATTATAACATGGAACAAACTAAAATGTGACACATCTCACTGTAATTACGATTAAATATGTTTAGAAACTTTAATCAGAGACTTTACACACACACACACACACACACACACACACACACACACACACACACACACAATGTGGTGACAAACGAGCAGGAAACAGCAAATGAGCAGGAAATAGAGAAACCCAGAGAGCTGAACAGATTCATAACAGGAAGAACTGAGACAATAAGAGGATCTGTGACTCCCACACACACACACAGACTCACACACACACACACACACACACACACACACACACACACACACACACACACACACACACACACACACACACACACACACACACACACACACACACACACCTGAAGGATCAGACCAACAGCTACAAGCAAATCCAGACACAATCATTACAACCAGTAAAGAGAAAAATACAAAGAAAAAGAGCCAAAAAAATCATCAGTCAGGTCAAAACTCTGAGGAAATAAATTCAGCTAAAAATCAAACCAAAGAGATGTTTATGAATCCAGATAATTAAGGAAAAAAAATCAACTAATTAAACCTCTGAAGGTGAAAAAATTCACTTAGAATATGACGAAAAATATGAATCATAGTAACAATAAAAGACTTTAAAATAAATTTAAACACTGATTATAAAACAAATAAAGGCTAAAAAGATATTTTAAAAAGCAATTAATGGAGGAAATAAATACAAATAATAAATAAAAGCCAATTAAATGTAAATAAAGCAAATCAAATCACTAAAAAAATGGGCGGGAAAATCCAAACAAGGGTTAAAATTAAACTACAGATAAAAACTAATTAAATAAAGATAATTTAAAGAATATAAAAACAACAATAAATCAAACTAAAGCCAATAAAAACAGTCTAAATAAAAACAATCATTAAAAAAATAAGAATGAAAAGTAAAAACCAAAATTTGAATAAATCAAATTAAATAATGAAACAAATTCCAATAAAAAGTCAATTAAAAAATTACGAGAGAAACAACAAAAAAAAGAAGAAAATAAAAGACGATTCAGTAAAAAAAAAAAAAAAAAAAAGTCACTTTAAATAAAAAAAAAAAGTCAAAATTTGCCCCCAAAAAATCAACAAAAAAGAAATAAAAAAAAAAGACTCTTAACAAAAGATTATTAAATGTAAAAAATAATTTTAAAAAATTGGTAAAATTAAAACAGATTCATTTCAGAAATATTTCAGATCATTTATAGACATTTTAAAAAAAGAAGATTAATAATAAAGTGAAATAAAGTTTTAAACTGACCTGATGAGGTTCTCCTGGTTCAGATTTCTACAGAAGTATAAAAAACACTGAGTGACTGCTGAGAGCTCTGGTCCTGTTTGTTTGGAAGGATTTAAAAAAAAAAAAACAGAGGCTGAACTTCAGATGGAGATCTGGAGACCCCTGGACGAGAGATAGGACGTCATCAAACATATGATGGAGGATCTAATCAATAAGATAAAATAAACATCATAGATAATAGATAGATGTACATAAATAAATACATATTTATTTATGTACATAAATAAATGTACATAATGTACAGCAAAAATTATGTACATTTACATAACTGTAGATAAGAAAACAGTCAATAAATGTAAAAAATGTAAAAAAAAAAAAAAACCCTAAAGTTGTAAATCTATGAGATAATGTCAGGACTTTACTTTGAAGTTACATGTCAGAGTTCATTAAGTCATATAATTAACTATAATTATTAAAATAGAAGATTTTAATTATTGGTCTAATTATTAATTTTTTCCCTGGATTCATATTCTGATTTTTACTGCCCTCTTGTGGTCACAGACTGACAACACAAGAAAAACTCCTACTTTTTTCTTTCCTATTCTTTTTCTCTTATTTGGTGTTTTTATTTAGTTATGTATTTCATTAAATTATTTTTCTATAAAGTACATAAAAATATATATATTTTTTCAAATTCGTTCAAATGTTGAATTTTTGTCTACAGTTTTTTTAATCTGGTTTAAAACATAAAATTTACGACTAGATTTAAATTCTTAAATTCAGTTTATTTCTTTTTGCTGCTGTTTTATTATGATTTTAGTGTTTATTTTCCAATAATTGATATTATTTTACTTTAAAACAAACAACATGAAAAAGTGGGAGGGGCCTCTGTAGATCTGACTTGTGATTGGAGGTTTGAAATGTCAATCAAACTCAATCCTCTTCCTTTCTGAGGGTTTTTTTCTGTTTGAAACTGAATCATTTCATGCGTTTCGGTTCTTTTTGGTTCTTTTTTTCCCCTACAAACTGTGTTTTAATCAGAAGGAGGGATGGATGAGAGAGAAGATGATCTGGGTGAGTTTAAACTATTACTCTTTTACACCTAAAGCTTGTAGAAGTTTCAAAGTCCAGAAAAAAAAGTGAGATTGGGAGTAAAAACTTGGAGTAAAATGATGTTTAAGAACAGATTTTGGGAGAAATCTGCTTTTAAGTTTGACTAGTTTTTCGGCAACATGTGTTTTTATCCTATAAACATGTTAAAAACATGTGTTTTAATGAGATCACACTAAAGGAAACATGTGATCAAATGTAGTAAAACTTTAAAACATCTGCTAAAAATAAAAAAAAAATTATTTAAAAAATCCAACATGATTCAGAAATCCATCATCATCCAGAGTAAAATCTCATCTTGAATAAACTATATGTGTAATTACTATGTAATAAAATCATAACAGAGCATTTGATCATGACTTCTGTTGTTAATCTGATTGTTATGTTTTATTAGGATCATGGATTTATTGAACAGGTTAAATTTCCTTTGCATCAGTTAAAGTTTTGTACTGTGTGTTCCCTTGTTCACTCTGAGTGTTCCCTTGTTCCCTCTGTGTGTTCCCTCCATCTCCTGGTGGTTCATCTGGTTCCAGATCTTTTTGGGGAAACACCTTCTCGGTGGTATTTTTATCCATAGCAGGAGGTATTGTTTACAGTATGACATAATCTAACAGACTGTTTGTATTTTTATCTTCCAATCAACACAAAGACGCCGCTTTACTAGTGGCTCCATGAAACTAACCTCAGGTCTACGAGATGAGAGATTAGTTTAATAGCTTCATAGAACCTGAAAAAAAAAGTGTTTGTTTGATCTAAAACAAACTTAACATTGATTTTTATATTTTTAATGAAGATCAAACGCAAACAATCACAGAACAAAGAGAAATAAGTAACCTCAAAATTATATTTATTATATTGTAATTCCTGCAAAACATCCTGATGAAGGCTGGACAGTGGTCTCACAGCAAGTAGGTAAGGGTTCGGGTCCTGGAGTGGGGGCGAGGGTTAGAACACTGTCCGCTCTGTTTGGAGTTTGCATGTTCTCTACATGTATGTGTGGGTTTTTCTTCGGGTGTGCCGGTTTCCTTCCACTCTTTAACAACATGTACATGTTAGGTTGATTGGGCGTTATGAAATTGGCCCTAGGAATGAATGCGTGTGTGGGCTCACAACCGACTGGTATCCTGCTCAGGGTGTATCCCAGCTCTCTCCTGAATTCAGTCGGGATAGGCTCCCACACTCCCTGCGGCCCCATTAAAAATAAGCAGTTTACAAAATGAAACAAAACACCCTGATTTTTTTTTTATTAATGATTACAAGTTGTCCAGGACACGAGGAAGAATAACAGCCTCAAACCATGATGCTCCCTCCACCATGCTTCACAGTTAGGATGAGGTGTCGAGGTTGGTGATCTGTTCCATGACGTTTTGTGTTCCTCACAAACAATTCAACTTTAGTTTCATCGGTCCATAAGATATTTTGCCATGCATTCTATAATGTGGCCAAGTGCTTTTTTGAGAACATTAAAGGGCCCATCTCATGCAAAATGGACTTTCCAGAGTTTTCTACCTTGTAAGAGTGATGTCCGGGCCTTGTATATGTGTGTGTGTGTGTGTGTGCGTGTGTGTGTGTGTGATGTCCAGGCCTTGTATATATCACCAAAGGGGTTTCTAGATTGATTTAGCCTGTTTTTCACAAATTGCTGTGGATTTCTGGAACGCTCAGACAAAACAACCAATGAGCAGATGTCTAAAGTATGACGCATTTGACGTAGCCAGGACGGACTTCACACACGCCCCCCTCTGCAGCAAACCCTCCCTCCTCACCACCCGCCCTCTTCACTCCACTAATGTACGAGCATTTTGTAATACTTTACCAATCAGTAACATTCATCCCATGCCGCCGCGGTGCTTATGCTTCGTGCACCTCAAAATCCTCGTCGGATTCTGGATCCAAAATGTGGGGCTGAACGTGATGAATCGACACGATAAAATCTTATTTCAGACGCTACCAAACCGCTACGCACGGGTTTACGCCTGCCTTCCCCCTCCCGCTCAGAGATGGCCGGAGGAATAGCGGCTCAGTGAGAGCAGAGGGTGGAGCTTGTACTTTCTCAAAACGGGCGGGGGGATGGCGATACCCGGCCTTTCATAGTTCCGGCTCTGTGACTGCGCTCCACCAAATCAATATCTTTTCATAACTATCGTGTAATGCATGTTGCAAACCCCACATTTTGCTGTGTATGTGCAGAGGATACAATGTGAAAAGAGTTATTTTGCACGAGATGGGTCCTTTAAACATTCAGCAATGCAGTTTTAGACAGATGTGGTGTCCACCATGGAGTCCTCCTATGAACATCATTCTTAGCCAGTGTACATTAGTGGACACTCCTCAGTGATTGTACACATCCCCGCTCGATGTAAATAGTTTTTAAAGTCTCCTTTCGAACATGGTTCAGTTACTTATTCCCCTCCGTTCTGTTATTGTTTGCATGTTATTCTCATTAAAAATATAAAAAAACTTATATGTTCAGGTTGTTTTAATTAAAACAGGCACTGTTTTTTTTTTCATTTATGTGATTTTAACAAAATTTTGACCTATTTAATGAGGATTTTATGCTGAATTTGTGAGAAATTCTAAAATGTTCAGATTCTTCTTGACATCATTGTTACATAGAGCGTGCTTCTTTTTTGTTTCTCATGTAAATATTTCAAAAGCTGACTTTACATGTATTTGTTTACACCGGACAAACAGGGCGGGGGGGAAGGGAAGAAAGTAAAATCTGAGACTTGTAGTCCGGGTTTGAACTGAGGACAGTGAAATGAAGCATTTGAAGCAGTGAGGAAACTATTGAAATACACACATATAAGCCTGTCTGAAGAAAATTGGACCACATCATGGAAGAGATTGTCAACCATCGCATTAGAATTCAAATTTTGCAAATAATAGGAAGCAGAAAAACTCGCCAAATCCCAATCATTTTTCTAATGACTTGAGACTTGGAGCATATAATACATCTTTCTTTTTTTCCACTGGATTTTTCTTTACACCCCACAGCCTGCAGATGGAGCTCTTTGCGGGCTCGAAAGATTTGAATCTTTGGATCTATTTTTGGAAATTGATTTGAAATTGATCGATGGTTCACGCGGCTTTGGATTTACCATCCCTAGTATTACCCGACCAGAAAGTTTGGGGCAGAGGGCTGACGATGCACAGCTGATTGGTACCATGCTAATCACCCAGGTGTTCATTATAAGGTTGGAATACAGGTGAGGGAGGATAGGTCCACGGTTCCCTCTTGCGGCAGGCGAGGGGATCCTGACACAACCAGTCACGTTCACACTCGCATCTATTGTTAATTTGAACATTGTGAATATTTTCAGTGAAAAAACTTTGATTTTTTTTCTTATTTATGCAGCACAAATGCTGAATTAAAAAAAAAAATCTAAACAGAATCTTTAGAACACTCCTGAACCCAAACAGTGACCCGAATCGTCCCCAAATTTTAATCACTTCTTCATCTTCTCATTGCTAATACATACTGAAAATTTTATGAAAATCCATTCATAACTTTTTGAGTTGTTGTGCTCACACACACACAAACACACACACCATCCTTCAACCTTATCGGTAAAGGTAAACATCAATGTGTCGTTTAATCTGTTGGTAAACATATTCAAGGTGATAACGACAGCCTTCCAATCTCTTGCTTGTGGATGACGTCACCGCAGCTGCGCAGTGGCAACACCTCACCATTATTCACGAGTATCTTAACCACCATTGGCTCCTTTGAAGACCATTGCATATGAATCATGAGTTCTAGAGGCTCAGGCGTGGATTTAAAGTTAGTGTATGCCTGAGATTAGTCTCAGATGTGATTTATGAAGCTTATATGGCGGAAGGAGAGTTACAATAATTTTGTTAAATCTCATAAACAATGTCGTGATGCAGAAGAAAAAAGCTTATTTCGCCAAAAATCTCCACAAATCTCAATCGTCCTGCTCTCAGAAGAGGAGAACGTCCCTTTAGGATGGGCAACTCAAGCCCCAGCAGTCCATAGTAATCATATCTGGGTGTGTTTTATGTACACTGTGTTTGCACTCAGACTTATTTAACAAAGCATGTGTGAGATATAAGTACTGATAAACAAAGGTGGGACAAAGTTCAGGCCATGTTCAGGCATTCCAGCTAGTTTCAACCTGTCAGACTGGATGGAAAGCATATGACGGGTTGTCTGTACCCTGCGAACAAATTTTTTTGTAAAAGTTACTTTCCTTTTTTAATGCTTGGGCCTGAATTCCACTCAAAACCCAACTTTTTTATAGAAGGTACTGGTCTGTTCCTAAACTTCCGTACCACAAGATAAGACACTTAGTAGGGGTGGACTTACTGAGTGTGTCACCACCCCAAATGTTCGTCTCCGAACAACAACGCCATGACAAATTTTGGGGTAAATATGTTGGTCCAGTCTAAAGGGAAACACCTTGCCGACCAGGAGTGAGATTTTTGAGGTACACGCCACTGCCACCAGAGAACCTAACTGCAGCAAGTTCATCTAACTCACAGTGTGGCCGCCTCCTGCCATTGGCTGGGTGAAATCTGTGTATCAAATGGTCCCACACATCGTTTAACGAGTGAATCCGAATGGCCAGTTTTTAAATGGGCCTTATAGTACCGCAAACTGCTTAACAATGTTCCTCACATTCATACCTTCAGTCAGCCCCAACCAATCTTCTGCAAGTAGGGGTTCAATCCATAGAAGAACATCCCAGCACTCTAAGTGTGTGTGCGTGGTGATATTTACCCTGGCTGTACATTCCACAACCTACACTCTGACCTCACAGACAACTGCATGCACTCACATTCCAAGGCTGTGATTGGAGAACCGGGGCGTAACAGAAGCTGTTATGCAAGGCGGTCAGCCACAAACTATTAGAAGGAAGTAGAGGTTCAGTGTCTTACTCAAGAATCTCTACACACTGAGTTGTGCATCATCATCAATACCAATAAAAATTCAAAACTTTGGAGAATGTGTCATATCAAAGGAAACAAAGCCAGAATGTTTATTGTGATAAAAATAGTGGCTGAGTAACAGCTGCTGATTTTTCCAAAGAAGTTAATGAGGTCTGTATTCATTTAGAGCCAAGAGCTTCTTCCTGTTTTGCACGCAGACAGAAATAGCATGCAATGTGCAGTTTCTAACGAGTCCTCGGTTTTGGGCCCAAACAAGCAGCTAAATCTCTTCTTCTCATTTGGTTTTCTTAAGCCTTCACATTGCTGCCCTCATGTGGGAGGAAGCTTCATTCCAGACGAGTTCTTCATTAGTTCCTTTGCCTGCGAGGGTTAGAGTAAAAGTTTATTACAGTTGTCTGGGTGATCCAGGCTCAGGCCTCATGTTTGATGAAAACAAGCACATTTAATTTCTTTACTGTGAAACGAAGAACGACGCAAAGACAATATCCAAAAACTCAGCTGACCAAAGGGTATACTTGTGTCTCCCCAGAACTTGTTTACTGAGGTGAGATTCACTTGAGGTCTCAAACTTTTTCTCTAAAGGAATTTTCTGTAGGTTCAGCTGCTGTTTTTTTTTTTTTGTTTTTATGTGACTGGTGTTTTAGAGTCAGAGCTGCTTCCTGACGGGAATCCTCCCTTCCTGCTCCTCGCACACAAACACTGTCCCTATCACCTCCACATGAATCCACTCTCCACTTTACTGGACTGGATATTAAATTCTTTTGGATTTGGTGATGACTGCCGTATGAAGAGAACTTCTATAATGTGGAAATAATCTTTGACCTTTTTCTCTTACATCATATCAGATACATTTCTTTCATTCTAAAGGTTTAAAGTGTTTTTTTGTTTTGTTTTGTTTTTTAACACCGATGACAATTTAAAGACCAATTTCAGATTAATGGGTCAGTCAGTCAGTCAGTCAGTCAGTCACCTTCTTAACTATCTATCTGTGTGTATGGTCGTATGTGTGTAGCCCCCGACAGACTGGCGACCTGTTCGGTGTGTATCCTGCCCCTCGCCTGGGAACCGGGATGGGCTCCGGCACCCCCGCAACTCCATTAATTGGCCAATTTTTTAAAAACCCAAATCAATGTCACATCTTCTTCTTCTTCTTTCGGCATTTCCCTTTGGGGTCGCCACAGCAAGTCAGTTTCTTCCATCTAACCCTATCTGCTGCATCCTCTTTGGTCACACCAACTATCTTCATGTCTTCCTTCACTGTATCCATGAACCTCCTCTTTGGTCTTCCTCTAGTCCTCTTTCCTGGTGGTTCCAAACCCAGCATCCTTCTTCTGATGTACTCTCTCTCTCCTCTGCACATGTCCAAACCATCTCAGTCTGGTCTCTCTGACTTTAAAACCTCTAACATGTGCTGTTCCTCTGATCCTGTCCATCCTGGTCACTCCCAGAGAGATCTGACAAACTTCAGACCCATCTCCAACCTACCGTTTCTTTCTAAGGTTCTTGAAAAAGTTGTGGCAGCTCAGCTCAATCATCACCTTTCTACAAACAACCTACATGAAAAATTTCAGTCTGGTTTCCGGTCAGCTCAGAGGACAGAAACGGCCCTGGTCCGAGTGATGAATGACTTACTTGTAACTGCGGACCAGGGCTCTCCATCCTTGCTCCTCCTTCTGGACCTGTCATCTGCCTTTGACACTGTGGATCACACCATTCTCCTTCACCGTCTTCAGACTACTACTGGACTCTCAGGAAATATTTTCAACTGGTTTCATTCATACATCACAAACAGAACAGAATATGTGGCTCTGGGGACTGCTAAATCCCAGCCACACCAAGTCACCTGCGGAGTGCCTCAAGGCTCTGTCCTTGGCCCCACACTTTTCACCATATACATATCTCCACTTGGACAAATAATCCGGAAACACAACATTTCATTTCATTGCTATGCTGATGACACACAACTGTATTTGAAAATGGACACTAAGCCCACCCAAGCTCTTTCTGCCCTTCAAGCCTGTCTGGAGGAGATAGGGACGTGGATGACCAACAACTTTCTCCAGCTCAACACCAGCAAGACGGAAGCCATATTAATCGGTACACCTCACCAGATCAAGACATCCTCCATTTCAAGCATTCTGGTTTCTGGTCACAACATTCCACTCTCCTCCTCTGTAACAAACCTTGGCGTAAAAATCGACTGCAATCTCACATTTGACCAGCATGTACGTCACCTCTGCAAAGTTTCTTTCCTACACCTCAGAAACATTGCCAAGCTCCGCCCCTCACTCACCCACGCCGCAGCTGAAAAACTGATCCATGCCTTCATCTCCTCCAGACTCGACTACTGCAATGCCCTCCTCGTTGGCACACCTGGCAGGAGCCTTGAGAAGCTCCAGCACATCCAAAACTGCGCTGCCAGGGTCCTGACGAGGAGGCGAAAATTTGACCACATCACACCTGTTCTTAAATCCCTTCACTGGCTTCCCATCCGTTTCAGAATTCACTACAAAATCTGCCTCCTCACCTATCAATGTGTCCATGGAAATGCCCCAACTTACCTCACTGAGCTCCTCTCGCCACTCATCAACCCAAGACACCTTCGCTCAAATTCCACCCACTGCCTCCACCAGCCCAGGACCAGGCTGACCACAATGGGGGACAGAGCCTTCCAGGCCGTTGCCCCACGACTGTGGAATGAGCTCCCGGAACTCCTCAGGGCCCCACAAAGTGTGGACACTTTTAAAAAAGGTCTAAAGACATTCATTTTTAATAAGGCTTTTAATCTTTGATTTTATGATTCTTTGTTTTCAGAATGTAGATTTTAGTTTTTAAAATGTTTTTATTGTTTTTACCTTTCTATGTAGCGCTTTGGGATTTTCTCTGAAAGTGTAAAGCGCACTACAAATAAAATGTATTATTATTATTATTATTATTATTATAGATCTTCAGCATCTTCATCTCTGCTACAAACATCTCTGCTTCCTGTCTTTTCTTCAGTCACATGTGACATTTTCCAATGTCACATAATACACAATATTAAATTGGATTACTTGGCAGTGAAAACCTGTCATGATATACTTTGTAGACGTATTATATTGTTTTCCATATAAAATGGTTATTTTAAAGATTTTTATTCAGGGGGAATGTCGTGATGTGGATGTGGAAGGATGTATCAATAAAAAGGTCCAGCAAGGCTGTAAGACAAGTCCCAGGACCAGAACAATGTCTCCTGGTCAAAGTTCAAAAGTATAATACAGAGTTCAAGGATATAACTTGGTCAGTAAGACCTGGCTGGAAGTGATGATGACCCCATCAGGAAGTCAGGGTAGACTACCTTAAAATAGGCAGCATGTCAATGACCCACAGGTGTTTAGCATCAGGCTGGAATCGAGGAGCGGAAGGAAGGTCCAGGGCTCCCTCTGGTGGCAGGCGAAGGAATCATAACCTGGAATTTAAAGAGTTAATAAACCATTTAATCTTGGTCTATGACATCTTTCAATAAATAGATTTTTCTGATTTGTCTTAAAAAATATTATTACGTTTATCTTTTTATTACTCGTCTGTAATCTGTTCAAAGTTTAAGTGAAACTTTATTTGCTTAAATTGTGTGTTAGAAAATGAGCAAGTGGACTATTTGTTTGAACGCATTTTAAAATCCAATCTTAAGTTTTTTAACATGAAAATCATGCAATATAAGAACAAAGCTTACTTTTTTATGTAGTGAACAATAAACTTAATGAAAAGGTCTGTTTCTGCTTTCTTCCTCCACATTGAAGGAGGGTCATGTACATGATGTCACCATGCGGCGCGTTTTTAGGAACTCTGTAAACCTGAGTGTTTGTTGGATATGTTTTCAGAGAAATCCAGTTACACCGATCGGTAATCTGTTTTCACTGATTGCCGGCGATGTCTTGTGAAAAGCAACATCAGCCTCGTTTAACGTTTTCTGAAACATCAAATTGTTTTTTTTTCAGACTCATTTGATCCAAACATCCCAGAAGAGGGACCATCAGCTCCTCCACCTGGCTGGCTGGAGGACATACATGGATACCAGGCACATAAAGGAGAAGGTGTGGCTTGTTTTTTTTTTGTTTTTGTTTTTTTAAAGAAATCCTACTTTTTATTTAATTTTTTTCTGGTTTGTGTTAATTAATCTGCAGATCCCGAGGCTGATAACCCTTTGTACCCCCCTCCCCCGGCATATAACCCTCAACCTGAACTCAACAGGAGCACTTCCGTACCCAGTGTCAGGTAGCCATCTATGAACAGTTTCTATGTGAGAAGATTTTAAAATAAATGAGGGAATAAAAGACTGTTTTTCTTTTTTATTTGCAGGGTTCCTTCGGTATCAGAGGACGTGGCTCGAGAAGCTCTGCTGAAGTTTGTGGAATCTAAATGGAGATACAGCTCCAAACCTGCCAGAAACCTTCGATTCAAAGAGTTAAAACCAGTCACAGTGTACAGGGTAAGAGAACGTCTCACACAGATACCAGCCAGCATGTGTGTGAGCGGTACAGCAGTGGCCAATGAAGTGGAGTCTAACCATCTTCATCACCAAAGAAACATGTTGAAACATTTCCTAACTTTGTTGATGCTGTGTCAGCATACAATTCCATACCAGTTTATTTCTATCTTCTCTTCCTCTGTAGTATCGTCTGGAGACCTTCACTGAGACCAGAACCAGCGCCTGGCAGTTTGAGTCCTATAACGGTAAACTGACTGATTTCTCTTTAAAGATCAGGGATTAAAAAGTACTAAAAAATGTGTGGAATTCATTCTAAAACTATGACTGCATTTAAACTAAGGAAGATTTGTATAAATAGTGTACTAAAGCTGCACGATCTATAGATTTCAAATCAATACTGTGAGGCTCAGGCTGCTTGTGAACATGGTTTCAAGCTTTTAAAACAGGCATGTGCAAACTATGGCCCGCGGGCCTCATGCAGCCCGTTAGACGTTTTAATCCGGCCCACCAAACTTGAAAAAATGCAAATAAAGAAACCTTATTAGTTTTATTTCTCCTGTAATTCTGATGTTTCCTCACTAGATGGCGCACTGTATAATCTGGAAAGCCATTGGGTCTAATACCCGCACAAACACAAGCCTGTTAGATGTTAAAACAAGCAAAATGTTACATGAAGTGCTTAGATTTCAAACTTAGAGCGCCACTAAATGCACGTTTTTAAGCGCTATCGTGCTAGATTTTAGACCTAGCGCCGCTAGATTTGAAATTTAACGCTCTTGATGTAACATTTATTGTGCTTGTTTGAAACCTAGTGTGCCATTCAATCAGTCTAATCTAGCGGTTAGTGCCATCCATCTGCTTCTATACCGGCTCATTTATCAAATATTAGAACTCAATGTGGCCCACGAACCAAAAAGTTTGTCCACCCTTGTTTTAAAATGATAAAAGTTGGAAAAATGGAAGAAGAGCAGTTCTGCCTGATGATTAAAAAGTTTCCTCTTTTTAATCTAAAAACCAAAACATATCAAAAATTAAATCAATATTGCATTATCCAAGAGAAATATTGCAATTTTATTGTTCTGCATTCATGCCCACTGTTATGGTTTTCACCGGCTATCAATCACAGAAACCACAATACGGACTTAGATTACACCTGTCACCAAAATAAAATAATATTATTAGAATAAAACATCTTTCATGCCTCATACCGACCCCACTAACTTTAAAATATGTACGTACACACAACATCTGACTGGAGAATTATTTGCAAAGTCTAGTGTTTTTATGTCCATGGTTGATCAGGTTGGAAACATAGAAACAGAACAAGGCAAGACGTGTTTTTTAGTACATGAAAAACAACTTTTACAACTTTGCAACAAGTAATATTATGTTTAGGCATTTAAGAGGCACGCAGGGATGAAAGTTAAAAAAAAATACTAGTATGAATATGATGAGTGTGTTATGATGTGAGGATGTGGAAGGAGGAGGAGGACCTAAATGCAGGACAACAAAACATAATTTATTAACCAAAAGTCCAGTAAGGCTGTAAGGCAAGGAGCACAGGATCAACTCAGGATCAAAAGTTTAAATAATGTGCAGTAACAAAGTTCAAGGATGCAACTTATGGTCAGACAGCCAGGACGGAAGACCTGACTGGAAGGGATGGTGGTGATGACAATGACCCGACAAAGACTTCGGAAATGATTGCCTTTAAATAGGCATCAGGATCCACAGGTGTGTGTCATCAGACTTATCACCTTCAGGTGTCCCTAATCAGGGTGATGAGGGAAGGTTCAAGGCTCCCTCTAGTGGCAGGGGAGGGGATCATGACAGTAACCCCTCCTCAACGACCACCTCCAGTTGAAGGAGGTGCCCATGGATCCTCCAGGTGGTCAAGGATCCATGGGCAGACACGGGGCAGACTTGACATGGTGGGGCCAAGGCTTATGCAGCGATCCGGGGCCTGATCCAGGCCCAGGGCTCCCTCTGGTGGCAGGGGAGGGGATCATGACAGAGAGATTTAGAAATAAACATCCCACGCCATTGCGACAACGTTAGGTGACACTGCTAGAGTACAGAGGACTACTGACCACTCAGATTAAATCAATCCATCCTGAATTAAAACCTAAACATTAAAAAACAAGGTGTGTGGAAGTTCTTACTCCTCACATTCTGGAGTTTGTAGTTTTGTGATTATTTTTTTAATCAAAATCAGTTCAAGTCTATCAGATAAAATCCAATAAATACTTTTAGAGTTCAGAGATGTTTTTCAATCTTTTTGTTCTAACAGGTCAACCTGTGGATGGTCCTCAGTACGGTGCGAGTCCTCCTCCGTGGGACATCCCCATGGCACTGCCTCAGGTCTTCACAGACAAAGTGGAGAAAATACGAGTTCCGCACTCGTCATTTGTGAAGGTTTGAATCCTCTTCATTCTATTTGGAGCTGAATCAGCTCGTTGTAACTGGAATCTGTGTTCCAGTTGTGCCACAAGTGCCATGGATGTGGAAGAACTCGCTGTGTTGGCTGCTCTGGCAGAGGCAACGTAAGAAGTTTGGTTTTTATTTTTTATGCTTCGACATGCTGAACGTGAAGAAGCCCTGAAGAACTCGGGCTGTCCATATGTCCATTTTCTGATTAACTACAGAACTCATAGATTCACTAAAAGGTATCCAAAAGATTTTAAAAACTGTGTTTTTTGCTGAAAATTCTCTTTTTAAAGAGCAATAAATGTCCCTTACACACAGACAGCACAGAGTACACGTCGAGTACTGAGTACACATAAAACCCAACTGATGGTAGGTTTTGTGAAATCTCCAAAAGGTGTCAAATTACATTTTGTGCATGGGTGTGTGTGTGTGTGGGTGTGTGTGTGTGTTGGTTTTGTTTACAGAAACGTTGTACATTCTGTCATGGTCACGGTCGGACCAGGAAGAAACGCTGCACCTCCTGTCACGGACGAGGGAGGAAGAAGTGAGTCACCTCACCAGCAAACACCATAAAACACACCTGTTGTCATGGTAATAATAAGGATGAGTGAAAAGAAGCAGTGGACACGGCCATGGTTACTGAGAAACATACAGATGTGAACAGCTGCCTATCAGATTTCTTTAAAACACGCATCAGTAAATTACTTCTCCTGACTCTGATTTTGGATTTTTTTTTGTTTCTTCTCAGGTGTTGGAGTTGCAGTGGTAAAGGCTATAAGACCTGCTCGGTTTGTCACGGTGCTAAAAACCTGCTGCATTTTATTCTACTCACTGTCACATGGTAAGAGATCAGCCTACATCGTCCACCCAGATTTCCTCCTCTTCTTCATCTCCTACTTTTTAATTTTTTTACAGGAAAAACAACATCAGTAATTTTATCCCAGACCGCCAGCCGGATTTCCCTGATGAAAAGTTTCAAAAAGTGTCCGGAGATCCATTTTTCATTGATCAAAGTGTTCTGGTAAAATAAGTCTCTATTTTATGAGCTTTTTACACCAAAAAAACAATATTTGAATTCATGCGAATCGGTAAAAAAACAACTTTAAGGACAGGTTTATTGGTTTTATCTATTCATCCATCAAGTGCTATTGAGATGGATGGTGTGTGGTGAAGTTGGTGAGATGGTTTATGGGATGGAGGGATGCTTCTTGAACAACTACAAGAAAATCTATTCCATTTTCTTCCGATTCTTTCCGTTTTGGGGTTTTTTTGTTCCTCTGAGAGTAAATCACAATGTTTCATTAGTTTCATCAGAAATCAAACCCAGACCAGATGTTTTGTTCCACTGAAAATCAGATCCAGATGTTTCCACGTCTCCATCCCGCCCGCCCTTAGAGCAAGTTGAGGTGCTGCCAGCAAACTTTGTTCACAAATCTTCATTCATAAACATACAGTACTATCAAATCTAAATCTATAAACAAGTGTGGAAAAAAGCTTGTTTTTGATTTCTGAGAAAAAGACACACTTTGTAACAGATGAGAACGATCACGAGTTTGGCAGATAGAGAGAAGTTCGCCTCCAGCTTCTCCACGTTCAGCTCTGCAATCACATGCTGACGTTTTAGAGCCTCACTCTGTTTGATTCTTTCACTGAGAAACATCCTATAAATTATTCATCTGGAAAATAAAAAGACACTTAAACATTTACTTTAAATTAGTTTCTGAAAAATTATTCGCAAAATACGGAAAATATTCTTTAATATTCAGATGTTTCGGACCAGGGCTCGATTTTTGCCGATTTAAAGAATCTAAGAACGACTGAAAAGACTGAAAATAAAATCCAAAGTATTAAACCATTCAAATCAAATTACAAAACTAACTTATTTGTTTGACTAACGCGCACAGAAAAATGAACAAGATAAAAAAAAAGGTGTGTTTCTGCTTTCTTCCTCCATGTTAGAGCTGCATTGTGCAACGTTGTCAGAAGGTGATGCATTTAAATGAACTTTGTAGATCGCTATGTTCGGCCAATAGGCTTTCCAACATTTTTGCAGATGCCCAAAATCTTGCAAAATTGCAAATAAAATAAACAGTTCCGTCCAAATCCTCCAACTTGGACTCTGTTTTGACCTAAATTCTTCATGTCTTATGAAATCTTCTAAATCAGAATTCTTTATTAATCCCGAGAGACGAGGTGGGATTGTTTAAGCAGAACAACAGGAAAGCTGACCCGACGTGGACGTAATGAGTCTGTACATACAGATTGGTGGTCGCCAGTGGTCTAGAGCAGGGGTCTGCGACCTTTTTAAAACCCAGAGAGACATTTAGACCCATTTTCCATGAGAAAGAAAACTTTTGATTTCTAAAATAAAGATATGTTTGTACACTGGACCAACATACAGTAGCTTGTTTATGTTCAAACAGAAACCAAAAAAAACAAAAACTATGCTTGTTTTTGAAAATAGTTCTTAGAGTTTTTAGCATCAAATATGATGTGTGTAAATCAAACTTTTTTTGCAGACTTTTTCTTTATTATATTCACATTTAAAACATCCAACACACAGGAGCCGAGCCAGGGGGCAACAAGTATGCCCACTCCAGCCCGGCGCCTTTCACTAAGGGCAACTCCAGAATAGTACAGGGTCCGGCCCCTGTCAAGAGGCCTGGGGCCCGTTTCAAGAAGGAGGATTTGTGGAAACTCAAAGTTTGTTAACCCCAGAATGTGGAAAACTCAGACTTTTCGGTTTCAGAAAGGGAGGTAACTTAAACCAGTAAACTCTGGGTTAGTTAAGCCAGTTTCAAGAAGAGAGTTAATCAAAACTCAGAGTCGGTTACCAGAGCAACTGACTCAGCAAACCAAACCTGGTCAGGAGCAGGTTTACTTGAGGAAACCCAGAGTTTCTCTCGGTCTCCGCTCCTTTTTAAAGTGAACAGGGTTTAAATAAACCTTCCTCGTTCAATCTGTTTGTACATTGATGGATAAATTGCAAAAATTTCTCAGATGAGGGAAAAATAAAGTATGTAAAAATAAAAAAAACACCTGTTCCCTTCACACAGAGACCAAAATGGCATGTCCGTTTCTAGATCATAATGTACGTAGATGAGGACGCTGGATTCATTCACAGGGAAATGAATTCATGCCACAAAATAATTTTGAGACCACGAGTTAATTTTCTATCATCTCTTCATCTCTTCATTCATGTTTATTTGAGCGGTACCGTTTTTCTTGAGACTCCATGACATACATTAATAATCTTATTCATCCATACATCAGACACATCACACACTCTTGTATCGTGTGTTGCGTCACGGGTTTTTTCCTTATAAAGTTGGAGATGCTGAGCACATTAGTGCGGCCACAGTGTTCAGCAGCTGCACTGATAGATTTAATTATTTAATAGGGTCAGGTGGTCTACCTGTGATCTATGACATCATCATATCTTACCTGTTTGAATTATGGTTTTATTTTTCATGTTCTTTTAATGCCGACAGGATTATTTATAGAACTCCATCAGTGTTGGTAAAGTTTAAAAACACAGTTACATTTATGTATTTATTGCGCTGCATAAAATGTATTTCATCATAGAATTATTGTAACTGTAAAAATCCCACTTCATCCACAACGGGAAGTTTAAAAAGAACTTTTAATTCATACAAATACTGGTCTTTTATTTAATTACTGAAGTAATTCCTTAAATGATTGAAAAATTAAGAAGGATTTCCTATTTTACTGGAATATGACAACAATAAAATAAATATATACACACACACACACTTTATTCATACCTCAATGGTAAAATTTGAGTGCTGCCGTGAGCTCAGTGGGATTCGAACCCTCGAACTTCCAGTCCACGGGCGAACGTTCTACCGCTGAGCTACCGCCTGCTCCCAGTGCTACCATTATTCAGTAATTAGTTACACCAAACACTTTGATTAAATGTAAACTTATGTATTTCCTCTAGGAGCTCTTTCCACCCAGGTTTTTCTCTCTCTTTGGAGGAAGATGCCTCCAGACATTTTTTAAATAAAACTGTGCTCATACTGGCTGAATGTCTGCAGTAGGACATCCAGTTCTGTCTGTTAGAACCTCTTTGTTTGCTCCTGTTTCCATGGTGACTCCTAATGTCTGCACTCCATTGATCAGGGCTTTTTATTCTCAAAGTGCATTTTCTAAACTCTGAGTCAATCAACTTGAAGTTGGTTAAACCAGCTGTTTTCAGCTGATCTGAAACCGAAAACTCAGAGTTTTCAATCTCAGAGTTGACCAACTCAAGGTTTAGATTTAAACTCAAAGTTTCTTGAACTTCCTTCTTGAAACGGGCCCCTGGTTCCAGAGCCCAAGCTGTGGTCGAGGAGAGTCCAACTATATCTAGCCGGAACCGCTCAACCTCGGCCGGGATGGGAATTAGCGCCTCCAAATTCGAGACCATGGTCCTCGCCCGGAAAAAGGTGGAATGCCCCCTGCGGGTCAGGGACAGGGTCCTGCCCCAAGTGGAGGAGTTTAAGTATCTCGGGGTCTTGTTCACGAGTGGGGGAAGGATGGAGCGGGAGATCGACAGGCGGATCGGTGCGGCATCAGCAATAACTAGGACGCTGCATCGGTCCGTCGTGGTAAAGAGAAAGCTGAGCCGAAAAGCAAAGCTCTCGATTTACAAGTCGATCTACGTTCCTACCCTCACCTATGGTCACCAGCTGTGGGTGGTGATCGAAAGAATGAGATCACGGGTACAAGCGGCCGAAATGAGCTTCCTCTGCAGGGTGGCTGGGCTCTCACTCAGAGATCGGGTGAGGAGCTCTGCCATCTGGGAGGAGCTCGGTGTCGAGCTGCTCCTCCTTCAGGTCGAGAGGAGCCAGATGGGGTGGTTCGGGCATCTGGTCAGGATGCCCCCGAGCGCCTCGCGGGTGGGGTGTTTTGGGCACGTCCCACCGGGAGGAGAGCAAGGGGCAGACCCCGGACCCGCTGGAGAGACTATGTCTCACAGCTGGCCGGGGAACGACTTGGGATCCTTCCAGGTGACCTAGAGGATGCAATCGGGGAGAGAGAGGCCTGGGCTGCCCGCTTGAGGCTGTTTCCCCCGCGACCCGACCCCGAAACAAGCGGAAGATGACGGAACGGAACATTTAAAACATTTTTTTTTTTTTGTGGGCTGTGATGAACATATAATCCCTGTCTGGTGGTTCCACCGCATAGATGATCGTTTTTATCAGTAATAAAATATGTATTCGTCAATAAACTTAGGCTACAATGTGCAGCGACTATGACTTATCTTTCTCAGATGTGTGTAGTCTAACAAATACTGTATCATCCACCTGCTCAGGAGCAATAGAAAGGTTAGCTTTGTTAGCTTTTACTTGTACTACTTTCCGTTTTGTCGTCTTTTGCTTATCTGTCGCGGGGGCAACAGCCTCAGATGGGAAGCCCGGGCTTCTCTCACCCCTAGCTGCATCCTCCAGCTCACCTGGAAGGATCCCGAGTCGTTCCCCGGCCAGCTGTGAGACATAGTCTCCCCAGCAAGTCCGGCGTCTGCCTCTTGGCCTCCTCCCGATGGGATGTGCTCAAAACACCTCACCAGCAAGGTGCTCGAGAGGCATCCTGACCAGAGGCCCAAATCCCCCCATCTGGCTTCTCTCGACCTGGAGGAGGAGTGGCTCGACCCTGAGCTCCTCCTGGATGGCAAAGCTCCTCGCCCGATCTCTGAGAGAGAGCCCAGCCATCCTGCTCATTTCGGCCACTTGTATCCACAATCTCATTCTTACGGTCAGTTCGGTCAGTAGTGCAAGTGACAAAACTTACACTACTGCTCGTGAAAATCAGCATCAGTTTCAGTCAGGCTGTAGCCAAACGATCCAGTCTCCAATGATGGTCCACTTCCTGTTACTCTCATGGAAACAAGCCACTGAAACTAAAATGTAACATTCGTTTACATGATAAAACTTCTCTGCTTTGCCAGGTGTATCCCATCCAGGGTTTCCCAGATCAGGAGATCTGTGACGTTTCAACAAAGCTAATTAACGAACACCTTCATCAGTTCACAGCCACCAGTCGCATCCTGCAGCAGGTACCTCACTCATTTCTGTAAACGCCTGTGATCGGGGTCAATGTGGAAAAAAAAGATTGTAGTCAAGTACACCGCTAATAGAAAACATGCCATTTTAATAGGACTTCCCTCATTTTTACCATCGACCACATTAAATGTGTTACTACTCTGGCTGAAAGAGCAGCAACATTAAGGGGAAGGCCACCCAAGTAAAAGGTTTGAAGGGATTTATTACAAAAATAATACTAAAGGTACAATGAACAAAAAGAATGGCAGAGGATCAGGGTGGTGCCAGGAGCAGAGACCAGCCAGCAGCTAGAGGAACCACGTTTGAGCCTTTTTATAGTGGGCAGGTGGCGGTGGGCGGGCCAAGTGCAGCTCCAGGTTCTGTGAGGACAGACAGGCAGAAAGATTTAAAGGGCCACAACCCCAGGGCCGTAACAAATGTTAAATACCAACAAGGTATTTGTAAAACTGTTTGTTGTTTTTAATGTAACTACAAAGTGACCCTGACTAAAAATATAATCTGTCGTCATGGAAACACTAAACTAAATGTTTTTCAGAAAATTAAAGCCTCTAAACTCGAGGGTTCTATTCCAGTAAAGACAACTTTGTGATTAGATCGACTCTTTAAAACCTACAAGAATATAGTTTGTATTTGTGAGATGTTGCAGATGGGCTTCAGCAAGACCAGGAGTGGGCAAACTTTTTGGTTTGTCGGCCACATTGAGTTCTAACATTTGACAAACGGGCCAGAACAGAATCAGATGGATGGCATGCTTTGATAACCGCTAGATTAGACCGATAGAATGGAGCTGGATTTTAAACAAGCGTTAAATGTTACATCAAGAGCGTTAAATTTCAAATATAGCGCAATAGGTCTGAAATCTAGTGCGATAGCACCAGTGCATCTAGCCACACTAGGTTTGAAATCTAAGCGTTTGATGAGAGATGGTCGAGGTACGAGTTCAGGATATCAATAGGAGATAAGGGTGAGATCAGGGTGACTGGTCAGCATGTCAGAACAGGAGTAAAGATGGTGTCAGTTATAATCAGTGAGGTTTTGTTTCCGTTTTAGAGGGTCTAAATATCCCGTTAGAATTCTACTGACCACATGTTTCTTTCCACAGCGTCAGACCATCGAGATGGTGCCACTGACTCATGCTTACTACGACTACAACGGCAAAGATTACAGCTTCTTTGTGTACGGGGTAGAAAACCAAGTGTTTACCCCCAAATATCCCACCGCCTGCACCATCTTATAAGCAGTGAAGGACACTCCACCATATTGGAAATTTCTGATTAGGGACAACAACATCAACAAAATACGTATCACTTTTCATTTTTTAAGTCTAAAATTGCTATATCGAGTTGATATTTAATTTGGCTTAAAATGTCGCTCTTCTGATGATCAAAACAGTGACCTGGCTCTGATCGTCTTAGATGGAAAGTTTCCTAAATGATTAATGAAGTTTAACTTTTGGAATCATTAAAACTGCTCGTTAGAAATGACGCAAATGAAGTTTATGAACTTTAACGGTTTTAATCTGTCCTCTTCCTCAGTTATGATGTCATCATTTCTAACCAATACCTGAAGCTCCAAGTAAACCAGCAGCCGAGCTGCACCGAATCAAAACATTTATGCCAATTTTTTTTAATTTGATATTGAAAAAAATAATTAAATATTTGATTTTTATGGATGTCTTTTTAAAGATTTTGACCACAGAATGTGGAGGAAGCATCAAGCACCTGGGCTGGCTGTGCTTCTGTAACACTCCCAAACCACTGAAACTGCCCACAGTTACTCAGTAGCAACTATAGATGAAGTTTGCAATATAAAGCATATCGTTTGGCGTCTTTTCATTTACTTTTTTTTATGGGGGCGTGTCTTTGTGACACGCCCCATTTGTGGTTAGAAATCTGACCCAAACTGAATACTTTAAACCGAGATCAAACATCATGACATATTTTAAGCTCTTTCTAAAAGAAACAATTCCAGTTTTTACTTTTTTTTCTATCGAACTTTTAATATGTCATAAAAATTTATGTTCTTATTGAAAATTAACTAATTCCTATAAAACAATCAGGTGTGTGTTGATGAAAAACTTTTAAACTTTAACGTTTTCTTATTTCCAGCTATCTTCTTCTTCTTTTGGCATTTCCCTTTAGGGGTTTCCACAGCAAGTCAGTTTCTTCCATCTAACCCTATCTGCTGCATCCTCTTCAGTCACACCAACTATCAACTATCTTCATGTCTTCCTTCACTGTATCCATGAACCTCCTCTTTGGTCTTCCTCTAGTCCTCTTTCCTGGTGGTTCCAAATCCAGCATCCTTCTTCTGATGTACTCTCTCTCTCTCCTCTGCACATGTCCAAACCATCTCAGTCTTGCCTCTCTAAGTTTATCCCCAAAACCTCTAACATGTGCTGTTCCCCTGATGTACTCATTTCTAATCCTGTCCATCCTGATCACTCCCAGAGAGATCTTCAGCATCTTCTTCTCTGCTACCTCCATCTCTGCTTCCTGTCTTTTCTTCAGTGCTACTGTTTCTAGGCCAATCAGCATGGCCGGTCTCACCACGGTTTTGTACATTTTCCCTTTCATTTTAGCTGAAACTCTTCTGTCGCACATCACACCTGATACTTTCCTCCACCCATTCCAGCCTGCCTGAACACGCTTCTTCACCTCTTTTCCACACTCTCCATTGCTCTGGACTGTTGATCCTAGATACTTAAAATCTTCCACCTTCTTTATCTCTTCTCCCTGTAACCTCACTTTTCCATTTGGATCCCTCTCATTCACACACATGAACTCTGTTTTACTCTGACTAATCTTCATTCCTCTTCTTTGTAGTGCAAACCTCCACCTCGCCAGCTTTTCCTCTTTAAACTCATTTTCCGCTTTAAACTCATAAAATAAGCTGAAATAAAAACAACGGAAGCACTTTTAGTCAAACTACAGTCCAATTGAAACAATTCCAATTTATAAAACACATTAGTCCAAATTCTATTAACCGCGTTTATTTAAATAATTTACGTATATTCCACATCATTATGTTGGAATTCTATTAAAACGAAGACTAATGTGAAGTTCTGATGAGATCATTGAGATTTTAAAATAACAAACATAAAACTATTTAGCCAATGATTTTTATTAATCAATAAAAACTAACCACTAATAAATAAATAATAACATTACATTTTTTACTGGTTTGAACAAACTCATTAAAAATGAGATTTATTCTTAAATCAGACCTTGTAGGTATTTACAGTAAAAATACAGTCAGTCTCTTACTTTGACAATTCAAAGGTCTCGTGTCACCTGGCGTCTTTATGTGCTCATCATTGACGTTTGGGAACATGGTGGGTATTCCACTATCCCCAATGGTTCCATTATATTTAGAGAGTGTAGAATTTACAGACTAACACACTTACCAGGGGTGGATCTGGGATTTTCTAAAGGGGGCAATGGGTTGAGGTAATTTACAAAGCCAGTATAGAGGATGCTGGGGCATTCCCCCGAGGACGTTTTGAAAAAAAAGAGTCATTTTACCGCATTTTGGTGGCCTATTCGCTGGCCCTGCAAGGGAATAGCTTGACTAGTCCCCTTTCCTTTCTTCTTCTTTTTTGTTTCTCTAGTGGACACGCCCCTCCTCCTTGGATCCGCCCCTGTTTACATAGAAGCAGAATAGCATGTTTTTATCCACCGGATTATACCAAAGAACTTTGTTCATGAGTTTTTGGAACACGCTGTTTGAAACAGATTGAAATCAAACATGTTTTCAAACCTTCTCAGATTATTTTCAATAAAATTTCCATCTTTTTCTGTTGTTTTTATGTGTTAAATTACAAATCTGTTTGGTCATTTTAGTGTTTGAAGGATCATCATTACATATCAGGGCTGATTTATTAAATCTGACTTTTTTCCCACGTCGTTAGTGATTCCTCGTTTGACATTTAACTGACCAAACTGGAACAAGAAAGAGATCAATTTTTAATCACTTTTTTTCCAGAACCATGGTACCAAATCTCATCATTACCAATGAAAACACGTTTGTTGTTTTTAGGAATAGATGATCATTTCTTGGTTTGGTTATTTTCAGTCCGTCCATTCAGACTCTCATGGTTCAGTTTACATCATGTAAAGATTTATGCACCTCATCCAATGTTTTACCACTTTTACCTCTTTAAATATCAAAAATTGTACGGATATGGGACATTTTAAAGGACTCATTTCATTGCCTACTTTTAAACATGCAAAGCTATTTTTATACAGTACTGGACTGACTATCTCATGTATAATGCTGATTTTTGCTGCTGTAATAGAAATATTTAGTGATATTATTTTAGATTTTGTTATAGATTTTAAACATTATATTCTGTATTCATCTAATGGATCGTGAATAAAAAATAAATAAACCAAAGAAAAAAGTTTCCATTTCAAACTTTTTCACCTTATTTTTGTTATGTTTTCTGTTCTGTTCAATTATCTTCCGGGGTCGCGAATACAATGGTTGTGACGAGGGCAGCATTCTCAGACAGGAAACCCAGGCTTCTCTCAACACGGCGGAATCCTCCAGCTCAGCTGGAAGGATCCCAAGGTGTTCCCTGTCCAGCTGCAAGACGTACTCACTGCAGCAGGTCTCGGGTCTTCCTATGGGTCTCCTCCTGGTGGGACGGACCCAAAACACCTCACCAGTGAGGCACTCAGGAGGCAGCCTAAGCAGATGCTCAAAACCCCCATCTAGACACTCTACTCTATTCGGTTCTATTGATATTCTTCATTAACATAATAATAATAATAATAAAAATTTTATTTGTAACGCTCTTTATTTCTCCAGTGGAGATCTCAAAGTGCTACAATGAACAAAAGAAACAACAAACAGCTAAATTAAATAAAACCACAACAAAAAACAACACTAAAAACTTTACTAAAAAGCCTTTAGAAATAAAAATGTCTTTAGTCTTTTCTTAAAAACCTCAACGCTCTGTGGAGCCCTCAAGCTCTCGGGAAGATCGTTCCAGAGCCGTGGAGCAGCTGCCTGGAAGGCCCTGTCCCCCATTGTGGAGAGTTTGGTCCTTGGTTGATGCAGGCAGTAGATGGTGTGGAGGGTTAGGAGGAGGAGGAGGAGCGCAGGTCTCGGACAGTGGTGTGGAGGGTTAGGAGGAGGAGCGCAGGTCTTGGACAGTGGTGTGGAGGGTTAGGAGGAGGAGCGCAGGTCTTGGACAGTGGTGTGGAGGGTTAGGAGGAGGAGCGCAGGTCTTGGACAGTGGTGTGGAAGGTTAGGAGGAGGAGCACAGGTCTCGGACAGTGATGTGGAGAGTTAGGAGTTCTCGGACAGTGGTGTGGAGGGTTAGGAGGAGGAGGAGGAGCGCAGGTCTCGGACAATGGTGTGGAGGGTTAGGAGGAAGGGGAGGAGCGCAGGTCTCGGACAGTGGTGTGGAAGGTTAGGAGGAGGAGCACAGGTCTCGGACAGTGATGTGGAGGGTTAGGAGTTCTCGGACAGTGGTGTGGAGGGTTAGGAGGAGGAGGAGGAGCGCAGGTCTTGGACAGTGGTGTGGAGGGTTAGGAGTTCTTGGAGATAAACAGGTGCAGTGCCGTGTATGCACTGATGGGTGAAGAGGCAGACCTTGTACTGAATTCTGTATTTAACGGGAAGCCAGTGGAGGGATTTGAGGATGGGAGTGATATGGTCATATTTGCGCCTCCTTATCAGGATCCGGGCAGTGCAGTTCTGGATGTGGTGGAGCTTTTGTAAACCCCTGCATGGGATCCCTACAAGGAGGGCATTGCAGTAATCCAGCCTGGAGGAGATGAAAGCGTGAATCAACCTCTAATGGCAATAAAATCATTCTGATTCTGACTATACAATTTTTTTAATGGTTTATATTAAATTATTAGGAAAGACTAATTTTTTTATTTTTTTATTTTATATTATTATTTTTATTATTATTATTATTATTTTAGTGAATAAGCCATAGTAACCGTTGCCCCGGAAGTGAATCCTCAGCTTGGAAACAAAACTACAACAAGCTGTTTGGAGCTAATTCTGCTTTTCCGTTCAAAATCTGAGATAAAAACGGAGACATGGTGAGATAAACAGCTTCGTAACATTTATTTGAACTAAAATTATTCTAATTCTTCCATAATTTGATTAAGTGAGATGTTTTTAAAGTAATTTTCTGGTAAAAAATGTGTCTAGCCGCTAACGCTAACTGGGCGTCTCCAGCTGAGTTATGAAAAAAACCCAAAAAACTTTACCATAAAAATGTTTATTTTAGTTGAGATTGAAATAAAATGATTAACTTTAAATGTTTGTGTGTTTTAGTCTGAAGTTGAGGAAACATTAAAACGGATCCAGAGCCAGAAAGGCGTCCAAGGAATCATTGTGGTGAACTCAGAAGGTAAAGAAAAGTTCTCATTGTTTACGTTGTCATTCGGGGTTGGGTCGCGGGGGTAACAGCTCGGGGTCTTGTTCACGAGTGGGGGAAAGATGGAGCGGGAGATCGACAGGCGGATCGGTGCGGCATCAGCAATAACTAGGACGCTGCATCGGTCCGTCGTGGTAAAGAGAGAGCTGAGCCGAAAAGCAAAGCTCTCGATTTACAAGTCGATCTACGTTCCAACCCTCACCATGGTAACCAGGATCTACATTCCTACCCTCACCATGGTCACCAGGATCTACATTCCTACCCTCACCATGGTCACCAGGATCTACATTCCTACCCTCACCATGGTAACCAGGATCTATGTTCCTACCCTCACCATGGTAACCAGGATCTACATTCCTACCCTCACCATGGTAACCAGGATCTATGTTCCTACCCTCACCATGGTAACCAGGATCTACATTCCTACCCTCACCATGGTAACCAGGATCTACGTTCCTACCCTCACCATGGTAACCAGGATCTACGTTCCTACCCTCACCATGGTAACCAGGATCTACATTCCTACCCTTACCATGGTAACCGGTATCTACATTCCTACCCTCACCATGGTAACCTGGATCTACGTTCCTACCCTCACCATGGTAACCAGGATCTACGTTCCTACCCTCACCATGGTAACCAGGATCTACATTCCTACCCTTACCATGGTAACCAGGATCTACATTCCTACCCTCACCATGGTAACCAGGATCTACGTTCCTACCCTCACCATGGTAACCAGGATCCATGTTCCTACCCTCACCATGGTAACCAGGATCTATGTTCCTACCCTCACCATGGTAACCAGGATCTAAGTTCCTACCCTCACCATGGTAACCAGGATCTATTTTCCTGCCCTCACCATGGTAACTAGGATCTAGGTTCCTACCCTCACCATGGTAACCAGGATCTACGTTCCTACCCTCACCATGGTAACCAGGATCTACGTTCCTACCCTCACCATGGTAACCAGGATCTACATTCCTACCCTCACCATGGTAACCAGGATCTACGTTCCAACCCTCACCCATGGTCACCAGCTGTGGGTGGTGACCGAAAGAATGAGATCGCGGGTACAAGCGGCCGAAATGAGCTTCCTCTGCAGGGTGGCTGGGCTCTCACTCAGAGATCGGGTGAGGAGCTCTGCCATCCGGGAGGAGCCCGGTGTCGAGTCGCTCCTCCTCCATGTCGAGATGAGCCAGATGGGGTGGTTCGGGCATCTGGTCAGGATGCCCCCCGAGCGCCTCGCAGACGAGGTGTTTTGAACACGTCCCACCGGGAGGAGACAAAGAGGCAGACCCCGGACCCGCTGGAGAAACTATGTCTCACAGCTGGCCGTGGAACGACTTGGGATCCTTCCGGGTGAGCTGGAGGATACAGCCGTTGAGAGAGAGGCCTGGGCTACCCGTTTGAGGTTGTTGCCCCCGCGACCCGACCCCGGAACAAGCAGAAGATGACGGAACGGAACTGGTACCGATTATCATACTAAACGCGGTACCCTATCGTCACATCACACGGAAGTAAGATTTGCAGCCTGCAGTTTTCAGTAAGATGACGAGATCAAGACCAAAACAGTAGTCAATTGCGTCCTCTTTCGGCGCAAAAAAATCCAAACGAAGAAAATGTATCAAAAGACGGAAAAAGTTCAAAGAAGGCAAAGTATGATCGTGATGACTCACGATCTGTTCAGGTGAAGTGGTTCAAGGACTTTTCTTGATTAAAACTTCACATAGATCTCCTCAAGTGCGCACTCTATATCCGGGGTGCCCAACCAGTCGATCACGGCCTACTGGTAACCCGTGGACTGATTTCAGATCGACCGCCAAGGTGTACAGGAAATAAAATGAAGTCTGGATTGTCAACTCAGCGACTTTGACACTACATTTAGCGAGTATTCAGCCCCTCTAGTCGCTAAAATTCTTCTGCGTTTGTGTTTTTGTTTATTTAGTTTTATCCATTTTAGGATTGATTTTTATTTCTGTCCGGCCGCCTGAAATTTTCTTTTGGAATCAATAAAAGCTACCTATCAAGAATTTGTTTCTCCACAGGAATTCCGATCAAGACGACTCTGGACAACCCGAGCACGGTTCAGTACGCTGGCGTGATCCATCAGCTGGTGATGAAGGCGAAGAGTGTGGTGCGAGACATCGACCCCCAGAACGACCTCACATTTTTGCGTGTACGATCCAAGAAGAATGAGATAATGATCGCTCCGGGTATGGACAAAAAAACGAGGGCGACATTACACTTATCAGGGTTGCACAATATTGAAAAAATAAAACATTGCAATTTTTGTTCAATTTTAAATCAATTAATTTTACTAGGAACATACAAATAAAATAAAAAAGAAATAAAACTAAATAAATTGCTTAAAGTAACACAGTCAAAGCAGTAAGTTGTCATGGTTACAGCTTTGGGCTTGGAATAACATTTATTTTAAATCAATCCAAAAATACTGGGGTGTGTTTTAGAAATTTTTTTGGAATATTTGCTCTTATGAAGTTATGAAATTATTACATTACTTACTTCTACAATCACTGGCTAATCACCAGAATTAATATGACATCATTGATTTTCTGTCCTATTAATCTATTCCGTTCTTCTCCACAGACAGGGACTACTTCCTGATCGTCATCCAGAATCCTTCCGCCTGAAACTGAAGCTCGTTTTTTTTTTTCCTCACATTTTTATTTCTTTTTGTTTGCCCGAAGCTTTTTGTTTGCTGGCACTTTTCTTGTGTCGGAAGTGATGGAAGGTTTCCATGGCAACACTCCGATATTAACATTTAGACGAGTAGTTTCGCTTTGTCATTGCATTCCAAAGTATTTCCTCCGACAGCCGGAAACAAAACCCCCCACGTATATTTGTATTATTTATAAAGAGGAGAAATGAACCACGGATGTTACTTCCTCTGCTCATCTGTCTGTCTTGTTTGTTTACTCCCACATTAAAAAGTCACAAGGATTTTGCTGTTTTTCATTGATCATTTTATTTATTTAGTATCAAATTGCAAAGACTTGTATGTCGAGGGTTTCAGATTTTTGTGATGACTGGTTGAGCCCAATTTAAATAAAAACTCTTGAAGTCTGTTCCACGTTATTAGGCAGATAAATATTTCTATCAATCTGGGAAACAAAAAAATTATCTCTGCTGCTGGAAAGCAGGAGAAAAGTGGAGAAAAACATTCAACTTTTAATGGAGAGATTTGGGCTGTTTGATCGGCAGTGGTTAGCACGGTGGCCTCACAGTAGGTCGTAGGTTCGAGGAAGGGAGAGGCTTAAATCACGGGTCTCTGTGTGTAGTTTGTATGTTCTCCCTGTGTATACGTGAGTTTTCTCCGGATACTTCGGTTTCCTCCCAGTCTCCAAAAACATGCATGTTAGGTTAATTTGGCCGCTAAGAAATTGTCCCTAGGACTGAGTGTGTCTGTGTGTGTGGGCCCCGCAACGGACTGGTGGCCTGTTCAGGGTGTATCCTGCCTTGCGCCTGAAATCAACCGGGGTAGGCTCCGGTAGCCCCTGTGATCCCTTTATGAACAAGCGGTTTAGAAAATCAATTAATATAGAGGTGTGTCTTATTCAGAGCTCACACTGTGCCGTGCAGATGATGACATGATGAGGAAGGATTCCGCAGCTGCTAAAATGACAATACAAACAGGACATATGGAGGTTTCTCCTGAGAAATAGAAAAATATCTACTCAATCATTTGGAACTCAGGGTCACTAAATTAAAGGTGTTAGAGAATAGTGGATGAGGATGATAGGAAAGCCAGAACCACATTAAGGGTGAGTTGGATACATCAAGCATCCACGCCTCTTCAGTCTTGCAGAAAACAGTCTGAAATTTTGAACATTTTTGATTTTGTAAAATATTCATCATTTTTTTGCTCTAAGCTTCCTCATTGCCATCGCTTTGATGGGAAGCACAGCCACCATGCATAAGAAACTGGTTTAAATTTATGATCTGGTTCTTCAGGTCACAACCCACAGTTAGGGTAACGTACTGTTGGAAAGAATACAGACGACTCTTCTGCTAACTATGATACATAGAACCTTATAAATGTAAATCTGTTTGTGTAGAGGATTCGTCCGATGTTGCTCATCTGCTCAAACTCATGGTTAAAATCAGAAAAACAAACTTTGATCTGAGAGAAGAAAAGCCTTTTTGTTCCACATTTAGAAATCATCTTGTTTACATCAGTGTTTCAGGGCATAAAACTGAAAGAAACTCAAACTATCGGAGTATAATGGTGCTTTATTGTGTCTTCCCCCACAGAATGTGGTGGAGGCTTTAAGCACTCGAGTTGTCTGTGCCTCTATAATACTTCTAAGACCACAATATGTCCCAAAGACTATTCTAAAGTGGCGAGACACAGTTCCAAAGCATGTCGAGTTCTTTCAGAAAAAAATTGTTCCAAACTGCTGATTCAGAGTTTGTGTTGCAGCAGCTGCTCATGTCACTAACGTGTCAAAGCTTCAGTTCCTTCTGCTGCTTCGCACTGCATGTGAATGGTTTTGGTGTATCAAAGCGTTTTACTGTCATAGCAAATGTTCCGGTCTATGATTGGTTCAGATGCTTCCGAGACCCGTAAGACACTTTGATCCATTTAAAAAAAAAATTGCAATTAAGGTGCTGACGTAGCTCATCTCTTGAAAATATATCTAAACGCGCAAACAATCCAACAAAATGTCGAGGGCTACGCGGACCTGCTGCCATCACGAGAAGCGCATTTTTAACATCATGTCATATTGCACTCATTCAGCCTGACATAATGATCTGCAGCCTTGTCCTCTTCATCATTCCCACCAGAGTCACCAAGACTATTATAGTAATAATCCTTTAATGACAACACATAAAAAAAAAAGATTTTTGGGATTAATTATTTTTTTTTTTTTTAAGCAAAGAATATCTATTTAATTAATCTTCACAACATTCTGGAGTTTATGCAAATTATTATCACAAATTAAGCAGCAACTTTTCTCATTTCTATTGCTTTACGCATGCGCAAATGCGTTTCTAGACGTGAATAAAATAGTGTAGGTGCCCTTTAAATCCAGCAGTCAGTGACGTCAGCAGCTTGCTTTTACTGGCTTTGTTCTGCTGCGAAGCTTCTTCACTCTGACTAAAAAACTGTCAAAAATACCGACCAGAGCTCATCTTTCCATCTGTTTACTACGTGTAGTTCCTACCAGGAAGATGCCGTCAGACAGGCCCTTTAAGCAGCGGAGGACATTCGGTAAGAAACCCGAGAAAAGCTTAGTTATCCGGCCTGTTAGCCGCTTAGCTTAGCATTGTTGTTATGATGTAAACTAAGAAAATAAACACAATAAAACAACAGAAAAAAGTTTGATACGTTCATCTTTAATCCGCATTCCTTTTTACTGGAATAACACTCGATAATTAGTATTAACAGTGTGAAATGTTTAGAGTTTTAATGAATAATGTGGGTAAAACTGGACATCAGCTTTTTAAAAGGCCACTGTGACATCAGCTATTCTAACAGACAGACACCAGGGTTTTAAACCAGCAACCCTACAGCCATCTAGTACTACCTCCTATTGGTACCTGGGACTCAAACTAGCAACCCTACAGCCACCTAGTACTACCTCCTATTGGTACCTGGGACTCAAACTAGCAACCCTACAGCCACTTAGTACTACCTCCTATTGGTACCTGGGACTCAAACCAGCAAGCCTACAGCCACCTAGTACTACCTCCTATTGGTACCTGGGACACAAACCAGCAACCCTACAGCAACTTAGTACTACCTCCTATTGGTACCTGGGACTCAGACCAGCAACCCTACAGCCACCTAGTACTACCTCCTATTGGTACCTGGGACTCAAACTAGCAACCCTACAGCCACCTAGTACTACCTCCTATTGGTACCTGGGACTGAAACCAGCAACCCTACAGCCACCTAGTACTACCTCCTATTGGTACCTGGGACTCAAACTAGCAACCCTACAGCCACCTAGTACTACCTCCTATTGGTACCTGGGACTGAAACCAGCAACCCTACAGCCACCTAGTACTACCTCCTATTGGTACCTGGGACTGAAACCAGCAACCCTACAGCCACCTAGTACTACCTCCTATTGGTACCTGGGACTCAAACTAGCAACCCTACAGCCACCTAGTACTACCTCCTATTGGTACCTGGGACTCAAACTAGCAACCCTACAGGCATCATGGTTTCAGGCAAGCAACCCTACAACCATCTGGGCTTCAAACCAGCAACCCACCAACCATGAGAGCTTCAATCTAGCAGCCCTACAGTTAACTAGGGCTTCCAACCAGCAACCCTACAGTTAACTAGGGCCTCAAACCATCAGCCTTACAGTTAACTAGGGCCTCAAACTAGCAGCCCTACAGTTAACTAGGGCCTCAAACTAGCAGCTTTACAGTTAACTAGGGTCTCGAACTAGCAGCCCTACAGTTAACTAGGGCCTCAAACTAGCAGCCCTACAGTTAACTAGGGCTTCAAACCAGGAGCCTTACAGTTAACTAGGGCCTCAAACTAGCGACCCTACAGTTAACTAATGCCTCAAACCAGCAGCCCTATAGTTAACTAGGGCAGCGGTCGGCAACCTTTTACACCGAAAGAGCCATTTGAACCCGGTTTCCACGGAAAAGAAAACACTGGGAGCCGCACATCTAAAATGAAAAAAAAAAAAAAAAACTTCTACTACTTTACCGCAGCATGTTTTCTTATGAAATCCACGCGCTACAGAGAAAATTATATTTTATTCATTTAATGAACACATTTTGAACATTTTGAATTCTTGAAAAATAATAACAATGAATGTCTCTTTCAAATAAATTAAAAAGCTGAATTTAAATTGTGCATGCAGCAAACAAAAGGGAAAAATCCGTGAGCCGTCATCCTTATATCGCCTTGGCCCAAGGCCCTTGGGCTTTCAAAGTATGCAGCGGAGCCTTGACTTGAATATATAAAATAAATTGGGGGAAAAAGCACTGTGTCACTAAACAATGAAAATTAAATATTTGCAAAATATCTGCATAAATATTTATTTTACCTGGTTAATGGGACTTCTGCTCCTGAACCTCTGCGCACAGCTTCTGCAAATCGGGGCTGTACGAAGTCACTTTAATCTTTACGCAGGACTGTAAGCTGTCATCTGTGAGCCGTAAGCGGTGTTTGTTTTTAATGCAGTTCATGGTGGAGAATAGCTGCTCACATACATATGTGGATCCGAAGATCGACAGGACTCCAAAGGCATATTTCTTCATGTTCGTGTAGGTGTCGGGATGGCATTCCATGTTTCAAATATGAGTTTGTCCGGTCTCGGGAGGTTCTCAATATCACTCCATTTGTGATTCTGAGCAAGAGTGGCCTTCTGACGGGCAACATCTTCAAGGTCCTCTGTCAAGCGTTTGAATTTGGACACCCAAATGTCTTTGTCAGCTATGTCCTCCAGCTCCAGAGCAGGTTGACTTACACCTGCAAATGCAGTCACGTTTAGCAGGGATGGATCAATGGTCAGGAGAGTGACGGGGAAGGACAATGTGGTTTTTTCCTCTGTGAACACACGGAATCGTTTACCAAACGACGCTTGCATTGTGGTGATTGTAGACTGCAAATACTCTGAATTGATCACTCCGTGAGCTTGTTTGAACTCCCTTAAAGAGGGGAAGTGAGACAGTGTGCCTCTCTGTAAATCTCTGGCTAAAACTGTCAGTTTGCGCTCAAACGCCAACACCTCCTCCAGCATGTGCAGCGCTGTGCCTCCTCTCCCCTGAAGCGTTGTGTTCAGCGTGTTTAGTTTCGCTGTCATGTCCACCATGAAGTGGAGTTTTTCCAGCCACTCTGGCTGTTCCAGCTCAGGAAAGGTGAGCCCTTTGCTGCTCATGAAAGTTTTCACCTCTCCCAGACATGCAGCAAAACGTTGAAGCACCTCTCCTCTGGACAGCCACCGGACTCTGTTATGCAGCAGGAGATCAGAGTATGCGCTCTCCACCTCATCCAGTAATGAACGGAACTGGCGGTGATTTAAACCTTTTGCCATTATTTCATTGACAATCTGAATAACAACATTCATGACCTCTGTGCATTCTGGAGGAAAACTTTGCGCGCACAATGCCTCTTGGTGCAGGATGCAATGAAAAGTCAGCAGCTTTCTATCCAGTGATTTCTGCAGCAAAGCCACAAAGCCCCTGTGCGCTCCAGTCATACTCGGTGCCCCATCGGTAGCCACCGACACGAGGTGGGTTGTTTTTATTTCTTTGGCTCGTAAACAATCAAGCACAGCCTCACAGATGTCCTCCCCCCGTGTCTGGCATTTTAGTGGTATCAGCTCAACCATTTCTTCCTGTGGTCCAGCAGAATTCACATATCGGAAGAACAGCGCTATTTGTTCAATGTCCGTTTTGTCTTTGGACTCATCACAGGCGATTGAGTATGCTGCTGCTGAATTGATGTCTTTGATTTGCTGTTTTGTGATATTTTCTGCCATTTTTATGGTTCTGTCTTTGACAGTTTTCGCAGAGAGAGGCATCTCTCTGATTTTCTGCACAATTTCGTCTTTGTTTTTAAAGTCCGCAAATAAGTGTTCTGAAATCTTAAGGAATGATTCTTTCATATATTCTCCATCTGTGAACGGTTTCCCATGCCTGCCTATTTCCTGAGCGGCCACAAAGCTTGCATATGTAGTTGTATTTGCAGACTTCACCCACTTCTTGAATTGATTTTTCGTCCGGTCATCCTTCTGCATAAGTTCCGAAACAGCTTTTTTCCTCTCTTCTCCCTCTGGATATTTTTCAGCAAAGGCTCTGTGTGTATTGTTAAAATGTCTTGCGACATTTGACCGTTTATTGTTAGCCAGTTTTTCTCCACAAATTAGGCATACTGGTAGGCCAGTCTCGCCCGAGGTAAATGCAAATGAATCTGCCCAGGCATCATTGAATGTTCTATTTTCTTGAGATATTTTTCTTTTCTTACATTTCTCCATTGGTTTTGCCGGGATTGAAAGTCGCTCAAAATAGACGGCGTTTCAGCGGGTATACCAGCTTCCGCAGTGTGACGTCTATTTTGAGCGACGAAAAAATAATATCAAATAATTTAATTAATATTTTAATATTTCAAGATCACAATAATCTTCAAATTTAGAACTAAAATAATATAAAAACTAACACAAATAAAACACACTTCAATTAAATACAAAAAAAAAATTTTTTAGTAATTTATTTTCCCAAGCGGCTTGGGAAAATAAATTACTAAAAAATTTTTTTAGTAATTTTTTTTAGATGGGCCAAGAGCCGCATTATAAGGATGAAAGAGCCGCATGCGGCTCCGGAGCCGCGGGTTGCCGACCGCTGAACTAGGGCCTCAAACCAGCAGCCATACAGTTAACTAGGGCCTCAAACCAGCAGCCCTACAGTTAACTAGGGCCTCAAACCAGCAGCCCTACAGTTAACTAGGGCCTCAAACCAGCAACCTACAGTTAACTAGGGCCGCAAACCAGCAGCCCTACAGTTACCTAGGGCTTCAAACCAGCAGTCCTACAGTTAACTAGGGCCTCAGACTATCAGCCCTACAGTTAACTAGGGCCTCCAACCAGCAGCCATACAGTTAACAAGGGTCTCAAACCAGCAGCCCTACAGTTAACTAGGGCAGCCCTACAGTTAACAAGGGTCTCAAACCAGCAACCCTACAGTTAACACGGCCTCAAACCAGCAACCTACAGTTAACTAGGGCCTCAAACCAGCAACCTACTAGCCACCAGGGAGTCAAACTAGCAACCCCTCAACCATCTGGGTTTCAAATTAATCCCCCTCCAGTTAACTAGGTCCTTAAACAAGCAACTCCACAGCCATCAGGGCCTCAAACCACACATCCTACGTCCACCTAGTGTTCAAACTAACAACCCGACAGACACCAGAAGTACAAACAAGCAGCAGCCCTGCAGCTTTAAGCTACTGGATACGTTTACAGTGTATCAGTGTTTGCTGAGAGAGGAAAACAACATGTGCTGACATGTTATCCTGGTCCACGTGTTTTCTGATTATGTTGTAACTTAACGCTGTGCTGGCGTGTGGGGCGGGGCCACGGTCTCTGACCACATGGAGGAACAAAGGAAGGAAAACAAGTGGAAATGCGCTGAAATATTTGTTTAGTCGTTATTTTTTACTGTCAGACGGTCTGTAAAAATGTAATGAGTCATTCATTGTCTTTAGTTACAAAACAATACATAGTAATTATTTTTATGGATGGCCTTTCACAAGCAGAAGTAAAAATAAAATTGTAAAGCTTGTTATAAACTCAGCTAGCAGAATAAAAGACTAGAGCATTCAATGCAAATTCTATGCAAAATAGACCAACGATGATCTATTCTGCATGGATTCAACTGGTTTTACTGGTCACACTGTGGTCAGTCTGAACTAGGCAGTGCGTCCCTTGCCTCCCCTGACCGCACGTCACTGTTTGGTAGATTCATTGCTTAGCGGTTCAAAAGATGAATATTTATAAAAACCATATTTTCTGGACTACAAGTCGCAGTTGGCCAAAAAACTAAACAATTATATGGAATAAACACACACACTGGAGAATAGTCACAATTTTTGCAGGTAATTTATTTTACAAAGTCAGTCAGTCACCTTCTTAAACATCTAGCCCATACGAGGTCGCGGGGGGTGCCGGAGCACATCCCGGCTGATTCAAGGTGGGGGCAGGGTACACCCCGAACGGGTCGCCAGTCTGCCGCGTGGTCACACACATACAACCATACACACACATACACACCCATTCCTAGAGGCAATTTGGTACCAGCCAATCAACCTAAAATTACATGTTTTTGGAGGGTGGGGGGAAACTAGAGTACCCAGAAAAAACTACACAGATACGGGGAGAACATGCAAACTCCACACAGAAAGGATGGTGTTCTAAGCCTTGTCCTCACCCGGGACTTAGACCCACGACCTTCTTACTGTGAGCCCACTGTGCCGCCCATTTCACAAATTACTCAACCAAATACAAACATTACTTCATTTTTGGAAGTTATTTAAAGGGATAAATGTCTGACGTTGTGGAAGCAAGCGTCCAATGTGAACGCCTCTACGCTGTCCATTATGGAACCTCTTGAAATGCATTAATGCCTTATAGCAAGGTCAAAAGAAAAAATCACTTGATTATAAATACTTTATTTTGTTTTTTTTACCATTGAAATTATAGGAGTTTTTTTTTGTTAGTTTTTTCTAAAGAAGCAATGGTAGACTATGTGTTGGTGTGTAACTTAAGCCTACAGCGCCCTCTTGTCTGAAATTATATTTAACGTATACTTTGCAGAAACAACTAACCTATAAAAAAAGTGAATAATAGTCTGGAAAACATGTTTTTTTTCCACATTTTGAGGAGTTAGAAGCCACATACTCATAATCTAATGAGACCAAAATATTTTTTTTGGCTTCTACATACAATCACAACCACTCCTAAGAAAGTTGTCAATTTAGCTAAAATGATTAGAATGGGTTACCATGGTGAGGGTAGGAACGTAGATCCTGGTTACCACGGTGAGGGTAGGAACGTAGGTCCTGGTTACCATGGTGAGGGTAGGAACGTAGATCCTGGTTACCATGGTGAGGGTAGGAACATAGATCCTGGTTACCATGGTGAGGGTAGGAACGCAGATCATGGTTACCATGGTGAGGGTAGGAACGTAGATCCTGGTTACCATGGTGAGGGCAGGAACGTAGATCCTGGTTACCATGGTGAGCGTAGAACGGAAATCCTGGTTACCATGGTGAGGGTAGGAACATACATCCTGGTTACCATGGTAAGGGTAGGAACACAGATCCTGGTAACCATGGTGAGGGTAGGAACATACATCCTGGTTACCATGGTGAGGGTAGGAACATACATCCTGGTTACCATGGTGAGGATAAACTTGCTGGTGAGTTGTTTCGGGCCCGTCCTACCATGTGGAGGCTAAGCAGCAGACTCCGGACCCGCTAGAGAGACTATGTCTCACAGCTGGCTGGGGAATGTCTCGGGATCCTTCAGGGTGAGCTGGAGGATGCAGCCGGGGTGAGAGAAGCCTGGATTTTCCATCTTAGACTGTTGCCCCCACGAACTGGCCCCAGATAATCGGAAGACGACGGAACGAATGGATTAGAATGGGTGTTCCACAAGGTTGTGTGCTGGGCCTATTTGTTTATTTAAAATTTGTATTGTTCTTTTATAGTACGGTGGTCTGTCGTCATTACCACCAGTATGCTACCCGTTCTTTTTATCATAACTTATTTCTTCTCTTCCACAGCTGACCGATGCAAAGAGGTCCAGCAGATCAGAGAGCAGCACCCAAACAAAATCCCTGTAAGTCGTCCCAGCTCCCAGTATCACACTGGTGTCTGATTTGGTCATGACTGATGTTCTGATGGGCTTCCATGTCTGCAGGTGATCATAGAAAGATACAAGGGAGAGAAACAGCTGCCCGTTCTGGATAAGACCAAGTTCCTGGTGCCGGACCACGTCAACATGAGCGAGCTGGTCAAGATCATCCGGTATGAAGGAGACAAAATAGATGTGAAAATATCTGGTTGTTGCATGAACACATCAGATGTAATGACAACACATTAAGAACAATAAGTTAGAGTTATTTCTATGGTTGATTTGATTTGAAGGAGACCTTATATGGTGATCTCCTCTGTAACAGATGAACCTGAACCAAAACGAGACGTCTGAACGGAAACAAAAAAGTAACAAAGATTAAATAAAAATATCTTTACTGTTACTTTATGGATTAAATTTAGATTATTTTTGAGTAACTACAGACTTCACTGATTCACTGAAAACTATCCAAGAATTTTTCAGTTACTCTGTTCAAACTATATATGAACTGATTAGTTTTTCAGGTTGATGTAACCAATGGTTAAGGTCAGACTGGTTAAACTCCTCACGTAGACGTCCATCATTCATTATTAATAGTTTGTGATACACGGCAGGCGGAGGCTTTTCATTCAACACCTTCATGACAACTTACTCTTATTTTGAAACCCCTCCATTAGGCGTCGGTTGCAGCTGAACCCCACCCAGGCCTTTTTCCTTCTGGTCAATCAGCACAGCATGGTGTCCGTCTCCACCTCTATCTCTGAGATCTACGAGCAGGAGAGAGACGAGGACGGTTTCCTCTACATGGTCTACGCCTCGCAGGAGACCTTCGGATCCTAGACCCACAAGGGGGCGGGATGGAGGAAGAGATGAGGGGATCCCCAATCACACAATTCATCCCACTCCTAATGGAGAGCCAGTCGGTCAGTTTAAACATTAGGATGGGCCCAGGATCTGGGTTTTATCCCCTCACACGTCAAACGGACCCACCGCTCCTCCCGCTTTAGCCGTAGGTCCTGTTTTTTGTTCAGTAGGCCAGTCACGTCGCACCCGAAGTTCAGAGTGCAATATGTTATCTCTACACATCACCATGACGACGCCATTAACCTGGAAGAGTCAAGTGAATCCGTTCCTGCAGCAGACAGAAATCTGCTTGTTTTTGCACATAAAAAAGAATTTGGCCGATTTTTTTTTTTTTCTTGAACTTTCTGCACTTCAAACACATCTTTAATCTTTTCAATCTAAATGTTTGATTTTCAGCTCTGATGTGTTTTAGTAAAAAAAAAAAAAAAACAGTGTTTTTAGCTGTTTACCTAACTCCCAGCGTGTGTGTGTGTGTGTTCATTAGTTCATATATTCTGTGTTTTAGTAGTTCGCTCTGTAAATAGAAGCACTGCTGCAACCTTATTCACAGCATTTGCCAAGAAATGAATTAAAAAAAGTTGCCTTTAAACAGATTGGTCTGTGTATGTGTTTGTTGTGGATTTTTCTTAATAAGTTGTCACACAAATGAGAAATAAAAAAAATTGAATTTAATGTAATAAAAAGATTAAATGCTGCAGCATTAGAAGTTCATGCAAACCAAAGTTTGATTGGTGGAAGTTCAACGATTGGACCAATCACCCATGTTTTAAGGACCTCTGTCGTTAGGGTGGGCTTCTCTGTTGCTAGGCTGGATAGCTCATTCTGATTGGCTATGCAAATTTGGTTGGGCTGAAACTTATGTTTGATAGGCTAATAATTTATCAAAGGACTGAGCAAACTTAATATGTCTTAAATTTTCTACCAAAGTATGTTTTTAGAGTTCCTCATATCAGGTAACAGGATGAGTTTCTGGGGCCTCCTTATAAAACGTACATACGCCAGCTTCTATGCAAAGTGAGCGATTTATTAAAATTTGGATCTTTGGAAGTCAACTTAGGCTGTTGTACGCAAATAAGATATGGTAAAAAGCACCGTGGACAGAAGCTGAAGTGAACTGAGGGCAGTGAAATGTAGCATTTGAAGCAGAGAAGAAACAATTAGAAAACACAAATGTAAAAACAAATTGGAGCACATCATGGAAAAGGTAGTTAATCAAGATTCATGCATATTGCAATCACAACATTTGAACCAGTTTCAAACCGCGTGCTGCTTTGTACTTGTTTCTATGCGGTATTTCATACCTCATACATTCACACCACGAATAATATTAAACATAGAGCTGAAAGTGTAAAAAACCGTGGTGAGAGCGGCCATGCTGATTGGTCTAGAGACAGTGGCACTGAAGAAAAAGACAGGAAACAGAGATGGATGTAGCAGAGATGAAGATGCTGAGGATCTCTCTGGGAGTGACCAGGATGGACAGGATCAGAGGAACAGCACATGTTAGAGGTTTTAAAGTCAGAGAGGACAGACTGAGATGGTTTGGACATGTGCAGAGGAGAGAGAGAGAGTACATCAGAAGAAGAATGATGGGTTTGGAACCACCAGGAAAGAGGACTAGAGGAAGACCAAAGAGGAGGTTCATGGATACAGTGAAGGAAGACATGAAGATAGTTGGTGTGACTGAAGAGGATGCAGGAGACAGGGTTAGATGGAAGAAACTGACTTGCTGAGGCGACCCCTGAAGGAAAATGCTCAAAGGAGAAGAATTGAGCTGTGAAATTCTTGGTCTACTTCCAGTGGGTGACATGGATCGCTATTGCAGGGCTACATTCTGCAGGAGTTTCTTCTTGGATTTCCAGGTAGCGTTCCAGAGCCTGTCTCCCACAGAGATGCTCCAAGTTAGGGTAAGTATCAAGGCCTGACCAATTCATCAGATTTATGAGTATATCTTGGAAATCTCAATTTGCTGAAGTAGTTTAAGATGAATGTACACAGTATGATGAGGTTTCAGATCAAATCCACAAATCTGCAAATAAATCATATTACAAGGAACAAGGAATTTCAGACATGCCAGAAACTCATTCAACCACCCAAATCCTAGTCGAGAGCAACACGTCACTTCTTGTAACATCTCATTTAGAGCCATGAAGACGTACTGTGAAGCTGAAACTCAGCCCAATTGAAAAATTGTTGTACAATCTGAAACTGGACTAAATTCGGGCAGAAATAAAACCCCCACAGCGCATGATGCCCAGTATTAAAGTATATATTTTTTGTCCTGCAGTTCTGATTTTCCACCTCAAGATGTCACTAAAGCCTTTTAAATAATTCAACACCAGGCAGGTTCAGTGTGATTAGAAAGATTTATTCATTATTTTGAGGATTGAGAATAAAAATTACAGTGAAGTGATTTAATCTAAATTCTGGAGAACATTGATTTAAATCTTAACATAAACACTTTGATAAAAAGAGTGAGATTTATTTTATTTACAGCACGAAGAAAAACATGTTTATCTCATTCCTTCCTGTAGAGACCTCTCGCTGCGGCGTCGTTTCTGAGCTCTCAGATCAAATTTCACTGTTTTTATTGAAGTATTTCTTGTCTGGCTTCAGAGAGGAGGTCACTGAGCATGCTCAGTATGCACCAGCAGCTTTTACGCCAGGCTGAGGAGAAACAAGTGAGAGATGAACTATTTAAAGCCATGTATCAGTGGTGAAACTGTCCAGACAACTGATTGGTAATAACCAAGATGGGTATGAAATACTTATAAACATTAAAACAAAAACCAGCATTAACAGTGGGACTGAATCTGGTCTTAGATTTTATGCTTTAGTTTAAACACACCGACAGAAACGGACAAATCAGTGTGTTCTTTACTTGGTGCAGATCATCTTGTTACTTCCTCCACTTTCATATCATTGATTGTTAATGTTGAATTCTCTGTCTGCTGCTCTGTTCTACTGCGTGACTGATAGTCTTGAGTTTGAACTCTGCCTCGTAAGCGTGTCTCCAGACGGGAGAGTTTGAGATCTTCATACACACACCAGTGGTTTGTGACTGGAATTCCAGCGCTATCTTTACTGATGTTTTTACTGCTCATACTTGGACGACAACTCCTGACTTCGGTCATCATAATTAACCAATAGTGATTCATTAATAAGGCACAGTTGATAACAAGGCTCACTGTTAGTTTTTGAGAAGATCAAATGCTTTTAGTTGCACTTTTGAATGCCGAAAAGACAGTAAAAGATTTTTTTGTCTAACTTGATGCACTTTACAGTTTTTATGACCTCAAATAAGATTTACTCTGTGTCGTGTACTTGCCCAGATTGTGGCGCCAAGTGAAGAGCGAGAGGAGGGGGAAATCTACAGCGCCAAAATTGGAAATAAAAGTGATAAATGTCTTTAAGAGCTAAACTTCAGGGAACAGTCAATTTCTGAACAAACCAAAAGTAACATGTTTTTTTTATGTAATTAGAATTAAACACCATGAGACCCTCTTTTTTATGGTTTAAAGCTTTGTCTCTGAAGCTGTTTTTAATAATCTGTTTATGAGGCGAAATGTTCTGGAAGCTTGTTTATGTGCAGAGAGGAGCTCATGAGTCAGTTTTTCTAGCAGGTGGTGAGGAGGAGTGTTACGATCATCTGTGTGTGTAACACAGAAACTAGGTCAGATCAAAACTTTCAACAGTTACTGACAAAAACAAAAAGACGGGCACAAATTTTAGGAAACATTTAGACTTAAACATGGTTTCCACAGCTGGTGTGTGTGTGTGCCAGCAATCAGACTGGCCTCAAATAGAGTTAGCTTAATAGCTCTAACTAGCTCTTTTAACAATCCAAACTAATCTCAGGCTAAAATCTAGATGGCTACAGCTAGATAAACAAATTCACCAGCAGGTGCTTGAATAACGTGCTGGTGGACGATCTGTTGGCAACAAATAATCCACCATTGTTTCATTTGAAGAAAACATTTGCCACGTCCAGTTCCTACATACGGACTTAATAGTGAATTTAAGAGACAACCATCGTCCGAGCATGTTGGACAGTTTTAACATCCGTGTTCTGCATCTCCTACTTTACATACTTTATTATTCCTGCTGGTTCACCGATCACTGACAGAGCTAAGCTGTTTATTGGCTGGTTTCCTGCTCGTTGCAGGATGTTTATCTTGTTCTGTCTCAGGATGCCAGCAGCCTGTTTGTATCATAAACTACTGATAGCTGTGCTCAGTGTAACTGTTCTTTCTGGAAGAAATAAAACCGTGTGTACCTGTCTATCAGTGAGTCTCTCATCTTGGTAGCGATGGCAGACGGTACCGCTGCGTCTCCGATCCTGAACACGCTCTCTATGACCGACATCTCTGTACTGGTGGTGTCCAGCCCACAGAAGGCACACCAGTCATTAACTACCATCCCCGAGGCGATGACCTCACTGCCTCGGTTTACCGTGCCGGCCTGGGGAGAGAACCAGCACACAGTCAGCGGTCCTCTGTCTCATGCTGGTGCGGCAGAGAGGATACGGAACGGTCTCTCACCACTAGGGGGACCTGTAGAAGTGACGACAGCTCGTCCTGGTCTTCAATGGAGGTCTTTGGGTGCACCAGGCCTCCCTGGTTGCTGAAGGCACAGTAGGAGCCGACGAGGACGTGTTCGGCTACCGTCTGGCGGAACACTTCCACCTGCAGCGTATCGGCGAGGATCTCCTCTGTTTCCTAGCAACCAAAACAAAAAGAATACGCGTTAGCTCTGCTAACTTGATGCGACATACACAGTTTAGACAGCCTCAAACTAGATTTACACTGTGTCATGCACACACCCAGGAGGGAGGCGTCATCTTGGTGTAGACGTTCACTGTGTGAAGCTCGTTCAGAGAACTATGAGCACTACTGGACTGTATAAAGAAAATAAATGAAGCGTGTATACTCACCCTGTCGAGGTCGGGGTGTACGAGCGCCACGTAGTCGTTGCAGGAGATGACGTTACCAAGCGCAGACAGCCTCTCCTCCACTCTCTGCATCTTCACTGTGTCTGGCAGGCTGTTCCTGATGTGCTGCAGCTCCTGGTCCGTCGTGTTGTTGGGCAGCAGCAGGCCGTGACGGTTACCTACATGCAGTTACCATGGTGATGAGAGGACGCGGTGTGGATGTGAAGAAAAGTGGAAAAGTTTTACTCACCGACACACAACCTGCCGATGATGCGGCAGCCCGCGATGGAAGCGTGAACCACTGGGATGGACTCTGACAACTCGCCCTCAAACACACTGTGATACACACATTCTGATTAGTTCAAAGGGATTTTTGTGTTTCCTCAAACTTTGATTAAAAGGTCAAGACAATACTTTTTTTTAATAATAAATATCAATGACGACCTGGTCGCGGGACCAACGGTGTCAGACAGGAAACCCTAGCTTCTCTCACTCCGGCAACATCCCGACCGAAAGAACAAGATCACGGATACAAGCAGCTGAAAAGAGCTTCTTCTCCGGGGTGGCTGAAATCTCTCTCAAATCCAGGAGGAGCCCAAAGTAGAGCTGTTGCTCCTCTCGGTCAAGAGAAGCCAGATGGGGTGGTTTGGTCATCTGGTTAGGATGCCTCTTGAACGCCTCGCCGGTAAGGTGTTCCGGCTCACTGGAAGGAGATCCAGACAAACGACCAGCTGGAGAGACTATGTCTCACAGCTGGACAGGGAACACCTCAGGATCCTTCTGGGTGGATCCTCCTGAATGATGCAGCCGGGGTGAGAGAAGCCTTGGTTTCTCTCTGAGGCCGTTGCCATAGCAACCTGGCCCTGCTTATTATGGATAAAGTGGAAGATGACAGAACGGAAAGTTGATCTATTTGACGTGTTTATGATGGATTTTTAATATGATATTTACTGAATATAATCTAACTATGTTTAATTTAAGCTGTTAATTTGCTAGAAAATAGATATGAGTTGAAAAGGAGTCAATTTAACAATCTTTGGGGCTATTTTTCTCAAAATCTTTATTTTCAAACCCTGCATCTCAGTCTATTGTTCTATTTTTTTAAGATCATCCTAGAGAATTTTTTGATCATTTCAATGTATCATTTTTACTCCATGTGTTGATGCTTGAGGCTCACATTTAGGAATACAAATCTAAATAATTCACTCTGATTTTCTTTACTTGATGGTGTAACAGGTTCCAGTAAGTTGTGTTTAGTTTGAATCAGACATCTTTGTTCCTGTAGATCTGATCATGACCACATCATGTAAACATGGTTAGTTTTTACCTGTAAAAGTTTTCTGATCCTCCAATAGCCACCAGACAGTAAGTGTTGGTGAGCTTAGCAAAACAACCGATTTCATTATTCTTCTCAAAAGACGTTCTCACAGCCATGATGTCACAAAACACGACAGACGATGATGGTTTGATCCTAAAAAAGGAAATCAATGTTCATTAAAAGCTAGCAGCTAGCTAGCAGGCTAGCTGCTGGAAATAAACCGCTCCATCCCAACAACACGTTTCTATGGCAACCAAACTCTTTATTTTTATTTAAAATGAGAACATTGTGAAAATCAAAAGGATACATTACCTGAAAAACGAGTTGTGGCCTTTTAGCAAAGCAAGGTATTTGAACCCTTCACCCACACGTGTTCACTTCCGCTTTTGGGGACGTAAGATGGTGACGCAATACGCACGTACGTCATCAGCAGAGTTTACATTAAAAATATTTTTATACAAAACATGTAAAAAAAAAACAAAACCACGATATATGTAAAAAAAAAAAAAAAAAAAAAAAAAAAAAAATCTGTTTTTTTATTTTACGTAAATATCAAGTTATACAAATAAATCAAATCAAACTTTATTTATAAAGCACTTTTTAAACAAAAAGTTACACAAAGCTTTGAACAGAACAAATAAAAACTCAATTAAAATCCAGATCATTAATCAATAAATCTTTAGACAGATACCTGTAATGTGATGGGAAGATGGAAAGAGTACTTTGAAGAGTTGATGAATGAAGAAAATGAAAGAGAACAAAGAGTAGAAGATGTTACCATAGTGGACCGGAAAGTGGGTAGGAGCAGTAAGGTAGAAATAAATAGGGCACTGAAGAGGATGAAGAGTGGAAAGGCTCTGGGTCCTGATGATATCCCTGTAGAAGTATGGAAATGCGTAGGTGAGGTGGCAGTAGAGTTTGGGCTGTTTAACTGGGCTGTTTAACGGGATATTAGAAAGTGAGAAGATGCCTGATGAATGGAGGAGAAATGTGCTGGTTCCTATTTTTAAGAACAAGGGAGATGTGCAGAGTTGTGGTAACTACAGAGGAATAAAACTGATCAGTCAAACAATGAAGTTAAGGGAAAAAGTTGTTGAGGGTAGGCTAAGGTCTGAAGTACAAATTTGTGAGCAGCAGTATGGTTTTATGCCTAAAAAGAGCACTACAGATGCAGTATTTGCCTTGAGGATGCTGATAGAGAAGTACAGAGAAGGCCAGAGGGAGCTGCACTGTGTCTTCATAGATCTAGAGAAAGCATATGACAAGGTACCTAGAGAAGAACTATGGTATTGTATGAGGAAGTCTGGTGTGACGGAGAAGTATGTCAGAGTGGTCCAGGACATGTATGAGGGCTGTAAGACAGTGGTGAGGTGTGCTGTAGGTGAGACAGAGGAGTTCAGTGTGGGGGTGGAACTGCACCAAGGATCTGCTCCGAGTCCTTTGCAGTTTGCTATGGTGATGGAATTCACATTGTAGATTGAAAAAAGTACAAAACAATCAAATAAAAGAAAATAAACATACACAAATACAAAAACTAAACAATTTCAGTGCATTGTTGCCCTCCTTCTCGGTAAGAAAAAACTAAAAAAACCAAAATCCGCAGTGGGGAAAAAATAAACCTCATGTAGATCCGCAAGAAGAAGAAATTCCTCCCCTGGGACGAGCACACTGTTAATTTAATATTAGTTTATTCTACTCTAGAGCTTTATATCCGAAGAAATCAGTAGATGTTCTTTATCATTGTGACCATACCAGCCTGTCAATGCCTGATCCCGTCAGACCTCAGAAGCTAAGCATGCTGGGCCGGGGCAGTATTTGGATGGGAGACCACCGGAACCCCAGGTCGTTGAGATTAAATTGCTATTGTGTCACTGGGCTTTTTGGGGATAAAGTTAGAGAGGCAAGACTGAGATAGTTTGGGCACGTACAGAGGAGAGAGAGAGAGTATATAGGAAGAAGGTGGATGGTGGAAGGTGGATGGTGGATGGAAGAAGGTTTCCTGGTGGATTTGGAACCACCAGGAAAGAGGACTAGAGGAAGACCAAAGAGGAGGTTCATGGACACAGTGAAGGAAGACATGAACATAGTTGATGTGACCAAAGAGGATGCAGCAGATAGGATTAGATGGAAGAAACTGAAAAGCCGAAAGAAGACGAAGAAGCAGAATTGTGTCCTTGGGCAAGACACTTCACCCATGTTGCCTAGTCTGAATGGTGTGTGTGCGATTGATTGGTGATTGTCAGAGGCGCAAAATGGCAGCCTCGCTAAATCAGTAGCTTACCATTAACTGGTATGAAGGGGATGAATATATGAAGCGTCTTTGAGAGTCCTGAAAAGCGCTATATAATATTCAATCTATTATTATCCTGATGGAGACGGAATGGTAGATCAAACACAGAGGCCTCCTCAATCTGGCGACAGGAGCATAGAGGATTACGTAATCTGGAATCTGAAAAAGAACTCTCTCTCAAAGGGGGGAGGAAGAGAGAGGTGGACAACATTTGACTCATACTGTACCAACGAGTGGTGGAAAACTCTAGATACTAGGAACAAGATAGGAAAAGTCGGGGATCAGCCAAGGGCGATGTGGATACATCAAGTGGCTAAAGGCAGTCTGGTGGCTAAAGGCTCTACCTCCAACTGTACTTTTAGAAATCCTATGAACCATAACAGACGAACATTTAGTTTAGGAATAAAAATAAATTCAGACACACAAACTTAAACCTAAAAAAATCCAAGTTTGTGATCGAACTGTTTTTATGGTAAAATGACCTCGTACATATTTAAGTAATTTCTGCCTTTTATTTGATTCTTTAAAATAAAAATAACGAGTTTTATTTAATTTCCTGTCAACAAATCAAAATAAATGTTGTATAGAAATACATTCAAATATAATCAATGAGAGTAAAAATGTCTGATTTTCTAATAGTTTGATCACAAAAATATTTTTGCATACGAATAGGTTTTATATCTAATATTTTGATTATTTAACAACATGGAAAATGTTAATTTTACAATTTTATTCTAATATAAAACATCCAAAAAAGCGAACACATGCTTTTTTTTTTTTTTACCCCCTCCACCTCAGCAACCTACCTAGCAACCTGCCTCATCGTGCTCGGCAGGGCTCGACGCTCCCAGCCAATCACCTCAGCTTTCAGGCGTGACGTATTGTTTGTTGACATTGCTATTAGCCCTCCACATGGTGACGTTGCTCATGCGCGTCAGAATGATGAGATGACACAGAGTCATTTAAAAGATGTCTCACTCTTTATATTTTTGATTAATATAATTGGTGAGATTTTTTTTTTTATTCACACAAAAACACTGCAATTAATAAAATTAATTATTGGTTTTGAAGTGTTTATTATATTTAATAATAAATTAGAAAAATACTTGTAGTATGTTTTCCAAGTAAAACATTTAAAAAAAAAAAAAAAAAATCAAGATTTTTGTAGAATATTAATATTATGAACAAATAAATCAGTTCAGTTATTAATTAATCATTTTGTCTTTTTGTTACTTTATTTATTTATTTTTTATTTCTATCTAGTGTACAATCTCACCCAGAGTGAGACATTTTCTCATTTTCTAGGATCTTTGAAAGTCTACGTTAAACCGTTAAATTTACCGGGATTTTCTGCCTGGAAACACCGCAAAACAACCGGAACCTGGTGGTCGACAGAAACGGACGGGGTCCATTAGGTGGGGATCTAATGTATTTATGATTTATTAAACTTCTTCCTGTTTAACTGCGTGTGTCAGGGCGGGACTAAAGGTGTGGCAAACACGTAGGGAAGAAAATAAAGGTGGAACAACACATATAAACATCAGTAGCAGGTTGTTACGTCACTCACATTAACGTAGAGGTATTCCATAAAATATTCTAAACATAGTTTGTTTCTTATTTAATAAGACTATAAAATATTTATGGTTACTATGGTTACTTCATCAGCCAAAGTCCTAAATAGTAAAATTTGAATAAAACAAAATAAAAACACAAATGAAGACGTTCCTCTCTAAATCCTTAAAAAAAAATGAAAAATTACTCTATTCGTCCCTCACCGGGGAAATTTGTGTGCAGCACTCCTTACACCGCAGCAGGCTGCCCTCCGACGGCGCCAATGGTGGGAGAAGCGGGGGTTAGGTGTCTTCTCCAAGGACCCTAGACGTGCTCTCTGTGGGACGCGAAACTCCGGTCCGCGCGCGAATGCTCTAACCACTGAGCTACCGTCTCCTCTCTGAACTTCTCTAAATAATTAATCCAGAAGTTCCTCTCTAAATCCTTCCTCCTCATCCAGGGGGTCCTCTCCTAATCGTTCCTACACATTCAGACGTTCCCCTCTAAATCCTTCATGCTCATCCAAACGCTCCTCTCCTAATCCTTCCTTTAAGTTCCTCCCTAATTCCTTCCTGCTGATCCAGACGTTCCTCTCCAAATCCTTCCTGCTCATCTTGTTGCAAATCTGGACGTAACGATAAACAAATCTATGCTTTTCATTAAACCTAAAAATATTACTGTTCCGTTCCGTCATCTTCCGCTTGTTCCGGGGTCGGGTCGCGGGGGCAACAGCCTCAAACGGGCAGCCCAGGCCTCTCTCTCCCCGGCTACATCCTCTAGCTCACCCGGAAGGATCCCAAGTCGTTCCCCGGCCAGATGTGAGACATAGTCTCTCCAGCAGGTCCGGGGTCTGCCCATTGGTCTCCTCTCGGTGAGACGTGCCCGAAACACCTCGCCCGCGAGGCGCTTGGGGGGCATCCTGACCAGATGCCCGAACCACCCCATCTGGCTCCTCTCGACCTGGAGGAGGAGCGGCTCGACACCGAGCTCCTCCCGGATGGCAGAGCTCCTTACCCGATCTCTGAGTGAGAGCCCAGCCACCCTGCGGAGGAAGCTCATTTTGGCCGCTTGTACCCGCGATCTCATTCTTTCGTTCACCACCCACAGCTGGTGACCATAGTGAGGGTTGGAACGTAGATCCTGGTTACCATGGTGAGGGTAGGAATGTAGATCCCGGTTACCATGGTGAGGGTAGGAACATAGATCCTGGTTACCATGGTGAGGGTAGGAACATAGATCCTGGTTACCATGGTGAGGGTAGGAACATAGATCCTGGTTACCATGGTGAGGGTAGGAACGTAGATCGACTTGTAAATCGAGAGCTTTACTTTTCGGCTCAGCTCTCTCTTTACCACGACGGACCGATGCAGCGTCCTAGTTATTGCTGATGCCGCACCGATCCGCCTGTCGATCTCCCGCTCCATCCTTCTCCCACTCGTGAACAAGACCCCGAGATACTTAAACTCCTCCACTTGGGGCAGGACCCTGACCCGCATATTACTGTTATTTCCATAACAGTATTATTTCCATATATTACTGTTATTTACATAAAAACTTATCCTCTGGTTTTGTTTTGGTTTTGATAGTTTGTTCTGATGTTCTACAGTTTGGATCCACAATGTGTTTTTTAAGGATTTGACCAGACCCTGTGGACACACAGTTTATCTCCAGTTTTCTTCCTCTTTCTACAATCCTGCTGATAAAAAAAAAAAACATCTGAAATGGTGTGAAAATATTCAGCAGCATTTTGTTCCTGTTTGTTTCTGTGATGGAGCCACCAGCTGGTGTCTGGTTCTGAGCTGGAACCTTCTCACTGCTTTACACTTCATCAGTTTAAAAGAAAAGAAACGTTTGCTGATATCTTTTGTTTTTTTCTTACTGTTTAATTATTAGTGGTGCATCGTCACAGCAAAAGGTTGCCAGTTTAACTCCTGCTCAGAGCGGTTAGCCCTTTCTTCTAGTCTTCTTTTCAACTACTGACCAATGTTTTAACCGGACAAAAACAGAAAAATTAAGATGGAAATAACTAAAAAACGTATTTGAAAAATGCATTTAACTCTTAACTGTTTTAATAAAGCTAAATTTTTCTGGGTTTATGTTGATTTTAAAAGATTATTGGTCGAAATTTCCAGATAGAATCATTTCTGCAAAACACTGACATTAAAATACAAGAAGATCTCGACGTGTTAGAAAGGGCGTATTCAAGATTAAAGAAGTTTAATGTCATTGTTTTGGTCATTGGTTACGTTGCTGTGTGTGTGTGGTGAGTACAGGGCTGGTGTTCTGAGATTTGTAACAGTTTCTTCACAGTCATGGAGAAGAAGCTGTTCTTCATCCAGTTGGTCCAAGCTCTCAGAACTCTGAGTTTACCAGATGGAAAGGTGGAGAATAGGGAGTCCCTGGGTGTGTGGAATCGGCACTGATCTTTTTGGCCCTCTGAAGGAGACGTTTGGGACAAATCTCCTCCAGGAGAGGGACAGCGGAGCAAATGTGCCTCTGGGTATCTTTGGTCTCATGCACAGTGCAGCTGGTGTACCACACTGTGCATCTGTAGGTCGGGACACCATCCAAGTTTTTCGGTGTAGAAGTGGAACCAGTTTGTTTTTCCTCAACATCTTCAGGAAGTATTGACACTCCTGGGCCTTTTCAAACATGTTGCTGATGTTAACAGTCCAGCTGAGGTCCTCTGAGATATGGAAGCCCAGAAACATAATGTTCTAGACCTGCTCCATATCACCATTCACATTCAGAGCTGAGTGTGTGGTCGTTCTCCTGAAGATCTCCTTTGTCTTTCCGGGGTTGAATCATTGCAGCAGGCTGTGAGCGTTTGAACCGCCGACCTGTATGGAGTTTCATCCTCATTACTGATCCGCCCAACAATGGTTGTGTCATCAGTAAATTTAATGAGTGTGTTTGATCCCTGGGTGGCCACACAGTCATGGGTGTACAAGAGGGGACTGAGGACACAGCCTTAGGGAACACCTTTGTTGAGGATGATGATGGAGGATGCACACCTGGGACCTTTCCCCACGTGTTCTTTGGGTTACTTGCTTCTTCGCCCACGTGAGTGGCTCATCTGTCGTCACAATAAGAGCTATTTTTAAAAAATCTGACCATAGATTTTGATATTTTAAAAATTCCTCAGCAGCTCTTACACTGCCCCCTACTAGACATCCACAAATTGCAGTCGGTAAATTCTCCAAAATGTCAACATTTGTTTGAAATATTCTGTCCAGAGTAGATGAGTTACTAGTAAATAAATTTTATCAGATGAAAACATCCAAGCGGGAATGAACTGATCGTTTTTAGCTGGGATTTTATCCAAAATGAGACTGAGATAAAGCTTGTTTTTGTCAGATCTAAGCCACTACCTGTTCGTTTATCTGACAGCCTTTGAGCCTTTTCCGTTTGTCCAGGCTATAAAAATCCCCCCATCACGGTCATGTTTAATTTCCTAGCATACATTCAGAGCCCACCAGGCAGAGCTGGCAGCGATTGTGTTAAGCAAAGTGAGATGATCCCATCAGCGGCATCCTCTGAACTGATTGTGTTGGGTTTGATTGGATTGGTGTCCTGGATAGGATTAGAGATGTCTGAGCTAATAACCAGGAGAGGCTGTGATGTCTCGTCCTTCTCCTCTTTGTCTGTATCTCTCTTCTTCACTATCATGGTCTGTCTATCTCTGTCCAGTCTCATTTCACCCTTCACTGAACACAGCCGCACGTACACACTTCTACAGGAGGAAGGAGAAGTGCTTCAGACTGATGTTCCTACAGGAGGAAACTTTGAAATCCTCAATTCTTAATTTATACACAGCTCTCGACTAGTATCAGAGGAAGGGTCTCCACTGGTGTGGATGCCAAGTTTAGATGTTTAGATTTCAAAGACCGGAGGCATATTCTTCGACACGTTGGCATTGCCTTGTTTTTGTCTTTTCAGATCAGACAGCAAATGTTAACCATGAAGAATGAAAAAAACAGCTTAAAAAAATGTCGGTAAAAACCTAACAAATTCAGCTTTAATAAACACACACACAAAAAGTAACAACTAGGTTTTGGAGGAAGGACAAAAAAAAATCTACAGGTCTGATAAAAACGGGCTAACGTGCAGGTTTTCTTGCAGGTGAGGTGTTCTCTGCTGAAATGGGATCAGATCAGAGTCGTAAGAAAGAAGAGGCAAACAGAGACGTACCAGAGAAACAGAAGCTGGAGGAAAAAGATCAATCAGCAGCTGACGGTGAGAAGAATTTCTCTCAGGTTAAACCTGAGGCATCTATGCAACCTGGCACCACTTAATGCCTTCATTCAATTTCATTTCCCTCCAGCAACTAGGTCAAGGACTGCAGACATTAGTTTACGATTGAAGTAATGGGAAAGTGTCTTACCCAATCAGAGAACAGAGATGACAGTGTGTCATGAACAGCATCCGTCCTCCATGTTTGTAGTTCTATTGCTGATAATAGGATATGTTATATGATCCATGTTGGCAATGATTCAGTAGATGGGAATTTAAAGACAGTTTTTAGAAAGTGTAGACACACGCGCACGCGCACACACTCCTAGGGGCAATTTGGCACTGGCCAATCAACCTAGCATGCGTCTTTGGAGGGTGGGAGGAAACCCACGCAGACACGGGGAGAATATGCAAACTCCACACAGAAAGGACAGGGTTCCAAGCCTCGTCCCCACCCAGGACTTGAACCCATGATCTTCTTGCTGTGAGGCCACTGTGCTACCCACTGTGCTACCCACTGTGCCACCTAAGGAACGATTGGTTAAATAAAAAACTACCTGCTCACTGTAGAGCGATCAAATTGTTTCCTCAGGCAGAGAGAAACAATCTGATTTATTAAGCTAGAAACCGACATGAGTGAAAAAGAAAACTACTTCAGGAATATTTTGTATTCTGTTCCGTCATCTTCCGCTTGTTCCGGGGTCGGGTCGGGGGCGTAACAGCCTCAAGCGGGCAGCCCAGGCCTCTCTCTCCCCGGCCGCATCCTCTAGCTCACCTGGAAGGATCCCAAGTCGTTCCCGGGCCAGCTGTGAGACATAGTCTCTCCAGCGGGTCCGAGGTCTGCCCCTTGGGCTCCTCCCGGTGGAACGTGCCCGAAACACCTCGCCCATGAGGCGCTCGGGGGGCAGCCTGACCAGATGCCCGAACCACCCCATCTGGCTCCTCTCGACCTGGAGGAGGAGCGGCTCGACACCGAGCTCCTACCGGATGGCAGAGCTCCTCACCCGATCTCTGAGTGAGAGCCCACCCACCCTGCGGAGGAAGCTCATTTTGACCGCTTGTACCCGCGATCTCATTCTTTCGGTCACCACCCACAGCTGGTGACCACAGGTGAATATTTTATATGTAGAATATTACTCAAACATGTTAGAATTTTTTTAAGCATCTGAACTCAGGCTGAACTTAAAAAAATATCTACTGCAATGATCGGCAGGTATCGTGAATATAATTCACTAGAATCATGATGGAACAGAACTCGTCTCAGTCTCTGTGAGATCCGAACAGACAGATTTACTTCTTTTTATCGGGTAAACACGCAAACAAAACTGACAGAAGACTCAAAAAACTGCACTCGTGCAGGAATTCTCTCACACTAAGATTTATTTATAAAATGATTTAGATATCCACCCCGTCCTGATGATGACTGGATTTAATTTAAAGCAAAAATGAAGGAATCTAAAAAGGAACAACTGGTTAAAGCAAAAAAAAAATAAGTACCGCCCAAAAGTGAAGCAAGCAAACAAACTCTAATGCTGCAAGGTCAGACTGTTACCCTGTAGTGATAGAAACACTCTGATGGATCAGGTTAGGGGTCGGCAACCTTTAGGACCCAGAGCTATTTGGACCGAGGGAAAGAAAACACCCACAAGTTCCAAAAACTTTTCAACTTCTAATTTATATTCTATACAAATCATAATAAAAACAAATAAAAAAATAACAAAAGAACGAAATGCTTGTTTTTTATAACAAAGTATTTTTACATCCTCCATATTTTTATAAAAAAAATGAAACGTCACTTTATAAACACTAAAAACTATATATATGGTTGTTTCTGTCAGAGAAGTTTAGCAGGTTTCAAATATCGCTCCTCGTGTTTTACTAACGTTTCACTTCATGATAAAAATGTTAAATAAGTAGAGACCCAGTTCACGATCCGACGATATGATAGAAAACCCAGAGACCTATAGAATGAAAACATACAAAGCTAAATGCTGTTAAAGCTAAACCTCACTGGTACACAGAGCTGCTAGTACAAGATGCTAGCCTTATCTTCCAGACTAGGTCGTCTCAGATCTCAGATGGCTGCTGTCTGTTTTATAAATGGTTCTAAATATGTAGCTGACAAACAATAAAGGGTGTAATATATAAGAAAACATAATGATTCATTTTCACAAGTATACTTGTACTACTATTGATAACAATGTATACTTTATTCATCCTAGTTATTGCTGCATCGGTCCGTCGTGGTAAAGAGAGAGCTGAGCCGAAAAGCGAAGCTCTCGATTTACAAGTTGATCTATGTTCCAACCCTCACCATGGTAACCAGGATCTACGTTCCTACGCTCACCATGGTAACCAGGATCTATGTTCCTACCCTCACCTATGGTCACCAGCTGTGGGTGGTGACCGAAAGAATGAGATCGCAGGTACAAGCGGCCAAAATGAGCTTTCTCCGCAGGGTGGCTGGGCTCTCACTCAGAGATCGGGTGAGGAGCTCTGCCATCCGGGAGGAGCTCGGTGTTGAGCCACTCCTCCTCCAGGTGGAGAGGAGCCAGATGGGGTGGTTCGGGCATCTGGTCAGGATGCCCCCCGAGCGCCTCGCGGGCGAGGTGTTTTGGGCACGTCCCACCGGGAGTAGACCAAGTGGCAGACCCTGGACCCGCTGGAGAGACTACTATGTCTCACATCTGGCCGGGGAACGACTTGGGATCCTTCCAGGTGAGCTAGAGGATGCGGCCGGGGAGAGAGAGAGGCCTGGGCTGCCCGTTTGAGGCTGTTGCCCCCGCGACCCGACCCTGGAACAAGCAGAAGATGACGGAACGGAACTTTATTCATACCTCACCGGGGAAATTTCTGTGCCAAATGTTGGGAGAAACGGGGGGTTAGGTGTCTTCCCCAAGGATCCTAGGCATAAACCCAGTGGGATTTGAACCCACAAACTTCTCGTTAACTTACAGTTCGAGGGTAAGCGTTCTACCACTGAGCAAACCGCCACCCAAATTACATTTAATGCCATATAGTTTGGCTAAAATTGGTTGTTTTTATGTCAATTTTTAAAATTAATCAAAGGCCTCCAAACAAAATTTAATTCAGGAAAAGAAAGCAGTTTTACAAAAAGCCGATCTGCTTTGATGTGTTCAAGAACCACTTGAAGAACTTGTGACAAATTTCAAAGTTGGGAATTTTTGGGTAATTTTTCTTGCTGATATCTGTTTTTTAGAAATAGAGTTAATTTGGATTTAAATACCGTAATCCGTCTCACTAATATTGTTCATTATGTTTTCATTAACGTCTGATGATTCCACCCACAGTGATGTTTGGTTCTTCCTTTGTGTTCTCTTCTCAGACCCACCAGCAGAGCTGCCCCAGCGTAAAATGGGAAACAGGGAGGTGGACGACATGTGCTTCATGATCTCCTGTACAAACTGGTACTAAACTGGTGCCAGTGAGTTTGGAGAGGAAACACTGCTGGGATGGAGGACTCTTTAATTCCAACATTTCAGAGGATTTTTTTAAGGAATTCACAGGACTTTGAGTTTCATAAAGCAGCAGTAAAATTATCAGCCTGTAAATAATAAAGGTTTGAGATGTGCAGATTTTTTTGGTCATTTTTTGTCCCAAAAAGAATCAACTTCACTCATTAATAAACATACGTTTATACATTTCGGAATTCCCAAAATGTATTTTTTTACACATATTTTTCCGGCCATGCTGATTGGTCTAGAGACAGTGTGGTGAGAGCGGCCATGCTGATTGGTCTAGAGACAGTGTCACTGAGAAAAAGACAGGAAACAGAGATGTTTATAGCAGAGATGAAGATGCTGAGGATCTCTCTGGGAGTGACCAGGATGGACAGGATCAGAGGAACAGCACATGTTAGAGGTTTTAAAGTCAGAGAGACCAGACTGAGATGGTTTGGACATGTGCAGAAGAGAGAGAGAGAGTACATCAGAAGAAGGATGCTGGGTTTGGAACCACCAGGAAAGAGGCCTAGAGGAAGACCAAAGAGGAGGTTCATGGATACAGTGAAGGAAGACATGAAGATAGTTGGTGTGACAGAAGAAGATGCAGCAGTTCAAATCTAAACTTTTCTGTAATAAGAATAAATATGTGTTAAAAGGTTGCTGCTGGTTAGTCTGAATCTAATTAGTCTAATTAGTCTGAATCTTCATTAATAATCAATCACCACAAATCAAAATACCTTAAGAAATTAATTACTTTCTAATTGTAATTAAAGAAACAGATTATATCTGGGCTTAATTAAATCATGGAACACATGAGGAAGTTCATCTCTTTCTTTTCTTTTCGTTTATCCATCCATCCTTCCATCCTTCCTTCCATCCATCCATCCATCCATCCTTCCATCCTTCCATCTATCCATCCATCTATCCATCCATCCATCCATCCATCTATCCATTCGTCCATCCATCTATCCATCCATCCATCCATCCATCCTTCTATCCATTCATCCATACATCCATCCATATTTAACGTGTTTTATTTTAGTATTATGGTACTTTTATTAGTATTATAGTATTTATTTATTTTATTCATAGTCATCGTTAAGTATGATCTAATCATTCGGTAATTAAAAGTAATTCAGTCAAACAGGTTTTAGGCAACGACGTTGTCACTTTTATTAACATTTCCTCGTAAACAGAACAATGTGTTATTGTTTTTCTAATCAATGTGAAACAATAAAATGATACCAAATATCGAAAAAAACCAAACAGTTCATCATCGAACGTTTCAATAATAAAATATAGCTGAAATCAGACGTTTCATCAAGTTAAATCAAGTAAACATGCCGAGCCAATTAGTTGACATAAAAACAATTCATCCAGTGCAAAAATGACAGTGATTGTAAACAAAAAACTCAAACATATATAAAATTTTCAAAAAGCGCTTTTTCTCCCTGTTTATTTACAGAATCTGGTAACTGGAAAGCAAAACGCTGAGCCGAGTTTTCATTTTTTTCTTTTTGATTTTATAACCAACCATTTAGTAAAAAAAAACAACCAAAAACCAAAGAGAAGCCAGAGATTTTTATTTACAGAAAGACTCAGTTTCTCTAAGAAAACAAACTGAAGCGAATCTCTTAAAGCTATTTTTGTTAAAAGAAGTCGTTTCCGGTTTAACTTCTGGAAGTTCTGCCCAGTCTAACGCTGATATGTTGTTATTCTTTCTCATGTAAATCTGAATAAAAAAGTTCATTAGACACTAAAAGGCAACAACAGGCAAGTTAAAGGATGACTTTGTCACATCGGATCAGTTTCTCAACCCACTGGGATGCTGACTCGGCCGTGTTAGATGGATGAGTTCAAACCTAAATTTGTTTAAAGATAATAAAACATTCAACTTACAGTTTTTTTAAAAAAAAATTTCACCGGCTGAAGGTAAATATTAAAACAGTGACTTAAGAAGCACAAATTTAAGGACGTTCGAACAATTTTTTTTTTTTTAAATTGCAGTGGGCCCAGGCGAGCGCCTTGGGGGACACCAAATGTGATTAAATTACATTTGTTAAGTATTGTTGGGGAAATGTTTGTAGTTCTTCACATTAGGTGCATCTAGAGGACAACAGCTGTATAACTTGTTTTCTGAAGTCATTAAGGCCAGAGTAGTAATTGTATTAACCCTAACAGATAAGATGTTATCTTTCTTAAGTCCTAGGGGGTCAGGTATGTAAATTCAAGAAGGCCACATGCCCGTCAGAGCAATGTGATGCCTGTGGTTTTGAGAAGATAAGGTTAGATTTGGGGTGTAGAGGGATTTAGAAGGGTAGGAGGGATTTCAGGTACAAGAATGCATAATTTTACTCTGTATTCAGACTTTCTGCACTTGTGACCGACAGAGGTAGAAACTCTCGTTGCAGCTAAATAAAATTGTCTGATTACTTCTCACCAAGTTTGGTCAATCTATTTCTTCCTCAACAGTATAAACTGTTAAATTTTGTTTCATTTGCTTTTGCTTACGTTTGAACCCACTCAAAGTGGAGGAGGCATTGAAGACTCGGGCTGTTTGTACGTCTATGCATCAGTAACACTTCCTAGTGCTAAAAAAAAAACCCACACACACACAACCCCTTCAACACCCATTAGAGCTCCAAAACCACTGAAATCATTTAAATTACAAAATGTCCAATGCTACTCGGTACCAAATAAAAATGAACTGATTAGGTTTTAAGTGTCATCTGGCCATAGGTGGAGGTCACAATGGTCCAGTTTACACACTTATCGTGCGAGCAGAAAACATATTGCTCAACGTCTTTGCAACAGCTTATCTTGTTTATTAATGACGTTTAGAATCATGGGCGTGCTTTACTGCCATAAGTTGTATTTTTAAAAAAAACACAGATCAATTTGAATCTTCTGGTGATTGAAGACAATTTTGTATTTTTTTTTTTTGGAACTCAAAGTCAAGTTAGACTGATCGCAACCTGACCAGTAAAACCAGCAGTTATTACCATTTATTACCATTTACTTGTAAACAAATTGATTGTGAAACTTTATTTTAAAATTGCTCTAAAAACCAATAATTATCATCTAATTGATTCAAATTATTTACCTAAAGTACAAATCAGGCCGAAATGAGCTTCCTCCGCAGGGTGGCTGGGCTCTCACTCAGAGATCGGGTGAGGAGCTCTGCCATCCTGGAGGAGCTCGGTGTCGAGCCGCTCCTCCTCCAGGTCGAGAGGAGCCAGATGGGGTGGTTCGAGCATCTGGTCAGGATGCCCCCGAGCGCCTCGCGGGCGAGGTGTTTTGGGCACGTCCCACCGGGAGGAGACCAAGGGGCAGACCCCGAACCCGCTGGAGAGACTATGTCTCACAGCTGGCCGGGGATCGACTTGGGATCCTTCCAGGTGAGCTAGAGGATGCGGCCGGGGAGAGAGAGGCCTGGGCTGCCCGCTTGAGGCTGTTGACCCCGGAACAAGCGGAAGATGACGGAACGGAAAGGAACAAATCACAAAAACTTAGTTTTAGTTTTTCAAATTATTAAAAAAAAAACCACAAATGACTTTTTTTTTGTTGCTTAACAACAACAAAATGTTCTCCTAATTTCTTATAATTATAATAAACGGTCTCTGTGACCCACTGCATTAAAAACTGAGGTCCTTTCTGAGGCTCTTCAGCCTGCTTTTAGGGGACTTGTATTCATCACCATCCAATCAGAAACATGTTTACATTCATATGATAGATCCCGTCAATAAGCTGGCATCCACATTAAGATGATTCTAATGTTTAAACAGACCCGACCGAAGCCTTCGTTTATGCTGCTGTGTTGTTTTCCTAAAAAGCTGGCGGCTAATCCAGGACGTAATCTGTTTGGACAGTCTGGTAAAACAAAGATAATCTGCTGAATCAGAGCTGTAATAGATGCTGCTCAGGTGCTCACATCCACAAGGGTTATTATCAACTGGATCAGACCCTTTTTTAATCATTGAGGAGTTAAAAATATGTATAAAAAAATGTACATTTCTATTAAATCAATCTAAAACTTTTCATGTTCAACATTAAAGGTTTGAATACATAGAAAATCTTTGAGATGTTTCTTTTAAAATGTGAAATGTGTCAAATATGAGCCGAGTCTGAGTCCTGAGGGAGAATAGTGAACTCTGTGACCAAAGTCGACCTTTAAAGGCAACTCACTGTTGTCCGAACCCACCGAAACTTTACCAGACCTGGAATAAAATGGCATCATCTCGATGTGATCATCATGAACGTATGGATTTATTAATGAGAGGAATTATTAAACACTCAAGTCGTTCATGTGTCTGCGCTTCTGTAACACTTTAGTCTCCCAAACCGCTGAAAGGATTTGAATGAAACTGCCCACAGTTACTCAGAAAAGCCACTAAAGATGAATCAACCAGGTTTTCAGGATCATGCAATTTAAGTCGTACAGCCCTTACACATACTGTAGGACTGATTCAAACCGGTTCTCATCCAGACCTCTACCAGTTATTGTTAACAGAGTTTGTGATGCCGCTCAGGAGAAACAGGAGTGTTTCTCACTTTAAAGTGACTTTAGAAGGTAAATTAACATAACCGTGGCCGATAAATCAAATCCCAGGAGAGGAGTTGATGTGCCAGTTTATACCAGGTCTTCAGAGGACACCCATAAAACAGGCAGATTTTCAGAGGACCCTTTGCCCTCTGTGATAAATACATAATAAAGCTGAATATAGAAATCAAAACAGAAGATTTGTGGAGCAATTTAAAAAATCAGGTACGTACATTTCGTGTGTATGTTTGATTATTAATATGAAGAATGCAATCACTACGGTATGTTTCTGTTCCACAGACAGACAGACATCCGCTGACCTACACAGTAAACTATTCTCAGGAAATATGTACAAACATCCGGCTTTGCACCGTGCGGTGGTCATAGGCTTTAAAGAGGGGGTAAAGTCTCACCTTAAAGCGTATGGAGATGAACATGGTACCTTCTGTTTTAAATCTGAAATGTGATATTTGCAAAAAAAAAAAAAAAAAAAAAGATTAAATTTTTTATGAAGTTTAATTTTAATCTTTGATCCTGTAGATTCCTCCTCTTGCTCCCTTCTCTGTCCCGCCCGATGGGGACGTGCACTCACAAGGATTTTGTCTCTCTTCTGGTCCAACAAAATTAAGATAAGCGTTAATACTTTTTGAGATATGACTGTTTAGCGTAAATCTTCTTTGAGGCTGTAAAGACAGTATAAAGTTTATCAGCTTCAATTAAAATTCTTCATGAGGAGAGGGATTGTGAGTGTGAACAGTGCGCACAGACGAAAACACTACCAGCTGTTGTTAGAGTATGAAGGTGGCAGCGAACAAAATCCATGGCCAAAACCTCCCTTGAGTTTAATAGTATTTGTATACTGAATGGGAAAATGTACAAATTGCTGAAATAGAGAAATAGGAGGATCAACCTCCTCTATTTTCACTTCTAAAGCACACCTAACATTTCTTCCAGGTCGAGAGAAGCCAGATAGGGTGGTTCGGACATCAGGTCAGGATCCCTCTCGAGCACCTCCCTGGTGAGGTGTTTCAGGCACGTCCGACCAGGAGGAGACCAAGAAGCAGATCCCGGACCTGCTGGAAAGACTATGTCTCACAGCTGGCTGGGGAACGACTCGTAGCCAGGGTGAGAAAGCCTGGGTTTACCATCTGAGGCTGTTGCCTCTGCGACCTAGCCCTGGATAAGCGGAAGACGACCGAACGGAACGAAACTCTGGCCTCAGAGAGAGTTTAAGTTTGGAGTTTGTTGACTTTGAATCAAATGTTATTGGACGGATTCTGTGGTGACATCACAATATCTCTGAAATGTTGGCCTGTGAGTGTGTTGTGACTTTAAATACAACATCAATAAATAGTTTTTTTATTGTCGGATGACAAATTTTACTGGGAGAAATGTTTTGGAGGTCTTGTAAACAATAATTATTGCTCATCTTCAGTGAGAATAATGTTTAAACATGGTGAAAAAAAACAGGTTATTTTAGCACGATACCCCCTCTTTAAAAACCGAATACATTTATTTTCTTTCAGTTATGACGTCTTAAATAATGTTTCTAACTGTTCACCATCTGATTGGTTCAGCTCAATAAATCTGTTTCCGTCTCTACAAGGCGATGATTAAGCAGATAAAATCCATTCAGATGGATCGACATGATAAAATATCAAAGAATCTGACTCATTAAATATAAAAATGAATAAAATCAGATCAGACTTTACAGAAATGTTTTCACCGTAACAAAGAAAAGTGAAGATAAATGTTTTTAATACATCCATAAATTACAATCACATGGAGACTTTTAGTCTCTTCTGATGTTACAACACCAGGGGCGAATCCAGAGGGAGGATGTAGGGGCCCACGCCCCCACCTTTTGGTCCATAAAAAAAGTCAAGCTATCCCCTTGCAGGGCCAGCAAATGGGCACCAAAATGCAGGAAAATTATTCTTATTTTTCCAAATGTTCTGGGGGACATTTTGAAATGTCCCCAGCCTCCCTTATACTCCCTTATACTGACTTTGTCAATGACCACACGCCCCCCTTTTAGAAAATCCTGGATCCGCCCCTGAAAACCGTTGAAAAGTGGATTCTGTAAAAACCCAAAGCTTTAAAAAACAAAATAATTCAATAGTTCTTGTGGATAAAATTAAAAAAATGACCTTTAACGTCATTTGATAAATTTTTATAAACACATTTTTCCGTCCGTTAAAATCTGAAGACAAACAAACTATAAACCTTCAAAATAAAATGATAAACATCATCTTTTACAAGCGTTTCTCTAAATATCCAATAAATCATTTTATTTAATATATTCTGTATTTTTTTTAATCTCAAGATGCTTTTAAAACTCAGATTGAATCAGTTTATTTTCTGATTGAATTAAATTGACAATTTAGTCTCTCATTGTTTTAACTTTAACCATTAATAAAATCTTTTTATGATCCTATAATCATATCATAACCAGCACTGAGCTGTGCGTACAGGAGACTTCCATCATCGTTATGTAGTGCTGAAGTGCCCTGAAGCAAGGCATTTCCCTCCTAAATGCTGCTGTGTTACGACGTGGTGGCCTGTGACTCGTACAGAAGAGAGATTTAATCTGTCAGCACATTCGCTCCAGTCAAGTTTCATCCAGACCGCTTTGAGTCCTGAAACTACAGATTGTGATTTTATCTGTTCACATAGTGGGAGAGAAAAGGAGCCTATAACACAACGCAAGGCGTTCAAAGACTTGTTTTTGGTAAAATGGATTTAAAATCAAATAGACGGAAAAGAAAAAAAATGTGTGAGTTTGGTTTGAAAAACAGGCAGTGAAGCACGAGATGAATCGGTCTTTCTGAATCGTTGGTCTACGAGTCTGGTCTTGGATCAGTGACTGACAAACATAGAATTGCATGGAATGCAGTGATCTTAGGGTGGAGGGAGTGGAGCGAGTTGGGTGTGGATACCAAGCTCTGGTATGCACCATCTCCAGAGTAGAATGAGATAAAAGAGGGAGTGGTGTCATGGCAACCAGCCAATCAGGATCAAGTGAATCCATTCCCTCTGATACCAGAATTCATCGTCTCCGTGTTTATATCTATTTTACTGAATAGTGCGTTAACTGCAGACAGATTGCCATTTAGAACCTGAATGGCCTCCAGATTGAGGGTCACATTCTTTAGTGTCTGAGCATTCATATCATTCCCACGACAACCACCAGAATCTGCCAAATTTGCGACATATCGGGAAACGTGCATCCCTCCTGGATGAATGAGGGATTAGACTGGATTCCATCAGAAAACAATCAATAGAAACATAATGATTGATAATCCAAATGTAAGGTTTATCCACATCCTTGACGGAGAGCACCATGAGGCACGTCAGCTACCACTCCTTATCAATAGAGGAAACAATGTGGCCTGATGGAAACAATCCATCTGGGCATGAGGGCTCTCCTGTACCCGCTTAATTAGTTGAGTGGCATTGAAAGACCGGTCGACCAAATCCATGTTAAAAAAATATTTTGGAGTTCAGAGACAAACGAGCAGAATGAGAGAATGGGATGATACAAGATAGATGTTCCGGACAATTTGGTGATGTCATGTCCTCTCTTCTCTGATTGGTTCCCTCTTCTGTCTGTTTGTCCAGGTTCACCCCGACCTTGGAATGGAGTTTACTCATATTGTGATCAAACTCATCCTCTAGTACCGCGGTGAAGCTGTTTTTCAGAAAACCTTTTGCAGGAACCAAAAACCACTGGTTAAATCTTAACCAAACAGTAGCTAATTTATGATAACCAGTGCCTGCTGGAATCAATGATCGATAACCAGTAGTAACTTGATGGGTAAGCAGTATGTAGTAGGAACCCATTTCCAGTAACTCGCTGGTACGTTTTAGCCACACTTAGCTGCTAGGGAACCAATAACCAGCAACTAGAAGCTGGTAGATGCATAAGAAGAACTTGCTAGGAGCCTCAAACCACTAGATGTGGAACTAGTACCAAATGTGAACCCCTTGTGAGCAACTAACTGGCACAAGACAGGTAACCAGTACCTATTGGGAACCCCGTATGAGCAACCAAAGCTGTTTTATCGACTAACTCCAAGATTTTTTAGATAAATGTCAGTTTTTCCACCTTTTTTTCGCCGTGAACTGCATTCAAGCTTTAAAAAAGTAGCTGCTTGTCTGTTTGTTGTCCTCCCAGAACAGAAATGCAGTGTTCCGTCAGTGAGTAGAAGCTTTGCTGCAGGACATTGAGCGGCATTGATTTTGTGCTGAATGCTGAACTGCTCTGGACAGCAGCGAGTAATTGCTCGGATATGCAGCGAGAACACATTCAATTACTGAGGGACGGAGAGCTCGCTGAATAAGGTGCAGAGCTGATGGAATGAGAACAAGAAATTGGAAAGAGAAATGCGAGGCGAAGGGAAAACGCTGTGGTTAAGATCGACTCTCCGGCTAAACTTATAAAGTCATTATGTGTAAAAAAAACAATTTAAAAGGTAAATAAAACCAGAAAAGCTTTTTATGTGTAATCTCAAAAAGCTTTACTTTATTCCAAATAAGCCTGGTATGTCTAATCATTGATGTCTCAGATTCAGATGGGCACCTCTACTTCCCTCCTTGCTGCCGAGTATGAAGCGGCCGGGATGGGAATTAGCGCCTCCAAATCAGAGACCATGGTCCTCGCTCGGAAAAGGGTGGAATGCCCCCTGCGGGTCAGAGACAGGGTCCTGCCCCAAGTGGAAGAGTTTTGGTATCTCGGGGTCTTGTTCACGAGTGGGTGAAGGATGGAGCGGGAGATCGACAGGCGGATCGGTGCGGCATCAGCAATAACTAGGACGCTGCATCGGTTCGTCGTGGTAAAGAGAGAGCTGAGCCGAAAAGTAAAGCTCTCGATTTACAAGTCGATCTACGTTCCAACCCTCACCATGGTAACCAGGATTTACATTCCTACCCTCACCATGGTAACCAGGATCTACGTTCCTACCCTCACCTATGGTCACCAGCTGTGGGTGGTGACCGAAAGAATGAGATCGCGGGTACAAGCGGCCGAAATGAGCTTCCTCCGCAGGGTGGCTGGGCTCTCACTCAGAGATCGGGTGAGGAGCTCTGCCATCCGGGAGAAGCTCGGTGTCGAGCTGCTCCTCCTCCAGGTCGAGAGGAGCCAGATGGGGTGGTTCGGGCATCTGGTCAGGATGCCCCCCGAGCGCCTCGCGGGCGAGGTGGCACGTCCCACCGGGAGGAGACCAATGGGCAGACCCCAGACCTGCTGGAGAGACTATGTCTCACAGCTGGCCAGGGAACGACTTGGGATCCTTTCAGGTGAGCGAGAGGATGCAGCCGGGGTGAGAGAGGCCTGGGCTGCCCGTTTGAGGCAGTTGCCCCCGCGACCCGACCCCGGAACAAGCGGAAGATGACGGAACGGAAGCTCTACCTCCATATAAGGCAGTAGCTAGTGAGCTTGGTAGTGCTTGTGAAGCTAGGGCAAGTTTGGTGCACTGTGACTCTGTTTTGGGACTAGTAAAACTAGTGTTAGACACACATGGACACCTCCACAAAGACGGTAAGACCGTCAGTAAAATGATTAAGCAGCAGATATTCGGCCGGTGGACGAGGGCACACAATCATCAGAATGAGGAGCAGAGGGGACGGATACAGAGAATGACATAAAGAAAAGAGCAGAATGGAAAGAAAGGATGTGGAGGAATAAACGTCCCTTATAGGAACTCTGTGAACTGAAGTAGTTCATTAAGTTCACTGAATGAAGCGTTGACATGGTCTGCATACTAATATACAGACTGTGCTTCAGCAGGGATTTTACTGCTCTACTTTCCACTCCTACTCAAAAATAAACTTAGATTTACCACAAATGTGCTTAACACAATCCATAGTTTAAAACGGGCTTTGAAAAAGTTTAATTCTAATAGCTACGTCAATTTTATCCAAATGCAAAACTTGAAAGAAATCATTTCCCTCCAGGGACACCACAGGGAATCAGTTACTTGTATGAATATACACAACCTCATCGTTTTAGACTCATTTAGGATCGGATGCAACCTTCCGATCAGGAATCAGAAATACTTATATACTGTATAAAGCCAGGGGAGGGCAAACTTTTAGATTCGTGGGCCATATTGAGTTCTAAAAGTTGACAAAGGGGTCGGAACAGGATCAGATGGATGGCATGATTTGGTAACCTCTAGATTAGACCGAGAGAATGGCGCTAGATTTTAAACAAGAACGCTAAATGTTACATTAAGGGTGTTAAGTTTCAAATCTTGCGGCGCTAGATCTGAAGTCTAGTGCGATAGCGCTTAAAATGTGCATCAAGTGGCGCTTGGTTTGAAATCTAAGGGCTTATTTTAACATGTAACACGCTTGTTTACGTGCGGGTATTAGGCTGGATGACTCTCCATATCTGTGCACATTGTTTATTTTAAGAATGTGCACATCACAGAGACACACACATTTTAATGGGAGCAGTGTTGTTTTCTCAACAAAGCCAATATGTCCAGAGTACGCCTTCTAGTGGGCAAACATCGGAATTGAATGGGAAATAAAACATTAACAAGGTTTATTTATTTAAATTTTTCAAGTTTGGCGGGCCGGATTTAAACATTTAACTGGCTGCATGTAGTTTGCCCACGCCTGGTATAGATAGTAAATTGGATAAACTGAGAGATTTAGTTGGTTAAGAAACACTAGGTATTTTGTGTGAAGCCAAGGTGTTGACAGAATAAGGCTGAATCTCTCTGTACGCTGACGACTCACCACTTTTTTTTCTTTAGTACAAACTGTGCAAGTTAATATTTTTATGTGATTTATTGAAAAAAGTTTCAGTTTGACAAAATGAATGAAGCATGTTTGTGTTCTGTTGTGAGTTATAAAATAAAAAAGAGAGAAAAAGGTCCTCTTTTTTTGACAGTTTTACATCCTCGTGCAACTAAACAAAATGTTTGATCTACAGAGAGATCCTTGGTTCTTTTTTTATGGCCTTTCTACCTATGTTTTGTTTCAAGTTTAGTTTTTAAATGTCTTTTTTTTTTTTTACTTTATAACCTAGATTTTTTTTTCTAGGTTGATAAATTAGGTAGTTCATGTGTACATGTTATCAGAACAAACCTGAAGGTTGTTTTCTGGCATAGTGAAGCATTTTTTTAAGCTCCAAATCCTTTTTTTTCTTCTTTTAGATTTTCACTGAGAAGTAGAAGGTGTGGCATAGGTCCAGATGAAGTGTGTTGCCATCTTGAAGTCAGCTGGGCCAGTTTGTTTTTCCACCCAGTTCTTCTTGTCACTTTTTTTTTTGTTTTAAACATCCTGAAACATTGAAGCGGGTCATGACACAAACATTTTCAGCCAAAGTCTAAATCTACTTCCACAGAATTGTTTGAGTGTGTGCCTTCCCTCACTGGCATACTTGTTCCGCAAACATGGTCGACCATTAGCCGACGTTAACTGGCTCAGAAATGAACCCAACATGTCCACAGGGTGCCTGTCATACCCATTCCTGAACTGGGTATTTGTAGTAGTGCTGCATCATGGTGTTCTGTTGGACTCCTTTGTTTTTAAACTGGAAGATGGTGTACACCAGTACCAGGATGCACAGCGACAAAATGCAGGGGATCACTACGGCGATGGCATTAACCGTTGTAGGCACGTCGTTGATGGTCACCATGATGTCGACGTCATCAGGGAGGAGCTGGCGATCGCCACGAGTACCTCCGGAGCGCTCCATGTCCGACTGGTCACAGCCCATCCAGTCGTGCAAAATGGATTTGGGATATCCAGGTTCCACCATCAGCTTCTGGTTGTTAAACTTCCAGTAATCCTTCCCTTTGTAGAAGTAGGTGTAATCTGAAGAAGGAGAGGAGGAAACATAAAAAACATTAGAGATCTTAGCAGACATGCCAGGTCTCCCGCATTGGGCAGGAGACACCCACAATTAGGACCTATCTCATACTCACCTTCTAAGGCTAATAATACTCCGTATGATGAACATAAACATGATTAGGTATAATGAGGCTAAGTACATGGCATCTCCTGCTATAGCGATCTGCATGGTCTATTGCCAGTTTTTGGTGAACGTATGGAAGAAGTCGGACAGCCGGGAACTTCGGTTGTTTTGCGTGAGCCGCAAAACAAAGCGCGAACAAGCAGTACAGGGGTGTATTCCTGGTGGTAGTTCCACTCCGTACTGATACATAACACTAGGTGGTAACACACGGAAGACACACAATTTTCCAGCTACTTTCTCATGTTTTGAATGGACTGTTTTACGCCAACTGCCATGGCGGGTGTTGGCCATTGGCGGATGTAACATCGTGTGACATCATAGCCCCTCCTCCTTTTGGCCCCGCCTCAAAATCTCCTGCTCTGTGAAGCCAAAAACTTAGCATCTCTGTTTTAGAGACGCAGTTTGGTCATTTCAGGAAAATCAAGACTTAAAATTTCTTTTCAAAATAAGTTTTTGGTAAATTCTAATGCTAAATTCTAAGGGGAATGTTTAGCTTCACGATCACAATATATATCTCACAAAATACCATAATCTAAGTGTAATCTCTGTTATTCTCTAAAAAGATTTACAAATCATCACTGTATGCTCGTCTCCAACTTTATTTTGAAAGGATAGATGACTGAACTAGTCTAGCCCTGCATTCTGATTGGATCCTGTAAGATGTCACATTCATAGAAATATAAACACTTTCACCACAATTTGCTGCAAACAGATCTTTAAATTTCAGAAATCAAAGTGCGAATTAATGCAAAATGTGTTTTAATGTGCTTTTATGGGATGTTCCACATCAATACTATTTCTAATCACAATGCAGCAGTCACGCTGCATTGATCCACCAAACCCTAGAGAGGATGTAAAAGACATTAAAAATCATCCAAATGCGGTGACCGGGATATGAAGAGATAAAAATGCTGACAAAACATTAGTGAAACACGAGCAGAACTCTGCATCACACTGATTAAAGACATTAAATAAAATGCAGACTCATCCAAAACGAACAAGTAGCAATAAAAAAATATTATCGGCTTTTACTTTTTTGGATTAGGTCATCACTTTAGTTTTAATAGCTGGTTAATCATTAATTAACTATAGAAAGCCTTAATTTACAGGTCGGTACATCTGGCCGGCCAATAGCAAGCTCACCATCATCTAATGCATCACATCTTAATCCTTTACTTGATCCAACTCTGAAATTTATATAACACGTTACATAAAATCTACAGCTGCAATTATAAGAGTTAAAAAAATGAAACAAAGTGTTCAAAGTGATTAGTTTTCACCTTAATGAACCAATTTAACTGTAACATGTTCTTTTGTTCATGTCACCAGGGAAGTCTTCTGTTCTCCCAAAACACTTAAGTGGACAAACAGGAAACCTCGGTGACTCACCGGGTCTCAGCTCCTGTTAAACCCTGTGGTGCAGGATCTCATTAAAGCAAACAACTCCTTTTCTTTTTTTTATAAATAAAACAAGGCAGCAGCTTTAGTTTTTCCCAGCGGTGAAGGTTTTTATAGAAAGGAAATATTACATAATGCCTGAGAAATGGATGTTGTCACTGGATGCAAATAGAACAGCAGGTGAGGGTGTGCACCTGCTTCAGCGCACGCATAGCTGGTTGTTAGGCTGGGAACACTAATGTAGGGTATAAGGAGGTAAATGGATTAGATGGTGGTGAAATGAGCCAAAAAACAAAGATATGTTTGCTGGTTTTATTTCTATTCTCAAACATTATGACACCTATTTTAAATATGTCCAGGAAACAGGTGTAAATTAAGATCCCTTCAACATGTGTACAAAAAACTGCAACTGTAAACCAAACCAAATGGGCCCTTGTGGCACTCCATTCATAATTTTACTTTGATGGCCTTCATTCATAAAATTTGGATACAAAATTTTCCAATTTTGGAAAGTTCCAAAGTTCCAACCCTCACCATGGTCACCAACTGTGGGTGGTGACCGAAAGAATGAGATTGCGGGTACAAGCGGCCGAAATGAGCTTCCTCCGCAGGGTGGCTGGGCTCTCACTCAGAGATCGGGTGAGGAGCTCTGCCATCCGGGAGGAGCTCGGTGTCGAGCTGCTCCTTCTCCAGGTCGAGAGGAGCCAGATGGGGTGATTCGGGCATCTGGTCAGGATGCCCCCCAAGCACCTCGCGGGCGGGGTGTTTTGGGCACGTCCTACAAGGAGGAGACCAAGGGGCAGACCCCGGACCCGCTGGAGAGACTATGTCTCACAGCTGGCCGGAGAACAACTTGGGAGCCTTCCGGGTGAGCTGGAGGATGCAGTCGGGGTGAGAGAGGCCTGGGCTGCCCGTTTGAGGCTGTTGCCCCCCCGACCCGACCCCGGAACAAGCGGAAGATGACGGAACGGAATGGAACGGATACAAAATTTAAGAATGTATTTATTACACCAGAGGGCGAGTGGTGTTTATGAAGAGGAGTGTATCTCTTCATTTCAGTATGTAAAGATTTGATCTTGGTTAATGCGGCCGCAGAAAACAAGCATAATTATGATGAGAACCTCACATATAATCAGATCCAGACTCAGTCACACTCTTATTTTATGAAGAAGGCCGATCACTTTTTGCCATTCTAAGAAAACACCGGTGTTGTACCAAAATGTGACTCAGGGCCATAAAAGTTGATGTGAATTCGTCCACTTTTCAGTCCAAACCTGCAAAAAAATTATTTTTTATTATTTTTACAAACTCTATTGATCCCTCACTGAGGAAATTTGTGGGCTGCACTACTCACTACACCACAGCAGGCTGCCACGACGGCGCCAATGGTGGGAGAAATGGGGGGTTAGGTGTCTTCTCCAAGGACCCTGGACATGAACTCAGGGGGAATCGAACTTGCAAACTTCTGATTGACTCCCGATGCTCTACCACTGAGCCACTACATTTTAAAAAACGTGTTTGGTATTTTTTCATTAGATTTTACGCAGGCTTCAGTTTGTAAAAAAAAAGTCTAAGAACACCTTTGATGGTTCAACAATGGAGAAATGACTTTTGCCGCATTGCCCCGCAGCAGGCAGCCATGACAGCGCCAATGGTGGGAGCAACTAGGGAGTTAGGCGTCTGCTTAGGAGGCACAATGCAATTCAAACCAGCTTCTGTTGGTCCAAGGACAAATACTCTACCACAGAGCCAACGTCTACATGTCTCCCACAGATGCACTTTTTGGTACAACACCGGTACTCGCGGTGTCATGATCCCCTCACCTGCCACCTGAGGGAGCCCTGGACCTTCCCTCATTACCCTGATTGAGACACCTGAGGGTGATTATTCTGATGCCACACACCTGTGGGCCCTGCTGCCTATTTAAGGGCAATTACCCCGGACCTCCACGTCGGGTCATCACACCATCCCTTCCAGCCAGGTCTCCCTGGTTGCCTGACCATGATTGAACTCTGTTATTATTTGAAATGTTTGAATCCTTTGTTAATCGTGTGCTCTGAGTATCACAGACTTACCTGACTTGTGTTTAGTAAATTCTGTTTTGTCCTGCTTTTGGGTCCTCCTCCTTACACATCACAACAGCCAAGCATTTTTCCTCTGCATCGGCCATGAATATTTATTTATTGTTCTGACAAGTACCTTTTAAAATGCATGTTCTGGATAAATGTTGTGTGGTACATTTATTTTATAATGTAGCATTGACTGTGTTTAAACAATCTCTCAATCGAGCAGTGATTTGTGTGCATTGTACGCTCACATCATTTTGATAAATCCAAATAAGCACATCATTTTGGACAGACTCTAGCTATACACCCTAATTCTACCACAAGTAACTTTGGTAAATGATTCCCACTGAGAAGACGGATGAACAAGATTTAAATCAGCAGAGGGAAGGACTTTATTCATCTATTGTTTATCCCATTCTAACCTTTGGAGATGCTGTGTGAAAAGGTCTATTAAATCCAGGATAGAGATTAGTGACACTCAATTAGTTCCTCTGCAAAACCAAAGTAATAAAGTTCTTGTACTCACATCCTTCCCTGCTGATGAAGGCTCCCTGCGGAGAGTCGGGGACCCCTTTCCACACAGTGATGGGTTTAGGATAGTTTGGGTCGACCGTGCGGTTCTCCTCGTTGTAGCGCCAGTATACATCCCCTTTGAAGAAAAAGGTTTTGCCAGCCGGCTCCCAGCGAAGCGCCGTGTCGATGCCGTCTTTGGGAAGGAAGCTACCCAGCTGCATAACATTCTGGGGGTAACCTGGCTCGGCAGTGACCTCCTTAAACACCCAAAACTTATCACCTGGAACAAATAAAGTAGAAGGTTTACTTACGACAAACAGTACGGCAATAAAATATGTTTAGTGATTGTGAAGGGTTATGGATTCAATCTTCCACTTCCCGTTCTGGTCCTTTTTCCTTCTCTAATGGTTTGATCTCTGACCTGATCCTTTCCCACACCTGGTCCTAATTGCCTCTCCCTAATCGTTGTACATGTGTCTTGTTTTGTCCTTGTCATATGAGCCCAATTGCCCTTTCCTTCTTAGTTCAGGTGTATCGTCATGGTATGGTCCTTCTATGTCTGTCATCTGGGTCCTAACTTGACTTGTGACAATGGACGTGATACTCTTTACCAACCTCATTTCCTCCACAAATGTCTCCATGCAAGAATTTTGCAGCCGTTCTCTGCTTCATGTTTTTTTTAACTTTACCTTGAATAGTCACAGACACCTGAATGCCTTCACACTGTCTCTAACGGAGAACCAGGCGACTCTGAATCAGAAACTCATTTGGACACTTTGGAATTATTGGTGAGAGTTAAAATGAAAATTCATCTTCTTTCGGCATTTCCCTTCAGGGGGCGCCACATTAAGTCAGTTTCTTCCATCTAACCCTATCTGCTGCATCCTCTTCGGTCACACCAACTATCTTCATGTCTTCCTTCACTGTATCCATGAACCTCCTCTTTGGTCTTCCTCTAGTCCTCTTTCCTGGTGGTTCCAAACCCAGCATCCTTCTGCGGACATACTTAAACTCTTCCATTTCTGATGGGACTTAAACTCAGAGGGAACATCCCATCCTTTTTCAGTTGAGGATTAGCATCTCATGGGGTTCTTCAGGTGCGCATCGTGGTTGGGAATCGGTTCAGTGACAACTGGAAACCCGAGCCTGATAAACAACCTCTACTTACTCTACTTTACCAATCAAGAGCAATTAGGGATTTGGTCTCTTGCTCAGGGACACCTCAGCATGAGCTGAGGGCAGGGGATCAAACATACAACCCTCTGGTTATAAGACAACCACTCTGCCCAATGAGCCATGTCGCCCATGAGAAGTCTAACAGAAATACATTAGCTGTGTAGAACAGAATCCCAATCCTGGGACCACTAACTAGATCACTCCACTTCAGCTTAACATAGAAAAACTGTCAGTAAACGTAGCAAACGGAATTTGTGACGGACTGTCTTAATAAAGTCAAACGGGCAGCAAAATCAAATCTAAATTGATATTGAAAGCTGGATCGAGCTCTGGCGTCAGTCATGCAAGACAAACCAGACTGGTTGGGTAAACTCTTTTGGCACCACGGTTGGTATAAAGTTGGTCCATTAATCCATAACCAAGTCAAATGAGTTCCTACTTGGTACTATTGCATTTTTTTCCACATGCTAATCATGACCCTTAAAAAGCTTTATGATGAGCGTTTCAACTTCAGAGACGCACTAAGTCAGTGCAACACACTCTGAAGTAGAAACACAACTGCAAGTGTCAGTGCAGGAAAAAAAGTAGGAGGATTAGTGAGTCCACTGTCAGCAGGCGGAGGATAAAAGAGGTTTTATACCAACACTGAAATTCTATTACTTAAGACTGACTGCTTCCTCGCTGCTCTGCCATTCTCTATTTCACACTTTATTAAATATTTTTTCTGGAGGATGAGGGAGTAGGCAGAGCAGGGCAGAGTCTAATAACGCTGGAGCAGGTGGCAGACGGAGATTCCAACAAATCAACGAGGTCGACACAGTTTTTATGCTGAAATGTTCGGATGATTCATTAGCCTAAGAAAAGGATGTGTTTCCTGCTGGAGTGAAAAAAAAAATCCAAAATAGCAGAGGTTTAAGCTTACACCAGAAAGGAAAGGTTGGTAAAGTCAGTGTAGAAGATCTTCATTTGCTGACAGACCAGCCACTCTTTATGAAAACTGAACAAATCTTAAGACCTGCCATCTTAATTTAATGATTTGTACATGAGGACGTTCGACTACTTCATTTGGAAATGGTAAAGTTTCAGGATCGTAGCCCACAGGACAAGTTTGGACACATCTGTTATAGATTTAAACAAAGAGGTCAATTTTTCTTTAAGTGACCAAGAAGCAAGTGTACCCAAGATTGGTAGTGATGCCACCAGTAACGTCTGGCTCCAGCCAAATAAAACCAATTCAGTAGCAATTTTCTGCCTTATAGACTGCGCCATGTTGAATTTTTGAAACCAGAACTATGCAGTTATTGCTTCAATGACACAAGGGATGAGAAGCAGAGGAAACAGTGGGTGAGGCAAGTCCAACAAACCAAGGTAGCCAACATTTCACCCAGGACTGTTTCCTTCCTAAACCGTTCCTCATGGATCATATGGGGCTACTGTAATTTCACGACCACAGGGCGCACCGTATTAAAAAGCGCAGTCCAAATTTTGCGTGCTCTGTATTTAACACACACATAAGGTGCACCTGATGATAGGGCGCGGGTTTTATGTACATATCCTCTACTACGTACACCGCCTTACAACAACACACACACACACATACACATAGGCGCGCGCATATGCACACACACGTGCGTATTTAAAAATAGATCGGGAGTAAAACTGAGTTTGGTTGGTTTTATTTAAATATTAGTTACAGTCATCATAAAGTCATTTATTAAATCCATCCAAGTCCTCATCCTCTGTTTCAGAATCTAACAGCTGCTCTAAATCCAACCTCGCAGGTTCACTTTCCACGCTGTCAGAGTCCCTTTCTGAACCGTGCAGCTCCTCAGAAATGATGCCTGCTTTTGGGAAAGCTCGGACAACAGTGCCAGCACACACGTTAGCCCAAGCATCTACAATCCACTGGCAAACTGTGGCGTAACTCGCCCGGCGCAGCTGATCGCCAACAGTTTAAACAGAGCTTCATAAGCGTGTCTCTTTTCAATTTTCAGTGTTGTAAAAACAGCAATGTTCTGCATAAAGAACACACCTGTTATTTTATACATAATCCACGCCCACACTTCACCCTTTAACATTCTCATGTTTTCAACTGCGTCCGTCTGATGGTTCTCTAATACGTCCGCAAATCACACATCAGATAGGGCGCACTGCACGAGAGGGCGCACCGCTCATTTTGAAGAAAATTTGAGACTTTTAGGTGCAACTTATGGCCGTGAAATTACGATACATAGATACGAGGTGTAAGTGGGATTCCGGTGAGACCTGGTTTGTTGAACCTGCCTCGTCCACTGTTTCCTCAGCTTCTTATCTTTCTGGAATACAAAAACCAAGATATCTCCTCCTGACACAATGGAATAGCCAGCTGCTACACATCGACGAGGCGTTCTGACAAAATTACACCAGAATTCAATAAAATATGGCAAACATTTGTCAAACCCGGAAACAAAACATCTCCGATTCCGCTTACTAAAATAGCCAGCTAAACTTTTTATTTCTGTTGAGTTTTTAATAGAAATCTATGAGTTTGAATAGAGTCTATGGGGGATGAATATTTTCTGAGTGGAATGAAAACATACACTTAAAGAGGAGCCACACATAGTTATGGAGAACCTTAAATTCACACTAGAAGTTTCAGTGTTCCAAGCCTTGCTCATGGAGGAATCAAACCAGCAACCTACTTCTGATTCTGATTCTAAAGTATCACATAGTGAGAGATTTGTTTCGGTTTCAAAATAAACTTTTATCTGTTTACCTTTAAAAAAGACAAATTTTCCATCAGATCTCTCGTAGGCAGCATCGATGCGAGGCGGCAGACCTTTCCAGAACTGGTCGATCTGCATGGGATAACCCTCCTGCACTTTGTTGTTCCTCAACCGCCAAAACCATCGGTCCTGGAAGAAAAAAAGTGAAATAAAACCAGTGTCCTGAAGGTGTTTAAACTTCAGCATTGGCTATCCATAAATATGAGATGACCAGATGGAAGGTTTCAAAAGTTTCTCTCTCTGAATGAGAGAGAAGCAAAAAGTCAGTATTATTTGGGTGGAAAAAACACTGGAAAAAACACCAAGAGTTCTTAAGAGGTTGCGTGTTGTCCTCACTTCATCAACAAGCTTCTCTCAGCAAACATCAAACTTGGTTTCTGTTTGACTCGCTGGCTTCATTTTGAGATAAATAAATTCATTCTAGAGTTGCATCTTCCGAAAACCATAACAATAAAACACACTATTGATCCTCATCATTAAATATTCATTAAAAACAGTCACGGTTCAGTTGAAGAAAACGAATCAATCAGAACACTCCGACGTGCCAAAAAGATTGCCTATTGGGTCGACTAGTAGGCATTTGTTAATGAGTCCCATTCACGTGGTGATACTCTGAAGTTATGAATAGAAAATCATTTTTTAAAAATACTAACAGAGGTGAACTTAGTTACTCGTTTTAAAGTTGATATTCACACATATGCAGATGACGTTGTGTTATTTATTCACAATAACAATTACAACAAATTATAAGATGGTAAAAAATACCTACAGGTTTTTTTTAATGAGTCAAAAAATACCAGTAACTTTTGGTAAAGGTAAAAAAAAGTCAAACTTTTATGGGTTTATTAGAGAGAACATTTCAGTAGCCTGAACTTCAGTTAGATTTGCAACTGCAGGTGTCATGGATTGGACTGAAACCGGTCCACACCTGTGTCCAATCATCTCCCTGTCCAATAAAAACCCTCAGCTTTCAGCCAGCAGCCCCTGTCGGATCAACATGGTGACTCAATCCTCATGTCCTGAACGGCTGACTTCCCGTGACCAACCTGGACTGTCCTGGCTCTTTCCGATCTCCTGCCCCGGCTCCTTCCGATCTCCTGCCCCGGCTCCTTCCGATCTCCTGCCCCGGCTCATCCCGATCTCCTGCCCCGGCTCATCCCGATCTCCTGCCCCGGCTCATCCCGATCTCCTGCCCCGGCTCATCCCGATCTCCTGCCCCGGCTCCTTCCGATCTCCTGCCCCGGCTCATCCCGATCTCCTGCCCCGGCTCATCCCGATCTCCTGCCCTGGCTCCCCCGATCTCCTGCCCTGGCTCTTCCCGATCTCCTGCCCTGGCTCTTCCCGATCTCCTGCCCTGGCTCTCCCCGATCTCCTGCCCTGGCTCATCCCGATCTCCTGCCCTGGCTCATCCCGATCTCCTGCCAATGGCTCTTCCCGATCTCCTGCCCTGGCTCTTCCCGATCTCCTGCCCTGGCTCTTCCCGATCTCCTGCCCTGGCTCATCCCGATCTCCTGCCCTGGTTACTTGACCTGCTGCCTGTCTTTGACCTTGTCGTAGTAATTCCCCAGTCTGTGCCTCCTAACCAAGTCATCCTAAATAATAAACTGAGGATAAACTCTTTATAGGTGTTGCATTTTGTTCCTTAACTATCACCACCAGCACAGTAGACCCAACTTTAACTGTGTAAACATGTGTATTTAGACTTCTTTTTTTTGTGACAGGTCCTTATTTGCAAAGTTTCTTTCTGCCTCTTCAACTTTCTGCCTTTTTGATTCCCATTTCTGTGAGAAAAATACATCCTGGATGTCATCATCAGTAACCAAACCAACCCTGTGAAATCCTGACCAAAAACAGAAGCATGTAGTTCTTACATAAAGGTTAAAAAAAAGAACAAAGATATTCAAAAAGAAGTGATTAAAAGGAAAAATCTCCGGTGGGAAAAAGAAAGGAGAACAAGGTGAGCTTTAATTTAATTCTTATTTAACTTGGTAGAATATAGGACATGGCTGTGTCCCTTTTTAGCAAAGAGGACCAGATTGGATCTGAGGACCTGGAACAACCAAACAAACCTCAAGGGAACCCAAAGCCAGAGCTACAAAAAAAAGTCTAGTTTCTAAACGAACATCTAACAAGTTGTCTTCATGGAGACATGAACAACCATGTCTGTACTCTACAGTCTGAACCCACACAGGAAAAAAAACAAAAAATCAATGCCTTACATCCGCTGTCTGTGCTACCATCCCATAATGAGTTTCAGCACCTGTGAGAGTATTTCTGGATCCAGTGGCTAAAGTTAAATTTGAATGACTAATGAGAGACGGGCTCATTTTTATGGCTTCAGGATGAAAGATTCATAAACTGAATCAGAATTTGTGACGGTTGTAAAAACAGGCCAGTTCTCTTCAACCCTGATCTCTTCAACCATCAGACGTTATAAATTTTACTTTATTAAACTACTTGGCCGCTTGTACCCGCGATCTCATTCGTTTGGTCACCACCCACAGCTGGTGACCATAGGTGAGGGTGAGGAGCTCTGCCATCCGGGAGGAGCTCGGTGTCGAGCAGCTCCTCCTCCAGGTCGAGAGGAGCCAGACCCCGGACCCGCTGGAGAGACTATGTCTCACAGCTGGCCGGGGAATGACTTGGGATCCTTCCGGGTGAGCGTGAGGATGCAGCCGGGGAGAGAGAGGCCTGGGCTGCCCGTTTGAGGCTGTTGCCCCCGCGACCCGACCCCGGAACAAGCGGAATATGACGGAACGGAAACCACGTGGCGAGGGACAGATTAAAAGTAAAACTGTCATCAATCATGCGAAATCCCTCCCACCTCCTCCATGAAAATGTGGACCATCTGAAGAGCAGCTTCAGTAACAGACTCCTGCAACCCCGCTGCTCAAAGGAACGGTACAGAAAATCATTCTTACCATCAAACTATTTAACCTTTCACTTTTAAACCTGTAATTACTTTCCATTCACAACGTTTTATGAGACTGTATGAATGTAAGACTGCAGAAATCAAATTTCCGTTCGTTCCGTCACTTTCCGCTTGTTCCGGGGTCGGGTCGCGGGGGCAACAGCCTCAAACGGGCAGCCTCGGCCTCTCCCCGGCTGCATCCCTCAGCTCACCCGGAAGGATCCCAAGTCGTTCCCCGGCTAGCTGTGAGACATAGTCTCTCCAGCAGGTCCGGGGTCTGCCCCTTGGTCTCGGTGGGACGTGCCCGAAACACCTCGCCTGCGAGGCGCTCGGGGGGCATCCTGACCAGATGTCCGAACCACCCCATCTGGCTCCTCTTGACCTGGAGGAGGAGCGGCTCGACACCGAGCTCCTCCCGGATGGCAGAGCTCCTCACCCGATCTCTGAGTGAGAGCCAGGCCACCCTGCGGAGGAAGCTCATTTCAGCCGCTTGTACCCGCGATCTCATTCTTTCGGTCACCACCCACAGCTGGTGACCATGGTGAGGGTAGGAACGTAGATCGACTTGTAAATCGAGAGCTTTGCTTAAATCAAACTTCCCTTCGGGATAAATAAAGTATATTTCATTCAATTTTCTTTGTTGAGAGTTAGTATCCTGTCGTAGGGAAGTCTGACCCTATCTAAGATTGTCTTTACTTTTGTATTTACTTAAATAGACCAGTTCAGTCCGATTTGCCTTCACGCCAAAAAAACAGGTATTTGTACCGTAAGACCAAGAGAAAAAACAACTGGCCTATCAGTGAATAGAGAGGATGACGTGTCGTCAAACACACGCATTTGTCTGAGTTTGTTTATAGCTTGTTAGCTAAGCATGAAGATCGAGCAAACCAGTCTGTGTTAGTAACAATTCCCAAAAATTTGGTTTTGTCTTCTGAACTGCTTTTCCCCAGTGGGGGTGCGGATAGTGCTGAGGCCTATTTCAGCTGATTTCGGCGAGAGGCATGGCACACCCTGAACGGGTCGCCATTCTGTTGAGGAGCCACACACAGTCAACCATTCACACACCCGTTCTTGAGGGAGATTTTGTAGTGGCCAATTATTTTATCGAGCATGTTTTTGGAGAGTGGGAGGAACCCGGAGAAAACCAATGCATACACTGGGAGAACATGCAAACTCTACAATGAAAGGACAGTGTTTCAAGCCTCGTCAAGCCTCGGTTTTCTGTTCTATTCTATTTTATTCTATTCTATATAATTTCTTATTTATAAGTGTGAATTTGATCATTTGAAAAAGATTTTTGCAACATTGCAAAAGTGAAATTTATGGAGATTTTTTACATCACTTTTAAGACAGAAAAATTCAGATTTTCTATAAAAAATGTTTGACAGGTAGCCTCGGTGGTGTTTGCATGAACCTGCCTCCTCAGTCAGTCAGTGTGACAGCGATGAAGTCAGACAGACCGAGAGGAAGAGATGGAGGTGTGCAGACAATCAGACAGACAGGTGTGGACAGGTGAGCTGACATGCGTGGACAGCCGGATAAGCCTGTTACCCTTTCTATCATTCTTTAGAAAAATCAGACACATCGGAAAACCAAACTGTCTGAAGTGGAAGTTTATGAAAGAAACTATTTGTATTTCCATATAAATGAGTGAATTCAGGATGCTGATGTAGTTACATGATGGAGGATTTAGATTTATTTTATTTAGTGTGTGGATGTAAAGTTTATAAATGTGCAGATTTAAAGCCATAAACCATAATCTGAATCTAAACACCTGCTGTGTGTGTTTCAGCATGGCTGCATTAGCGTGCAGGAAACATATGGTGGAGGTTAATGATCATAAGCTGATAGAAACACACGCCTCAGGGCTGTGTTCCTCAGTTTCATTAGAGTATCAGAATTAGCAGCTCAAACACTTTACCATTTTTTTGTTTGTATTTTTCTTTTTAACGTAGAAAACCATGTGGACCAGTTTGATGTATGTATTTGTTCAGATATTTTGAGAATCTTAATTATAACCTAGAAAATAAACCAGTGGAGTTTAATTTACTGCATGAATCCCTCGTTCAGTTAATCCAAATTCTGCTGCTTTTATAGTGACTGGATTTTAAAACTCATCGAGTCACAGTTTGTAATAAAATTCAACTACTGTGAGAAACTCAAAGGTTAATTGGACGTTGGAAAGCCGGAGGAGAGGGTTAATTTCTTTCTAGAAAGTGTGAACACTTTTTGTAAACCTGCGTATTTAAATTAAAAGCTAGCAGCAGCTGTGGGATTTATGAGTCACAGCAAACACGATGACGAGAACCAAATAAAATTTTGTGTAAGAAGTCAAATTTTGTTCCTGAAACATGATTTTAAATCCATAGTTGTCAAAAATGTCTGACTTTTCAGACTTTTATTTGGCTGCTTTTTATGAACTTTTAATGGAAAGCACTTAAACCAACTTACAAGTTGATTACTCAGTACCAACTATAGATGATTCAATTGCATTCTCATGGTGTCACATCTATCGTAATTTCACGGCCATAAGGCGCAAATAAAAGTCTTAGATTTTCTTCAAAATGAGCGGTGCGTCTTTTCGTGCGGTGCGCCTTGTGTGTGAGAAAAGGCGGACCTAAAAGAAAACGCGGTGCCCGCGAGGCGGACCTAAAAGAAAAAGCATGAGAACGTTAAAGAGTGAAGTGTTAGCGGCGTGGGAGCGATGGATGACCGAAGGAGACCACAGTTTCACGAAGGGTGGAAGGCAGCGCCGGGCGAATTACGCTACAGTTTGCCAATGGATTGTAGATGCTTGGACTAACGTGTCTGCTGGTACTGTTATCCGAGCTTTCTCAAAAGCTGGTATCCTTTCTGAGGAGCCGCACAGTACAGACAGTGACTTTGACAGCGAGGACCGAAGTGGACCTGCTCTGTTGGATTTTGCGCAGCTGTTCGATTCCGAAACAGAGGATGAGGACTTTGACGGATTTGAATAAAGACTATTACCGGTAATGTGCTTGTTTAGTATCGTTACTACTTAAATAAACCACAACCAAACTCAGTTTTGCTCCAGATCTATTTTTTAACACGCACATTTGCATGCGTGCGTGTGTGTTGTTGTAAGGTGGTGTGTGACTGAGACTGCCTTTTCGTACGGTGCGCCTTATGTGTGTGTTAAATACAGCAATGGCGCACATAACTGAGGCTGCGCCTTTTCGTACAGTGCGCCCAATGGTCGTGAAATTACGGTATTCTCATGGGGGAGGTGATAGCTCAGTGGTAGAACGTTCGTCCTTGGGCCAGAAGTCCTCCAGAAGTTCGCGAGATCGAATCCCACTGAGCTCATGTCGTGGGTCCTCGGAGAAGACACATAACCCCTGTTTCTCCCACCATTGGTGCCATCCTGGCAGCCTGCTGCAGTGTAATGCAGTACACAAATTTCCCCTGAGAGGGATGAATAAAGTATATTTTTCTCTCTCTCAAAGACACACTCATTTCTTTTTTCTGTGCTCTTCCAGTCCGCGATTAGACTAGACTCCCATTTCCGGATGGAAGTCGAAACATCTCAATGAGAAAATCCACCTTCCAGTGGTCTTTTCTACGAGGTATGCTCTTCTACTTTTAGGCCTCATGCTGCACCCATGAACAGGCTGCCAGACTAAGAAAAACACGAGGGTCCACATTTGCGTCTAAAGGCCACAGAATCCACCTTGCATTGTTTTTCTCACCTTGAAGACAAACATCTCCCGTCTGAAAAAGACCACAGTGTTGAAATTTCCATCACAGATGTTGGGTTTGCCGTTGCCAGGCAACGCAGGCCGGTCGCCGGGTTGACGTCCCGGACGAGAATGTTTGCGCTCTGAAGTGGAGTGCGTCCGTCGTGAAGGTAATGTGGGTAACGGCCGGGTGGGTTCTAACATGGCGGTGGGAATACCTGCAGGAAAAACAATAAACATACATTATTCAACTAAAGTTTTCCCCCTATCTTTTAAATTAATATTTTCTGATGATGGCAGACATGACAGAACCTCCATTTGCATTCAAGATAAACCTCCTAAATATGACGGATCTTTTGATCCTCCCGAAAGAAAAGAAAGCCAGTTTGGCAAAAATGAGCTTTCTGATTTTCTAAATTATTAATGGATGGTTCCACAAATTGATGGATGATAGATTTTTTTTCTCCGTATTAGCAATACTGGTTCTAAATGTCGGCTGTGTTTCATGACCTTTAGTACGAGGATGAGGTTTTTCTTAAACGGACGATAACCTTAAATCTTTCATTATTAAAAGAAACTGAAACAGAAAGTAACCTGCTAAACATGGCCTGGCTCATTAGGGATGTGGATGTAGATAGATGTATTCCTCAACCTGGTTATCTCCAACCCAACAAAGAGCTTTTATTTATTTCTCTTCCACCACATCATCACAGCAGGCTGTCAGAAAGCCCGTCTGCTGCTGACAGGCCGTCATCCCTCCTCATTCTCCAAAGAGAGAGAGATGACAGAAATGTGAGACATTGTTCTTCTCTTATCAGAAGCACATAGTTAATCACATTGTGTTCCTTTTTGTCTTTGTGAACCGAAGCTGCTTGGCTCTGCACGATGTTTATCAGCTTTCCTTCTTCACCCACACAGCGCCCGCTCCGTTTCTGGACACCGAGCATTCTTCATAATTCAGAGACTCGCTGAGCTACGCAATTAATTATTGATTGATGCCATGTCCTGCTCTTGCTTTTCCAAGTTTTTGCTTTTAGTCGTGTCTGGAGTTCACACCTTAAACAGTCCAAAATTTGTTTAGTGTTTTTCTTTTAAAAAGATATTATGAACCAAAAGGTTTTGAAGATAAGAGTCAGGATGTGGAAGGAGGAGGACCCAAATGCAGGACATAAACAGGATTTATTTAACAGAAGTCTATAAAGCAAAAACATAGGATTAATCTAAAGGAATGTCTTTAACTCCAAAATGATAACAAAGTTAAAAAAAAGAAATGCAACTTGGTCAGGGATGACGATGACCCGACATGGAAGTCTGGGGTGATTGCCTCTAAATAGGCAGCGGGTAGAATGATCCACAGGTGACTGTCATCACACTAATCACCCTCAGGTGTCCATAATCAGGGTGATGAGGGAAGGCTCTCTCTGGTGGCCGGTGAGGGGATCATGGCAATAAGGATGAAAGAAACTGTAGAAGCTCCTGGTATTAATGTAGAAAAGGTGGATCTAAAGAGTGTGACATCACACATGATGAACGCCAACAAAGTAAAACCAATTCAGTCACCATTTTCTTTTCTTTAGATAACGACATGCTGAATTTTTGAAGCCGGAACTTTGCAGTGACGGGTTGAGTGCACTTTCCCAGGGCAACCACCTACAGCACTGGGAACTAGCTTTTTTACGATACACACTCTTGCGGCTAGAGACCATAACTGGACTCAAACGATACGGCTCACCGTCGGGCTTCCTGCTTTTATCAACAAAGTAATCTGTTAATCAAAACCTGTCAAATGTCTCACTGCTTTACAGATTGTTTAATCATCTGATTAGTCGGTTATTAAAAAGCTGAAGGAAGCTGAAAATATAAAAATCCTTTCTCCTAAAAGAGAAAGGATTGGGCCCTGAATAGGGTGAGAACGTCCAAGAAACGTGAGAAGAGGGAAACAGAAACTGAGAAGAGGAAAAATGGAGTCTCTATTCCCTACGTGTCAGGACTGTCCGAGAAGTTACAGAGAATCTTCAGACAACATGACATCCCGGTTTTCTTTAAACCGGTCAAAACATTACGGCAGAAACTAGTACATACTAAAGACAAGATGCCTACAGAAAAACAGAGCAATGTAGTTTATTCGATCCGGTGCAGTGAAGGGAGCTGCAAAGAACACTACATTGGGGAAACGAAGCAGCCACTCCACAAAAGACTTTACCAACACAGAAGAGAAGCCTCAGGTGGTCCACAGTCTGCTGTACATCTGCATCTTAAATCCACCAAACACACTTTTGAGGACAGCGAGGTGAAGATTCTAAGTAGAGAGAAAGGATGGTTTGAAAGAGGGGTGAAGGAAGCCATCTTTGTGATGAAAGAAAATCCCTCACTTAATCGGAGTGGAGGCGTTAGATACATTCTGCCCGGTATTTACAGAAACTTTTTGAAGCCATGGACTAAAGATGACACCTCGTGACCCAGTTTCACGCCTCTCGTTAGCAGGAATTTCTATTCACTAGGCTTTTAGCATTTTTATAATAGGGTTCGTTTACTGGTCTGTGGCTACATTAGGAGCCATTCACGGCCATCTTAGATAACACAGGCTCATTGGTCGAGCCCTTCTTACTATTATTTTACCTTTTACTCAGGTTAGTATAAATAGATCCAGTTTTCTGTCCATTTCATTCAGATTGAAAATGATTTCCAGATGGAAGTCGAAACGTCTCGATCAAGAATTAAACTGTCCAGAAGACTTTTTTGAAACTTTTTCTACTTTCTCCTAAAAGGTCAGTCTGTAATCGGAGTCTAAAAACCTAAGGCTACTTTAAAAGAAAAGCCAAAGGTAACTGAAAAAGTTAGTTTGAAAACAAAAGGAAGCTTCAAAGCTACGGTTGTTTAAATGTAAACTAGCTTCAAAGTGAGACGGCAGCAAAAACAAAAGCTGACGTAAGTAAACAGTTAAAGTTAGTTAAAAAGATAAAGTTACAGAAAAAGTTTTGAGAACTTTACCCAAACATTCAGTTAAAGCCACACGTTGATAAACGAGCCCAAATCATCATTCCTCCACTCTGTGTTTCACAGTTTCTTGGTGGGGATTGTGCTGACATCGTGTTGTTCTTTTGTGTAATCAGACCAAACATTTCCATATTTGTCTGGTCTGTCCCAAATACATCGTCCCAGAGGTCTTGTGCTTTATTCAAAAGCAAGTCTGCAAACTTAAAGCTAGATTTGTACCCTTATAGCGTCTGCATGATGTAAGGCTTGTGCAGCTGATGCATCTCCAAGTTCCTTTCACGCTTTTTTCTTCCAAAGGTACAAAAACTATAACAAGAAACTTCGCACATCCAAAGATCGACAAGACACAGTCATAATGCTAGTACTTCTGCAGAGGTTTTGTGTGGGTCGGTGAACAAACCTCAAGCTATAAATACAGCTAATGCCGTCCTGGTATGGAGAGCTCTCTAGATAAATCCGACTGGTTCAGCTTGTTATTTATAACTGAACTATTACAGATTTAATAAATGGATGGTTTGAGATTTAACCTGGAAGTTTATATGTATGTATAAATGGTTTTTCTGAACATTTAAAGACGGTTATTTTTCTATTGGGGTCAATAAACTTATAGCGTTTATAAATCAATATGGTACTTTTTTTTTGGCTCGGAAATGCGATCAAACATGCTACCCAGACTCGATTTAACACCAGAAATCACACTTAGCCTGATATAGCAGACGGTACACAAACTGACCTCACTAGTTGTGTTTGTTCTCTCCGGAGAACGCAGGGACTTTTTTTGATAAACCAACTGTTCCTTTCTGATCAGGACTGGACGTGGAGTATGTAATGCACCTGAACAGTCGGTGTAGTCCAGAAAACAAACTTTTCCCTTCGGTAGAAGGCACGTCTTTTCTCTGAATAACTTTCTAAACTCTATCTTTAAATTTTCAATCTTTCAAATCGTTGCCAACACGGACCGCAGAGCATGGCTGATCTCCTTTTATCAGATTACAGAACTACAAACATGGTGGACAGATGCTTGTGTTCATGTCACGCTGTCGTCTCTGTTCTCTGATTGGCCATAAGCTTTCTGATCACTGCAATCATACTGTAAGCTAATGCCTGCAGCCCCTGACCTAGTTGCTGGAGTAAAATAAAATTAAGCAGAGGCACTAGGTGGTGCCAGCCCGGCTATGATCGTGGACAAGGTTTAAAGAATTTTATTCAGGAAAAAAAAAATGCTAGCCCGACGTCTGTTGCCATTTCTAAAAACTCCTTTCCGGACCATGCAGACTGTTTGAACACATTACAAACGTGGTGTCCGGTCTTGACCAGAAAGCAACAAAATACTCGCCTACTGTGGAGCAAACAAATCCCAACGCAGCGAGTGGAAGAAACAGAAACCCCCATCCAAGCCATGTAAGCATCTGAACTCAGGCTGAACCTAAAAAAATATCTACTCCAAAGATTGGCAGGTGTCATGAATTTTAATTCACTCGAATCATGATGGGAACAGAACTCGTCTCAGTCTCTGTGAGATCCGAACAGACAGATTTACTTCTTTTTATCAGGTTAACACGCCAACAAAACTGACGGACTCAAAAAACTGCACTCGTGCAGGAATTCTCTCACTCTGATGATTGTTTAGAGTGAATAAACAAGCCACACCTGCTGCCTGATGATCTTCTTCTTCTTTCATCATCTCCCTCCAGGGGGTGCCAAATTAAGTCAGTTTCTTCCATCTAACCCTATCTGCTGCATCCTCTTCGGTCACACCAACTCTCTTCATGTCTTCCTTCACTGTATCCATGAACCTCCTCTTTGGTCTTCCTCTAGTCCTCTTTCCTGGTGGTTCCAAACCCAGACCAAATCCAAACCATCTCAGTCTGGCCTCTCTGACTTTAAAACCTCTAACATGTGCTGTTCCTCTGATCCTGTCCATCCTGGTCACTCCCAGAGAGATCCTCAGCATCTTCATCTCTGCTACCTCCATCTCTGCTTCCTGTCTTTTCCTCAGTGACACTGTCTCTAGACCAATCAGCATGGCCGCTCTCACCACACTGTCTCTAGACCAATCAGCATGGCCGCTCTCACCACACTGTCTCTAGACCAATCAGCATGGCCGCTCTCACCACACTGTCTCTAGACCAATCAGCATGGCCGCTCTCACCACACTGTCTCTAGACCAATCAGCATGGCCGCTCTCACCACGGTTTTCTACACTTTTCCTTTCATTTTATCTGAAACTCTTCGGTCACACATCACACCTGATACTTTCCTCCACCCGTTCCACCCTGCTTGCAAACGCTTCTTCACCTCTTTTCCACACTCTCTATTGCTTTGGACTGTTGATCCCAAGTACTTAAAATCTTCCAGCATTCATTCTCCAAAGAACCGTTTTAAATGGAGACTATGCAGAATGTTTTAATATCTTGTTGTAATTTAATTTAGTTTCAATCATTTTATGTCTTTATGGGTCGATTTTAAAACTTCGTCCATTTTGAAAACTTACCATAAATTTTCTGTATCCCCTGCAGGTCGTCCATAGGAAGCTTGAAGTTGTGTGTGTCCATGTATTGGTAAAAAGGAGCCATGATAGCGCTGGGATCATTAGAGTGTTCCAAACCCAAAGCATGGCCCAGTTCATGGACCGCCACCAGGAACAGGTCATTACCTGCAGAAAGAGAGAAGGGGGAGAACATCTGGATTAGTCAAAAGAAGATGAAGACTGTGTTGGTGAATCCAATGGTGCTAAAAAGTCAAAACAAAGTATCTTCTTGTCTCACAGAGAGAGCTTCTTTACATATGAACAGGATTGTCCAGAGAGAAAGAACGATCTCCCGTTGAGCTGTTTACGTTTGTGTAACCATAGCAACCAAACAACAGAAGCAGTTACCCACAAAAATTAGCCATCTTCTTAACCGTCTATCTCTTTCGGGTTGCAAGGGGTGCCGGAGCCCATCCCAGCTGATTTGAGGTGAGGGGCAGGGTACACCCGGAACCATATACACATTCCTAGGAACAATAATGAGGCGCCCAATCAACCTAACATACATGTTTTTGGAGGGACGGAGAAAACCTGTGCATACACGGGGAGAAGATGCAAACTCCACACAGAAAGGTCAGGTTCAAAGCCTCGTCCCCGCAACTTTCTTTCTCTGAGGCTACCGTGCTACCCCCACAAAAATAAAAGGCAATGAAGTTATTTCTTTAATTAGGAAGACAAGTCCCTTAAGTTTGAGGTTGTTGCCCCCGCGACTCGGCCCCGGAACAAGCATAAGATGATGGAACGGAAGTCTCTTAAGATGAGCCATCTCATTTTCAAGGGGGTTCTCAATCTAACAAGTGATCTGCCATTAAGAGACAGATTGTTTCAGGTCTTAACGTCGACTCGTTCTTGTTCATCTGAGCACAGATGAATAAAAATGTCTTCATCATGTGTGTCTTGTGTTAATGTTTTCTTCCCTGTGAGAAGATGTCGGATGTTACTACGGGAGGCTGGCAGAGGGAGGATCAGTTTGGTGAACGTCCGTTTCTAAAGCTCCCCTTTTCTAAGTCCTAAAGTCTGATGGAGATTATTTCAGAAACAGAACATCCAGAGGGAAAAAGTTTAAATTTATAATCTCAGATGCATAAATAACGAGCTGCGGCACTTTTAAATCTGTCCGTAAGAAGCAAACATGTTGGAAAAATGTGAAAGAAGATGCTGCATACTGCATGTGGGAGGTCTGAACGGTTTCCATCCCAGAATCTACACAAACCTTGTCTCAGAGGACTTAAAACACAATGAAACGTAAGGAAGCTGGTACATTACCATGGAAACCAAGTCCTCAACTTCCTTACTGACCAAACCGAAAGGAAGAATCTCAGTGTTGTTTTCCTGGGATTAGTTAAACCATTTCAGAGTTTGTGTAATTGGTTGGACTCCTCCTGAACCTCATTACTGAACATAATTATCTTCTCTTCTGTCTGAAGATTAGAGCTTCAGCCGACTTCCAAACCAACTGCACAAAGTCCTTCATTAGTTTCTACTTTTCTCTCCAGGAGGTCAGAGATGGTTTCTTCATCACCTCGTCCTGTTTTCTAGTCATTAAAACTCATTTCTCCAAGTCGACGAGATGTTTCACAGCGTTGAACTCACCATGAGAACATTCTGTAAAGGATTTTTTTTTTCTACACCGTGGTGTTTGTGGAACACTGATTTGCTGTGAGAGATCGTCGGTGGTGAGGCGGGTAATTACCATGTTTCAGATAATTGGTTTAAAAACACTATTTTAAACAAGTGCGTTATTATTGCAAATAATTAAAATTGTGGGCGTCACCAAGTTGTAACCTGCTGTTTGTATTTTGAAAAGAAATGTAGTCTAAAAGGATTATTTATGTCTAGAAACATCGGGTGAGGAGCTCTGCCACCCGGGAGGAGCTCGGTGTGGATCCGCTCCTCCTCCAGGTCAAGAGAAGCCAGATGGGGTGGTTCGGGCATCTGGTCAGAATACCTCCCGAGCGCCTCGCTGGTGTGGTGTTTTGGGTACATCCCACCGGGAGGAGACCAAGAGGCACACCCCGAACTCGCTGGAGAGACTATGTCTCACAGCTGGCTGGGGAATGACTCGGGATCCTTCCTGGTGAGCTGGAGGATGCACCCGGAGTGAGAGAAGCATGGGATTCCCGTATGAGACTGTTGCTCCACGACCTAGTGTCCTGACGAGATCTGCGACCATTGAGATCTGCGACCTTGCACCTCTGAGCATGCCCAGAACGCTCCCCTTCCCTTCCAGATGACCTAACCATCAAGATCTGTGACCTGCCATACTTCTATTGGAATTAGTATAAGGGTGAGTTTTCGGAACTCCGATCTATGATTGGCCAGTCGGAGATCTCGATGAGGCCGCAGATATCGATACAACACCGGATAAGCGAAAGACGATGGGACAGAACGGAATGTCTATAAACAAAGTGTTTTTCTGAGATTCCAGGTCAAGTTTTTTTGTTGTAAAAGGACTGAAGATTTTCTTTATCGACCCTCATATGGAAACGAGACGCATTACCTCTAAAACAAACTCTGCTTCAGCCAGAATAAGTATTATTTTCTGTGTCCCTACTAATGACGCTTCAGGACAGAATTAGACTGAACTTTTTAAGTTCTAACAGCTAAGAAGGTTTCTAAAAAAAGGGGTTTCTACAACCACTTTAAGTTTGAAGTTACAGAGCAGATTGTTGTTGCATCTCAGGTTCCAGCTGTATTTCTAAAGTGAACATGTTTACTGCACTTTTTATTTGAAAGAAGAATAATAAAAGATGATAAAATAAGTTTTGACGTGTTGATTTGATTTCTGTTCAGGACACTTTGGTAAGAATCAATATATTGGTAATATGGACACAATATATTGGGAATTGTTTAAAACTTTTTTGGTTGGTGGTGTGCCTCAAGATTTTTTTTTTTACGAAAACATGTAAGTTGGCTTTAAAAAGGTTGAAAAAAATTGATGTAAAGTTTGGGATGTAAGAAAATTTTAGTAAGATGTCTGTATAAAGTTGTTTTAAAAGGGCTTCAGCTATCAGAAAAAAAAGGAATAAAAATCTGCCACCATGTTGTTTTTGTCTCCATCTCCAATTATTCCTCTCCATCATCCTCGCTTCTCCTTCTGTCAAGGTTTAATGTTCTCTCTGAGATATTTCTGTAATTAGAAGACGGCAGCTGATTTATTCTCCTCTCGCTGCGTCGCCTGCATGAAGACCAGAGGCAGTAAATCACAGACAGGAAGGAAGGATGGATCTTCACATGGAAGGGAGGAGACGTTAGAGAGGACCGTCCAGCAGTGAGAGGGTTAACAGCACCCTGTTCTTCCTCTGAGCTGAAACCAGGACATTTTTAGGCTCTCTGACCTTCTAAAACTGATAACAGAAATTAGTCTTTCTATCTTTTCTTTGATCTTTCAATTACTCTGTCTGGTCGTCTGTGTGCTGAAGGACTTTAGAGATAAAGAGACGGATTGTTCAGGTGTGCGTGCAACGTCGATACAACATCTATCTATATCAAAATAGGGGTGCACATAACTGGTAGACAAGTGCCGCTGCGTTAACAAAATGCAGTCCATGCTGCATATTGAATGCATAGATACTTATTTTTATAGTAAACAAAAACAGGTAAAAGTTCATCTTTGAATTGACACGTTAGAAAAGGTAATGGAAGGATGTAAAAACTGTGCTTTTAAATGACATAAAGTCTTGGAAAGTGGTGTTCAATACCGTAACGTGTCATTTCTGGACCAATAAAACCCAAATTTTTGCATTTAGTTACATTCCTTCTTAACAGTCTATACCTTAAGGGGCTACGGGAGGTACCAGAGCCCATCCCGGCTGATTCGAGGGGAAGGGCAGGGTACACCGTAAACAGGTCACCAGTCTGTCGTGGGGCCACGCACATACAACCATACACACTCATTCCTCGGGGCACTCATGTAGTGCCAAATCAACCTAACATGCATGCCTTTGGAGGGTGGGAGGAAACCGGAGTACCCAGAGAAAACCCACTCAGACACAGGGAGAACATGCAAACTCCACACAGAAAGGACAGTGTTCCAAGCCTCGCCCCACCCAGGATTTGAACCCATGACCTTCTTGGAGTGAGGTCACTGTGCTACCCACTCCGCCCTCACAATTAGTCACATTCCAGATAATCTGTGTAGTGTTTTCTCCGGTTTTCTGTTAAAACGTCCCAGCAGGTCCTCTTTGTTGTCCACTGAGTGGACATCGTCCAGAGCGGGAATCCTATCTGCACACCTGGCCATTTTTTCTATTTTAATTCTTAAATCATATAAAGATAAACATAGTACCTTTCTTTGTCTCAGAAATTGGTTATTTGTTGAAAAAAAGCTTGTAAATAGCTTTTTTAGACACAATGCCCACCTCCTCTCGCTCCATGGAAACATGAGAAGATAGAGAGTGGTACTTGAGGGGCGGGACTAAGCTTGAGCATAACGTGTATACTCAGGGATATTGTCATGATCCCCTCTACTGCCACTAGAGGGAGCCCTGACCTTCCTCCCTCTCCTGGATTCCAGCCTGATCCCAAACACCTGGGTAATAACCAGCCATACCAGCCATCAATGCCTGATCCCGTTGGACCTCAGAAGCTAAGCATACTGGGTCTGGGTCGTACTTGGATGGGAGACGACCGGAACCCCTGGTGCCACGGTGGGACGGTCGTTGAGATTAAATTGCCATTGCGTCCCTGGGGAAGACATTTCACCCACGTTGCCTAGTCTTTCTGGTGTGTGTGTGATTGGTTGGTGATGGCCAGAAGGGCCGATGGCGCAAAATGGCGGCCTCACTTCTGTCAGTTTGCCCCAGGACAGCTGTGGTTACAACAGTAGCTTACTGCTTACTGGTATGGAGGGAAGGACGAATGCATACATGAGGGGTCTTTGAGAGTTCTGAAAAGCGCTACAGAAATACAATGTATTATTATTATTATTATGCGTTAATATGCGTTAATTCTGTGCCCTTTCCCTTACTGGACCTTTTGGTTAATAAATTCTGTTTTGTTGTCCTGCATTTGGGTCCTCCCTCTTCCACATCACCACACATATCCTCCTTATGTTGGAATGTGGGCGGGACGGAGAACAAAAGTTCTACAGTGGAACAACCAGGTGTTCAAATAGTTTCTGCATTTTTAGACAGAAATATTTTTGATGTGAAATTCATGTTCAAACAAAGTAAACGTTAGATCCTGAATTGTAAATCGAGTAGACCATGGTGTATTGATGTATCCACATCGCTCTTGGATGACTCCTGGCTTTTCTCTCCTCTGGTCTTCATCTCATCTGTGCCCTAAACCATCCCCACATTTTCATCTTTCTGTTAATAATTAGCAACTGTTTATCTTAAAACTGACTATTGTGTGAAACCTGTTGAGACTATGTTGTCGGTTTGGGCGACAAAAATAAGATTGAATTGAATGTAGAAGAAAATGTTCAAACAATGTAAAAAAAAATCTAATCTGAATAAAAACAAAACATAGAAAATGTCCTCTGAGGTAGGACACGTTGTCCAGCACGTTCTACTCTAATCTCTGCCAGCAGATTTCTCTCACAGTGTCCCCAGCTGGCACCAGACATTCATCAAACCCAGATAGAAGGAGAAACATCAAAGCGCCACAGCTTTCCCTACATTTTTTACCCAATCAGTGAGGAGCGTGGCATTCCCTGATATGAAAATGAAATCCCACCGTGGAGACGTTCTCACCGATGCACCCGTTAGAAGATAACCAGAAACATTAAGTATTGATTAAAAATGAGTTATAATGTTCATCTTATGACGCCTCCTATTGTCCCATCCTCCTGGTTGTAAACACACGATCGGATGGACCAGGGATTTAGAAAGTGTGAACTTAGTGAGTGTAAAATCACCATCAAAATGGAGCCCATTCAGTCGTCGTTTCTGCTTTACAGCCGGTGTCATGTTGAATTTTTGGAGTATTGACTAAATAAGATGTGATAACCAAACCTATCAAACATCCCAGCTGATAGATTCTTTTTATCAGTGCGTCTAATTGGCCAAAAATGAACATTTATGACTTGTTTTATGAGGCGAATAACAACATAACTTCATAAATATGGAGAATATGTTCAACCAAAGGTAAAAGAACGAGTATGATTACTGAAATAACAATAGTCATTTCAATAAAAGCAGCTGAATTTCTCTAAGTTTTTGGACACTGAAGCGTTTTGGACCCAAAATCCACTTCCTTTTTGACACACGAGCTGTAACAACTCGCTTTGTCCAGTTCCTCTGTCCAGTCATTGGTTCAAACTATTGACTACAAGAGG